>JARZZO010000006.1:79686340-80886340 GCA_030544215.1 Zantedeschia hybrid cultivar | reverse complement strand
CCTACCAAAAAAAAAAAAAGATACAAACATGTAAGGATACAGAAAGTTAAGGGTAGACTTTTCGTTTAAAGGACGAGAAAAAGGATACAATTATTATCCAAGATGATAGGTAACCCTTGTTAGCGTTCAGGTAATCAACAAAGAATAGTTTTGCCTATGTCTTTATTTTTCCTCCATATAAGGTCCATTTGGTACAATTACAAGGTAAACTTGTTCTACATAGTCAGTAGAAGTGCTTTCTGGTTATCTGAAATTTTTGAATCACTAAAAAATTCATTGGTGTTTACTTTTCTGAACGCATAGAGCCTGTGGGTTACTTGATTTTAGTTTCCGTTGGAAATGAAGACGGCCCAATTTAGAGACCAGGCTAAATTTGGTATGGACATTGACTACATATGGTATTAACTTTGACAAGAAAATTTGTTTGTAACCTATTTGAATCTAATAAAAGGGAGTGTTAAAGTTATTGGGTTATCCAACTCAAAATCTTAGCCCCACTTTGATTACGGAATACAGCTGAATAAGAGAGGAATAAGAGAAGAATAGGCCTATTTTCACTTTGACACGGGGAATGGCCTAAACCGCCCGGAATGGGGTATTCGGCGAATAAGGCGAATAAGCCATCCTGGCTTACTCCCACGAATTACGTATTCTGCTCTGATATTTTGATATTTTGCAGGGGCATTCATGAGGACGACAAGGGGCATCGTCGCCCGTGCCCACTGCGAAACCCCCCCTCCCTCCCTGTCGCCCTCCTGCGCTGGCCCCTCTCGCCCCTCTCGCCCTCCTGCGTTGGCCCCTCTCGCCCCTCTCGCCCTGCCTGTGCGTGCCCCTGCCGAAATGCTTACCTGCTCCGCCGAGTCGTACATCTGCTCCGCCACCCGCACGCTGCGCATGTCACTGCTTTCTTCCACCCACGCTAGCCATGGCGACAGGTCAGGCTGTTGCTAGGGTTTCTTCTGCCATCCATACGGTCCTTTCCCTCTTCCCGAAAGGGTCACGGGATTGCAGAGCAGCGATCCTTCCCATCCACTGGTCGCTTTTGCATTCATCCTTCCCATCAGTTTGACCCTCCCTTCTCCCGTTGAAACGCAATAGTTCCGCCCGTCCTTCGCCTATTTATACACCTTGAGGCGAAGACCTCACTTGGTGGCGATGCACAGCTTGGAGAACAGCTGCACATTCGGTCATGGTGTTCGCGAGCGTTCTTCCTCTGTGGGTTCCTCATCGGGTTCCAACCGTGAGCCATCACCGGCGGCAATTTCAGCTTGGATTAACCGGTTTTTCTGAACTTCTCCCCTGTGTTTGTGTTCGTCCTTCCCTGTGATGTGATTTTATTTTCCTCTTTGTGTGGGATCATGCTTTGTTTAGTTATGAATGCTTGGAACACTGATGTAGATAGATAAGTTTTGGGGATGAAGAATTCTTGGGAGGGGAATTTATGTTGAGATAAGTTTTGGGGAACTTTCTGTAATGCACTAGTTTCAGTTCCAGTGGGAATAGACCCCAAGATCAGCCGGTTCACTAGTTTCAGTTCATGGTTTAATAAAAGGCTGAAGGTTGGATATATCAATTCAGATTAATGTTTATCATTTCGAAAGGTACCTCAGGAATGCCGAGCAAAATAGTTGGTAACTTATAATGCCAGGGTAGGGCTACATTTTGAAAGTGAGAGCTCTAATGTGGTAAAATATTTTGATAGAATGATCATAAATATTCTAAAAAAAGTGGTGTAAAGATGACAATATATACTGCACACTCTGGTCGACATGTTAAAGCAGTGTGCCAAGGAGTTTGGAAGAACTTTGCCATTCTAGCCAGTTTTGAAATCAACTTTTAGACAACCAGGAGATGTGGAGCTATTTTTACCACCTCAAAACTAGATATGGGAGAAGCTTCATCTCATAGATTCTCCTGGTTGTGCATCATGTATTTGTTTAGCATTTGGAGGGAGTGCTATGGTTGTATCTTTTGGGGAAGTGAAATTTATGTTGAGAATACTTGTACCAAAGCCTCTTCTTTGGTAATATAACTTATCCAGTCATATCCTAATGGTGGCATTCACCTAAATCTGAAAGTCATAATGAGCTTATGATAAACAATATCAAGTGCTTGAAACAAAAAAAAAATTGGGCGACTGAAAATAAATCTCATAGGATAAAACCAGCAGGAAAAAAAATGAAACTACCACAGCTGGAAGATGCCAACAGGGAGATTAGAATCTAAGAGGAATTTGTCCAAGAACCTTAGAATAATTATTCTAATAAAACTGCTCTAAGTATCATTCCTGAATTGCCATTTTGAGATGCAATGTAATAAAATCTATAAGACAGTGAGGCTCAAGAGGAGCCGTGAAATGTACCTTTGAAAGAAGACAAAGGAGTGACTGCACATGATTACGAGAAATTGAATCTGTCATTATGTAACATGCATGAATTGGTGCGTGCCACAGTCAAGTAAAAAGCTGTAAATGTTAGCCTTGAAACCATGGTTTAAAGGGTTGGACTAAATTCTTCTGAGTTGTGTTTAATTGGCTGTCTTTATTTTGATGAACACCTGAGTTGAAGTCTAGGACAAGTTGCTCTGAAGTTTGATAACTCAGGTATAACCTCGTTCAAAATTATTTAGCACCATACAAAAACATTATTACGGGCAGAAAAAGTACTCAGTGATATGCATATAATTGTAAACATCATTATGTTATCAAACGAGTTTCTCTGTTTCTCCCACTCCGCACTGGACATGACTTTTGTTGCTTGAGTACAATGTTGGGATGAAAATGTGAAACTAGGTGCAGCTGGTGCAAAATTATGGATCTTACCCCTGCAAGTAGCAAATAAGCAACGGAGAGTGAAAATGAGAGATTTTGGTGGACATACATTGCATTCATGTGGAGGAGGAAAAGCAAGGGAACAAAAAATACAAAGCTATGGAAGTCTCATGAATCTGGCATTAGGAAGGCTGTGGAGCAGGATCATGGTGATAGGGCCAAAACCTGTAGTGAGAGTGCATACACGCATACATGCAGGGATGTGGAAGGGGTGATGTATTGTTGGATGTTGGGAACTTGAAAAAGGGTGCAATGTATTTTATTGTTTAGGATGGGAATTGTTTTTGGAAGCAAGGAGGTGGAATGAGATTTTGTTTGGTTGCAAAATGACTGGATCCTTCTTTCAAGGGTAGGATTTCACAAACAGGAGCAAAGGAATAAGAAGGAAAGAAGTGAGCACTTACAGTGTTTAGATAAAGTCAGGTCAGTGGTTTCTTTTAACCTTTTTTTGAACTATCTAATTTTGTTGGAAAAAACAGATCTATGTTATGTCATGGCCATTGTATCCTTATGTAAATCCCTAACACCCAAAGCGTACATTTTTTTTAATAGACAAAACCAGGCCTGTAATTTTTACAGACCTGGAAGCCCATACAGAGACTGTTAACTGTGATTTATGAATCTATTTCAAGCAACCTTACACGCTGCTGACATAACTGTGATTTCTAGATCTATTTCAGCAAGCAACCTTATATGCTGCCAATACAACATGCTACCTAGCTAACTTTGAAGTCGTAGATCATTCTTCAAATCTCTGAACATGCATCAATCATCATTTGAATTGAAAGGATGACAAGTGTTCAATATATATATGTGGATAAATATAATGAGGAGTCTAACATGGGGTGAAAGATTCTTGTTTCTGAAATTTGACAAGTAGATGTTATACTTTGATCTATGAGCTTAGGTATATGGACATAGAGATGTCTTAGGTGCAATCAACCCAGCCATTCTCATGCTTCATAGCACAGGCTAGCATTCTTAAGCTTGGCAACTGGTTTTGGTCTCCGATTAAGAAGGCAAGGAAGTCATACATGCTGTAATAGGACTCACCAGTGCATATTTCCGATTATGCGTTGAGAGATTTATGACAACCTGAAAATGTGGTCTCCTAGCACTGCCATTCATTACATCTTGTGCCTTACAAGCTCAGAGTGTATGGCATAAACAAGCTCAGATTCATAAATTATAACTGGTCTCATGAGTTTCCTTGTGTTGGAATCCTACCATTTTCTACTCCACTTGCTACATCAAGATTGTGTTCTGTTTCACATATTCTGTTGTCCAAAATGGCAACATCAAAAATCAGGGCACCTTTATGCTTGAATACTAAGGAGTCTCCTCTACTTAGATTGTGGGCTACTACAAACCTTTGCCAACCATCAGCAAATTGGAGACCTTTGCTATCCTTGCGTACCTCAATATGCCAAGGTTCGCCTGCAGGGCTAAAAATGGTTGCCAATCTGCTGTTGTCTTCACCTACGTACCTGATAAATTCCTGAGCAGAGGCTGAAAGAGATGCAGAAACAGTTAGTTCCCATTGCAAAATTAAGAAGAATTGGTAAATCATGCTTGGAGATCACATTGATGTGAATGTGGCCTGGGGCAGAAGCTTGTCAAGTTAGTAGCTCAATTGAGATTGACAGTGACAAAATGCGGAGGAAAAACATGTTTGTGTGCAAGACAATCCTCAAACAAATATTTTGTCCCAAAGGATCATAACTTATTCCTCCTAAGTCTCCTGTGGAACTTTGCATAGTTTCACGGATATGACTTTATATTTATTGATGATGAATTAGTACAAGTGATCCCAGTTATGCTGCAGCTGTTCAGCTGCAGAACAGAACTGGCTCCTATTGCAAGACTGAAAATTCCAACCATAATTTAGAAGGCTGGGTAAAGTCTATCAACCCCAAGCTGGTGTTATCTTCTATTGGAGTACATATGCTAGGATAAAAGTCTTCCAACTATTAAATTGTCTTACAAAAGTAATCATAAGGGAAAATTCTCATGTGCATATTTGTTTGTATCAGCAAACTGTCTTCCAACTTGTTTCAACAAACTGTCTTCCAACTTATCTGGTGATATGGGTGCATTTTCAGTCTACTTATGTCCAGCTTGTTTGTTTTCTTCTTTTGTTTGTAAAATTCGCAACAACTTCCAAACATGTCTAGAGTATTTCTGAGTATTGTATGTTAATGTTTTCCCTACTTTTGATGACTAACTAGCAAAATAAGAAATAGATAAATTAGTCCTCACTTCGCTTCACTTATGTTTTGTTCTTTCTTATCATTAGGAATCGTAGAAAGCGCAAACATACTATGTCCACCTCCGGTGAGTCTATGCTTACTTCTTATATTTGGTTTTTTTTTTTAATGGTCATTTTCAATTACTTCATGAGAACAATGTTTGGTATATCGTATACAAATTTAATAGTGGATTACATTTCTGTCTACATTTTTAAGTAGATGCTTTTTTTTGGAAAATTTATCCTCGTCCTCCACTTTGGTGGGATGTTTCTCTTCATTAAAAGGGAACAAAGGTAAACGTCCAGTTACAACTGAGGGCACTGCTACGACCCGTGCCCCAAACTGGGCCGTCGACCATGACAAAATCCTCATTCAGCTTCTGATGGAGGAATATGACAAAGGAAATCATATAGAGGGGACATTCAAAACGCAAGTTTGGCACCAGATCGCGCCCAGCTTCAATGCTGCAAGTCATCTAAATTACAACAAGGACCAACTACAAAATCGATGGAAGGTCCTCAAAGGGATTTATGTCAAACTTGATGCGTTATTTAAAAGAAGTGGGTGGGGTTGGGATGATGAAGCAAAAAGGCCTGTGCCTGGAGTTGAATCATGGGAACAAGCTATTGAAGTAAGAACAATCTGCTATGATAATAACACTTTTTCTTGCTATTGCTAATGACTAACACAAACGTAATCACATGTCCATTAATTTTTCAGGCAAATAGTGCCCTTCGTACTTTAAAAGGTAAAACGTTTCAGTTCTTGAAAGAGATGGTTCACATGACAGCCAACAGCATGGCGAATGGGGGAGATGCGGAAGGGTCTATGCATGCGTCACAACATGTGAATAGACGTGGACGCAGGGTTGCGAACCGCAACAATTTGCCACATTCCGTGGACCCCCCACCGCAGCCACAGCAGCGAGTGGATCAACTGCAATCCCCGCCACCGTCTGTGCAGCCCAATGAAGATAATGGAGAAGGTCATATAGCTATTGGTGATTACGTTAATGCCCTTCACTATGCCAATGTTGGTTCTATAACAGGTGACGATCTTATGTCAATATCCCAGCAACTTCATAGCTCATCCTACGGTGGATATGAACAACATTACAGTGTCGGTTCTGTCCCTGCCCAATCTCATTACTCCACTCGGACACCTTCCCCGCCGGCACATAGGCCAAATGAAGAAGTCATTTCTCCTCAGAAGAAGGGAGCATCATCCTCAAAGCGTCGTGGTAAAAGAAGCATTGGGGACGAAGCAGTACTCTCTTTCTCCAGTGCAATGTGTGATCGCACTGAAGTTATGAGGGACCTGAGAGCAGATAAGGCTTCATCAAGGGGTTCTAGTTGCGGCACCAATGTGTCGGATACACCGGCGGATGTACAAGATATGATCCCGACGGTCAAAGAGTGTATGGACGATCTACGACGTATCCCAAACCTCCCGCGTACTTTGTACTTCAAGGGTGTGAACTTGTTTGGTACACCGGGCATTCGTTCCGTCTACATGGCTCTGCCGGAGGAGGAGAAGCTTGACTGGGTTATAGCTTGGACTAGTTGACTTTACTTGCTACCTGCCGTGTACTTTGTACTTCAAGGGTGTGAACCTGCTTGGTACACCGGGCATTCGGTCCGTCTACATGGCTCTGCCGAAGGAGGAGAAGCTTGACTGGGTTATAGTTTGGACTAGTTGACTTTAGTTGTTTTGTATGGTCCTAATGTTTTGCTTGTTTCTTTCCTTTTATCATGCTTGCACCAGTTGCACTTGAATGTTACTCTTATGTTCTTGATAATGCTTTTCTTATCGCGCGTCATGTTTGTTGTGGTCATAACCTATTTCAATCAAATGTGTTTGGTTATGTCTATTATGTTACCATAAATTGCAATTTCTACTTGTACGTCCCCTGCAGGTATATGATTCTAACTAAGAATGGGACGTTTTAAGTGTTACGTTGTGTGGGTTGGTCGTGAGCCTGGTTTGTACCTTACTTGGGGAGAATGTTATGCCCAAGTTAACGATTTTCCAGGAGCTCGATATAAAGGATTCTACTCAATTAAGGAGGGAGAGGCTGCACTGTACAGTGTTGTGGAGCATTGTCGACCGACACCAAGAATGAGTCGTCAAGAATATGCAATGGGCACTCCAAGTACTGTACGAGCCATGACCGACCCCCCTACATCACACGTGTCAACACAGTTGTCATGGCAATATTGTCTCACGATAGTACTTTTGTTTCTAGTTGTCCTCTTACTTTTTTTTATTTTGCTTGGTGTACTTTTTATGTCCCTGAGGAGTCGTTGATGTACCCTTCTTTTGAACTATGTACTGTTTTGAATTTAAATGACAAGTAATGGTGGTTTATGTAGACATCAATGAATTAATAATGGAGTTCGTTCATGAGGACGACGAGATGATTGAAGAAATCGAAGAAGTCATAATTGAAGCAATATCAGATCAGTATGCCACAAATGTGCCTAGACAAAAGATGTTTACTTCGGCACATACAGGTCATGTGTGGATACAAGAAGTGCTACAAGGGCATGAGCGAAGGGCCTATTGGGCATTCAGGCTTAGCCTTAGCATGTTTATTGCACTGAGGGACATGTTAGTGGACAGGGGCTTACTATTTGACTCACGACATGTCACTGCCTATGAGCAACTAGCGATGTTCTTACATGCTGCTGGCCATGGTGTTGCGACTGGGGCATTGTGTGAGTACTTCCAGCACTCTTCACAAACAATCAGCTATTATGTCAATAACGTTGCTATGGCATTGGCATCTTTGAAGACGGAATTTATTCAGCTTCCTTCTAATGTGGGTGAATGTCACCCTCATATCCGAGGGAAGACATATTTCTATCCTTACTTCAAGGTATTTGATTTCTAATGGTCTAGCATTTCATTTTTAATGGTGTAAACAAAATCTTATGCATGCTCTTATATTTTCATTGCACTGTGTAGGATGTGATTGGGGCGATTGATGGAACACATATAATAGCTCATATTCCACGAAAAGACCATGGTCGCTTTCGTAACCGCAAGGGTTACATAAGCCAAAATGTAATGGGGGTTGTCTCTTTCGACCTCACTTTTCTATACATTGCTGTTGGTTGGGAAGGTTCTGCAGCAGATATGAGAGTATTGAAGTGGGCATTGGATCATGGCGGGTTTCGGGTGCCTCGCGGCAAGTACAATCTTGTCGACTCTGGATACGCTAACACGCGTAGTTTCTTAGCTCCTTATCGAGGACAACGGTACCACATTGGTTGCTTTAGAGGTCGTGGTCGACATTATGCTAATAAAAGAGAGAAGTTCAACCATAGACATGCACAACTGAGGAATTGTGTAGAGCGCGCGTTCGGTGTGCTCAAGAATCGTTTTCAAATCTTAAGAGAGGGTTGTATGTACCTATGGGAAACACAACGAAAGATAGTGCTAGCATGTTCTGTCGTCCACAACTTCGTTCGTCGAAGGGAGGGACATGATGTATATTTTAACATGGCAAATGAACGTGGATTTGCAGAAGATGATGGAGATATTGACTACCCCGTTGACATTGCGCCTAGCCAAGCTGAGCTAGTTGTAGGGGACCATGTCAGGGAGGAAATTACAGACCAACTCTGGGAGGAGAATAATTAGCTTTGGTAGATGTTTCCTTTGTTTGCTCTTTTCCGTTTTATCTTGCTTAGTTGTTATGCCATGTATGATTTATTTTTATTTCTATCTGGTAGACATTTGTATCGTTCACTATATGGCATGTAACTTTAATTCATATCTGCATTTTGTTTCTTTTCATTCATATGCACTGAGAACTGATGTTCATCTATATTTTGGATACTATGGTGTTTTTATTTCCTCTCATTTGTTCTTACAGGTGGTGCGCATACATGGTTGGAGTGCTTCTTTCTTATACATACACTCAGATAGCAGGAGGCATGATTGCAGCCCTATACCGATTGCACGTTTGGGTAGTAGGAAGGCATACGTGCAACCCTACCCAAGCATGTCTTCGGATATTAGCACGGCATGATTATTGCAGCCCTATCTGAGTGTTGTAATGTATGGACAATGATGAAGGAAGAAGCAGTGAGTCTATTGGTTGGATGGCTTTTAAGCAACCCTAATAGATGATGAAACTCCTTTTTCTGAGTCCATCTTTAATATTTTGATGAAGCATTCGTTTCATTTTATTATTTTAATGTTCAGTTATTATGGGGGTTGCATGAGCCTCGTTTGATTTCATGCTATTTTTATAAACTTATTATGGGGGTTGCATGAGCCTCGCTTGATTTCATGCTATTTTTATAAACTTATTATGGGGGTTGCATGAGCCTCGTTTGATTTCATGCTATTTTTATAAACTTATTATGGGGGTTGCATGAGCCTCGCTTGATTTCATGCTATTTTTGATCAAAACGAGCGTAATATAACAAGGACTGCTGAATCCAAATGAATCCTACACTTGAATTGAGAAAAGAGGACAAATTGGGCCAAGTCTCTCTCTCTCTATATATATATCTCTACCCCTCTCTCTCTCTAGGCATCTCTATCTTTCTCTCTCTAAATTCCCCTTGTGCACCTAGCTGTTTCATCAATGGGGGAGTTTGAGAAGCAGGTGAAGGAGAGGGCCAAGGAGCTGAAGCACCTGCTCCAAAAGGGCATGAGGATCGTAGGCCACACGTGCAAGAAGAGCTGGTACAAGGTCAGGAACATGAGGCGAGGCTAACCCACGCGTGTGGTGACGTCCCCGGAAGAGAAAAGATCCAATTTTTTTTCTGTCTTCTTCTTTTTTTTTTTTTTTTTTGGGTGTGTTTGAGGGTATGATCTAAATACTAAATAGCATGCAGCTGTGGAGTCTTGTTTATCCCGTGTAAATTTGCAGTATGGGACCTGACCCTTTTCATTTAATGTCATTTTGAATGGGAAGAATATTTGATCTCATGCAGTTTTTTTAATTTTATCAATTTTTATTAAGTAAAAATAATCAAAACAATTTTTTCTTCATTGAAATATAATGTTTGATCCTTTTTCTTCTGTTCGATCGCAGAGTATAGAACTCTGAGTGGAAATCACCGGATTATTCTCCTCTATAATTGGATATTCTGACTTCCAGATAGTTCTCTGAATGACAGGATGGAGATGAGCTAACCTTGAAGCTAATATGAAAATGGTCTATGTTTCTGCTTTGGAAGAATCTTAAGCTGACTTGCATCTGTGCTTTGGTTTCCTGAAATAAAGAAGATATCCGGCTGAATTGAATGGAATAGCTAGTTGATGTAAGAAATTATATAGTTCCCATTCACCCCTCTACAACTCCAAGTCGTAAATGATTCTCATTTATCCCCTTACGGCAATTTATGGTCGGCTGCCACGACTCTAATTATGGACTGAATTGGGGTATTAGCATTGTTAAGAGGCTTACTTTGGTTAACAATGCTTAAAGTAGTAAGTCTGTTTCTCCTGGGTCTGCCTCTCTTAGACATATCTGAGGAATCTCCCAGATCAAATTGAAAGGCCTGGAACTGCTTTAATGAGACCACCTCCACTTGCAAGGATTCTGGGATTACACGAGATCTTTTTATACTTTGCATATCCTCGGCTGTAAGCAGATCTGGGGAAGCTTTTCTTTTCAGTAAATCTGTTTGGGCGGCTTGGTATTTGTCATTGACAGGGTTCATCATCTTATTCTTCTCCCTTCTCATCTCACCATTAAAGAGAGCAGACTCCTCTTCAGACTATTCCAATATCTGTTGGTTAAGGACCTCCTTTCCTATCTTTGTCAGGTGACAGACCAGATGAGACTATTCCAATATCTGTTGGTTGAGACCTGGTGAATACGATTCCTTAGTCTTGCTTTTGAGCTCATTTAGATTCTGGCATTCTGCAACTTCATGACCAAAGATACCACAGAAGGGGCATAATCTGGGCTAGTCGTTCATAGGCAATTTGAAATTTTCTTTTCTCCCCATTAGGCAGCATTGCCCAGATGGTTGTCTTCACATGTTTAGTGATGTCCACCTTTACCTTAACTCTGGCATAGTTGCTCCACGAGGTGGTTCCACCTGGTACAGGCGGGTAAGGAGTGCCTAGCTGACTGGCCAACTTCCCTACAACCTTCTCACTCAGAAATTCCTCAGGGAGATCATAGATGTGCACCCAAAGATCTCCATACTGCATTTTGTAAGCTGATGGTGGTGTATTGGCGAATTATCCACTTGGGAGGCTTTTGCATTCTCATCTGTTTTATGCTACCAAACCAATTCAGTCATTGACTTGGTATTATTCACTTGAATGGAAGAACCTGGCAGAGGACCGGGAAAAATAGATAAGTCATATGTGAGTTCCGGAAAAACTGAGTTTTATTTTACCATGAATTATTATTAAGCAATAATGTTAAGATCCAGACAGTTACTTCCATTCCTCTACATTGGCTTACTCTTTTCATAATTTTATTTATTTCTTTTGTCCGTAATACATCTCATGGTTAGTTGTTTTAAAATAGATGTCTATGCTAGGTTTTGAAAGATATTTGCTCTTGAAGAAGGAAATAATCAAAACTGTTTTACTCATATCTTAACTTCTATTACGTTGACCTGCATTAACGTGCATAGCAAGAAAAAGATAAAAAAAATTTAACAAAAAGTAATCTCTGAAAATGGGTAATGAAGCGTAAGGAATTTATGATTTTAATTAATAAAAATATCACATATGTAAATTTACTTATAAAAAATGAAATACCAACTTTTCTGGAATGAATTTTTTTTTTATTTTATCAAATTCGAAGGATGAGAAACAAACAATGCTACAATGTCACATGGGAGTGTGATGGTGGTGAGGTGAAATGTTCGTGTACAAAGTAACAACTAATAACGGTGAGTGTGCATAATTTCGTTTAAACTAAAAAAATTCAATTAAGTCATGCGGTTTCAGTTCAATTTGATTAAAAATTGTATTAGATTTAATTTGATTTCACACATTTTTAAATTGAACATCTAGTTATAATTATTATATTTTAGTATTTCAAAATTATATTAACATTATTTTTTATGAACACATGTATAATCAATAGTATTACATATTAATATATATGTTACATTGTCCATGAATGAAGGTCAAAGTATAGTATAGAATAGTATTTTCAATTTCTTATTCTACCAAATCGGAATTAGTAGGTAGTAGGATAAGAAGGGTAATTTGGACAAAAAAAGTACTTATTCTCCTTCTTATTCCCTCCTTCGTAATCAAAGTAATTAGAATAACTTTTTATTCTATCTTCAATTCATATCCGCTGCCAAATCAAAAGACTTCTTATTCTAGAATAAGCCATCCGGCATAACTTATTCTAGAATAAGAAATCCGGGAAACAAAGTGAGGCTTAAGGTTTTGAGTGAAGTAGGCATCATTTATTTTATCCGATATAAGACTATTTTAACATGCCCTCTCACCTGTAAGCTATTATTAAGTTCTGTCACATGGATCATTGATATGGAGTGTAGGACCCAAATCATAACCATGGGCTGTAATATCATGTTAAGTTTATGCAATCGGGTGAAAAAATTTGGTCTCTCTGTTAGCGTTTTCAGAGAGGACCTTTTTTGTGTTATTTATATAGAAGGAAGAAGATAAATATCTCCATAGAATAATTACAAAAGTGATATAAGATATACATCACAAGAAAACAACCGAACTACAATTGGATAAATATCACATGGGCTTCATCTTGTTAGCGTCTGCCGCGGACCGAGTAAACACGAACGGCACAGCTGGTGCGAAGAGGGCGCGCAGGGCACACACGCTTTATGCAATTAGGTGGGAAAATGTGCTCTCTCTATCGCTTTTTCAGAGAGGACCTTTTCTGTGCTATTTATATAGAAGGAAAGAGATCAAATATCTTCATAGAATAATTACAAAAGTGATACAGGATATAATGCACAGGGTATAGATCACAAGGAAACAACCCGACTACAATTCGATAAGTATCACGTGGGCTTCATCTTGTTAGCGCCTGCTGCGGAGTGGGTGAACACGAACGGCCCAGCTAGTGCAGAGAGGGCGGAGGTGTGTCAACGTTGAGCTTGGACCGTAAGAAGATGAAACATTGCTGTGATAGAGGCTTGGTGTGAAGATGTTAGTGACTTGATCCTTAGTAGAAAGATATGAAACTCGGAGAAGCTTAGCCGACTCTGAAAAACTGGATTAGACATCATATAGGTGGCACCAATATTATCACACCAAAGCACGGGAGGAGAGTCCAAACCAATGCCGATCTCCTGAAGGAGAGATTGAAACTATATAATTTCGGCTATTGCATTGGCCACCACCTTGTATTCAGCTTCAGTACTAGATCTTGCCACAGTAGCTTGCTTTTTTAGCACTCCATGAAATGAGTTTGCAGCTGAAGAAGATAGCATGGCCACTAGTGTGTAGACACGCTAATTTTGACGTCATTTTGAGTAAATTTCATATCATATAATAATGCCTCAGAATGGTCTGATAATTAATCATTAATTAATTTTTATTAATCTTTTTGAGTGTCGGGTTTAACAGACATGTTTAAGTTAATCAATTGAATTGATTTTAGCTCAAATTTCAGTTAAAATATGAAGAATCCTAAAAGGCGTCGATCCATGTGGACGCGGTTTAGAGTTTATTCTTATTTTAGTGTTTAAATTTGAATTTTAATTAATTGATTAATTAGCTAAAAGGCGTCTGTGAAGGTCGACGCGATTTAGGTTTCCTAAGTTATTTTAACTTCTCTTCCGGATGTTTATCCTTATCTTAATTAGTCTAAAAGACGTCTGCACACGTGGACGCGTTTTAGCTAATAAAGATAAAGATAAGTTTTCCCGGATATTTATCCTTATCTTAATTTAATCTGAAAGGCGTCAGCCAGGGTGGACGCGTTTCAGATAATTACAGATAAAGATGAATTAATCAGTAATTATCTGTCGATTAAGGTAGATAAATCCTAGATTTTTCTATGTTAATCGCGAACGCAGAAAATGCCTATAAATACCTTACATCTCAAGGAGTTAAAAAAAAAGAGAGAGAATTATTGAGCCACAGCGTTATAGCAATTTGAAGATCGGAGCAACCACGTCGGAACGCCGGAGCGCTGCCATTTCTAGAAGTCGGCATCCTTCTTCAAGATCTTCATCTCTTCAAAGCTTCAACCAACTGGACTGGGCATAAGTTTTTCATATCTGAATTTCATCTTCATTCATTAAGTTTCATTCTCTTATTCACTCCATGCAACACACACCACATCATTAATTTTCCAAAACCATCTGTTCTAAAGGGGTTTCAAAGCCATTTAAACAAGTGAGTTGCTGTTTAAACATGTTTATAATCATGGTTAGCTTTGATATTACTTCCATTTAAATTCTCACCAGTGTTTCTTCATCTCTATTTTTCTGCTTCTTTGTCTCTGCTGCACTCAACAACAACTGGGCATAAAGATCAAAAGAGGGAAATCAAGCACAAAGCCAGAAGAGCTTCTGGACGATCCTCAACTTCAACCTCAACAGCAAGAACAAAAAGAACAAAGAAAGGGCTCTCTTTCTTCAGCCGGCTGAAGGAGGGGAACCAAGGATTCATTCTTCCGCGTTCAAACAGGTAGGCGATCAAATCTCTTTTGAAGCTTTTTAGTTAAAAGTTTCTGGCGATCACTGCACCTTAGTTGCATTTTTTTTTAATAGGTTAATTTACCCTAAACAATATAGTTTTTTTCACATAAATCACACGAGCATTTTCAGCACCTACAGCTCTTTTGGCGATCACAGTGGGACCTGGTCTCGCCGTCTTTTAATTTCTTTTGTTCTTGCTATTATCATACCGGGCACCCACGGTGCACCATTTGTGTCTTTCGACACGTCCTCACCAATTGGTGAGTGTTTAGTTTAATTAGTTTCCCTCGTGCACCACGTGCACACCCCAGTGGCAAGATCTTGCCTCCCCTTGATTAGTTCAAAAAGCTGTTTTTTGTGATAAAATGATGTGTGATTGCGTGATTTCTTAGTTGTTTAGTTAGTAAATCATCCTGTTTAAAATCTGAAACTAAAAATCTTTGCATGAGTCGATTGTTTACTGCATTTTACCCTGTTTAAGGAGGATTCGACCCAGAAAATCCTTCTGGAAATCTGTTTCTGCGAACTAAAAAGCGTCCAGGAACAGCGACGCGTTTCAAAACCGCGTCAGCACTCCTAGACGCCTTTTAGCCTCCAGGTTTTCTCTGCTGTTTGCATCTGTTTCTGCGAAATAATTAAGTTCTGTGTTGAATAGCGTCGACCATCATCGACGCGATTCATACAGTTTTTAGTTATTTTCCAGGCTTTCTCTGCTGTTTGCATCTGTTTCTGCGAAATAATTAAGTTCTGTTTTGAATAGCGTCGACTATCATCGACGCGATTCAGACAGTTTCTTAATTATTTTTCAGTTTCCAGATTTCTATGTTTTGAATGCTAGCTACCCATTACTTTATTAAGCATTAGAGGCCATCCAGGTCGCAGGGCATACGCATTGAGGCGAAAATCCTCCTCTTCTTAGGAACACATTACTCGACGTCAGCAACTCTCTCTGATTGGGTTGGTCCCTTGATCAGACTAGAGAAGTTGACGTTGAGACCTCCATAAGTCCCCAAAATCAAGGTATTCCTCCTTGATCATCGGGCTGGTTGTACCAATTGAAGTCCCGGCTAGTTTCCGAAAGCGTTGTGAGAGAAAATCTTAGAGAATAACGGTGGAAATCAAACTGAAACTAGGATCCTTCCCTGAGCGAAATTGTGGTTTAATCCAATTCAAATAACTCAACAAGGAACCCTGAAATCACGTTAAGCATCCACTTGTTTGATTAATCTCTGTACAACTTGTCTGATTAAATCTTTGAAAAGGGAATCTAATATTATGTTGCTGCGATCAGGCAGAGATTTGAGTATGGCCCAAGACGCTATTATCAACTACGAGGGAGATGTTAATGCCCCTCGCAATTCAGATTTCAACTACGAGAACGGGAGAGATGCTGATGCCTCTCGTAATTCTGTCCCCATTCCAGTTCGACATGACGGGAATGTCCGAACTCCTCTTTTTCATCCGCACGATCAATATCATGATCTTCCTCCGCATGAATATGCGATTCCTAATCCTGACCTAGAGGGGGACATGAATCAGCATGATCCCTCACCCTCCGATCCTATGGATCTTGTCAATGCCCTGGGAGTTCTTGCCTCCCAACTGGACCCTCAGCAGTTCGAGGCCATCCAGTCTATTTTGAAGGGGAAGGCACCCATGCAGCCTGCTGAGCCGAACCCTATGGCTCCCCCTGTTGTTACTCAACAACCTCCTCTTCCTTATATCCATCAGGCCATGGAAGGCCTTCATCTTACTTCTCGGCCAACTGGGCCACAACTTTCGTCATCCAGGCAACCGGCTAGACCGCAGACGCCCATTTATCAAAATGCCCTCGGGCATGGCGGAAGCTCTGCCGGACCTCATCCTTATTATCCTCCTTGTCCAACGTACTCTAGGCAGCAGGCCTATCAGGTACTTCCTCCTCCTCCTCCTCCCCAGGCAGATCTGACCACGTAGACGTTGCTGGCCAAGATGGAGCGCATGGATGAGCAGTTCAACAATCTTCAGAAGATGATGGGGGTTAAAGCTGTGCCGGAAATCAATTTACCGAGCCTGCCAGTGTTCCATCTGCCACCCTCTGAAATGCCAGTGTATCGAAAGTATAACGGTACTGGTAACCCCTTCACGCACCTGAAGGAGTTCATGTACGAATCTTCTTTCTGGCAGAATGATAAGAGGTCATTGGCTTTCTTGTTCAGGAGATCCCTAGAGGGACCAGCCCTCGAGTGGTTCTTTTCTTTGGAACCCTCCGAAGTAGAGGATTACGGTATCGTTTCACGCAAATTTATCCAACGATACCAGGACAGAGTTGCACCCTCCTTGTCTATCACGGACCTCATTGCAGAAAAGATGAAACCGGACGAGGAGTTTGTCAGTTTTGCTGACAGGTGGCGGGGCCTGGCTGAAAAAGTGAAAGATCACTTGTCCGAATCCGAACAAGTGAAAATGCTAATCTCTAACGCCACTCCCCAGTTCAAGCTAGTCCTCTCCTTGAACAATTTAACTAATATGGCAGAGCTCTATGAAAGAGCACGGTACTGCCAGAACGCTTTCAAGGACGCTACGTTCTCTAGCGTCTTTGATCCTCACAGACCTAACAGGCCTCCACCTCGGAAGCCTGCAGTGCCAAATTCTCCTAGCACAGGTCCAACTACTGAGGGCACGCTCTCTCACGAGCAAGTCAGTACTATGAACAATAATTCGCCCCAGTTCGTGAGGAATCAGCAGCAGTACCAGAGGCCACCACAGCCGAGCCAGCAGGGGTACAGGCAGCAGCAGAACCCCCATTACCAACAGCAGTACCAGCGGCCCCAGCAGCCGAATCAGAACCAGCAACAGCCGCAACGGCAACAGCAGTATCAACAGCAGTATCAGCAGCCACATCAGCAGCAACAGCAACAGCCACAGTACCAGCCGCGTGCACCGCCGGCGTACCACAATGTCCCTCCTCCTGGTGACTACAACCAGCAGAGGAGACCTCCAGGCCCGAAGAGGGCAGAGTACCCGGTCCTCCCAGAATCCTTGGCGGATATCTTCAGCGCTTTAATGGCAGCCAATGCCTTAGTTTTGCCAAGGGAGAAGGCCGTTTGGCCTCAAAATGCCGATACGTCCAGGTATTGCTACTTCCACAGGCAACCTGGGCATACCATTGACACCTGCTTCCAATTCAGAGATTATATCCATGATCTCAATGAGCAGGGCGGCATAGACTGGGAGGAGATGAAGAAGTACATAACAGCCCTGAAGGCGAGGAGACCGCAGCAGCAGCAGCAGCAAGCAAGACCACCGGCACAGGCAGTAGCACCACCCAACATGGGCATAGTGCAGAATCCACTCCCGGAGCACCAGAACCAAAACCAGGTTGCTCCCATCTTGACGAACAGCCAGTCTGAGGCTAGTCGTGGGAAGCAGTGGAGAGTAGAGGACTCTTCCTCTCTTTGTTCAACGGGTCACGTTCAAAGTACCGTAGAGCGACCACCACGCCGCACCATCCACATACCAAGGCCACAACCCGTTACTATCACCCCTATACCCACACCTACATATCACTCACCCACGCCCAATAACCCATTACCACTACCCACCTTCCTTAGGCCCATTACGCCCCGCACCACTACGCCTCCATCATATAGCCCCCCGCAAACCAATAACGCGCCCCTCTTACCATCTAGGCCATTACTACGCATACCATTTCCTACTTCACCCGCTACCACTACCATCCACCCAGATATCCTCTTACCATCTAGACCGCTATTACGCGTCCCATTCCCCACTTCGCCAACCGCTTACCCATCCATCATCCAACCCTCTAGGTCTTTAATCCACACCGCGCCATCACCACCTAGCCCTACGCCATCACCTACATACCAACCCTCTACGCCATCCGCACCGTCCAACCCTGCGGTACTTAAAGTGTCACCCGGATCCTCCACGGTTGAGGAACACGCACTCCGGAGTGGAAGGATTTTCAACAAGGTCTTTCCTCAGTCCACAGTCAGAGACGGCCCATCACAGCCGACTGAGGAAGCCCACAATGAAGAGAGTGTACCAGGCACTCAATATGACTTGTTGAAACACCTGGATCGGACACCGGCACGGATCACTATACTCGAAATGATCAAAAGATCCAAGAGTCACCAAGAAGCTTTAATGGAATATCTGCAGAAGGTGATGGTCAATGAAAACGTGCCGGTAGAGAAGATTGCAGCACTACTAGTTCCTCAGGGGGATCAACCCTCCATAACATTTCATACATCGGAACTAGCACCGCCAGCAGCCAGAAGCATGGCTCTGAGTATCACGGTCAATATCTGTAAGAAGGCCGTGGATGCATGCCTGGTCGACACAGGGGCTTCGATCAATGTTTTACCTCCGAAGACCCTGGAGCTATGCGGTGTGCCCAAAGAGAAATGGCTGCCCAGCCCCATCTCAGTGACAGCATATGACAATTCTACCCGTTCCCCTCTGGGAATGGTTTATTTAAAGGTGGAGCTGGGCCCCGTAAGTCATGCAGAGGTCGAATTTCACATCCTGGAAATCGACCCTTCCATAAATGCCATTTTAGGTCGTCCTTATATTAAAACTATTGAGGCGATTCCTTCTACGAATCATCAATGCCTCAAATTCCCTTACAAAGGACGAATAATTAAAGTAACGAGCATGCCAATCCTTGCTGCTGCTCATTCCTTGAACATTAAATCTGCTGTTTTACCTGGCCGACAACCTTTTCTGTCGGTGTTACAGGTCTACCGTCCAGTGGCTGATTCTCTGAAAGCCGCTACTATTTCTCCATACCCATTAGATGCTATCAAGAGGGGGAAGTGCATGAGTACCCCAGGATGGAGGATCATGATGAAGAACGGCTACGAGCCTGGGAAAGGTCTGGGCACACAATTGCAAGGCAGGACCACTCCTGTCAGAAATTATCGAGCAGCACCTGGAAGTGGTCTGGGCTATAGGCCAATAAAATTGAAGCAAGACCCAGTTCAGAAAGCAGAGATCGAACAAGGCCCGAAATTCTGGGAGGCAATGTCTACACCACCCAAAGAAGGCCGAGATCCCTTAACATGGACCCTGTGTACGCACTTTGTAAAAGGGCCCATACTTAGCTATGACAACACGGTGGTCATTACTTCCTGTTTTGACTTCCATGATATATATGGGAGGGACTTGGCCAGACATTGCTCTGAACTGCTTACGTACCAATCCTTGGAGGCTCTGCGGCCTATGAAAAGGAGGAAATTTCATGACCCTGAATGTGAATGGTACAGGTGGTTCGACCTCAGAGACCTGTATATTGCACTGAACAGACTATTTCTGGATCCTGCAGAACCTAAGTGGCCTCCGCAGATTGATGAACTGATTGAAAGCCCTGGTGCCATATTTGATAAGCGGATACTGCTGTCTGAAGAAACCGATGAAGGGGAGCCGGATGACCCCTATGAAGCTGGTTATACAACAGATCTGCTCTGGAGGGGGACATATCCTTCACATGTCTTCACGCTCCATACTCTTTTCCGTACACTGCTCTTGACCCCGACTTGGTCGCGGGTCATAATCGAAGATATTTCACGGGCTTCGCCCGTCATGATTACTCTGTCCCCTCGGGACATTATACCACAACCTCCTCTCGATCTAGAGAGGTTGTATAATTTGATCTGGGACATATTACTATATGATCCCCCCAATCCTCTGGCCTTGGTGCCACTTCCTCTGTCTGATTCCCCTCCCATTCGTATTCATTCCTGCTTTATGTTTAATTCTTTCATTTTCCAAAAAAAAACGCCATTTTGGCAACAAATTCTTCCCAAATCCTCATCGAGGAAACATCTTACTTGTCCGATTGCACCCCGCCGCGCGGGTCCTTCGGTCAAGATTCTCTCTTAGATTTACTCTGTCCCTCCCCTCGGGAGGATTCTCTTGTATTTCCACTTGTATCCCAGGATTTTCTTCCTGCTTCGTCTTCGTTAGGTTATGATAGTGAAGTTAGTCAGTCTAGTCAGGTTAGGAAGTCTAGGAAGCCTAAGGGTAGGCGAATTCCAGATAGATACCTCCAGGACTTAGCTGATAAGTGCTTTTCTTGTTCTCTGATCCCTCAGCTTTTAGAAAATCCAATTCAGATGCCAGAAGATTGCATGGATGACGAGTCAGTCAATGATGGGTACGGGGTATATGAATTAGTACATGAAAAGGACCCCATTGAGGAAGATGACGAGGACGCGGCTGAGGCATATGCCAGTGGAGTAAAGAGATTCGATGAACCCTCAGCTGCCGTAGAAGAGCCCACCAAAGAAATTAATTTAGGGACTGAAGACGAACCTAAGGTTGTCCTCGTCAGTAAAAGTCTTTCTACAGAGGATGAGAAATCAATGGTACAAGTGCTAAAGGACTATAAGGACACTTTCGCCTGGAGTTATGAGGATATGCCGGGGTTAGACTCAACTTTGGTTGAACACAGATTGACATTAAAGGACGGAGTTAGCCCTGTCAAACAGAAATTAAAGCGATTCCACCCACAAATGGCTTTAAAGATGAAGGAAGAGGTCGACAAACTGCATAAAGCCAAATTTATTAGAGTTGTCCTCTATCCACAATGGGTGGCCAACATAGTCCCGGTTATGAAGAAGGACGGGAAGGTCAGAATTTGCATTGACTTCCGCGATTTGAACCGGGCGTGTCCTAAAGATGATTTTCCATTGCCTCATATTGATGTACTCATCGATAACACCGCTGGCTATGAGACGTTATCATTTATGGATGGATTTTCAGGATATAATCAGATTAAGTTGGCAGAAGAAGATCAAGAGAAAACGTCATTCACTACACCTTGGGGAACATACTGTTATGTTGTCATGCCATTTGGGTTAAAGAATGCTGGAGCCACTTATCAAAGGGCCATGATGGCAATATTTCATGACATGATGCATATAGATCTGGAAGTGTATGTGGATGACTTATTGGTTAAATCGAAAACAAAGGCTGAGCACGCCAAAGTTTTGGCAAGGGTATTAGAGAGATCGAGAGAATATCAGTTAAAGGTGAACCCCAAGAAATGTGTATTCGGGGTATCTTCAGGGAAATTGCTTGGATTTATCGTCAGTAAACGGGGAATTGAGATCGATCCTAACAAGGCGAAGGCTATTAGAGAAATGCCACCTCCTAAAAACTTGAAAGAGTTGAGAGGATTAATCGGAAGGTTGCAATTTATTCGCCACTTTGTCTCCCAGCACTCACAAAGGTGTAAGCCGTTTTACGAGCTTACCAAGCCGGGAGTCAAATTCGATTGGGACGATAAGTGTCAGGAGGCATTTGATGGATTAAAGAACTATTTAGCAAGTCCTCCTGTTTTGAGACCACCATCTCCAAGCAAACTATTGATACTTTACATTTCAGTCCTGGATGATGCTGTGGGGGCTGTCCTAGGACAAGAAGATGAAGAAGGAAAAGAGAGGGCAGCCTACTATCTCTCTAAACTTCTCAACCCCGCTGAACAGAGATATACAGCGATGGAGAAAACATGTGCAGCACTGGTCTGGGTTGTGCAGAAATTAAAGCATTATTTTCTGGCCCATGAAGTTCATCTCATCGCTAGGATGAATCCGATCAAATTCCTTCTGGAGAAATATGTTCTTACTGATAGGTTAGCGCGATGGCAAAGCTTTCTATCTCAATTCGATATCATCTACATTCAGCAGAAAGCGATCAAGGGCTATGCCATAGCAGAACATCTTGCTCATCATCCCCTTCCTCGATTTGATCCAGTCCGATCAGAGTTTCCGGATGAGGAACTGATGTCCGTAAATCAAATCAGAGAGGATATGTGGACTCTGCATTTTGACGGAGCTCTGAATTCTCATGGAAAAGGGATCGGTATTGTTCTGTTATCACCTGAAGGTATCACCATTCCACAAGCCTTTCAGCTTGATTTTCCAGTTACCAACAATATAGCTGAATACGAGGCACTCCTTGCTGGCCTCGAGGCTGCTCATTTCCATGGTGCTACCAAACTCAGGATTGTAGGTGATAGCCAATTAATTTTTCGTCAAGTGCTGACCAAGTATTGAACTCTCGATCCCAAACTCAAGCCTTACCAAGAGCTTACTTCTGCTTACTCAAAGCTTTTCACGAAATTGATCTTTGTCCATGTCCCTAGGAATCAGAACATCTTAGCTGACGCTCTAGCTTCACTTGCATCTTCTCTTGATTTTCCAATAAGCAAACAATCTGAATCAATCATAGTTCATAGGCGTCTTTCACCAGCCGTGAAAGATCCTTCATTCCTTAGAACTAAGGAGAAATTGCTGAAGAAACTCAGAGATGGAGATATCATTGAGAAAAGAGAAATCATGCTGATGGAGCTGTTAGAAGAGATGGATGATGAACAGAAGCCATGGTATTATGAAATTGCCAAATATTGTGAAGATCAATCGTATCCTGAGGAAGCTACAACTGAAGAGAAAAGAGCTATCAGGAGAGTTGCTCAACGATACACCCTAGTTGGGGGAGCATTGTATAAGAGAGGTTTTGATGGAGTTCTTCTGAGATGTCTAGACGAAGATGAGCTTTGGAAGGATATGGAAGGAGCTCATAGTGGAGTTTGTAGTGGCCATGTCAATGGACAGATGCTAGCAAAGAGGATCCTTAGACAAGGATTTTATTGGCCAACCATGGAAGAAGATTGTGTAGGATATGTCCGTAGGTGTGCTAAGTGTCAACTTCACGCCGACAAAATTCATTCTCCTGCATCTTCACTCCATCATGTTTCTTCCCCATGGCCTTTCTCCATGTGGGCTTTCGACATTATTGGACCTCTTGGTAATCCAGATTCCGGCATAAAGCAAAAATCTTTCATTCTCACGGCAACGGAATACTTCACCAAGTGGGCAGAAGCTGAAGCGTACGTGGAGATCAAAGCATCAACCGTCTGCAAGTTCATCATGAAGAACATCATCACACGATTTGAAATTCCAAGCACCATCGTCACCGACAACGGACCGCAGTTCGTGTCACAGGAATTGATGGACCTCTGTAACAGGTATAAAATTGCATTACATCATTCATCTCCGTATTATCCGCAAGGCAATGGCCAAGCAGAGGCAACAAATAAGACTTTGATAAAAATCATCAAAAAGACGTGCAAATCTAATAAGTTCGCAGATTGGCCAGAAAAATTGGTTGAGGCTCTATGGGCCTACCGAAGTTCAATCCGCACACCCACTGGACAAACTCCTTATTCCTTAACATTTGGAACGGAGGCGGTAGTTCCATATGAGATTCTCATACCATCATTAAGAGTACAATTGAATAAGGAATTTTACATTGATAAACATCGTTCAGCACTCCTTGTTCAATTGGAACTTTTAGACGAGAAAAGATGGTCAGCTGCTAATCATGCAAAAGTTTATCAAAATAGACTAGCACGTTTTTATCAAAAGAAAGTCATTGAACGTAAGTTCAAAGTCGGTGAAATGGTTGTCAAAAGAATTTTTGTAAAACCTGGTGGTCCGCGTTCTAAGCTCCAACCCAACTGGGAAGGACTTTATGTTGTATCGTACGCTTTTCCTGGTAATGCTTATCGTCTTGTTAATGTAGAAGGAGAAGAGCTAAAACATCCCTGGAATGGTTTACATCTTAAGAAATACTACCCTTAGGTTAAAGAGTCGATCAGTATGGTACAAAGACCAGTGGAATCAGAAAATTTATAAACTCAAATTTCCTTATTAGTCTGGATAACTTAATTTCAAGCCCATTACTGCACACACTAACACGTTTGATTCGTGAGTAACAAGAGATGACAAGTCCTAAAGAATATCGAAAGCTTGACCGAAAGTGTAAAGTACAAATCATTCATTTTTAAACAAAAAATTTTGTTTTATACTCGGCCCATGATGTCGGAACGAGACTTAGAATAGACTACCAAGAATACCCGCCATCTTAGTAGGAGGCCGTCATAAAAAAAAGGGGGAGATCCGTCCTGAAAAAGAAAAGAAAAGAAAAGAAAAGCAAAAGACAAAAGGCAAAAAGCCAAATGTCAAATCAATAGGCCATTACATTACAAACGTTACATCAAGGCCATGACATGAAATGAAATGAAAGGGAACGCAAGGTCGATAAATACCCCGGAAAGAAATGACCGAACCCCAACGGATATTAGGGTAGGAAAGGGACATCTTTTTAAGTCTCCGGAACCTTCTCATGGGCTTTCTAAACTTATTCATCTTTTCTTTCTAAAGAGATGTACTTCAAACTTAAGGAATGACTTACATTGACTAAAGGTCAAATCATCAAATGGGATCACGAATGGAAACACAAGTTCAAACACGATGGGTTTAAGTTGAGTTGTTAAAGAATAATTTGGAAATTAAGTTAATAAATGAATATGATCTTTTGATCCAAGTACCATGCTGATCTTTTAGTCAAAAACCCAAAAAAGTACATATGTCAAAAATCCAAAAAAAAAATACATATGTCAAAAATCCAAAAAAAATATACATATGTTTCAAAAATATAAAAAAAATACATATGTTTCAAAAATACAAAAAAAATACATATATCAAAAATACAAAAAAAAATACACATGTTTCAAAAATTCAAAAAAAATACATATATCAAAAATACAAAAAAAATACACATGTTTCAAAAATTCAAAAAAAATACATATGTCAAAAAAAATCAAAAAAAATACATATATCAAAAATACAAAAAAAATACATATGTTTCAAAAATTCAAAAAAAATACATATGTCAAAATTCCAAAAAAAAGCATATATTTCAAAACCCCAAACAAAGATGAATAATTTCAAAACAACAAAAATATTTCAATTAGCATCTGCTTGTTGCATTTGATGTGTTTCATTCCTTTTATTTTCAGTGAGCATCCGTTTGCTTGTATGTTGCATTTTACTTAAGTTTGATTATTCTCATTACCTTTGTTAATAAAGGCTATGCCCCTTGACCCTTCTACCAAGGATAGGATCAAGTAGTCGGTTACTTAACCAGGCAAGGGGATAAGCCTAAACAGATACTTAACATGTTTGTTCAAGTTGTATACATGACACAAGGTATTGGTAAAGTTGGAATCCGAATAGAGAACAGCCAGAAACTTGTTTTTGAAATTCAAAGAAAACCTGAGTAAAGCTGGAAAACATCAAGAAGATCCCACTGTGGGAGTCAAGAAGTCCAACCGTGGCTAAAAAGACGGTTATTTCTACCCCTGTATTCTTTCATGTAATTATTTTGCATTAGCATTACTATATGATAAATATTTATTAGAGCATGTCAAGGACCTTGTGTTTTTGATGAAACTGGAATTTGAGTTCCCCTTCAACAAAAACAGTGACAATTCCAGAGGAATCTTAATTGCACGGATAGGCCGTTTGATTGTTAATTAGTGGGGACGATGGTTCCACTTTTGTGAAACGGTGCGTGGATAAACGAGCTTCGGCTTAGCACTGAATTACAAGAATTTGTATCTTGACTCATTAATGGCAGTTTAACAATATTATCCTTGATTAATTTATATTTTATTTGAATTTATATTTTTCTTTTAGCCCAGCATGCATCATGTAGGACTTTGAAATCATTGTGATAAGAATTAATTATTGATTAAGTTTCAGACCATTAATCAAACAACTAAACATGATATGAAATATTCCATTCTGAATTGAGTATCTTGATTATCTTTGAGATTCGCTTGAAGATATCATTGGAATTCTATCCTTTCTTGGATTCTCTATCCAATATTTCTTGTTTTCTTTTAAGATCCATTATGGCTGCAGCACGTCCACATTGGCTGGCAAACGCTCCCCATGATGAAACCTACAGTGTCTACGACCTGGGGTACTTCCCACTCCGAGGAGGTTGATCGACCTTATTTTATTTCCTTGTCTACCTCATCCAGACATGATTGATTCCTTTGATCTCTTTGAGTTATCTTCATCGATAATTTCGAGAAAAATTCCAATCATGTGATGTTAAGAGCGTGTCTCATCACACCTTTGCATCACCTTTTCAGTACATTCCATTTCATTTCACTCCCTTGCAAAGACGATGCCAAGGTGAGGCAGCTGTAGACACGCTAATTTTGACGTCATTTTGAGTAAATTTCATATCATATAATAATGCCTCAGAATGGTCTGATAATTAATCATTAATTAATTTTTATTAATCTTTTTGAGTGTCGGGTTTAACAGACATGTTTAAGTTAATCAATTGAATTGATTTTAGCTCAAATTTCAGTTAAAATATGAAGAATCCTAAAAGGCGTCGATCCATGTGGACGCGGTTTAGAGTTTATTCTTATTTTAGTGTTTAAATTTGAATTTTAATTAATTGATTAATTAGCTAAAAGGCGTCTGTGAAGGTCGACGCGATTTAGGTTTCCTAAGCTATTTTAACTTCTCTTCCGGATGTTTATCCTTATCTTAATTAGTCTAAAAGACGTCTGCACACGTGGACGCGTTTTAGCTAATAAAGATAAAGATAAGTTTTCCCGGATATTTATCCTTATCTTAATTTAATCTGAAAGGCGTCAGCCAGGGTGGACGCGTTTCAGATAATTACAGATAAAGATGAATTAATCAGTAATTATCTGTCGATTAAGGTAGATAAATCCTAGATTTTTCTATGTTAATCGCGAACGCAGAAAATGCCTATAAATACCTTACATCTCAAGGAGTTAAAAAAAAAGAGAGAGAATTATTGAGCCACAGCGTTATAGCAATTTGAAGATCGGAGCAACCACGTCGGAACGCCGGAGCGCTGCCATTTCTAGAAGTCGGCATCCTTCTTCAAGATCTTCATCTCTTCAAAGCTTCAACCAACTGGACTGGGCATAAGTTTTTCATATCTGAATTTCATCTTCATTCATTAAGTTTCATTCTCTTATTCACTCCATGCAACACACACCACATCATTAATTTTCCAAAACCATCTGTTCTAAAGGGGTTTCAAAGCCATTTAAACAAGTGAGTTGCTGTTTAAACATGTTTATAATCATGGTTAGCTTTGATATTACTTCCATTTAAATTCTCACCAGTGTTTCTTCATCTCTATTTTTCTGCTTCTTTGTCTCTGCTGCACTCAACAACAACTGGGCATAAAGATCAAAAGAGGGAAATCAAGCACAAAGCCAGAAGAGCTTCTGGACGATCCTCAACTTCAACCTCAACAGCAAGAACAAAAAGAACAAAGAAATGGCTCTCTTTCTTCAGCCGGCTGAAGGAGGGGAACCAAGGATTCATTCTTCCGCGTTCAAACAGGTAGGCGATCAAATCTCTTTTGAAGCTTTTTAGTTAAAAGTTTCTGGCGATCACTGCACCTTAGTTGCATTTTTTTTAATAGGTTAATTTACCCTAAACAACATAGTTTTTTTCACATAAATCACACGAGCATTTTCAGCACCTACATAGTGGAGCGGCGATCTTCAATGCAACCTACCCGGTCAGCATCGCTAAACGCATGTAGAGAGTAAGAAGATTGGCGATGAAGTAACAGCCCATGAGATAGGATGCCCTTCAAATAACATAGCAGGCGTTTAGCGACAACCCAATCAACGTTGGTGGGGGCGTGCATATGCTCACAGAGTCACACAACTTATTAACAACAAAAGATACATTAGAACGTGTAAGTGTCACATACTGTAATGCTCCCACCACACTTCGAAAAAGTGTAGGATCATGAAATTGAGGAGAAGCAACAATGGAGGTAGCATCAATTGCCATGGGAGTAGAAATAGGTCTTGAGCCCTCCATTTGAGTGCGTTTTAGTAGATCCAAAATATACTTTTTCTGGGACGGAAGATAGCCACATGAATCATTGTGGAATTCAATCCCAAAAAATAGTGTGCTGAGCCCATATCCCGTACTGCAAATTCATCCTTAGGTGCTTGAATAAGTGAGATTACAGTAGAGACAACGTCTCCTATAATAAGCATATCATCTACGTACACCAACACATAGATGATGGAACCAGCTTGCTAACGGAAGAAGAGAGAAGTGTCCATTTTAGATGCAAGGAAACCAAGATCCAAAAGTCAGGTACTCAGCCGATGAAACGATGCACAAGGAACGAGTCCAAGATAATCATTGTTTCGTAAGAGAGGAAGAAATTGAGCTTTCCAGAGCAAATAGTTATTTGGTGTAAGACGGAGAGGAAGAAAATGCATAATGTTTGTAGCAGTGATCATAGTAGCCAGTAGGTGAAATAGGGTTGGCGGTGGGGACAACAACCATGGTGGGAAACGAAGGATCAATGGTGTTAGCCATATAGCTTTGATACCCTGTTAAAGTTATTGGACCATCTAACTCAAAATTTTAAGACTTTGACTGGAGTTGGTACCATTTATTTTAAGTATTGTTTCTTTTGTCCTATATCCGATGTAGGACTATTCTAACATGAAGAATATATACTTTTACCAAACTCATTTGATAGTAATGTATAAGCTAATGGAGTACTTGCTAATATTTAGTTTGTTATTTTATCCTTAATATCAACCATTTATTTACCATATTTGTGAAATGATATACAAAATGACATATATCATATTTACACATGATAATTGCCATTTCAATATGTGAAAGTTCAAACATTGTGGTACCAAATATTTTGTTTGATATGTAAAAGGTTTTTAGATTTTTTTTTACTCTATATAAACTTGTCAAATTGGGAAAAGAAGTTCATCTAAATTGCATGTTAGGAATAATTATGCTCAAACATAAATCTTTGTTTCTTAATCTTCACATTTCTATTCATTAACTTCTAAAAATTTAAGCAATTTTGGGCTTAACTATAGTTAATCAAGTCAACGTAGCCATTTTACCAATGTTAGCAGCCTAACCAATGGGTAATCTTAATTCTTCACAAGAGGCTTTTAGATATCAGTCCTTATAAACATTTAGATCTATAAAAAGCCACCATGACTTATGAATTTAGAAATAACTCACAATTTCTCATCTCTTCATCTACCTCTCCCACATCTACTCCTCTTGCTATCACTCTCTATCATCAATAATGCCCATAATCTCTCTCCCACTATGCTTCTTCCCTTGTCTTCCTCTCCCTCTCCATATACCCTCGACAACCCCTACATGAACCTGGCTTCCTACCCCTAGACCCTTCATGAAATTTTCAGTTACTAAAAAGGGTTAAAAATTCATTTTGGCTCTCTCCATTTTAGTTGACACTATTTTGAAGAATATTCTATGAAAGATCAAATGCTCTTATCAACTAAATGGCTATTCCTTAGATGCATCAAATTAATAAAAGGGTTAGGATTTTGAGGAGTGGTTCCCAAATACGCAAGTTGAATTCCTAGGCAAAAAATCTAGAAGTAAAAAATATTATCCGCCACCAAAATAATTAATAAACTAGTTTTGAATATTATACTTAATTTCTGGACAAAGAATAAGCAATGTAATCAATCATTAGGCAATCGGGTAGTGTTTACATCCCTTGCAACTAGCACTGGGCACTTTTGGAAAATACCAATTTAACATGTTGAGGATGTGAATCCATATTTAGCCATTGCAGGTGTAGGATGCAAGAATGCTGGTTGTGTTGGCCCAGTGATATCTAGGTCATTGTACGTGCACATGTCCAATGTTTGACAAATGTTTCATCCAGTATAATACTTCCTCGTGGTAGCTTCTTGGGTGCCATTATATTGAGGAAATAATTGTATTCTTTTTGCTTATTTGTTATTATTTATTAACTAGAATTTATGAAACATGGGTTTCTTCATTTTTATTACACTATCATTTGTTTTATTTAAGTTATGAAACGTTGTTTGTATCATTTTGGGTTTTTTACATATATACCCACAACAAATAACATATTTGCATGTATACCTCCAATTCTCACATATTATCATCAATACTCCTGCACTCTTCAAAATGTTGCATTTTATATTCCTCAATCTAATGATTTGACATAAATACCCTTAAATTTACTAATATTTTGCATATATACCTTTCAATATACTAAAATCTTGCATTTTGTACTCCCGATATCTCCAACGATGTCATGATTTATGCAATGTTTTTGACATATTTCGTTGAAATTAACGTAAGTTTGATGAGAGGGGCATAAATAGAACATTTTGAAGATTACAGAGGTATTGATGATAATAATATAGAATTGAGGGTATACATGCAATTATGGTGTTTTTGAGAGGTATACCTTTCATTTTCATTACACTGTCATTTGTTTTACTTGGATCACTTGATATTGGAATTAACTAGTATGTGCATAGTTCGTACGCGACGAACTTAATTAAGAAGTGAAGTGGCTAGTCATGGAGTGAAAGAAGGGAAGTTAAATAATGAGTTACACACTGATTTTTGTTTGTGAAAATTAAAATAAATTAGTGGAGTTGATATTTTGCATTGTAAATTGAAATGGCTAAAAATTAGCTTTGAAGACCTTTTTATGAGTGGTTCCTATGTCAATCAGGTAACTTGGAAACACTTGGACAACATCAATATAATATATCTTTATGTCAAACATAAAATGTTTCCTAGAGGAGGAATTTCTTATGAAAAGCAAAGCCAAGAGATGCATCATTCTTCGAAAAATTGTGAGCAAACTAAGATAAAAGTTTTTGTTATCATTTTTTTTTAATATCGAGTGGTGAAAGTAGATGACAAAAGGGAGTTTTATCTAATAAAATATTAATATGGAGCTCCATTGTCTTTGAAAAATTGTCTTAAGGTAGACTTATTTTTAATTTTATAATATAATTGAATTACTCCTTCCAACCACTAGTCATCATCATTTTCCTCTTCTTCCTCCTTTTGATGGATCTCCCATGCAGGCACTACCGATCAGTATTTTGGTTGCAAATGGAAGGTGACATTGTGGATTTTGGGTGCCAGTATATGAATCAAGTTCTATGATACCACACTAGTGAGTTCCATATAGTTACCCTAGAGAGTGAGTATCTATCGGCATCGTTGCACTGTGACCGTTCGTAACCATGAAACTATTTGTGTCTACTAATTTTATTAGCAGCAACTCTCTTATCCTTACTTATGTCATATGAGAGCACATAATCTCCCTCTTAATTGTCATTGCCAAGCTGTCACATAAAGTCCAAAGTCCAAATGTGAGTTGCTGCAATGCCTCCCTCCCCCACTCCAATTGCAACGAGGACATTACAATGGGTAAAAAAAAATTTGGACATTACAATGGGTAAAAAAGATTTTAAGTTCTTCTTAGGACGATGTCCCATCCGTCTGCACAGTGTAATGCACGATCGGACGTTCCAAAAAAAATTAAAAATTAAAAAAATGTTATTGGGTTTGGTAGATTAAAAGTATTTTTCATTGTTCATTGGCGGTTGATTTTTTATTTTTCAAATTTTTTTAGAGCTGTAAACAGGTAAGATACGGATGCGGAAACAGATGTTTTCGTTTTCCGGTTCTGAGAACGATAACTTGTTTTCGTTTCCGATTTCGATAAGATTGGAAAGTGCATTTTCGGTTTCCGATAAAATCGGAAAGTCTATTTTCTGTTTCCAATTTATTTTTGATTCCGATATTATAAGCATATATTATTTTCGATAATTACTGAAAAATTGCTAATTTCTTGATTTATTTGTTTAAGACACATAGAATGAGACCTAAATATAACCAATATGCCTTAGTATATTAGATAATGATCAAGAAGATTAAAACACAAGTGTAACCATATAACTATAAAGTTACATTTAAAAATCTTTAATAATAATCGGAATCGAAAATTGGAACGTGGATACGGAAACATGTGTTTCTGTTTTCGATTCCGATAACTTATCGATAATATCCGTTTCCGATTCCGATAATTATCGAGCAGATATTTTTTATCGAAAACAGATATTTTTTCTCGGTAACAGATCAAAAAATTAGATAATTAGATTTCCGTTGACGGCTCTAGATTTTTTTAAGATATCCGGTTGGACATTGCGGGTAAGATACTTGGAGACCGACTTAAACAAATTATTTTTTTATACCTACTGTAATGCCACCATTGCATTACAATTGAAGGGCATTGGAGAAAATATTATTCATTTTAAAAGGATCAAATTATATGCGTTTTAATTTTTTACACCGGTGAGGACATTATCGTCCGCCCAAGCCAGCCATGGCACACTCACCCACATCCCGACCCCACACTCTGCCGCGCGGCACAACGCACCATCTAAAACCTTTGCGACCCCGACCCATCTCATCCCACGTGGAGCGTGTTGTCTTTATCTGCCCGCCTGAGGGGCAAGATGGCAACCAAACCAACTTCCAAAAAAACCCGCCACTAACGAATAGGGCTCCCGACGCCGACGTGTCCCCACACAACGAGGAAACCCGCGCACGTTAAGGCGGCGCACGTTAGAGCCCCTCCACCTCCGGAGCCGCACCCCCAGCCCAGAGGGGCAGAGCCAGCGTCCCAGCGGCATCATTTCCTCCTCCCTCCTTTCCTCTCTTCTCCCTTTTCTTCGCCGGCGGAGCTCCCGATCGCAGCATCCCCCCCTCCCTTCCCCTCCTCCAGCTCCTTCTCCGGCAGCGGCCGCCGGTGCCGGCGCCGCCGTCCCGACGAGCCCCTCCGCTGGATTCCCCTCCCCGATCCGATCAGGGCGAGCCAGGTCTCACGGGGAATGGCTCCGCATTGGGGGATCGCCGCTGGCTTCTCTTCCCCAAGGTGATGCCGCCCCCCAACTTCCCCTCTGCTCTGTTGTTCCGGTCCGCGCCGTGGCCTCTGGTGCTCGTGGTCCCTTCTGGAGGCTTCCTTTGTTTGGGAATTTGGCGGGCGCGAGGAGGCTGTGGGGGGTTTTGAGGGAGTTTCTAGGGTTTCTGAGCAATTCGGGTGCCGCGGGTATGTTGGGATGGTTGTCGATGTGATGGGAGGAGTGGCTGCTTAGCTGTGGTGGGAATGGTGTTTGTGTGCGTGTTGTGCTGTTCTGATGGGATTTAGGGTGTTGAGGAATCTGCATCTTTCATTCCAGCATGCGTTTGGGTTCTGTTTTGGGATGGGGAATTGAAGTGGAGGTGAGCTAGGTGGCAGCTGGAGTTACATATCTTGGCTTGTTTCTGGCAGAGTTTTGTGTCTGTTGCAGATTAATGGACTAAATGAGGCGATTGGAGTCCTTTTCTGTGGAGAGTGACTTGTCGGTGTATCGTTTATGGGGCGGAGTGGGTTGTGGGTTTGCAGTGGTGTGGATTCTGGGTGTTGTTCAGACGGGTTTGCTGCATCGTCGGGGAAGTACCTGAATGTGCACCTGAATGGCTGATCTTCTGAGAAATGGTCCCATCGAGAGGGATGTGGAGCAGGTGAGGATTACTTGTTAGCTTTTAAATTTATTTTTCTCTGTTATGATGAATGTTAGTTGTGATTGCATGTGAAATATGAATTTTTAGTCCCTTATTTTTTCTGCAATCTCCTTTTTTCTGCAATATCCCTCTGCCAAGGATGCTATTAATAATTCATGTGTGGATGCTGCTGTGCTGATGAATTTCGCCCTATCTGTTCTCATCTTTGTGATGCTGAATTTAATTTTTAGAAATAGCAAGATCCGCGCTGTGCAAGTACAAAGGGAGGAAGAGCTTGGTGTCTTTTTAATTAATAAGCTTTATCAACTTCTTGAAAGAATGGGGCACAGATACTCATTGGAACAGAACGTCTCCGTGTTGCAGCTGAGCCTTTCGAGCATCATAAATAAGGATCATAAGAAGAAAGGCTTGCTATCTCGTATCTCAGCACTGCTTTGAAAGGAATAAACCCTAGAGAGAACTTGGACATAGATAATTTTTAAGACTTCTCTCCTCCTCCTCCCATGCTTCCTTTTTTCGTTTTTTATTTTGTTCTGCCTCAATTTCATCTTGGGACCCTCAAGAGATCTGGGAGAGGTCTGAGAAATGGCAGTCCATGTTATGACTTGAAATAATAAATTGTAGTTTTATTTTAAGTGAAGCTTTTAGCTAATCAGTTTAATGCTGAACTAATGTAGTTGATGACATTTTCCAGAGAGATAAGTGAAATTTGACTCTATGAACTAATGCCTACTTACTTTTTAGCGGTTTTAGCAAATAACTCCCTAAAAAATCTCATGTATGCAGAAAATCCTTTGTAAAATGCATATTTGTATAATCATTGCATACATAACCTGCTACCATCATTCTACGATCACTCACATCACTGACAAATGAGGGCTTATTTTATAATAAAGAGAAAGTTTAGTGAGATTCTCATCTCTATGTATAATACATTGTGTTTTTTGGACTCTTTAGGGGTTTATATGCTAGCACCCTTAATTTTTAATACATTGTAATTTTTAATACATCTAACCACTCGTTAGGTGGTTAGATGTAGTTAGAAAGGACTTGGTGTTGCTACGTGCTACCTCAAGCTTGGCATTGGATAGATTAAGATAGCGGGAAATGATTCATCCAGCCAACCCCAAATAGATGGGATAAGGCTTTGATGATGATGATGATGATGAATTGAGTGGGAACCTTGGTGCAATGATAAGGTTGCCCCATTGTGACCTAGAGGTCATGAGTCAAATCTGGAAATAACCTCTTTGCAAGAGGTAAGGGTAAGCCTGCGTAACATTGGCCCTCTGGAGTTAGCCTCATAGCACTGGACTGTCTTTAAAAGAAAAAAATTTAACAGAAGTCATAAATGTTGTATTGGTAGTCTCTAGTTTGATGTTATTTTTCCCGAGTATGAGGGCATTACCCTGCTCCCCACGTTGGAGCCAGTGGTCCTTCAAAATAGAATAAAGGAAGAATTAAATGCAGCAACTGAATGAAATATGCCTACATGTTTTCAAAAGGGTGCTGGATCAGTCACCTGAATGCTAGTCTTGATCTGCTATAATTGGTGGTCGAATGCTGATCTGGATTATTTGAACCTTGGGGCCATTCCTTCAAGAGTCAATACTTGCTTCTTGCTGGAAATAGAAATGTGATGAAGGGAAAATGGTTCTACTCTTTTGTGAGACATTGTCATGTAATGCCTAGAGATAGTAGAAAAGAAAGATAAAACTCAAGACTGCATATAGCTTTGATTGAATATGGTGCATGAAATGAACTCACTGATGATTGAGTGGGAGTTTTGTATCACATATTGGGATAATTTGATGGTGAGACATGAAGTGCGAAGGTTGGTTGGCTAAACACTGATCTGGATTATCTGATCCTTGGGGACATTCCTTCAATAGTCTAGCTATTTTTTTGCTGGGAATGGAAAGGTGATGAGGAAAGGGCATCCTATTCTTTTGTGAGATGCACATGTAATGCATAGAGATGGTAGAAAACGTTAATATAAAACTCAGGACTGCACATATCTGTGATTGACAATGGTGCATGAAACGAGCTCATTCATAATACAACTGTTGTTCCATACCATGTCTGGAGAAAATTCTGAAGGTGAGACATGGAGTGCAAGGAGTGAGGCGGGACAAGTTGAAAGAGAAAACAACACACTTTTGACCATACATTGAGATTTTCGAAGGTGTATAGCACCACAATATTATAACTAAAGAAGGGATATACAACCATATACTACATCTGACATGCGTATCAGCCGATACGGCTGATACCGATACCGATACCGATACCGATACCAATACCAATACTGGTATGCATTGGTACCGGGACCAACTGATACTGATACTAGTACCAAAACTGCCAATCCTGGGCTGATTCTAAGCCAATTCTGACTATGATCCGGTTCATATTGAGCTTGGCCGATCCAAAAGTTGATCTGTTTCCACAATCATTGAGTGGCTAAACAGGATCCATGTAGCATTATAGCCAAGCCCAAATAAGTGGAATAAAGCTCTGATGATGATGATGATGATAGTGTAGCATACTCATACCTAATAGCGTTTTGAGATTTTACAAATTTTAACTAATGTACCTCCCGAAGGTTATATTCCTTATGGTACCTCCTGAAGGTTATATTCCTTTCTTCTTGTCTTGGAGAAGATAAAGTGGTAATAACATTTCCGAGGAACAACTTCTCTCATTGGCTATTGTTTTATATAGTTTAAAGCAATCCATGCCATTATTGTTTGATATGCAGGCAATTACAGCTTTAAAGAAAGGTGCATATTTACTGAAGTATGGACGCAGAGGGAAGCCAAAGTTCTGCCCTTTCAGGCTTTCAAATGTAAGTTCTCTTAGGTGTCTGTAATGTAGAATTGTTGATGCATGTGATTTGAGTTTTCTAATGTAAGTTCTTAATCGATGGTCTTATCCTCCTTCCCCTTTTCCTTATTAGGAAGTGTCTATATATTTTTCACTTGTTCCTTGTTTTGCCACAGGATGAGTCTATACTGATTTGGTATTCTGGTAAAGAAGAGAAGCAGCTTAGACTAGGTCATGTGTCAAGAATAATTCCTGGACAGCGAACTGTAAGATTAACCTTGAAGACCTTCTTTATGTGAAATCTCTCGCTTTAATTCTACATTTGCTATTAATTTTCTGTATTGTAATAGATATACTTTTAGTGTGGTAACCTGTCATTGAAGCCTATTTATTTTTTCTATCTTTACTTTGTGTTCCTTGAAAGCAAGAGTATTTTTTGAATAGAATCATATGTAAAAGCCAATAAAAATTCAACCTCAGTTGCTATTTCCTTTAAGTTGACATTTATATAACTTTAATTTTGACACTGATTTACTTCTTTTGAGGGCTTCATATTTGTGCTATTCGTCGTAAGGAATCCAAGTATAGGTCACATCCTGAGTTTAATTTGTTTAGAGTACATTTCTAGTGCCACAATCCCCCCCCCCTCTCTCTCTATGTATTTATATTATTATATATGTAAACATACATTTTTCTCTCTGATTATTAGTTGTTTTTTTAGGTAATTTTAAATTACTAGCATTGTTGTTGAACACCACACCCTCCCCCCAAACGAAGAAGAAGAAAAGTTAGAGTTTATAGGGGGAACAATTGTTTTTTTAAGCAACTTAGAATTACTAGCAGTGTTGTTGAACCAAACATATATGTTTCTTGTCTTTCAGGCAATATTTCAGCGATATCCACGCCCTGAGAAAGAGTATCAATCATTTTCTCTTATATATAATGACAGGTCTTTAGACTTGGTGGGTAAATCATTCGATAAAGCCTTTTCCTTGCCTCTTGTTTTTCCTATCTAGTGATCTTATAATTGATCATAGATATAATTATTGTGTATATATATATATATATATATATATATATATATATATATATATATATATATATATATATATATATATATATATATATATATATATATATATGTTTGTGCTGCTTCTATAACTATTGGTTGAAACTGGAACAGATATGTAAGGATAAGGATGAAGCTGAGGTCTGGTTTGTTGGTCTTAAAGCATTGATTTCCCGTGGTAACGATCGGAAATGGAGAATAGAAACAAAAACTGATAGAGCTTCATCCGACACAAATAGTCCACAGACACATACCCATAGAAATTCACTTCTGAGCGCACCATTTGGCAATAGTGATATTTTATATAAGGTAGGACAGTTGTTATGATTCGAGGTTTCCTTCCTGTTATCAGCTTTCTATTGATTCTTACAGCCTATCATTCTCTGCATTCAGGAACCTGGAGATGCCCAGCAAATTAATACTTCATATGAGAGTCAACAACGTAACGGTTTGGGAAAAGTTTTCTCTGATGTTATATTATATACTGCACCTGGCAAAGGTCCTGCAATCTCAGATTCTGTGAGCAATTCTCATGGCTCATTCTCATCTGGGGGAACGGATGGGCGGGGCAGTGCTGTCGAAGCTTTTAGAGTTAGTCTTTCTAGTGCTGTAAGCTCGTCCAGCCATGGATCTGGTCGTGAAGATTTTGATGCATTAGGGGATGTTTTCATCTGGGGAGAAGGTGTAGGTGATGGCTTGCTTGGAGGTGGTGCACAAAAGATTGGAAATTCATCCACCAAAAATATTGATTCTCTTTTGCCAAAGGCACTGGAACCAGTTGTAGTTCTTGATGTTCATAATATTGCTTGTGGCAGTAGGCATGCTGTTTTAGTTACCAAACATGGTGAGGTCTTTAGTTGGGGTGAAGAGTCTGGAGGCAGGCTTGGACATGGGGTAGATGCTGATGTTCCTCATCCAAAACTCATAGACTCTTTAAGTGGCATGAACATTGAACTTGTAGCATGTGGAGAGTATCATACATGTGCTGTAACCATGTCTGGAGATCTTTACACATGGGGTGACGGAATTTACAATACTGGTCTTCTCGGGCACGGGAGTGAGGTTAGCCACTGGATTCCAAAAAAGGTAAATGGTCCCTTGGAAGGTCTACATGTGTCATCAATTTCTTGTGGAACATGGCACACAGCTCTTGTAACATCTTCTGGTCAGCTATTCACGTTTGGTGATGGAACTTTTGGTTCTCTAGGTCATGGAGATCGTAGAAGCTCTAATGTGCCAAGAGAGGTGGAATCTTTGAAGGGACTACGTGCAGTGAAAGCTGCTTGTGGTGTTTGGCACACAGCAGCCATAGTGGAAGTTTCAGTTGAGACTAATTCTGGACACTCATCATCTGGAAAGCTGTTTACATGGGGAGATGGTGACAGAGGTCGACTCGGGCATGGTGATAGAGAAGCTAGGCTTGTTCCTGTATGTGTAGCTGTTTTAGTTGAGTTGAGCTTTTGCCAAGTAGCTTGCGGTAATGACATGACAATTGCTCTTACAACAAGTGGACAAGTGTATACAATGGGGAGTCCTATTTATGGACAGCTTGGTTGTCCTGAAGCAGATGGAAAGCTACCTGCTTGTGTTGAAGGAAAGCTGTCCAATACTTTCGTGGAAGAGATAGCATGTGGCTCATATCATGTTGCAGTTCTGACTTCAAGAACTGAGGTTTACACCTGGGGTAGAGGAGCAAATGGCTGTTTAGGTCATGGAAACATTGATGACCGAAACTCTCCGACACTAGTTGAAGCTCTTAAGGACAAACAAGTCAAGAGCATTGTGTGCGGTTCAAATTTTACTGCTGTCATCTGTCTCCATAAATGGGTGTCTGGCACTGACCAGTCCATATGCTCTGGTTGTCGTCTGCCATTTGGTTTCAGAAGAAAACGTCATAATTGTTACAATTGTGGTCTTGTCTTCTGCAAAGCATGCAGCAGCAGAAAATCACTAAGAGCATCTTTGGCACCGAACATTCATAAGCCATATCGTGTATGTGATGAATGTTATGTCAAGCTCAAGAAGACCATAGAAGCTATATCAATATCTCAATTTGCAAAGCGTCAAAATGGAAGTGGAAGTCAAGGAAACAACGAGGGTACTGAAAAAGGAAGTGTAGATTCTAAACCACAGGGGCATGTTTCCAGGCTCTCTTCCGTTGAATCTTTCAAGACAGCTGAAAGCAGAAGTTCCAAGTACAAATCAGATGCAAATACTGCTCGATATTCTCCTAGCAATGGGGGTTCTCATTGGGGAAGCCTCTATTCAACAAGATCTTCGAATTTTATATTTGGATCTTCGAAGAAAATATTTTCCCTATCTGTTCCTAGTTCAAGGATTGTATCTAGGGCAACTTCGCCTGTCTCAAGAAGACCAAGCCCACCTCGTTCAGCAACACCCCTTATTGATATGACATCTCCAGATGTAACCATCGAAAATTCGAGGTGGACAAGTAGTAGCCTAAGCCAAGAAGTTGTTAAGCTACGGTTGCAGGTAAATGTTAGTCTGTATCAAGAATGATATCCATCTCAAAGAGCCATAATTTGCACCCATTTTTATAATGAAATATCATTGTTACTAGTTCTGGAAACATGTTTTCTTCCTTTGTTTCCTAACTATTTGCTCAAATTAGGTTATTCTGCATCCATAACATTTTCTAGAAAGTGGCTTATAGACCACAATTCATATCTCATAGCAACAAAAGAGTGCACACTGATCACATCAGCATGTCATTGATGATTTTTGTTGCCTACCAAGTACCAAGGTGGTATATGTCAACTACATTATTCAGTAATCACTCCACTGTTACTTTTAATGAAATAAATATCCTCTGCATGTGAAGGTCTGAAGTATCTAAATATCTAATTCTGGACATCATGCAAGTGAAGGAATAATAAAAAATGAATTAGAAAGTAATTCTGATGATGCCAAATGAAGTATTTGCCTCTCTTCTGAACACTAGTATTCCCTGCCCACCGCACTGCCCGAGGTACTGGAGAAAGCAATCTCCTCCTATTCCTCTATCTTCTCTGGCCAGACATCATTGTTTTGCTCTGCAATCGGTTGTAAGGGTGGATGAGGTATAGAACCAGTTGAGGGACTAAGTTCTGAACATTGCTTTATGAATAACTGTAACGCTACAACTTACTGCGTTATTGAGAACAAAATGGACATCTATAATTAGATAGGTTGGTCGTGTGCATTGTCACCCATGCGTGTTGCTGATAGAAGGTGAAATCAAATTCAAGTGGCGGATTGCAAAAGGATTCGCAGCTTAAAATAAGATGGTTTGTGTAGTAAGAAAAGGCTCCCTAGGTTTAACTCTGAACATGGTTTGGATAGATTTAAGTGGCGGGACAGAATTGACATAGCTGACTCTGAATAAATGGGATGAAGCTCTGATGATTAATTGATTAAAGAGCTTCATTCTGTGACAGGCTGAGATTCTATCCACTGCAGTCTATGTAAAAACTTTACCTTTGCTGGTATTTCCTCCCTTTATGCATGCTTGGCCAACGAAACTTTACACCTTCTACCTGTTAGAAACTTTCTTGAAGAGCTCACTTAGACCCTTTCCCCTTGTTCCCATTGACATCATCTTTTGACTTCAGCATTGCATTAATGCTTACCTGATCCAGAAGTGTGGTAAGTTCAGTGAATTCAATCAACTTCCAAATCCAAGTCTTTTTGACGCTTCAGGTCCCAACAGATGGTACCTTTGTCTCTTATCAACAATTTAGCAAAAGCTGAATCTTTATAAGTTGTATTAGTGTATGGCTCCTTGTGAACCTTCTGTAAGAGGAGGTCTGATCAGACCCAGCATCTATAAGATTTATCTATGCAGACACTACAGTGAGTCTCTGGATTCCTTCTCCCTCCAGAGAGTCAAGATGTAACTGACCATGCCTCACTATCGCAAGTTTTTACCATCACCATGGGATGACATCTTCCTGATGTGTTTTTCTTCCTTTTCTTTCTCCCACACGCTTATAATGTTCTGTTTACCATGACAATGTCAAAAATAGCACTATCTTCCCCAGGCCACATTTAGGAGGTCACTTACGTGCCCTAAACAAGCCGTTGGCATCTTTGAAGAGAAACTTTGACCTAGAAAGTAGTTTCCAAAGTTCATTATTCACCATCTTCTCTGGAGCAGAGCTGTCATACTGATGTATCACTTCATGTGTGGAGTGTCACTTGCATAGATTGCTTTATTATATTCAGCATCATAAGTGCTTGCACTTATTCTTTACAGCGACAAGTGTTTTCTTTTTCCATGAGCAGTGCATCATTGAATGGCTATCCATGTTTAAAAGTTCCAGAGGATCCACAGCTTGCATCATGGTAGAACTTAGCTTTCAGAAAGACCATATTGCTTGGAATTTGATAATAATGTAGTTATCTAATGTCCTTTTGCATGTAAGCAAATTCTTGAAGCAGTCTTACAAGCTGGAATGCTACTGCAGGTTGATGAACTTACACAAAAGTCTGAACATCTAGAACTTGAACTGGAGAGAACTACAAGAAAACTGAAGGAGGCCACAACTTTAGCTGGGGATGAGACTGCTAAATGCAAGGCTGCAAAGGAAGTAATTAGATCACTAACTGCACAGGTAAACCTTTACTTTCTTAACTTGTCTTCTGCTGTTATTCTCTGGTATCCTATACGATGATGTGAATAAAAACACTGAGTTTTCAATTATTCTAGTGGCAGTACTGTCTGGAATGAACCCCTTATGGTAATCTTTTAGATTTTCTTAGCTTTGGATTAAACTGGAGTATCTTAAGGAGAAGACTGTTGAATATTTGATCCACATGGACTGCATACCCATCTTAATAGTACTCTTTTAGTTATGTGTTCAGGAGATATGCCAGGTAATTCAGAAGTATCTCAATCCTTTTGGATTTTATAATGTAGTTACCATCAGAATTTGATCACAAGGGCATACTTGGTCCTTGCAGACACGTAGGCCACTAGATTTCAATCATTGGTAATTTCTAAAAAGGTCATCTTTCTTGCTATGAATATCATGCCTGCTGTTGCTCTACTACGTCTATTTATTCAGTTTTATTATATCTTTTGATAAAGGATTGCACCACCAATAATAGGGGGATGAAATCTATGGAATGCAATCCAGAGAAAAGATACTTGCTATCTGGATTTTGCCCGTATCCACTGAGGAAAAAAAAGTGAAAGGTACAACAAAGCCCTCCCTATAACAGAATGTAAAAGAATCATTTTCCTTTATAATCCTTTAATTGTTCATCATCAATAAGCTATCCTAGACATACCATCATCAATAGAGAAGGATCTTCAGGCCTGTGATGTTGGATCGGCCATGTCTAGGTTGCATGGTCGGCCTACCACCTGATAAACTCAATCCCTCGAGTCACCTCTTCAATAATGGGTGGAATTGCTAGATGATTGTGGTGGAGCAAGGGTAAAAAGGAAAAACTAAAAGATTAGCATGACTGTGATGACAAGAGAAATGATTGTTTGAGAATTAGATGCGATATTGTCGTCATGTCGGTTGTATTATGTGAATATGTGATTTTAAGTTTAGTCAACTTCACATGTTCCCAAACCGGGAAGTACCTTGGGTTTATAGCTTTTACACATGTTGATTCCTGAAGTTCTGAAGTCTCCTTAAGTTAAGATTTGAATTTATTTATTTCATCATTGGAAGTTATATTCTGTCATTTGTCCAAGTCTATGATTCTAAATTGTCTTATTTGTTGGCTTTATTCATAAATTATTTTGCATTATATTGTATTGATAATTGACAAAGATTGTTTTTTTTTTTTTTTTTTTGAAGGTGACCAAAATTGGCCACAGATTCATTGAAATTAAGAACAAAAATTACATCATTGAGCAACACCAAGCTCCCAAAACACACAGGAGCCCCTTAACACAAAGACCCCTTACAAGCAACAACCAACCCCCACTCAAAGAGACTCCCCCAAGAAATCTTATCAAGGAGATAAGAGTAAAAAATAAAAAAGGAAAGTAACTAAATCATCCTGAACTCAGCCGTTCAACCTGAACCACTACTGCAACAAACTCATGAGAAGGGAAGATTTCAGATCCCCTGCAACCCCTGCAGCTCTTCCCCAATCAGAGACCCATTTAAAAACCTTCCTCATAATGTACTGAATGCTATTAAACTCATCTCTGAACCTTCTGAAATTCCTTTCTGTCCAGACCCCCCACAGAAAAGCTAGAAGGAATAGGGACCATAACTCCTCCTCGGCTGAGATTGGACAACATTTACCCCACCCATCCAACAAATGGAGCACTGAGGAAGGCTCCTCCCAATTGATGTTTAAACACCTACAACATGATAGCCACCAGGCATTGATAATTCCACAATGACAGAACAAATGTTCTGCATCCTCCTCAAATCTCCCACAGAAAGAGCAAGTAAGCTTCTGAACTGGAAGAAAAGCTTTAAGTCTATCCACCGTTGGTAGCCTCCGCAGAGCCATCTTCCATAGAAAAATATTGATCTTACAAGGTAATAACTTAGACCAAACTGTAGATCCCCATGGCACTCTGACTCCACTGTCATTGATCACTCTAACCAGAGAGCTGACAGAAAAGGTACCTTTAGGGCTCCAAACCCATAACCTTATATCTTTCATGTGTCTTTGCAACCCAGTATTCTGAACAATGTTGAGAACTGCCATGAACTGCTGTAGTTCCTGATCAGTAAAGCCTCTTCTGAATGTCAAATTCCAAGCATTAGACTGCCCATCTGAGTACAACTGGGCCACATATTTCTTCTTATCTTCAGAAATTTGATACAATGATGAGAACTCCACTGCCAAAGGCTGACAAGAAACCCACCTATCCTCCCAAAATCTGATTGAACAACCATTTCCCACTTGACAGGAGATTGGAATATAGATCAAGTCAACCATCTTATAGATGTTCCTCCAAATCGGGGACATAATAGATGAAGAAGTGGGGTGTAGATCCCATCTAGAGGAACCAAGATAATATCTACCCCTGACAATTTTGATCCACAAGGCATCTGCCTCCTCTCCCAGTCTCCAAATCCACTTAGCTAACAAAGCTTGATTAAAAGTGTCTACTTTCACCAGACCAGCCCCTCCTTGATCCTTTCTCTTACACACCCTGTCCCAAGCTATAAGATGCAGAGCTCTATTAAAAAGCTTCTCTTAGATTCAATAATTCTTTCCACCTTTTTTGGAATCCTGAAGATAGAGAGAAAATATGTTGCCACTGACGAGAGAACTGTTTTAGAGAGCACCCACCTACCTCCAGCTGTTAAGAACCTTGCTTTCCATCCCTCCAACCTCTGTTCAATCTTTCTAATGAGCTCATCCCAATCTCTGACCTTGCACTGAACATCATAAAGAGGTAGTCCCAGATAAGTAATTGGAAAGGAGGAGGCCTTACACAAAAAAGTTTCAGCAATTTTCTGAACCCTCTCCTACTGCAGATTAATTCCTACCACCTCAGATTTCTGGAAGTTGATGGTCAATCCTGTACTGGCTTCTATCAAGGTCATAAGTAGTTTCATATTCCAAAGCATATCCTCCTTTCCAGAAGAGAACAATAGCGTATCATCTGCAAATTGAAGATGTGACAGCAGAAACCCATCTCTCCCAATGGAAAAGCCATCCACAAATCCTTGAGCTGCAGCTCTATCCCACAAGGTACTAAGAAGCTGTCCAACTATAATAAAAATCAGCGGTGACATCGGATCACCTTGCCTCAGCCCCCTCGAGCTGACAAAGATTGTTTTGCTGACTACCATGTGTACTCATAACAGAAAGAGTAACCAAATTTTCCTTTCACAGATTAACTTCCATAATAGATCCTTCTTGTGCTTGATTTCCATAATGTGTCTAGGTGATGTAAATCAAATATTATGAGTAGTAGATTTAAATCACTCTCCCTCTTCTACTCCTCCATCTTGTGTCTCTTTGCACATCTACTCTTTGTTGTCATCTTTTACTTCCTTCACACTTTAGAGCAGGGGTGTTCACTATTTGGTTTAACCCGACAAACCAATACCTCAGTTTGGTTTGGTTTCCAAATGCCCCAAACCACCGAAACCAAACCAAACGGTTCAACCCAAACTACTTGTCACTTTTAATGCAATTATATGTTTTTTTGTTTTGTTTTTTGAGTTGGGCTAAGGCCCGTGATTATGCACCCACCGGGATTTGTGCTGTAGAGGGCTTAAGAAGGGCCAGTGGAGCATTTTATAGAAAGTTTTCTCCTGCACCTCTTTTGGTTTCCCGATACAAGACTAAAGAAAGTGACTGCTTCCTTCGGTGTGCAGTGTGCTTAGGCATACTCTCTGCACAGGCTCGCAACTGCTGGCTGCTGGTGATGCAGGGCTCGATCTTGGGTTTGTGGTTTACTCTTGAAATTCCAAAAAAAAAAAAAAACTGCTGGCTGCTGGGCACTCACTTAATCCCATATCGAGGAACTAAGAAAACACATGGCCTACGAAATTTATAAAAAGCACCTGGCTGCCCACTACAATTCACCCGTGGCTCTGCCGAGCACGTTCAAGCTCGCCCAGTGGCTGACAATTCAAACCGAATCTAACTGAGTTAAACCGAAGTTGGTTCAATTCGGTTTGGTTCAGTTTTCAGCATCCACTTGGATTGCTTTGGGTTGACAAAATTTTCTTATAAGCCAAACCAAACCAACCCGTGAGCACCCCTACTTTCAAGTTATTTTTTCTGGAGCAGTTAGATGAGGGTCATGGAGCCGTAGCTTCATGTGAGGATAGTGACATCAATCTGGTGCATGCAGAATTATTAGAAAACATATTGTGATTTATCGAGGGACCATATGTATTGTAAATCATCCTTTTCCATGCTCAGATTGTTTGCTCTGACATATAGTGTTGTAGAGTTGGGGAAGTAAATGAAGGTAGAAAATGTACTAAATTTACCGAAGCCAGCTTGAATCAGCTTCAACTCAGAAGCAGCTTTACTTTCTTTTTCTTTCTTTTTCTTTCTTTTTTTCAAAATATGTTATTCTTCTCATAGGTATGAAATGTTAGTGGAGGCTGCAAATCGGACAGGTTGTTTCTATAGCAGGGAGAGTTTCTGGCTGGATAGGTTTTAATTTAATGCTTGATTCAGGATGCCCTGGTATATTTGGACTTTAAAGAAGGATTCATCTCTGGTTATAAATATGAGGGGTTTTTGCAAATAACCCCCTAAAAGATGTCATATTTGTAGATAACCCCTTGTATGATTCATATTTGCATATAACCTCCTTAACTATGGTGTTATTTGGGTATAACCCCCTCAACTATGTGGATTTACTTTGAATTTCACTTGAATTAAAATATTGTTATCCTACATAGAATATGTGAAAGTTGTTAATAATATTCTTAATTAAAATACAAACACCTCACAAGAAAAATCACATAAACATCCACCCATAAACTACTTGTATATATTTAGCATTGAAAAAATTATTTCCATTTTGATGTTGAGTAAAAATATTTTAATTAACGTGAAATTCAAAACAAACCACGTAGTTTGGGGGGTTATATGCAAATAGAACTATGTAGTGGGTTATCAACACATACAAAATCTTTTAGGGGGTTATTTGCAAAACTCCTAAATATTGGCTTGTGGAGACCAAGTTCAGCAACACAACAGAAGATTGATTGTTTGAAGTAAATTTAAATTATCACTGTTTAATATTTTTTTAACCTATGAAATGAATTGTTCTTGGTTTCTATACCTAAATTGTGATGTGATGTTTATGCTGTTTTCTAATAACTTTTATATTGAAAAATCAGTATTTTATTCATAATGCTATCATATTTTTTGTTGTTAGTTTTTACGTCGGTGTCGTATATGTTCTTGGTTTCACGAGGCATGGTTGGCAGTATCGGCCGATACCGATATGTCCGTATTGGCTGGGACCGGTACCGATACCCCCCAAATCGGCCGATACTGGTTTTTGTAGTTAAAAATAATATATATATATATATATATATATATATTTATTAACCAGTACGATACGGATGATACCAATACTGATACATATCGGTATCGGTACCCACCAGTACCGATACCGAGATTGCCATCCTTGCAAGACAGTGCCACCTATAGACACTGCTCAGGCAGTGGCAGAGTTTTAATGATAAATTTTGTAAAAAGAAAAAAAAATATTAGACTTTTTTCTGAACTAGCAACCTGGACACAAGAATTTTGATGAACATGAGAGCATTCACTGTCTAAATACGGAAAATGAAACTGAAAATATCAACATGCTCTAACATCCTTATCTTGCCCATTATTCAATTATGCACCCCAATGTCCAATTTACACTTGGAAGCAATCAAAATAAAACCTAGGTTATCCCAATGCTAGGTAGCCAACAACTTCTAATTTGAGTCTATCCCAAGAGATAACAGAAAATCCAGCTTTCCCTTCAACAAAAAGGTCAAACCCATACCCATCCACAGAAAATCAGATTTACGTGAGTCCTACCCATTCTCATCCTCCACGGGGTGCTCCTTGTCGAGATGACAACGTAACCCCATAAACATTGAGGCCCTCAAAGCAAAACAGGAATGGGAACTCCACAGAGGGGTTGTCCTCCAGGCTTTTGACTGGAATACAAATCTATACCTGAAGAGCAGGGACAATGCAATTAGGTGCCATATATGGGGATGCTGCAAAGCTTCCTAGGTGCCAATTCATCATGTAGCAGTGGAGGGGTGGTGACTCGTGCGGCAGCAAAGCGGTGGTGGATGGCTGTGACAGTGGAAGAGCGGCAGTGGATGGCTGCGATAGTACTGGGTGGGTGCGGCAAAAACCCTAGCAATGGCAGGGACAAGGTTGCGGAGTGTTTGTGTAAGACTCGGAAAGGGTGCAGGCCTCAAAAAGTATTTGTTCCACATTTAAACAGAGATCTGGTGGAGCTCCATTCTGAATATACATGGACATTGGTTAACATCCAATTTTGAATTGTGTAACTGAGAAAACTGAATGTGGTCAGACAGGATCTGGGTCAACCCGATCTAATTTATACTCCCATTGGTGCAGTATGTCTAATGTGTCTTTAGAGAAATACTTTCTCTTGAGTGGTTGGATTTATGTGGAAGCTATAATGGAACTTAAAAAGAAAATTGTGGAATATGTAAGAGAAAAGTGGGTTGCTAATTGTTCCACTGTAGTTAAGTCACTTGGTCAAAACTAAGGAGGTTTGATTTATGACAAGGATTGACCACTTCAATGGTTCCTTCAAGTATGCAAGACTACATGAATTGTCATACATTCCTCTGCATGATAAAATTGCTATCCCCAAGAGTGTAGGCTCTAAGTTGGATGGAGTTGGGTGCAACACCTGAGATAAAGAACTTTAGTCGTTTGGTTTTGAATCTTGATCTATGCTCAACTTCTTTCAGGAAGATCACTCTCTTTCCTACCATCTTTGCCTTCAATCTCCTTGCATCCTATTCAGTGAAGCATCTTATGTAATGCAAAGCTGTTTGCTATAGACTCTTGGAAGAAGTGTGTATAGAGAGGGAGAGATGTGATTTTCCCGTGCAATAACAGAAATATATGCTGTAAAACCTAAATCTTTCCCTGTATATGCAACTTGAGGGGAGGAAGCAACTTATATATGTCTTCTAGCCAAAAGTGAGAGAGAGCTTGGAAAGAGATGCCATATGCCTTCTTAATAAGATGCCAAGTGAGAGGACATAAGATGATGGCATTTGGGAATAAGATACGCTAAGATCATGGCATTTGGGAATAAGATAATCAAGCACTACATACTTCTAAGGAGAGATGGTCGTGAGCGAGAGGGTTGTGAGCGAGAGGGGTGTGAGAGATGGTCGTGAGCTGGGTGAGAGAGAGTGCCTTGTTTCGGCAATGGAAGGTAGTGCAGAGGAAACTGCGGGCTCATGGGAAGAAGACGACTCTGCCTTCACTCCCGGTGAATAAAGATTCCTGCATCAGGTGTCTAGGGAGTGGCCATTGGGCTAAGGATTGTAAGGAGAAGGTTCCTTGTTTTCTTTGCCTTGAGCGAGGTCACAGGTGCTCATCTTGTTCTCTCCGACATCGCAAAGACCGTGCTTCTCCTTCAGGACTGAAGCCCAAGCCTCCGAAGGCTAGGATCCTGGTCCCTTGGTCGCCTGCTGTCACATGGGCTCGTTCTTGGTTGGAAGACTGCATGGTGGTGTCGGTCTCGAAGGAGCTTTCTATGATGTATTCATCGGAAGCCTTTAAGGCTTTGATGGAAGCTTTCCATCAACTCTGGCCAAAGATTGATAGTTGGTGGATTAAGGAGATGGACTAGTGCTCACTTCTAGTCAAGAGTCCTCGTCCAGATTGGCTCTCCTCTGCTATCAAGACTCTTCATGGTAGGCAGAGCAGAGTAGTGTTTAAGTGTTCGCCTTGGTCTACCTTGGCTTCTACCTACCCTATTCCTCATGGTCGTAAAATGTGGATCCGGTTGTTCGGTATCCCGCCTTATGTTCATCTCTAACTTTGGCCTGCTCAAGGAAGTAGATCCTCAGTCTTTGGATGGATCTATGTTCCTATTTGCACGGGTTCTAGTGGAGGTGTTCTCAGTGGAAGATGTTCCTGATAGAGTGATGATTCATGTTACGGGGAAAGATTTCTGGGTGAAAATTGAGAAGGAGTTGCCATCGGCCTCCAAGTCAGACAAGGCTTCTGATATGGATTGGTCCTGGGCCGAGGTAGTAGCGGAGTACAAGAATTTTCAGGGGAGGAAATAGGGCTCGGTTCTTGCTCCGGTTGGGTGTTCTTCCGAGTTGGTTGAGTCACTCCCTGTAACTCAGCAGCCATAAGGGGCAGGGACGAGTCAGTGTTTGGTTAATGGAGGGGTTCATCGGCCATCTAGAGCGTCGGTTCAGGTTCCTCCTCGGGCCAGGCAGCAACATGGAACCTGGGTTCCTGTGAGCCAACGGGTGGCTGAGGATGTGCAGGGGTACTGCTGGGATGTTGCCTTGTTCAAGGCGAGGGCGGCGAGATGGATTTCGTCGAGTCCCGAGGCTCCGGGAGTCAGAATCCTGCATGCTCGACCGTTGGACTTAACGGGTTAGGAAGACGAACAATGTTGGGCTAACGGGGCTTATCCGGTTCCGGGTGAAGAACTGGCGGTATCGGATCCTGACTTAACATCCGGCCGGCCAGTTCAATTTAAGTCAACCATCCGATTTCCTGCTTCTAACTGTGACCAGCCCATGAACCGGACCTTAAGTCTTCGGCTGGTTCGCGATGAACGTACTGTTCATCTTCTTCCTCCTACGTCTGTGGCAGCGCTGAGCAGGACTCTCGACGGCGAACTGGGGGAGACTCTTCCGACACAGATGGACCTTGGGGAGGCTTCCCAACTTGGTTCCGGGACTCGTGACAACTTCTCTCCTCTTGACAAGGACCGGAGGAGTCCTGTTACGCCTCTGGCCTCTCCAAGTATTTTTGTTCTTCCGGCGGGTATCCTGAAGCAGAGGAATGCTTCCACTGTGGAAGTTGTTTCCTTGGAGAAGTCGGTTCAGTTTGCAAAGAATGATTTGGAGGGTCTTCTGGTTGCCTTGGAACCTGAGGTACTGGCGATCCAACTGCCAGGGATCGTAGACTTAGTTCAGGGGAGTTCCGGAAAGGATGTATCCAAAGCCATTGTTCCCTATTCTTCTAGCTTTACTGTGGGGTATGAACACTGGGTGGAGGACATTATGGACCTTGGCAGGAAAATTGGTGTTTCTTTTCAAGGTAAAGAAGATGCTGTGATCAGTTTCATTAAGAAACTGAGACGTCTAGAGGCTTTGCAGTGTTCTTTAAAGAGGAAAGGGGTTGGAGGGGATGTGAAAATAAGGAAGAGGGAAGTCAATTTCATTAACCAAAATGAAATTGTAGATTCTCTATGACCCAAGAAGTAGGGGGGTATGAAATTTGTATAATGCTGTTATACGCTTGGAATATTAGAGGTCTTAATGGGGAATTGAAGAGAAGGGTGGTGAGTGATCTGGTCAAGAATCAGAGACTGGATTGTATTTGTTTGCAAGAGACTAAAATGGAAACTGTGGATGGACAGATCATTAAGCAGCTTGGAGGCTCATTGTTAACAGAATGGGCTACATTTTCTGCACAAGGAACAAGTGGGGGACAACTTATCATTTGGAATGACAACATTTTTAAAGGGAGGATTTGTGATAAAGGCACTTTCGGTATTTCAGTAATTTTTAATGCAGTGGTTAGTTCAAAGTCTTGGGTTGTCACCTCAGTCTATGGTCCTCATTCTCGACAGGCGAGGGTTGAGTTTTGGCAAGAACTGGACATGTTGGCTTTGTTATTTCAAGGAATGTGGTGTATTCTTGGAGATTTTAATTGTGTAAGATACGCATGGGAGAGAATTGGCTATTAGAATTGGAATTCAGATATGGAAAAATTTGGAGCTTGGATTTCTAATTATAGGATGGTGGATCTTGAAATTCCAAATAGAAAATTCACTTGGTCTAACCTACAACTACATGGTACTCAATCAAGGTTGGATAGGGTGTTGGTTTCAGCCAATTGGATTACTAAGTTTCCTATTTCTCATGTATTAGGTTTGAACATGATGGTTTTAGATCATATCCCTTTATTACTGAGAACTAGGGAAGAGAAAAGGAAGCCTAGAATCTTCAGGTATGAGTTAGCTTGGCATACATACGAGGACTTTAAGGGGCTGGTAACCCAGTGGTGGAAGGAGGAGGAACCCTCTCTTCAGGCGGTTGCTACATTTTCTAACAAGCTGAAAAGGGTGAAGTCAGCCATTAAAACATGGAGTGCAGTGACTTTTGGGGCAGGTTCCTCTACTAGGCAGCAGATTATCTAGAAAATAGATGGGTCGGAAGCAAGAGCTGATGCGGTCGGGTTATCTGAGGAAGATGGCTGAACATAAAAAGGAATATAATTTGTAGCTGCTAAGAGATGAGATGAAGTGGAAACAGAGGTCGAAAGTGCTGTGGCTGAGAGAGGGGGATAAGAATACTAGATTTTTCTATGCAATTGCAAGTGCTAAGAAGAGGACTATGAGAATTGATCAAGTGAAAGTAGATAACCTTGTGGTGGAGTCAAAGGAAGAGACTAAGAAAACCTTTGTCTCTTATTATGAGAATTTGTTCAAGGAAGATGAGTGCTGGAGACCTCACCTTCAGGAGGGGCTTTTACCAAAAATCAAAGAAAGTCAGGCTTATGATTTGTGTGTTCCATTCTCAGAGGAGGAAGTCAAATCTGCAATTTTCAGCATGTATGCTAATAAATCACATTTTCTATGGGTTTTTATCAGCATTTCTGAGATACTATCAAAGAAGACTTGATGAAGGTGATGAGAGAGTTCCATGAAAGGCCACTGAGCATCAAAAGCTTTAACTCCACTTTTATTGTTCTAATCCCAAAGCGGGAAGGGGCTGATATTGTGTTTGATTTTAGGCCCATCAATCTTTTGAATAGTTGCTACAAAATTATTACCAAGGTGCTAGCTAATCGGCTCAAGAATGTGCTGAAGGAGGTGATTTGTTCAAATCAGGCAGCATTCCTTAAGGGTAGGTATATTTTAGACAATTTCTTGTCAACCCATGAAGCCATTGTTTCTTAGAAAAGTAGTAGAAAGGAGGGTGTGCTAGTTAAATTGGACTTTGAGAAAACTTATGATCGGGTAACTGGTTGTGCATTAAAAAAACCTTTGGTGCAATGGGTTTTAGTCATAAATGGATTGGTTGGATCATGAGCTGCATATCCACTGCCAAATTCTCATGGTTGATGGTTTTTCAGTGGGGAGAGATGGATTTTTGTTGTCACATCTTCAATTTGCTGATGACACTTCGATGTTTTCTTCTGGAAATGAGGCTATGCTTACAAACATGAAGAGATTACTGATTTTAACCAAAGCTATCACAGGGTTGGCCATCAATTTTCGAAAATATGAGGTGGTAGGCATTAATTTGGGGTTGGATAGAGTTCAGGAAATTGTTGATTCATTCACATGTAAGGTGTCTTCTTTCCCAATTTCTTACCTAGGTCTCCCTCTGTCCGATGTTCAATGTAAAGTCAAGGATTGGGATGATCTTATTAGAAGGTTTGAGCAGAGATTAGAAGGGTGGAAGGCCTGGTTTTTATCAGTTGGAGGAAGATGGGTGCTATCTAAATCAGTTCTCTCATCTTTGGCAACTTATTATCTTTCCATTTTCAAATTTCCGAGAAAGGTGGAAAGAATAATTGAATCTAAGAGAAGCCTTTTTTTCTGGGAAGGAGGGAAGAGGGATTCAAGAGCTTTGCGCCTTATAGCATGGGATAAACTTTGCAGGAGAAAGGATCAAGGCGGGGCTGGTTTGGTAAAAGTTGGTACTTTTAACCAAGCTTTATTGGCCAAGTGGATTTGGAGAATGGGAGAAGAGGAAGATGCTTTGTGGATAAAAATCATTAGGGGAAAATATTACTGTAGTACATCTAGATGGAATTTGAATCCAACCTCCTTATCTAATATGTCCCCTATATGGAGGAATATTAATAAGATGGTTGATCTGATTGCCCCTCCAATTTCCTTTCAAGTGGGTAATGGGTGCTCGGTTAAATTTTGGGAAGATATGTGGGCTTTGCACCAGCCTTTGGCAGTAGAATTCTCGGATCTATATCTTATTTCTGAGGATAAAAAGAAATATGTGGCTGAGTTGTATTCATATGGGCATTCTAATCCATGGAATTTGACCTTTAGAAGAAATTTAACAGCTCAGGAACTTCAACAATTGATGGTTGTGCTGAACATCATTTACAAATTTGGGTTCTAGAGAAACTGTGGTGATACAAGATTATGGGTTTGGAACTCTAAGGGTATTTTCTCTGTTAATGCATTGGTAAGAGTGATTAATGACAGTGGAGTTAGAGTGCCCTGGGAACCTGTAGTTTGATCTACGATTTTACCTTGCAAGATTAAACTCTTCCTTTGGAAGATAGCTTTGGGAAGGTTACCAACCATGGACAGACTGAGTAGGTTCCTTCCTTTGCAGAAGCTCAATTGTTATTTTTGTGGCAGATTTATTGAGGAAGCGGATCATACGTTTTGCCATTGTGGTATTGTCCATGCATAGTGGCTATCGTGCTGCAGGTGCCTTAATATCAGTTGGGAGGAACCCTCCTCTGTGCTCCATTTGTTGGATAGATGGGCTAAGCTTTGTCCTCCTTCATCCGAGAAGGAGATATGGTCTCTAATCCTTCCTGCATTTTTGTGGGGAATTTGGACTTAAAGAAATTATAGAAGGTTCAAGAATGAATTTGATAGTTTCTACAACATCATGCGCAGGGTTATTAGACGGGTTTCTAAATGGGATAAAGCTGCAAGGATAGTGGTGGATCCAAAATCATCTCTTAGCCTGTCTGATTTGCTGCAGTGGTTAAGGTTGTTTGGCTGATATTGTAATCTTGTGATTCTTTATGTTAATATCGTATCTTCTTGATAAGATATATTGGGGGAAGTTTTCTTTGGAGAGGGGTCTTCTTTTTCTTACTTTGTAAGGGGTTTCTGTGTGTTTTGGGAGCTGCTCTGCTCTCTGGTGTACTCTTTGTATTTAATTTTCTATGAATATGTGATCTAATTGGTCACCTTCAAAAAAGATATGCCATTATAGTTCTTCGATGTTTTGTCCAATTGGCTGAAGAAATTTGGCATACATATAATGTTTTACTTCCAACCATCATGAATATGGTATTCTGCGAGAGATCAACCTCTTTGTTCTAGGCTGGACAAGTTCCTGATTTTTGTTGACTGAGGAGCACTTTCCTTATTGCCAGGCATCCTGCCTCCAGAGGCCACTTTCTGATCAGAAGCCTATCCTCTTGAATTCCATCTTTTCTTATCATCAGAGGTTTGTTTTCCTATTTGCGAAATATTGAATTAAAGAAGAGGGCTTTATGGATATTGTCAATAAGGTTTAGGCATCAAGAACTTGGAAAGGTACAACCATGGGCACTCAACAACCTCAAAACTCTTGCAAAGGAATTATCTATTTGGGGGAATTCCGATAAGTTACTTGAAAATAAGGAGAAGGAGATTATTCTTCGGCAGTTACAAGGTTATGATGCCTTGGAGGAGACAAGATTGATTGATGATGTTGATAAAGCGACTTGGTATCTACTAAGGACGCAATACAGTAAGCCCTACTGAAAGAAGAGATTTACTGGAAGTAAAGAACCAAAGAGAGATGGATTAAGGTGACAGTAACATTGCCTACTTTAACATAATTGCTTCAGGCAGGAGAAGAACCAATCACATTGGATCAAAGGATGGCAGTACCGGTACCGGTATCGCTGGGTACCGGTACCGGTACATACCGGCCTAGTACCGGTCCGGTACCGGCCGATACCCTTTAAATCAAGGGTACCGGTGCCGGCCGATATCGGTACGTACCGGCCGGTACGTAATGGTATCGGCCGGTACTGCCAACCATGATTGGATCTCTAATAGTGGAAGGCCAGGCTATCTTGCGCAAGGATGAAGTAAACATGCATATTCTATCCTTTTATTCCAATCTTTTTGTTGAGGAGGATTTGGGGAGGCCTTTTATTCCAATCTTCTTACTCAAATTTCCATAGAGGAGAAGAATGCTCTTACTCTGCCCTTTCCCCTTATGGAGGTTCAAGCAGCTATTCTTGCCCTGCCAGGGGACAAGGCACCAGGTCCTGATGGTTTTCTTTTGATCTTCTTTTAACATTGTTGGGACATTGTCCGCCCTTTGTTGATGCAATTCCAGAAAGGGAAAGCCCATCTAAGTATGGATGGCAGTACCGGTACCGGTGCCGGCCGGTACCGATACGTATCGGTACCGGCCGTACCGGCCGGTACAGGCCTAAAAGGGCCCAAAAAAATCAGAAAAAAAAATCAAAAAAATGTAAACAATTAATTAGATATGTGTTAAGTGTGACAAAGGTGGGTTAAGACAAAGAAGTACACATAACACATACTAAATGACTATTTTCATACAGATTAAACATGAAAAATATTATACTAATGTACTAAACATTTACAAATAATAAATGTTAACGAAATCAAACGATCCTTACCTATGAAAAACATGAGTGAGTATACTAATATGGATAATAACCTATAGATCCTTCTGATTCATCATCAGTTTGCTGTTGTTGGTATCCATAATAAGGTTGCATATGTTCCCTATATTCACCATAACTAAACAATGATGCAGCCAAGTCGTGCATCCCTCTTTGAATCCCTCTTGGAGTATACGATTGTTGACTTGATGAAATTGCAGAATCAGGATGCAAAGAAGCAGCTTGAGGATAAGAAGAAGACCCTGACCGATAACTGCTACTGGGTGGATGGAATTGAAAGCCTTCATACTCTACTCAATCTCCCTAGCTATACATACCTGCTTCTTGTTGACCACCTCCATAGCCTGACTGCTGTCCATATTGACCTTGTGAATCATAATCTCCCTGGCTTTCATACTATCCTCTTCCAGTGTCAATATGCAAGGAGAAAGAAGGTATATACACTCTGCCCTCGGTAGTAGCACCTGCAGCTGCACCAGCATCATCACTAAGAGACTGTGTCCCATCATCATCATCATCATCTTGATCATAATCAACAATTAACTTCCTCTTGACAGTACTTGATTTTGCTTTTCTGATGCCTGTTTTTGCTGGCTTTGTTTTCTTTCTAGATCCTTTTGCAAGTTGACCCGATCCAATAATCATTTTCCTCATGGTGTATGCCTCACATAAATTTGCTTCATCTCATCAATCGCAGGATCGTCTCTGGCAGCTAGATTAGCCCTCTCAAGTGTAGATGTACTCCTTAAGAATGATGGTGGCCCAACCGTTCTAGGAGTGACTGGCCTACTATCTGATTCTGAGTGTCTAGCAGGCTCAAGCTCAGTATCAGGTGCAAATAAAGGTACATGCTCAGTCTGACTCTGATGCTCATGTGAATGAGGAGGTGAATTTTCTTTTTGTCTTTTTGAGGTTCTTAATTCTGGATATCTAGCAACAGCTCCATCAAGTATGCCCTCTGTCCATTCTGTATCATCGGGATCAAAAACTGGTTGATCGACAGTTGCTCGTATCTCAACCCAAGTCTACAAGGGATTATCATCATTAAATAACTCTTCCACATCAATTTGGCCAACAACATCTTCTGCATGCCCTGCAACTCGTTTCCCCCTCAATTGTTGTCTCAACCGGATGTTTTTGATCCTCAATCTCATATTGTAATGGCAGTACACCAATTTGTCCAATCGTTCAACTTTTAACTAGTTACGAATTTTAAGTGTATAAGGCTAAACGTGCTCCAATTCCTTTCACATTGGCTTGCCGATGTCGTCTGACTCAAAACCCTCATTGCAACGGAAGCCAAGGGATTATAACACATATCTTTGTTGTACACCATTATCCACCACTCTGCTGTGCCATCAGTAAAAAACAAAAAAATTATTCAATGTATGTTCTTCTTTCTTATGCACATATGACAACAATATAATCACTAAGTATACTTGGGCTCACTTTCTCTACGGCAATTTGCACAGGGTCTTCATTATATGTCTCTAGCCTTAGCCTATAAGTCTCCATCTACAAAGATGGAATTAACAATTAATATAATTCATGGATTCTTGAAAATACAAGTAATTGGATATATCTTAAAGTCAATTCTTCATATAAGAGATAAACACTTGTCTCTCTACCTCAATTCTATCTTCTATTGTCTTCGACAAACGTGCAATCACATTCAGTGTGCCTTGGATCATCTCTCCATCAATGTGCACTTAACGACTGTATATTACTCGAGGATTTAAAAAATAACCTGCATTTAGGTGGATAATTACTAAATAACAATTTAATAAATAATCTCCCATGTAACAGTATAAGACTTCACTTACCAGCTCCATGCAAGTCGTGGTGTAATGTGCTTTCCTATCTAACATCATTAAGGTCCCACCACTTCATATAAGTGTTGGGAAATGCGCTCTTGATGTGCACCTTAACAATATCAATTGCCTCGTACAAATATCCCATATAATTTTTATCATTTCCATCTACCAATTTTAAGACCTGTACGAGAGGTTCCACTAACTTCAGATAAGTCTGCACATTACTCCAAAAATTTTTGTTCTCTATGATTTTTCCCACTTCCAAATGTTCACATTTAGATTCATTGGAGGTGGTCCGCATATACTCCAAGAACTCCTTATTAAACATAAACCCGTTGATCTCATTCTTGAATTTGTGCAAAGATTCTAAAGAAATAAAATTATATGCAAATCTTGTTGGCCCAGCACGGATGAGATCTTGGCCCCCGGATGTTTTTTCTCTGAACATGTTCAAGATCCTAGGATGACCATAAATAAATTGGGTAATTTTTTGTGCTCTCTTTACTGTTTTGCTGACAGTCGGTCTTTACCAATGTCTTCAAGCATCAAGTCCAGACTATGAGCTGCACATGGGACCCAATAAAGGTGTTTGCGCTTGTCCATTAACTTCTTCCTCGCAGCCTTATGATTTGATTCATTATCAGTTACCACCTGGACAACATTTTCCTCTCCAATTTTCAGTATCATCTGATCCATCAAACTAAATAAATATTTGACGTTCTTTGAATAGTTTGATGCATCAACAGATTTCATAAAAACAGTCTCTTCAGTACAATAAATAAGGAAATTAATCATAGACTTTTTCGTGGTACTAGTCCAGCCATCGCACGTAATTGTGCATCCTCTCTCCTTCCAAACAACTTTAAAACTTTCAACCCACTGTTGAAGTTTCTCATATTCTCCATCAAGCCCACGTCCATATATGTCTCGACGTGTGGAGCTTTTCAACCCACAACCATGATCTGCTATTACATCAATCATAGGCTGAAAATAAGGAGATTTAGTAGCATGTGAGGGAACACCTGCATGCAAAAACTATTTGCAGATACTTTTAAAAGCATGTCCTGCCATTTCAGTTGACTTTTTTACTCATCTCATTGCTTGCTTGATTTTTGGCTGAGTAGAACTCTGTCTTCTAAAAAGATAACTATCCATAGGACCCATTTGGCCTCTAGCTTGACTTGTGCCTCTTGTTGATGGTCCATCACCTCTGTTTCGGGTTTCGTCTTCTTCTTGATGCCATAAACTCTCTCTTCTAGCTGCAGCTATCTCAGGATCTTCATCATCATCATCATCATCATCATCATCACTCGAGTCTACAATTTGTTCAGCCCTTTGCCTCTCACATATAGAAATGTCACTGGCCCCAGTATACATCCCTTTGCTTTTTCTATTATTTCTACTTGAAATCTCGTCTTGAAGTTCAACATCCTCTTCATTCTTTTGCTCCTTTTGTGTTTTTCGGCCACACAACAATTCACGTATCTCGTTGGCGACTTGTCGGTGACAGACAATACACCTTGTCACATGTCCTATCTTCCCTGCTAAATGTTCTTTTCCTTGAGTGATTCCACCACCCATCTCTTTGCCATAATATTTGCATTTCACTCTCCTCTTTGCAGTATTAACTAAGGTGATATGGGCCACCCTGGGTCCTGCTCTTGCTGTTCAGCCTTGATCTTACAACAAGAAAGAAAAAATTAATTAGAAACAAATATAAGACCATTTGTCATTATGCTCCTAGTTTAAAATATACAATGAAGCGTAATTAGGCTTCAATTGATGTATAATTTAAGTAATTAGACAAAAGTCTTAATTTTTAACCGCTAATTAAGGTCAAAATTGGGGGTTTTTCCTAATTAACCGTCGATCAACGCAATTCACAGCATACTCCTAGTTTAAAATATTCAATGAAACTTAATTAGGCTTCAATTGATGTTTAATTTAAATAATTAGACAAAAGGCCCAATTTTTAACCGTTAATTAGGGTCAAAATTAGGGGTTTTCCCTAATTAACCGTCGATCAACGCAATTCACAGTATGCTCATAATTTAAAATATGCAATAAAACTTAATTAGGCTTCAATTGATGTTTAATTTAAGTAATTAAATAAAAATTCTAATTTTTAACCGCTAATTAGGGTCAAAATTGGGAGTTTTTTCCTAATTAACCGTCGATCAACGCAATTCACAGCATACTCATAGTTTAAAATATGCAATGAAGCTTAACTAGGCTTTAATTGAAGTATAATTTAAGTAATTACACAAAAGTCCCAATTTTTAACCGCTAATTAGGGTCAAAATTGGAGATTTCTCCTAATTAACTGCCGATCAACGTAATTCACAGCATGCTCCTAGTTTAAAATATGTAATGAAGCTTAATTAGGTTTTAATTTATGTTTAATTTAAGTAATTAGTCAAAAGCCCCAATTTTTAACCGCTAATTAGAGTCAACATTGTGGGTTTTCCCTAAATTAATTGTCGATCAACGCAATTCACAGCATGCTTCTAGTTTAAAATATACAATGAAACTTAATTAGGCTTCAATTGATCTTTAATTTAAGTAATTAGACAAAAGCCCTATTTTTAACCGTTAATTATGATCAAAATTGTGGGTTTTCCCTAATTAACCATCGATCAACGCAATTCACAACATGCTCCTAGTTTAAAATATGCAATGAAGTTTAATTAAGCTTCAATTGATGTTTAATTTAAGTAATTAGAGAAAAGCTCCAATTTTTAACCGCTAATTATAGTCAAAATTAGGGGTTGTCTATTTTACTAAGAAAATGAACGTAAAAAATCTAAGAATTAGTTAACAACTACAAAATAATCACTAGATTTAAAATATACATCATACCTTATTTTTTTTCCTACCCAAAACGGTGAAAATGTCTCCGGCAATGGGTGAAAACGTCTCCGGCGGCGGCGGCAGGTAGCGGCGGCGGCAGGTGGCAGTGGCAGCTCCTTCCCCTCCTTCCCTTCCCCTCCCACTGCCAAAAACGGCCTTCCCCTCTCACAAATCTGTTATGTGAGAGGGGAAAGTGGCACGGGCGTACCGGTTCACCGGCCCGGTACAATATTTTTTTATTTTTTATTTTTTTTTAACCGGTACCGGCCATTATTGGTTGAACCGGTACCAGTCCCAACCGATACCGGTATGTACCAGTACCGGCCGATACTGCCATCCATGCATCTGAGAGGTGCCAACAAGGCCTTCATAATGCTTATTCCTAAGAAAGTTGGGGCTGAATCAGTGGGGGCCTATAGGCCCATGAGCATATTGAACGGGGCATACTGGATCATTTCCAAGATGTTGTCCATGAGATTAGAGAAGGTCTTGAATAAACTAATCAGTGAAAATCATAGTGTCTTTATCAAAGGAAGGCATATTCAAGAAGGTTTCCTAGTTACTCATGAATGCCTACATGGAATGAAGCGGCAGAGAAGAAAGGGTGTGGTTATGAACCTTGATTTTGAAAAGGCATATGATAAAGTGAACTAGAATTATCTGTTTGATGCTCTTTGCAAGATGGGTTTCAATGAGAAATGGGTTAGTTGGATAAGAGAGTGTGTGACTTCGGCCTCTTTTGCTATCTTAATTAATGGGGTGCCCACTTCATTTTTCTAGAGCAACAGTGGGCTTCGACAAGGGGATCCCCTGTCTCCATTATTGTTTGTCATTGTTGCTAATGTTTTTAGCAAGATGTGGATGAGAGGAGAAGAGGCTGGTCTCATTACATGGTTTTAGGTAGGGACAAGATCTAGGTGGATTTCACATCTTTAGTATGTAGACCATATCAACCTTTTCATCTCTGGAGATGAGGAACAACTTCTCAGGTCCAGGCTCATTTTGGAGTTGGTAGATGAGATATGTGGATCAAGGGTGAACTTTCATAAAATCTTGATTATTGGTATTAATGTGTCTGATAAGGAAATGGATACAACAACCTTCATTCTTAGGTGCTCGATTGGTACCTTTCTGGTTTCCTATTTGGGACTTCTGCTATATCTAGCACCCATTAAAGGTGGTAATTGGCAGCCCCATAGTTGTCAAGGCGCCAAGGCAACCCAAGGCGTTCTTGGGGAGCCTAAGCGCTTAGGCGTTAAGGCGGGCGCTTAAGCGGCAACTTAGACACCTCCTTAAATATGTACTAAATATGTTAATATTAATTATAAATTTGTCAACATAAATAAAAATAGCAATAAAATCAACTTTAACATGAAAATTGAAAGCAATTAATCTACTATGGGATAATTGACTATTTGACTTTAACATAAAAGAAACAAATCAATCACAATAAATATTAGAATTGAAAGAAATTAATGTACCATGAAATAATTCACTTGAATTGAATATATAAGAACAAACAATCATGATAAAATTAAAAGAAATTAATTTACTATCCTATGAATTAACTTGAACATATCAGAACAAATCAATCATTAATCTACAGCTCAAAAAATTACATACATACAACAACAAATAAGATAATTAATTTAAATAAAACTGAAAACTGCAGATATCGTGGACCAAGCACAACACAGTGTCTGTGTGTGACAGTGACAGTGAGAGTGAGAGTGAGAGTGGGGTCTGGGAGAGAGAGAGGGCTTCGGCCCTCTCTATGTGCGTTAATGTGTAAGAGAGAGAGGGTTGGGGGGGGGGGCCTTCAGCCCTGTGATATTGAGGGTGAGAGAGAGTGAGAGACAGAGAGAGTCTGAGAAAGGGTGAGCGAGAAAGAGAATGATCTAAGAGCGAGAGAGAGGAAAATGCCATGTTATAGTCCATAAAGAGGGTGAGAGAGAGAGTGTGTGCCGACTGTGGACTGTGCATGTGCGTGGACACAGGGCTTCGGCCCTTTGTGTGGACCATGCGGTTGTGCTTGTCTTGTCTGTCCCGGTGGCATGGCATGGCATAGAGAGAGAGAGAGGGAGAGAGCGAGCGAGCGAGTGACATTAGATAGGGCTTTGGCCCTGTCCAATGTTCGTGCGCGAGTCTGTCTGTGTGTGCACGCACACATGAGAGAGAGAGGACTTCGGCCCTATCTAATAAAGAGAGACAAAGCGAGAGATGAGGGCTCCGAACCTGTGTGTGTGTGTGTGTGAGAGAGAGAGAGAGAGATGTCACGTGTACAACTGGAGGGGAGGGGGAGCTGGAGCCCTCACTGAGTGGCCATCAAGCGCCATCAATAGAGAAGATGGGGCTGTGGACGGCAACGGCTATGGCGGTCGGTGGCGACAGTGGTGGACGACGACGGCGACGACATCGGCGATGTGCTGCAACGGGAACCCTAGAGGTGCGCCAGTAGAGATTGGGGGAGGGGCGGGTGATTTGGGGGTATCAGGGCGTCGGGGGGAAGGGGTAGGCTATTTAGTCAAGTTCGTGGGTTGGGCCGAGCTCGGCACCCATTAGGCCCCCATGCACACTAAGCTGGCCGCTTGGGCCGCTTAAGCGGCAGCTAGGTGCGCCTTTCTCCAGCCCATTAAAGCGGTAGTCCACCTTGTCCGTGTGCAAGCGCCTTGGCGCCTAGGCGTGCACACACGCCTAAACGGCGCCTTGACAATTATCGGCAGCGCATCATCAACAAATTTCACTCTCGATTGGCCGGTTGAAGGGCAAGTCATTGCCCTATGAAGGTAGATTGGTTCTGTGCAAGTCCATTATAGATAGTCTTCCTATCTATTATCTATCTATTTTTAGGATTCATGTTTTTGTGGCTAAGCAATTGGAGGCTATTAGGTGCAGGTTTTTATGGAAAGGATGCTCAGAAGGATTCAGGAGAGGAGGGTATGATATATCTTGGGGCAGAATTTGTAAAAGTAAAGAGAATGGATCAAAGACAAATATTAGCCATGGAATAGATTGTGGGATGTGGAGCTGCAGGTGGAATACAATGTCTCATCAGTTTGGAGAGGTATCGTTCAAGCATCAGATATCATGGGTGGCAGTGGGAGATGGCAGACTGTGTCAGTTCGAGACTGACATATGGTGTGAACATCAACCCCTCAGTCTGGTATTCCCAAAGTTGTTTCTGATTGCCTTTGATCCCTTGGTTTTGGTGGCTGAAGTCTTTGATCAGGATGCTTCAGGTTTTGGAGCGTGGACTCCACAATTCAGAAGAAATCTTAGGGAGGATGAGTATCAAGAGGTGGCTATGCTATGGAGGCTTCTGGCTAGTTATTCTCTTGACTCTTCTTCCATGTACTTTTGGGTATGGACTTGGGACTCAAAGGGGATCTTTTCTGTCAGGTTAGTCTACAGGATCACTATTGATGGTGGCTTGAGGTCCCCTTTCTTTCATCACATCTGGACCACAGAATTGCCTCTAAAGGTCAAGACATCTCTAATAGAAGGCTTCCCGCTGCAGACAGGTAACTTCGGTTTCGATGTGATGTTAACTCTATTTGTTCTTTATGTAGGGAAGAGGAGGAATCTTTGCATCACTTATTTATTGCTTGTCACTTTGCAAAGGAAGTCTGGGGAGACATTTTTTGCCAAGGTGCACCTCCCTATCACGTTTTTGGAATCCGTGCTTTTTGTGGACTCCCTCATGCGTCTATGGCCTTCACTAGTGGTACTCAAGGATGATCGAGCTATTTGGTGGCTGATTCTTCATGCAGCCCTATGGGCTATTTGGGGAGAGAGGAAACTGCAGATATTTAAAAAGGAAGCATGGGCTGCTGAGAAAGTGATTGGATTTGTGTGTGAGAGAGTTAGAGAATAGGAGCTTACCTTTTGTACATTACAAACTATAACCTCTTCCTTTTTTGAAGCCTTGAGGGTGGAATGAGGGGATACCATCTCGGCGTTTTTATGTTTTTTTGGCTTGTTACGGTCGTTGGACCTTTCATGAGGCGTATTGTAAAACTGTATCTATTTTGTTCATTTAATATATTTACATGGACCCACTTTCAAAAAAAGAATATGGTATTTTGCACTTGATAATAGGTAGGTTGTGCCCCTTATGTGTTATTACTAAGAATGATTATCTCCTGTATAACTTGACCCATGAGGATTACGATTATAAACACTAAGACAACTTGTTTGCTGATTAATTGGCAATTTCCCATTGCAATGCATAGTTCATGGGTAACTGGCATCTGAAGAGGTGCTTATATCACTTTAAAAAATTCAACCCAGCAGTCCATGTTGGGTTCTTGTCATGAAGTAGCTTTTGTTGTTTTCGCTGGCCTTACCCTAACATGACGCATCATTCTCATCTTTGTATTTTACATATGAATTTAAAACATTTAACCTAATGTTTGTCAACATATAAATTGCTTGTCATCAATTATCCAAATGACAGAAATAGTTGGACCATCAAAATGTTTTTTTCCATGTAGCTTATTTAGCAGTGTTATGTACATAGCCACCAGGTCGTTCCCACATGAGAGTTCTACTAATTCCATTGTAATTGGCTTTTACTTGGCAAATTTCAAGGGCTTGTTAACCATTTTTGTAATGGACGTAGCTTTTGTGCCAACCAGCATTTATGGTGAGGACACCCGCGCACGGGTCCGATACGACCCGGCCCACGTCTACTATCGGAGGAGGACGTCAGTAGTGACTCTGGCATCTCTATGGCTTGTGACGATTTTCTTCAGGACTGATGAGCTTATTGCATGTTTATGGATATTGCGGACATGTGTACAGCCCGTTCTTGGGCCCATTCATCTATTTTCTATTTTTTAGTATTTTTCTACACGATTTTCCCTTTTATTGTAGGCTAGGGGCTATTTTCGTCATTTACATTTATTAGGGCATCATTAGTGTATGGACACTCTATTTAAGCTCTTGTAATCTCTCCTTGGAAATCATTGAGAACGAATGAAAAGAAAAAAAAGAATAGGCTTGTTTGAGCCGCCATTGCCCCTTTTTTTCCTTGTCTTCTCTCTCTCAATCATTTTCCCTCTCTCTTTCTCGTTCCTCGCATGCCGATGCCCCTCGTTAATGTCCCGAGAACACCGCCGCCGCAAAGGACCACGCCGAGGACCACACGGAGGGCAGCATCGTCGCCCGTGCCGCGAAAGAGGGCACCCAGTGCCACCCGCCCGCCATATGCCGCAAACTGGGGCGTTCCCGCCCAACGCCACCACCCTTGTCACGCGACGGCCCGTCGTCACCCGCGTGGAGGGGCATCGTTTCCCGAGCCCGTGCGAGCGAGTGCCCGTTGACGCCATAGGCCATGCGTTGTCCACGTAGGCGCCCCCGCTCACCATCGCCACCACGCGGCGCGTCTGCAGCCTACACCGCTTGGCCTCGTCGCTCGGGCCCCTCGCGCTCGCTTGCCGCCTTCCCTTCGATCCATGCGGCGGCTGGGGCGAATCCGCCCACTCCAGGGTCCTCGACTGGGCCCGATTTCTTTTGTGTGCGGGCCTGTACTACTATAACGCCTGAGCCCAACCAGTGGCCCGAATCCACTGTTTGTGGCCTTCCGAGGGACTTCATCATTTGCATTTCTTGGTTCACTAGCATCCGTTCGTGAATCCTCGTCGTCCCAGTGTGCGGCCCCCACTTGATAGTGGGTCGGTTAGTAAAGATTTGACACATTCCCTTACAACTTGTCTGTCCATTATATGGTTAAATTTGTTCCCGTGCATGTGGGTTTAGGATCCTAGCTACTTAATAAAATATTGTTGCCGGAAGTGAGAGATTGAATGACCCATTCTGTGGCCCTGTTTGAGTGTGTGGACCGTGTTGTTGCTACCCTAGCTCTTAGGTAGTTCTCACTACCAACGATCCTATTAGTTTGCTCACTACAAGGGGACGGTTCCCGAGTTTACTTGCGAGCTATTTTCGTATTTTCTCTCATGGACGATGGGGTCTTTTGATGATCATTTGTTGTTTGTTGTGGTGTTCTTGCTGATCTCGGATTATAGATGCAGTTTGGTTTCTTAGTCGGTAGTCGTCTTGCATCATCTTGGTATCAGTTGTAAGTTGTTGTCTAGGGCTTGTTTGTTGTATTTTATCATCTAGTTATATTGTGTTCACGTCCACTTAGTCCCCACTTTGTCTATCTATTTTATGTTCAAAGTTCAGCATGCTAGTTCATATAGGTTTAGTTGAGGTTAGTTGATGCACTTCGCCACACACACCTTTTTTGCCCATACGTAGCGGCGTTGAGTTTTACGTCCCTGCACCAATGTCGGGTTCATACATTGGATCCGTGAATGTTCCTGATATGACTGAGTTGATCAGCCAGCTCATACGCCATATGGATGAGTGGGACCAGTGCCTTGGGGGTTTTGGAGAGTCACTTCGGTCTGTGCAAGATAAGGTCAATGAGTCTGAGCGTACGGTACAGGGTTTGTAACGACTCGCCACCCTATAATCGGGGATTCGATTATTAAATGGGTACCGAATCATTAAAAACTGGAGCCAAACTAGGATCTCGATAAGTCTGAGAAATAAATGATAAACTAAGCTAAACATCCCACATTATATCGAATTGTAAAGGAAGTGCAGGAATTAAAAATTATTACAATTCGACTTGACTCAGCAAATAATTACATATTCCAACTGAAAAAAAAAAAATTAAGCATACATGTTTGAAAGGAAAATAACAACTACATCGGGGCATACCTCGGAACAGTGGTTGCTGGCACGCAACCCGAGACGAAATTCTCCACGCTACACCTGCCTAGAACTCTCACCTAAAAACTGCAGGGGTGAGTCTCATCGAAATGGACTCAGTAGGGATCCTTCGATCCCCACCACCCACTCACGCACCAACAAGTGCAACAACACAAATATAGGTAATTTAAATAAATAAAGCAGTAAACACAACTTCCAAAAATTCTCAAATTTCGATATAAAACACATGCATTCGTAAATGCAACATGCACAACTCTGAAACCACTCCACCACGGAGTCCACAACCAATGTCTCGGCTAAACACAAACTACGCGGCCGAACGCAGAAAACACTGACCCGCTGGGACCAAACAACAACCCCTCGAATAACGATGGCTACTCCGGCCTGTCTAGCTCTAGGTGGTTCTGCTTCTCCCAGCACAAGTGACACTATGAATGTACCACTCTCACACCGGTACTAGTTATATCCCGAGGTACACTAGGTGACACTCTCTCTAGGCGTCACCCCATCACTCCTACATCGACGCTGTGTCACTCCTACACCGACACAGGGTGCCTAAGCACTAACAACTGTCACTCTAGGTCCACGGTCGCACAAAATATAATGTGATCCGATCACATAGAAATCATCGTCCTCGAAGTACGTTTTCAAGCATGCATTTAATCAGACTATTTAACAATGTAAACACATGTTGATTTCATGAATTAATGAGGTTCTGTCTTGAATCGCGTCGCCCGTGGCCGACGTCATTCAAGATCCCTAAACTGGTTCACACGGAAACTGGTCTCAGAAGATGGCCTAAATCGCGTCGCCCCTGGCAGCCGCCATTTAAAATGGCGTCGCTGTCCCCATACGCTATTCAATACAGAGACATAATCCTCTGAACTGGCTTTGGAACAAGTTGGGCTGAATCGCGTCTCGGGTGGCAGCCGCCATTTAAAATGGCCTCGCTGTCCTCAAATGCCATTTAGCACACACAAACAGGTTCCCCTCCAGCCTCTCCCGAGTCACAAAGTGGGATTTCTCTCCCTCAAATCGCACAAAAATGTTAAAAATGGAGAAAGTAGGGGAGAAACCTAATTATTTCATAAGGAACCCCTTAAAGCATGTTTTCTATCCCAGAAGCATCCACACATATTGTATGCCTCAAAGCGAAAAAATCATGGTTTTAAACAAAACACTGCGAGGATCGTCACCCTACCGGTTACTTGAACTCCTCCGTGCTCTTAGCCGCCGAACCGCCACGCCACAATCCGCCGCCGATACTGCCGTAGACGCCGTCATTCCACCGGGACATCGGCCGCTGTCCGGAGAGAGATGCGTCGCGAAGGAGATGGTGGTGGTAGTGGTGGAAGTTAGGGGGTTGATGAAGTGGAGGGAGAGGAGGAATGGGGAGAGGAAAGGAAGGAGAAGGGGGAGCGGATGGATCGGAGAGAGGGAGGAGAGAGAAGAGAATGAAAAAAATGAGGGAAGGGAAGGAAGGCTTCAGAGCATCAACCGAAACTTGCTAAAATGCGTCGTTCCAGAACGATGCCAATCAGGCGATACGACAGGGTCGTACACTGACAGATCTCTAAATGGCGTCGACCATGCAAGACGCTATTCAGATGATAAGACCAGGGCCGTACTCTCGCGGCCCAAAATCGGCCCATGTGGCACATTCTAAAAAGCGTCCCCCTAACTCGACGTCGTTTGAACCGCGTCGAGCAGGCTCGACACGAAAAAGAGCCCATGCCCCAGCCCTACAAGGAGTCCGACACCAAAATCGCCCCGATAACCGGATCCAAAACCTCAATCCTTATAGGGTCGCAGGCCTCGTGATCGCACCGAGGGGTCTTCATCAGGGTCAAGGTTTGGTGCGGACTGTCGAGAGGTAGAACCCAAACCTAACCCCAAATCTTGCCCCGACCAACCCACCTCCACCTGTAGGGCTGCTTCTGAGAGTTGATCCGGCCGATGATGGGCGACATGCAGATGATAGGTGGAGCACAATTTACATCATAAGTCGGGAGACCATATATTTATGCGTTAGCCTATGAGGCAGGATAGGCAGCGTGACCATGATGATGGTGTGCATCAGAGGCACGCGAGGCATTTGAGGGATAGGTATGATCGGTACGATCATTGGGACCACTGTAACCGTGATGATCGGTTGGAACGTCACGATCAGGATGTTCGATTCGATCAACACGATCATGAGGATCGATTCGACCGACGTGATCGGGAGGGCTGAGTTGGGCCGGTATGATCGAGGTGACCGATATGATCGGTACGATCGAGGGGATCGGGCTGATTTTGGTGAGGCACCTAGGCGCCATCGACGTCTGCAGGATCGGGATGACCAGGACGATCGAGATGATTTTGAGGAGTGGAGGCCCGCCCCATCGTGTTCAGAGGGATTTAGATGATCGTCAGGTCGCTCGTGTTGATGCTCTCATCTTTAATGGGTCCCTAGACCCAAAGGTCTATCTTGACTGAAAGGCTAGCATGAATCGCTACTTTGACTGGATGGGTATGACTGACGCCAAGCGAGCTTGCTTTGCCCTGATGAAGTTGACGGGCCATGCTCAAACCTATTGGTCGAATGTCAAAGACTTGCTCGAATAGTGTCAGCAAGAGCCCATTAAGTCGTGGAAGGACATGAAGGTTAAGCTTCGCAAGAAGTACCTTCCCTCGACTTACCGCCATCGCCTCATCGATCGATGGCAGAGCCTTGCTCAGGATACTCGCACTATTTCTGAGTACATTGCTGAGTTTGATGAGTACCTGATGAGATGTGGGGCTCGTGAGGATAATGCGTTGACTCTTTCCCGCTTCCGGAAGGGTCTACGCCGTGATGGAGCAGTTCGAGCTTGAGGTAAAGTCACACCCACGTGCTAGGCTGACCTATCAGCATCCTTTTGATCAGTGCGCCGCACCAGGAGTACAGCAGAGGGGTCTAGCCTACAGACCTTCTGATCCCATTCATCAGGACCCACCCCCTCTTCCTCGGCTCCCCTAAAGAGACCTTGTGCTCGTCTTACCGGCACCCCTTGTTCGTCCTCTCATGGGAGTTCCTCTACCCAGGCGGGAGGATAAGGGGAAGGCCCCAGCCATAGGTGTGTCATCCCAGGATGGCGGGTCCCGTGGTCGATGCTTTAAGTGTTAGGGACTTGAACACTACGCTTCTCAGTGCCCGTCGAGATCCTTAGCTATTGGAGATGTAGACCTAGAGGGGGTCCCCAGCCCGAGTTGCAAGATGTGAGTTACACAGCTGAAGTTGACATGGTCGAGGATTTCCATTCTGAAGGAGAGGTGGTCGGTTGTATCCAGGCTCAATTTTTCAGGGTTGGGGATATTGAAGACCTTCCTAATTGTGATAAACTTAGAGTGGTCCGGTGTATCTTGACCCAGTCGAAGGAGTGTGATGATTGGCGCTGTACTACCATCTTCCACACCTAATATCGTGTCGATGGTAAGGTGTGCAAGGTGATCATTGATAGCGGGAGTTGCATTAATGCAATCTCCACCAGTGCCGTTGCACGCCTTGGGTTGACTACTGTTGACCGCCCTCGTCCCTATCGCGTATCCTGAATGGACTCTACCTCCATTCCGATTCGGACGAGATGTCTCATTCCTGTATGTTTTCCACCCTATGAGGATAAAATCTGGTGCGACATCCTACCTATGGAGGTCGGGAGCCTCATTCTTGGCAGGCCATGGCTATATGATATGGATGCGACCCTCCAGGGTCGGTCTAATATTTGCATATTTCAGTATGGCGACCTGCGCATCACCTTACAACGCTCCTAACCGAGGTCAACCACCCATCAGGGGACCTCCCAGGCTAGTTCCCCAATATCCCAGGGTTACCCCTTCCATGTCTGGTGCCACTGTCACTTCCAGCACCACACCTTCTTACCCTCCTGCCACACTCAGCACATCACTAGTAAGTATGCGTCTCATTTCCCATCCAACCCAATTGGGCTTTACCAGTACTTGCGAGCCTTCCCTCCTTGGTGCACCGCCCACAGTGGCCCTATAGTTTATTAGCACCAGGGAGCTTGAGCTTGACGTCGTTGAGAACAAGCCCATCTTTACTTTAGCTGTTAGAGAGGTGGTGGATGAGACCCAAGGCGAGCACCCCACTGAGGTTACCTCTCTGCTTCAGGAGTTACAAGATGTCTTTCCCGAGGATCTTTCAGATGGATTACCACCCATGCGTGACATTCCGCACGCGATTGATCTGATTTCGGGATACACTATGCCCAACCTGCCACGTTATCGTATGAATCCTACGGAGCATGCTGAGCTTCAGAGGCAAGTCAAGGAGCTCCTGAGGAGGGTTTCGATTCGTGAGAGTCTGAGCCATTGCGTAGTTCCTGCACTTCCCTAAAGAAAGATGACACCTGGAGGATGTGCGTAGATAGTCGTGCTATAAACCGCATTACGACCAATTACCATTTTCCCATTCCTCGCTTGGATGATATGTTGGACATGATGGCGAGAGCCACTGTATTATCTAAGATTGATCTGAAGAGTGGCTATCACCAAGTCAAGATTACGTTGTGTGTGTGTGTAATTTTCATGTTAACATCAATGTTAGTCTCATATTATGTAGGTTGTTAGTGCTATTTTCATGTTATACTAAGGAGATTATTAGTGCTATTTTCTTGTAATATTAGTGTCAATATTAACGTCATGTCAATGTCATAAATAGTGCTATTTTCTTATAAGTTTCATCTTAATGTCAACACTAGTGTCATATTAAGTATGCCATTAGGAAGTGTACGCCTAGGCGATGCCTAGGCGGGCGCCTGACCACTTAGGCGCTTGGGGAGCCCAAAATGCCTTTAGTCGCCTTACCGCCTTGACAACTATGATCCAACCATTGGATTTGAGATTCAGTCGATATTGCCAAGATCCTACCGTTGGATTTGAGTTTCAGTCATTATAGGGAAGCTTCTCCAGTGGGAAGCCCTCGCCTTTCTACTAGCTAGAGGAACCCTTACAACTCTGCATGATGAGGCAGAGGGGTCAGGTGAGGGAGACGTATAGGAATGGGAATGGATAGGAACCCGACAGAAAATCCCATGTTGGGTAAGTTGTGGGTCACCCAAGCATGACGTGTGTGACTTGCATGGCCCAACTCACCTGCTTGGCCCGACAATCTCATCCACTACAAGCTTGAGAGTCCACTAGTACAGTGGAGAGGAAACCGGCTAAGCCTGGCCGGACCAATCGCCTGGGGAGGCAGATTCAAAATTCGAATGGGATTAGTCTGTACCATCTTCAACATTTGGACGCCTTAACCCGTTATCTTCCTCCTGCAGCTGCTGAAGCTTTGCCCCCTTTTGGATGGTCACTCTAACAAAATAAAGGTTCCTCACCCCTAACTCCACCACACTAGGGATGGAATTTTTGGATGTTCTGCATGCCATGCCATCAACAATGCAGAGCTGCCCAGACCACCGGAGATGAATATCTTCTGCAGTAAGCTTCCCATAGCCATTGATTACCATCTGGATGCCCTTCTTATCGCATAAGAGGGGACCCGCTTCAATCGGAAGGGGACCTTCACAACTCTAGGGTCTAGATAGGTACTGTGTTGACCACTCCATTGCTCCAGATGTAGGGCAAAGTACCCTTCTGCTACCCAGCCCTTCATAGTCCATTCCTTGGCAGCCTGTTCGGAGCACCAAACTGCCAAGAACCCTCCATCACCCACGAGCTGAACATCCCATCCCTCAGAGTCTTGAGGCCCTTCCTTTGTTAAGGATGGCCTTGATGTCTTCTATCCCTGGACTGTCGCTAATAGGGGTGGATCTAAAAGCACATACAGAGCCATTGGAGGCAAGGAGCTAATTCGGCCTCCAATGCTGACGCCACCTTGAATCTGGACAGCAGAAATCTATAGGAACAAGGGCTAACAACCTCCGCATAAGACCTCATCCTCCTCTCTGCCTGACACTCCAGGGGACATCCAAACAAAACCTCGTTACATGGCCCTCCCAGCCACATTTGAGGCATCTCACAGGTGCCTTGGGGTGTGCCATTAGATGCCCCTACTGGAGGCGCCTGAAACAATGAGGAAGGATTGGGAGGCTGACAGAAGGCCTTTCCTTGCCCGCTGCTCCCAAGAGGGATGCAGTAGGCCCTGGAACACACCACCGGGATCCTCCTCCATGAGCCCTACTCCATTGACACTTGAATGGATCACTATTCCAAGGGTTTATGTACTGAAAGGATCACTTCCTAGATGGATGTTTCTCATGGATCCTTTGTTACTCTAAAATTTGAGGGATGGCCATTTCCAATCTCTCCCCATATACCCCTGTAATCTTTGGTTATATTTGATTAATATGACCTCCATGTTGTTCAAGTCATTGCTATTTACATGATTAAATATCATGTCATTTCCTTCCTCAAGGGAGTGGCAGCACTGGGGAAACAGATGAGGAGATGTGACAGAGGAATAACAAGAGGGCACAAATGATGAAGTACTGTAAGTGAGGCAGTCATCGAGGGAGATTGTGGACACTACAGGCTATGGATTCCCCTGCTTATTTACCTCCATTTGTTGGGGGTGGGTATTGGGGCCATATAGATGCAGGTAGCAGTTTCATTAAATCCCGTCCATTCATTTAATGGAGTGCTTGAAATTGCAGCAGGGTTATGGAGTTCCATCTACCTGCTATTTGAACCTTTGTACTGCAATGTTTAAAGCAAGTGATGAGGTATCTGGGTGTGGAGAGGGATGATTGTGAAGAGGTGGAAAGAGGATAGTGGAGGATGGAAGGTGCTCAGACGGGCAAAAGAAATGTCCGATATTTCTTAACTGAACTACTGAAGCATACTTGCCATCTCATAACTATGCGATATCCATCTCTTATAAATGGAGGATATTGAGAATTTCTTGCTTTACTATGTAATTATTAGTTCGGTTCCCATAAAAGCTGTTCCAGGGTAACCTAATGTTCATTCACTTAATTGACGATGGATTGCTTGTGCATGCACAGTTGCGTGGGCATGTTCAGTCCGATTTTGTAAGGAGATCTGTCATGACCTATATGCCCTTCTTGTTCTGCCCTCTTTCTCAGTTATCAAATGAATGCAGCTGTAGCGCACATTTGTAAATTCAAATCTAAGATTCACCCTAGGAAAGCTTTCTAAACGGAGATATGTGAGGAACTTCGTTCCACACTAGATTAAGAGGATTCTGTAGGGGGTTGATATCCCTGATTGGTCATTTCATGTTCTCTAAAATGGGAAGGATAGCTGTACTCAAATTCCTTTCTGTACAAGTTACCATGGCCATATTTGTGTGACATAACCTTCAGATTATTCATATGATTGCCATTAAGATGGCTGAATGGGCTTCGGATGCCAGATGGAAATGGTGTAGTTGGCATCAGCTCCCCATGATTCTTCTGCCAATAGGGAGGCAGGTTTAGGACGGTCTGACACTGGGGATCAGGCAGGTTGACCCTGTCTGCTTTCACCTAACCATTTTGGATTGTGGTGCTCTTTGGATTCTCCCCAACAAAGGCCTCATCTTGCTTTTTTGCTGTTGGATGGCTTGGACCCTATCCCAACTGAGCTGATGTGTGACCCTTGTTATGTTTGGAAGACTGATCCCTTGAGGAACAATGAAAGATCGAAGAACAATTCAACAGATCAATGTGTTAAAGGAGGTATAGCTTGGGGTATCCTCTTATCAAGTCCCATGGGTCCTTTGTTAATCAGACTATCAAGACCAACAGATCAGATGAAATATGGGAGCCAATTTATGATTGGACAGCCCAATCAATGGAATCTTACTGTAATCAAATGTAAAACAATGGATTTATGTGTGGGACCCATGCTTTGGCTGGATGGTCCTCATGTGCATATCAGCACTAGGAGCCAAGCCAATGTCACACACTAGATAAGTAGAGGCAGGTAATGTTCATTTTTCAGATGCACGGTACCGAAGATACTGCTTACTATTGATGTTCATTACCTTTTCATTTTTCATCATCAGAGGCTTATCCCATTTATGTGGGAAAATAAATAATTTGGTAACAAGCATTAGCAAGAAATAAATTTGGTTCAGAATTCCTGGTTGGGTTGTGACAAATTTTATCAAGTGCCTCCTTTCTCATCTGGACTTGGGACTGCCCATGGCAGATTTGATGAAGACAAACAATCTGGGAAAGAAAACAGCACAGAAAAAGATGGCCTTTGGGGGAAACAAAATAGAATTTCTTCACTTTTTTTTTTGTCTTGGAAGACAATGCCATATTTTTTTTCAATTAGTCTTAACATGAAGTAAAGTGCATCTTTATAAACATTGCTATGCCTCTTCAGTTTCCACCCACTATGCAATCTACTTGGTCGAGAATTTGAGATGTGTATCCTGTTGAAGTACTAGACAACAGGGTTCTACCTGGGTAGTCTGTTTGGTTTAGTTTAACAGTTATGCTGTGTTACAAACTTTAGAGAAGAATGGTTTATATTTTATATTATTAATTTCTTTCTTATGCCCTTTGAGCAATTTTTGTATCATTTTTCCCTGTTATTTTCTTTTTCACTTAACAGGTAGAAAGACGGTGCATTTCTGCTGCTGGCATTATCTCAGTTTCTGTTACTCTTGGTGCCGTCTGATTCTCCATTGTGTTTTAACATTGTCTTTCCTTTGAAAAACTTCAGTTGAAGGACATGGCTGAAAGAGTACCTGATGGATGTAAAGCTAAAAATAAATCAAGATTTAATGCTTCACTAAGCTCCAATATGCTTAGTCTACTTTCTTGTGAGAACCATACGAATAGCATGACAGCCTTTCAAATGCCGGAATCTAATGTCCAGTCTGGTAATGCATCTGGTAATGGAAACAAAACATCAGCAGATGAAGCAGAGTGGGTTGAGCAGGCAGAACCAGGGGTATATATTACTGTTTCTTCTCTTCCTGGTGGTGAGAAATATCTGAAACGAGTTCGCTTCAGGTGCAGTCACTCTCGTCCTTCATCTCTGGTTCATCATGTGGCTGCATCTTTTTCAGGATGTCATTTATGGTCCCACAAAGTTATAATGCTGCCAGACAATATATTTGCTATTGCTAATTTGCTATTCATAGCACAGTTTCTTCGATATCCATGGACCAATTTTTTCTCAATAATGTTTAGGCATATATGCTTAAGCGGCCCTCTCCCGTTATCCACTTAACCTTGACCAAATCATTTGCCTGTTATCTCTGGTTACAAGAAATGGGAGCATAGTAAATTGAAGTGGGAAGAGTTTCATATCACACTGAAGAGGAATCTAACTGTTACATGATCAAGAAAATCAGAATATGAATCTGCTAGGCCTTTGTCTGCCACAAGTGACAGACTACTAAAAAAGAACCATTAATTCTGTCTATGCTTGGAAGTAGGTACAAGGCTTTGGATAAGTTTTGTTGAGCATCCTTGAGGAACAATGTTGAACCAGCCTAACTAGATGTAAGTGATGTAGGCACTGGTTGGTGCAGCAGGGGGTGCTGTTTCTAGGTCTTGGAACTATCTACGTAATCTTTGGTTATTTTTTTGGTCTCCAGCTAAAAGCTAAAAGTTGAAGCTCCACAGATTGGAGTAAAAAATGTGGTTCTTAGGAAAGGTTCAACTTGTGTAACCAACAAAAGTCGGGTATAATCCACTCGGCATTTTTCACGTTGAAAGTGGAAGCCATGAGTCCTTTCAACCACAAGTTTCATCGAACATACCCATAACTTTTCAATCCACAATTTTCTTCATTGTAGATAAAAACTCAATGCATCTGATTTTTGAATCGCTGTTGCTTTATTAGTGCATGTTTGTAGTCCTTACCAAGAGTGTGCTATAGTCAGTAATGAAGAGACAATGATGTCTTCATTTTGCAGTGGATGTGCTGAAGCTTATGTTTTTATGGTCCATGTATGCTTAGACAATGTCATGTGTGTTTGAAACTTTGAAGCATAGCTTTGGATTGAGTTTCCATTAATTACTCTTTCACTTGAATTGTTCAACAGCCGGAAAAGGTTCAGTGAGCAACAAGCCGAGAGATGGTGGGCAGAGAATAGGTCAAAACTTCAGGAAAAATATGTCATCTTGACACAGGATAAGTCCAACTCTGTCTCTCTAAACTCTGAGCAGAAGGCTGGCATGATCGGCTGATGGTACCAATGTATAACTCCTCAGTCTGCTGGAAAATGTAAATTTTTTTCTCACATCTGGTGGGCTGTGTGCATCTTAAGAAAGATGTTCGGTTCATAAACCAGCAGTGAAGAAGCATGAAACTACTAAAGGGAAAAAAAACAGGAAAGGGGAAAGAAATTGTAACACAACTCTGCTTGTAGTGTAAATTTGTGCAGTTTTTCTTCTTTTTCTTTTAGAGAGATCCACAGGTTGCAGTTTCTTTTCCTTGCTTCTTATTTTTACTGCTGCTTTTCAGCAAGGGTTCATTTTTCCCCATTCTCAATCCTTCTAATTTTTTTGACACAAGTCTAGTTACACTTTGGAAATCAATAGTAGCTGATTTGCAGTGATCAACATCAGCATCCTTTTCCCTTTTTAGCTTTTGCATCTGTATCTTCTTATTTCTGCATTGGTCCCATGATATTGTTCAACAGCATGAACAACGTATAATGCTCTAGACTAATCTATTCTTCTGGTTCTCTCTACCTGAATCATCAAGTAACTGTTGACGAAGACAATTGTAGACACATGTAAAGTGATGAAGAGCAGTGCGGGCGCATATGTAGGGTATTTTTAGTCTGTTTGGAGCATCCGATCCAGAGCCCAGTGAGAGAGGAATCCAAAGCCGATGTAGTGACCTGATTTGTTTGGAACACTAGAAATAATTTCTTATTAATATAATCTTTGACAAGGTAAAGGTGTTTCCAAATAAAACAGCGTTGCCTCGTCTATCTAAAGGCTGAGAAATTACTCCTATGAAGAGATGTAAAGAGGGAAAAAGATGATTCTAGCATTTGGGTGGATACCCAAATTCTAATGATTGAAAAAGTGACTTTCTCATGGATCGATAAAAATGCTGATCAAATTAGGAAGTGAAGCACAAAAAACAAACATAAGGCATTTGTGAAAAAAGAAAAAAAATCTGCTATACCTTTTATCCTTCAAATGAGAGTCGCAAAGCACAGGTCCAAAATCTTTGCTTCTCTGACAAGGTTATCAAGATTGGTCGCCCCGCTCCAACAGGAAAAAACTTGTCAACTAAAAGCATTTTTAAACATTGCCTGAATAGGAAAAATCAATATCAGTGAGAAATTCTGTAGACTAACCTATCGAAAGCCAACCTATTCCTCTATGGGGATAAGGGATTTTTGGGAAGTTTTAATCCTTGAGAAAGAAAATATTTTCTTTTTGATGCTAAAAACAATAGAAAAATAAATTTTCTATGGTCTGGGAAAGATAACTGTATGGAAAATCAAGGCCTTAATGTTAACAGCTCATACAAATTGGTCAGTTCAAAGGCTCGACTATCCCGCCACAGTCTTCAGTTGGACTCTAGCCAAGAGAGTTGATCCAGAAAATTAAATAGGCCTCACCCAGCTTTGCTTGGGGTACAGGCACATCAAAGTTTTGCCATAATTGGCCCTGGCCCCTATTATATCAACTTCTCAATTCTGTGTGTGCTCTTACGATGTATTTTTTATAGACTATATTTTTGATAGATTAAGTGTTGATAATGAATGACATGTTTGCATTTTCTTAACATTTCGATGAAAGGAGGCCTATTTTACATTTAATATTGCATGTATGTATAGTCCAACTAATTTTAAGGGATTGATTGGTCGAAATAAACGAAAAAACTTTACATGTCTGCTGTAGTACTACAGTCCAATCAAAGTGATCGGATGACATCATGAAAGTGTCTTAAACATTACAATCTATGTGAGTTTATCACACTTAGGACATTGTAATAAGTATTACTCATATTTCTATGTCCATTACAAGGGGATGCTTGTCAGCAGGGCGGTTACTGCTGGTGCATTTTGATGCAGTTGACAACAGACTTTATTACCAAGCCCTGCCTTCGCTTCCAATTTGACGTGAGATTCCATGTGCGGGTGTTGCAATTCGATCTTAAAAAACGTTTGCCAACTATGGAGATCAACAGAAGAGAGGATTCAATCTGTATGGTCTGATCTGTAATCTGATAGTTGTAAAAAACAGAGATAAAGATCATGCCACATATGTAATTTGACTACCCGGATCACCCGAATCACGATCCGACGTCACAACAAAACTGTCAAAATACTCCATTAAATTTAAGTGAATCTAACCAACTTTGCATAGTTACGCAAGTCAACTCCTCCCTTACCAACCTCGTACTTATCCCAACCCAAGAAAGAATGCTTCCAATTAGAAGCTGTCCTAAACACCTCGAGTCCTTATCAAATATTCTAAACTTATTAATGGGTATCTAATGGAACTGAGACCGTCTAGACCGTTTTGTCTATTTCGATGTACCCTCAGACTCAACAAAAGGTCATATACTTGGTTGGTCCTATCATTTCAAATACAAATAATTCATTTGTCTTTCTTTTGTTGAGTCTGAAAGTATACCAAAATCTAGACAAAACGATTCAGGTGATCTCATTCCGTATCCAAAGAGGATAAAGAAGAAGTGTATATTGCAATGCTTTGATCGGTCCTTTGATCGGATGGATCTGACAGCAGTACATACCGTTTAAGCTGTGCTGCACTCTCTCGCAGCTATGGTGTGTCATCCGCTGCGTCCGATCGGATAACAGCTGCGCTGCAACGAGGGAGTCGTCCACCTTCATCGGGCCGGTAGGGGTTTTGGGGCCCAAATTCTTGTTTCTCCGCCCACGATCCATTGGACGGCTCAGATGGGAGCCCATTTCCAGGTCCATCATGTATAAATTAGGGTTTTTAGGTCAGCCTCTGCCTCTCGTCCTCGAGTACCCGTCACTGCTGCAGCCACCGCCATGGTGAACGTCTCCTTCTACCGCAACTGTAATCTCTCTCTCTCTCTCTCTCTCTCTCTCTCACACACACACACACACACACCCCTATCGGATTGCATCAAATATCGACTTCTGAGGGTTCGATCTCGACTAGCATCTCGATCTGGGTTCTGTCTGTTTTGCCGAAGTCCTTGCTTTTTTGTCGCCATTTTTAGTGCCCATGGTGTGTAGGCTCCATTGATCTGCGGATCTTCGTGGGTCTATTGGTAAATTTCTGGACGTGCTCGTGATTCGCTTCTTGTTGCTGTCGTCGTCATCAAATGTTTAGGTTTCTTTGATGCGAAACTAGACTTGGGGCTGGAGAGCTTGTGGACCCTCTGTTTTAGGGTTTTGGGGGAGTGTTTGAAGCTGGTCAGCCATCGATGGCAGCTTTGTTGTGATGCAAATTTCCAATAGAAGCAGCATGTGCCGTGTGTGTTTTGCTTCAAAAATTTAGATAGAATGGTCTTAATTTGGTCCTTGTTGCTTACCAGATGGGAAGACTTTTAAGAAGCCTCGGCGCCCTTATGAGAAGGAGCGCCTGGATCAGGAGCTGAGGCTTGTGGGGGAATACGGGTTGCGGTGCAAGAGGGAGCTCTGGAGGGTGCAGTATGCCCTGAGCCGCATCCGCAATGCGGCCAAGGAGCTCCTCAAGTTGGATGAGAAGGATGAGAAGAGGATCTTTGAGGGTGAGGCACTTTTGCGCCGTATGAACAGGTATGGGCTCCTGGATGAGAGCCAGAACAAGCTCGATTATGTCCTGGCGCTGACACCGGAGCATTTCCTTGAGCGCCGGCTTCAGACACTTGTGTTCAAGTCTGGCATGGCCAAGTCCATTCACCATGCCCGCGTGCTCATCAGGCAGCGCCATATCAGGTCAACTATACAGCTTTGTATAATAATCTGGCTATTCTTGCATATGCATTAATTGCTTACATTGCTATCCATCCAGCAGGACATGCATAATTTCATTCTGCTCTCCGGCGTTCTTATCTGTCATTGCTTTTGCTCTTATATCTCTGTCCAACTTGAGCTTTCATAGTCCTATTGCCTTCTGTTTGGGTAGTCCTACTGGTATCTAGTTGTGCTTTTATGGTTCTTAGTGTTGGTTGTTCTCTTGCGTAAGGAAAAAGACTATTTTTTTGTAATTTGTCTATTGTTTTCTGTTTGGATAGTCCTATCTATTTGAGCTTTTATAGCTCTTAGTGTTGGTTGTTACTTTTGCTCAAGGGAAAAGACTTCATTGTGGTAATTTGCCTATTTTGCATCCAAGAGAGTTAGATTGTTAATGTAGGACCTTCCCCACCTAAAAAATGCAATTATGCTGGTGTAGTTTTATGTGCATTGATATAGCTAAAAATTATTGCATCAATCTATTAGTCTTAGTTCGTATCGATTGTTGGGATCATCGTTGTCAAGGTGTTATGTTGTGGCCCATACAGATGTCTTCAACAATGTTCTTTTGTTTGCCTAGTGTCCTTTAAAATGTAATTTTCTGATTTTCTTTGTGAATCTGACAATTGATAACTGGTGATACTTTTTGAGTAAATTATTTTTATGTCATTGGTGGAACCCACTAGCCGAGCTACAAGGTCGTTTGTGGTCATTTTGACATACTATTTGACTTGGATATCAAAATGCTTGCGTTGAAAATTTTCCCAGAAATAGGCTTTGTAATTCTTATTATTTTATGTCATTGGTGGAACCCACCAGCCAAGCTACAAGGTCATTGGGGTCATTTTGACATACTATTTGACTTGGATATCAAAATGCTTGCATTGAAAATTTTCCCAGAAATGGGCTTTGTAATTCTTATTATGTGTACACTATGCTTTTGCTTTTTTTCTACGAAAAAAAGGCTTTTATGGAACGTCATATACACTTATAGCATGCTTGTTGCTTTAGGTTTCATAGGGACTGCATTGTTCAACATAGTTTACTTGATCCCTGGTCTGTGAAGATCTCATCTGTGTTGTCCTCTGTTGTCAAGGCGCCCGCCTAGGCGTCGCCTAGGCGCCCAGACGCTTTTCCAGCACCAAGGCACTGGGGCGCCTTTCCAACAGGTGAAAAGGCGCCTAAGGCGCCAAGACGCCTGCCTAGGCGCCCAGATTGCTGAAACCCAAGGTTCCTGCCCCTCTCTCTTTGTATATATACATATATGTATATATATACACATAATTACATAAATACATACTAATACATATATATATACATATTACATACATATATTTAGATTTATATATACAAACATGCATATATATGTATATGTATACATCTAAATATATGTATCATGTATGTAAAATGTGTATGCATATATATATACAAATATGTATATATATACATATATATACATATACATATTACATACATACATTTGTACATAGATATATATGTATGTATGCATGTATATATATATATATATATCCTAAATTAAAATATTATATTATGAAGTTGATGCCTAGGCGACGCCTAGGCGGGCACCTAAGCGCTTAGGCGGTCTAGAACCCCAAGCACGCCTTGGTCGCCTTACCGCCTTGACAACTATGGTGTTGTCCACCAGCTATAGTTAAGTCGGTCATGCAGTCCTAGGCAGCCAGTAGTTGTATTATCCTGATTTGACTTTGACCTCCGTGTTTCCTTCCCATTTTGATCTCCTGATGCACTACACGTCTCTAGTTGGATTTTCTTGATGGCAGCGTGTGATGGCTTTACATAGTTTTCTGTATGAGGGGATATTTTTCCTTTTTTTTTTGCATGGTGTAGAAGATCCCTGACAGTACATTACCCTATTCTTGGATGTACTTTACTTTAGATGGGTTGTAAATGAATTTCAGTTTGTCATTACACTTGCTGGATATTTAAGAGCCAGAAACTTGAAGAGTCATTCCTGTGTCTCCAAACACCAAATGACAAAGGAGCTAGTTTTCATGGCTTAAGATTTTTTTCTTCATGTTCTATTCTGTTTTGGCCTGTTTGTTAGTGTAAGCGGTACTGCATCCAGTTAAGTAACTGTTAGGAATCTTCTGGGAAGGACATTGGCAGTTCAATTTTCAAATTGCAATGTTCTCTCTGCATGCACGAGGCCCCTGGGCTAAGATTTGCTCCCCCCTGCGTGTGATGATCGTGTGCATCTCGCCCGGTTATTTGGTTTCCAGCTCGAGGCCCCTCGAACCACCTGATTTGGCTTAGCCCCTGGATGCATCTAAAGTAGATGTACCTCATTTTTTAGAGTTTAAACTCCTTAATTAGGGATTGAAATTAAAGTTTTGAAGGATGAGAACAATCCTAGGGGATAATTAGAATATTTTTGCACATCGTGTCGGAATAGATGCATAAGCCAGTCATTTGTGGACGGGTTGCTAATGCTTGTGACAGAAGATATTCCCTTTTTCTGATGACACGACTGTTGATAGGTTCTACAATGTCATGTTTGGTACTCCTGGAAGGGAGTGTTTTCCTCTTAACCAATTGCGAAGTATAGCTAAACCACAAATTGAGAATTTTGGAACTATTGAATACATCTCATCCTTCACAAATTTTTGGCATCCTTCACAAATTTTTGGCAATCTTGGTGCCTTACATTACTGTTTTCCTGGTCATTCTATGTGGCCTCTCTTTTTATTGCATTCTTGATGGATAATCTTGGATTATTTGCTGAATTGTTTTTGGAAATGGTTCAGAATCCTAGGTCATTCATCACATATAACTGTGAATCACATTTGAGACATGCTTTGTGAATCTTGAGTCATCTACCATTCATGACTTTGAATTCGCTGTGCTCTTGAGTAGGTTACTCCATGTGTGATTTCATCCTTGTGACAATCGTTCACAATGAACGATGAAATTTGTAAATTTGTATAAATCAGGAAAAACATTGTCTCATATTATATTAAATGTTGTTCTCATGTTTTGGTGGTGTCTTATTCCTCACCTGTGTATCCATTTTGAGCATCTCTTTCCATGTCATCCGTGATTTCCTTCTAACCAGGACGAGTTACTGCAGTTCTGTTTCGTTTGATGGAACATTGATTAATCTGATGCAACTCCATATAGGGTTGGAAGGCAGGTGGTAAACATCGCGTCATTTATGGTGAGAGTTGATTCACAGAAGCACATTGACTTCTCCCTCACCAGTCCTTTGGGTGGCGGCCGTCCTGGAAGGGTGAAGAGAAAGAACATGAAGGCTGCTGCCAAGAAGGCTGCTGGAGGTGACGATGACGAGGAGGATGAGGAATGAACTTCGTGAGCAATAGTGCGGATAAAACCATAGTTTTCTCTAAATTTTCCCCTTTAATTTAGTTTTAGTTTGTGTTGTAGAGTGGTACTTTGCGTCGACATTCCATTGGCTGTTCTTTTTGTTTTATTATCGCCAGTCTTGGCTGAGGTAAGCCGTTATGTGAACAAGGATTTTTCCCTAAATGTTGAGATGCGGAGCATGTTGCTTTCTTTGCATTCTTTCGGGTTGTTTGGTTGCTTAGGCCGTGTTTGGCACAGCTTTTGAGACAGGTGTTGGAAGTCATTTACATAATGTTTTGATGTTTTTAGACGTGAATCGTAAGACGTGAATAATGTTTTCAGACAGATTGTCTTTATGTTCCATTTGAGATGTTTTCTTATGACTAAGATGTTTTTGTGACTTGTAAGCAAGCATCTGATGAGATGCACTAAGGTTATAGAGTGAAGAACATTTTAGTGTTTTTTAGCAACGAGGATAATCCAAGGAACAAATTTTGATACACGATATTTGTTATAGCAGAGGCTATGCTAGCCACCTAATATACTAATAATATCTGATCAACCCTCCTTTCTCAAGGAGTTGTCTATCCCAATAAGACCTTGTAATCCATCTTTTTGGAGGTCAGTGCTCAAAGAGGACGATTCCTTTGAGACCCACGGCCGCCCTTATCACTTGTTGGCTGAATTGACATGGTGCAGTCTCTCAAACTAGATGTCTTCTTTTAACAAAGAGACAAAGTTATGAGATCATTCTATTAGATTAAAGAGAACAATATCTTAAAAAAGGTCGTGTACCCTAAGATTGTTTCGATATTGACCCTCATAAATATAATAAATTTAAAATAAGTCCTTACATCTTACATATTCTGATATTAATTCTTGTATAGTTTAACTTTTTTGTTTTTAATCCTCACAGTCCATCAAATGTTTTTAATTCTTCCATAGTTAAACATGATTTTAAATTTAATTCACTGCGAAATAGTCACTTATATCTTTCTTTAAATTTTGAGTTTTACTTACTGCATCAATAGTCGGTGCTGCACCCGTTGCCGGTGTAACTAAAATAAACAAAAATCAAAATTTTACGTCACCGTAAACATGCCCCACGTTGCCATACAATTCAATCTTCGATCGAACGATCAAAAAAAAATCTAACAAATCTAAAGTTGTTGTTAGGCTTGACCTATTAGGGTTATTTTTACTATTTATTAAAGCTTGATATTTGATTTTTAAAGTCATTTCAAGTATTTCCATCCATTTTAACATTGGTTAAAGAATATTCTATGAATATTTGCTTCTTTTAAACTATTCTTAGTTGAAAAAATTTATTGTTAAATTATATTAATTTTATTAGGGACTAGTATCAAAATATACAGGATATGGAGATTTATTTTAATCACACTATGTTTATAGGATTGATATTGAAAAAGTCCAAAAAAAAATACTACAATAACATTATGTGCGGATTTCTAATAAGCTGGTTCTTGTGATATGTTATTTTGGAAATTTGCACTCGAAAAACGTGAACTCACTTGGTAAAGAAAATCAAAAGCATCATGGCGTGGTATATCTGTTGAAGAGTCCCTTTACTTGTCTTGTCTGATGCTTTATTAAAACAAAAACAAAACAAAAAACACGGACAAGCAATGCTATTAAAAAATTATGTGATATATATCTTCAATCGTGTATACGCGATCCAAGCTCTATTTTTGTGATATTTTGCAACTTTGAAGAGAAAATGTTTTTTTTTTTTTAATGTTTTATGACTTTTTTTTTGCTGTAGTACCTTTATTTCACTTTTTTTTACAAGATAACACCCTGGAAAATCCCTTTTCACCCGAGTCAGGAAATCTTTTCCCGAATATATAATGGCCATAGGAAGGATGAAGACAGTTACTGTTACATAGATGATTCGGTAATTTTGGGTTATTTTCTAATATACCACCCTTACAAGTAAGATTGTAAAATGACCACTACTATATATGCATTAATTAAGATGCTCTCAATACGTAAGTGAAAAAAGGTATCCTTCTCCTCATAAGCTGCCAAACTCTAATCAAAATTGTAAAATATTCATAATGCTCAAATTAACCAACACAAAAGTTTCTGTGTAAAGATAAGTGCAAAAAAATCCCTCCTATTATGTTGTGACCTGGATTGCTAGAGAGATATTTTCACACTTAACAGTAAGGTTATGTCAATTAATGCGCATACAAGAGTACTGATTTTACAATTTTGTATGTAAATTATATTCTCACTTATATGATATCTTCGTGCATATAATTGAACATTTATGATTTACTTATATAATCTTTAGAGATATCGAAACCTTGTTATGACTCTGGAAGAGCTATAAAAAAATACCTAGAATTATAATGTTCAACAATTTAACCTATATGTATTCATTTTTTTGATAATTTTAGAAAATAAATACAAAAATGCAGGTAATACACAGACAACTACGGATGAACATTTTTAAAAACAAAGACAAAAATACCGATAATACAAAGACAAGGATAAAATTAGAGATAAACTATTTTATTTTAAAGAGGAAGAGCTCCAGCTATAGAAGCTGGCAGTAGTTGTCATACTTGTGGGCAACGGCGGCATCCTCCAGCGCCACCCAGAACTCCCCGGCCTCCTCTACGTCGCACACCGAGGATATCTCCCCATCCGTCTCCTCCTCCGCCAAATGTTCTTGGCCTCCACGCTCGCCCTCCCCTTTGGGAGTCGGAGGAGGGATGCCGAGCTTGTCGTTGGTGGCCTCACAGAGCATGGATCATAAAATCGGTTGATCCGGAGCCGGATCGGCCGATTTGACTTGGGATCTCTGCAGGGTGATCAAATTATGCACTTTAGTGAGAATCGGCCGAATCGGCCAGAGTCAGTCAAGATAGGCCGGCCGATCCTGGCCGATTTTGGATTTTTTTTTTTTTTTAAATGATCGAATCGGCCCATATTGGGCCGAATCGGACACAGATCGGCTGATCCAACCGATCCAGATCCGATTCGGCCTGATACGGAGGGGGGGGGGGGGTGGGGGGTCTTCACCCTTGTCACTGCCGACGATCACCTCCAGCAACTGCCGAAGTCGCCGCTGCTAGATTTCTTCACCAGATTTCTTCCCCGAGTAAAGGTATATTTTCATCTTGAAATTTTTTAAATTGTCAAAAAATTAAAAAATGCTTATCGTAGTGTAGATCTATGAATATTTAGCATCAAAATTTTTTAAAATTTTGATTACACAAAAATCTAAAATTTAACCCTGTTTAGGGTTTAAACTTTGAGGCTTTTGTGTAATTAACTAATTAGTATTCAATTGAGTGTGCTAAATACTTAATTGAATTAATTGAAGTCTAATTGCACATAATTGTGCATTAATTGGACGTCATTAGTGTCAAATCCTTAAAGTTGACCTTAATTAGGATTTAAAATTTAAGAATTTTATATAATTAGTGTTCAATTGAGTATGTCAAATACTCAATTAAATTGGATGAAGTTTGATTACACACAAATATTAATTGGAAGTCATTAGTGTCAAATCTCTAAATTAATCCTAATTAAGGTTTAAAATTTGATACTTTTATATAATTAGTGTAATTAGTGTTCAATTGAGTATGTAAAACACTCAATTGAATTGATTAAGGTCTAATTGCATACAAGTGTGCATTCATTGGAGGTCATTAGTGCCAAATCTCTATATTTAACCTTAATTAGAGTTTAAAATTTAGGTCTTTTGTATAATTAGTATTCAATTAAGTATGTCAAACACTCAATTAAATTCATTAAACTCATTGACGTTTGATTGCACATAATTACATCTAATTTTATATCTTATGTAGGAATATGGTAGAGCAAAGACATCAGGTGTAGGTTGTGGAACAACAAATAGTGATCCTGGTTGGACTCATGATATCATGCTCGATGGTAGACAGACGAGAGTGAAATGCAAATGGTGTGAAAAAGAGATGGGTGGAGGCGTACACCACCTAAAACAAACATATTGTTGGCATAGCAGGAGATGTGAGCAGATACAAATTAGTTTTACTTGAATTAAAGAAGGAAACGAGGGCTTACATGATGGGTAAGAAAGAACAAAAAGGATTCATCATCTCAGCAACAAGTGGACCTTCAAGATGATTTTTCAGGACGCCAAAGACGAAGGGATTATAATTTGCCTATTCAGTGGCCGATTAATTTAGATGATGATGACGACAATGATGATGACGATTAGTAAGATGATCCAAATGACCCTGATCATCTATACATCAGAGTTGTTCGTGCCAATCTTCATAGTTATATAGAAGATGAGGAACAATGCAGAGGTATAAGAACATCAGGTGCATTTGTGCCTAGATCTAAGTCTAGGAGATCTCTTCCTAGGGCCTTTACCATTCGTAGGGCTACTTCTTCATTTGGGTTGTAGAGGTAACTTGGCAGATGTGCATGATCTAACATGCGGTCCTATATGTAGACACGCTAATTTTGACGTCATGTTGAGTAAATTTCATATCATATAATAATGCCTCAGAATGGTCTGATAATTAATCATTGATTAATTTTTATTGATATTTTTGAGTGTCGGGTCAAACAGACATGTTTAAGTTAATCAATCGAATTGATTTTAGCTCAAATTTCAGTTAAAATATGAAGAATCCTAAAAGGCGTCTACCCATGTGGACGCTATTTAGACTTTATTCCTATTTTAACGTTTAAATTTGAATTTTAATTAATTGATTTATTAGCTAAAAGGTGTCTTGTAATGTCGACGCATTTTAGGTTTCCTAGGCTATCTTAACTTTTCTTCCGGATGTTTATCCTTATCTTAATTAGGGTAAAAGACGTCTACACATGTGGACGCGTTTTAGCTAATAAAGATAAAGATAAGTTTTCCTGGATATTTATCCTTATCTTAATTAATCTGAAAGGCGTCAGCCATGGTGGACGCGTTTTAGATAATTACAGATAAAGATGAATTAATCAGTAATTATCTGTCGATTAAGGTGGATAAATCCTAGATTTTTCTATGTTAATCGCGAACGCAGAAAATGCCTATAAATACCTTGCCTATCAAGGAGTTAAAAAAAAAAAAAAAAAAGAGAGAGAATTATTGAGCCACAGCGTTATAGCGATTTGAAGATCGAAGCAACCACGCCGGAGCGCTGCCATTTCCAGAAGACGGCATCCTTCTTCCAGATCTTCATCCTTCAAGGCTTCTCCAACTGGGCATAAGTTTTTCATATTAGAATTTCATTTTCATTTATTAGTTTCATTCTCTCATATTCACTGCATGCATCACACACCACATCATTAATTTTCCAAAACCCATCTGTTCTAAAGGGGTTTCAAAGTCATCTAAACAAGTGAGTTGCTGTTTATACATGTTTACCATCATGGTTAGCTTTGATATTATTTCTATTTAGATTCTCATCACTATTTCTTCTTTATTTTTCTGTTTCTTTGTCTCTGCTGCATCCAACGACAACAACAAGAGTTCAAAAAAAGGGAAATCAAGCACGAAGCCAGGAGAACTTCTGGACGATCCTCAACATTCAACAGCAAGAACGAAAAAAAACAAAGAGGCTCTCTTTCTTCAGCCGGCTGAAGGAGGGGAACCAAGGATTCAATCTTCCGCGTTTAAACAGGTAGGCGATCAAACTCTTTTGAAGCTTTTTAGTTAAAAGTTTCTGGCGATCACTGCACCTTAGTTGCATTTTTTTTAATAGGTTAATTTACTCTAAACAACCTAGTTTTTCACATTAATCACACGAGCAAATTTTCAGCACCTACAGCTCTTTTGGCGATCACGGTGGGACTTGGTCTCGCCGTCTTTTAATTTCTTTTGTTCTTGCTATTATCATACCAGGCACCCACGGTGCACCACTTGTGTCTTTCGACACGTCCTCACCAATTGGTGAGTGTTTAGTTTGTTTAATTTCCCTCGTGCACCACGTGCACACCCCAGTGGCAAGATCTTGCCTCCCCTTTGATTAGTTTAAAAAGCTGTTTTTGGTGATAAAATGCTGTGTGTTTGAGTGATTTCTTAGTTGTTTAGATAGTAAACCATCCTGTTTAAAATCTGAAACTAAAAATCTTTGCATGAGTCGATTATTTATTGCATTTTTTCCTGTTTAAGGAGGATTCGACCCAGAAAATCCTTCTGGAAATCTGTTTCTGCGAACTGAAAAGCGTCCAGGAAAAGCGACGCGTTTCAAAACCGCGTCAGGACACCTGGACGCCTTTTATCCTCCAGATTCTCTCTGTCGTTTACATCTGTTTCTGTGAAATAATTAACTTCTGTGTTGAATAGCGTCGACCATCATCGACGCTATTCAGACAGTTTTTAGTTATTTTCCAGGTTCTCTCTGCTGTTTGCATCTGTTCTCTGCGAAAGAATTAAGTTCTGTTCTGAATAGCGTCGACTATCATCGACGCGATTCAGACAGTTTCTTAATTATTTTTCAGTTTCCAGATTTCTGTGTTGAGTGCTAGCTACACATTAATCTATTAAGCATTAGAGGCCATCCAGGTCGCAGGGCATACGCATTGAGGCTAAAACCCTCCTTTTCTTAGGAACACATTACTCGACGTTAGCAACTCTCTCTGATTGGGTTGGTCCCTTGATCAGACTAGAGAAGTTGACGTTGAGACCTCCATAAGTCCCCAAAATCAAGGTATTCCTCCTTGATCATCGGGCTGGTTGTACCAATTGAAGTCCCGGCTAGATTCCGAAAGCGTTGTGAAAGAGAACCCTAGAGAATAACGGTGGAAACTGAACTGAAACTAGGATCCTTCCCTGAGCGAAATTGTGGTTTAATCCAATTCAAATAACTCAACAAGGAATCCTGAAATCACGTTAAGCATCCACTTGTTTGATTAATCTCTGCACAACTTGTTTGATTAAATTTTTGAAAAAAAAGGGGGAATCTAATATCATGCTGCTGCGATCAGGCAGAGATTTGAGTATGGCCCAAGACGCCATTATCAACTACGAGGGAGACGCTAATGCCCCTCGCAATTCTGATTTCAACTACGAGAACGGGAGAGATGCTGATGCCTCTCGTAATTCTGTCCCCATTCCAGTTCGACATGACGGGAATGTCCGAACTCCTCTTTTTAATCCGCACGATCAATATCATGATCTTCCTCCGCATGAATATGCGATTCCTAATCCTGACCTTGAGGGGGACATGAATCAGTATGATCCCCCATCCTCCGATCCTATGGATCTTGTTAATGCTCTGGGAGTTCTTGCCTCCCGACTGGACCCTCAGCAGTTCGAGGTGATCCAGTCCATTTTGAAGGGGAAGGCACCCATGCAGCCTGCTGAGCCGAACCCTGTGGCTCCCCCCGTTGTTCCTCAACAACCTCTTCCTCCTCCTCCTTATATCCAACAGGCCATGGAAGGCCTTCATCTTACTTCTCGGCCAACTGGGCCACAACTTTCGTCATCCAGGCAACCGGCTAGACCGCAGACGCCCATTTATCAAAATGCCCTCGGGCATGGCGGAAGCTCTGCCGGACCTCATCCTTATTATCCTCCTTGTCCAACGTACTCTAGGCAGCAGGCCTATCAAGTACTTCCTCCTCCTCCTCCTCCCCAGGCAGATCTGACCACGCAGACGTTGTTGGCCAAGATGGAGCGCATGGATGAACAGTTCAACAATCTTCAGAAGATGATGGGGGTTAAAGCTGTGCCAGAAATTAACTTACCGAGCCTGCCAGTATTCCATCTGCCACCCTCTGAAATGCCAGTGTATCGAAAGTATAATGGTACTGGTAACCCCTTCACGCACCTGAAGGAGTTCATGTACGAATCCTCTTTCTGGCAGAATGATAAGAGGTCATTGGCTTTCTTGTTCAGGAGATCCCTAGAGGGACCAGCCCTCGAGTGGTTCTTTTCTTTGGAACCCTCAGAAGTAGAGGATTATGGTATCGTTTCACGCAAATTTATCCAACGATACCAGGACAGAGTTGCACCCTCCTTGTCTATCACGGATCTTATTGCAGAAAAGATGAAACCGGACGAGGAGTTTGTCAATTTTGCTGACAGGTGGCGGGGCCTGGCTGAAAAAGTGAAAGATCACTTGTCCGAATCCGAACAAGTGAAAATGTTGATTTCCAACGCCACGCCCCAGTTCAAGCTAGTCCTCTCCTTGAACAACTTGACGAACATGGCAGAGCTCTATGAAAGGGCACGGTACTGCCAGAATGCTTTCAAGGACACTACGTTCTCTAGCGTCTTTGATCCTCACAGACCTAACAGGCCTCCACCTCGGAAGCCTGCAGTGCCAAATTCTCCTAGCTCAGGTCCAACTACTGAGGGCACGCTCTCTCACGAGCAGGTCAGTACCATGAACAATAATTCGCCCCAATTTGTGAGGAATCAGCAGTACCAGAGGCCACCACAGCCGAGTCAACAGGGGTACAGGCAACAGCAGAACCCCCATTACCAACAGCAGTACCAGCGGCCCCAGCAGCCGAGTCAGCAACAGCTACAGCAACAGCCGCAACGGCAACAGCAGTATCAGCAGCCACATCAGCAGCAACAGCAACAGCCACAGTACCAGCCGCGTGCACCACCGGCGTACCACAATGTCCCTCCTCCTGGTGATTACAACCAACAAAGGAGACCTCCAGGCCCGAAAAGGGCAGAGTACCCGGCCCTCCCAGAATCTTTGGCAGATATCTTCAGCGCTTTAATGGCAGCCAATGCCTTAGCTTTGCCGAGAGAGAAGGCCGTCTGGCCTCAAAATGCCGATACGTCTAGGTATTGCTACTTCTACAGACAACCTGGGCATACCATTGACACCTGCTTCCAATTCAGAGATTATATCCATGATCTCAATGAGCAGGGCGGCATAGACTGGGAGGAAATGAAGAAGTACATAACAGCCCTGAAGGCGAGGAGACCGCAGCAGCAGCAGCAGCAAGCAAGACCACCGGCACAGGCAGTAGCACCACCCAACATGGGAATAGTGCAAAATCCACTCCCGGAGCACCAGAACCAAAACCAGGTTGCTCCCATCCTGACGAACAGCCAGTCTGAGGCTGGTCGTGGGCAGCAGTGGAGAGTAGAGGACTCTTCCTCTCTTTGTTCAACGGGTCACGTTCAAAGTACCGCAGAGCGACCACCACGCCGCACCATCCACATACCAAGGCCACAACCTGTTACCATTACCCCCATACCCACACCTACATACCACTCGCTCACACCCAATAACCCATTACCACTACCCGCCTTCCTTAGACCCATTACGCCCCGCACCACTACGCCTCCATCATATAACCCCCCGCAAACCAACAACGCGCCCCTTCTACCATCCAGGCCATTATTACGCGTACCATTTCCTACTTCACCCGCTACCACTACCGCCTATCCAGATATGCCCTTACCATCTAGACCGCTATTACGCGTACCATTCCCCACTTCACCTAACCCTACGCCATCACCTACCTACCAACCCTCTGCGCCATCCGCACCATCCAACTCTGCGGTACTTAAAGTGTCACCCGGATCCTCCACGGTTGAGGAACACGCGCTCCGGAGTGGAAGGATTTTCAACAAGGTCTTTCCTCAGTCCACAGTAAGAGACGGCCCATCACAGCCGACTGAGGAAGCCCACAATGAAGAGAGTGCACCAGGCACTCAATATGACCTGTTGAAACACCTGGATCGGACACCGGCACGGATCACTATACTCGAACTGATCAAAAGATCTAAGAGTCACCAAGAAGCTTTGATGGAATATCTGCAGAAGGTGATGGTCAATGAAGACGTGCCGGTAGAGAAGATTGCAGCACTACTAGTTCCTCAGGGGGATCAACCCTCTATAACATTCCATACATCGGAACTAGCACCGCCAGCAGCCAGAAGCATGGCTCTGAGTATCACGGTTAACATCTGTAAGAAGGCCGTGGATGCATGCCTGGTCGACACAGGGGCTTCGATCAATGTTCTACCTCCGAAGACCCTGGAGCTGTGCGGTGTGCCCAAAGAGAAATGGCTGCCCAGCCCCATATCAGTGACAGCATATGACAATTCTACCCGTTCCCCTCTGGGAATGGTTTATTTAAAGGTGGAGCTGGGCCCCGTAAGTCATGCGGAGGTTGAATTTCACATCTTGGAAATCGACCCTTCCATAAATGCCATTTTAGGTCGTCCTTATATTAAAACTCTTGAGGCGATTCCTTCTACGAATCATCAATGCCTCAAATTCCCTTACAAAGGACGAATAATTAAAGTAACGAGCATGCCGATCCTTGCTGCTGCTCATTCCTTGAACATTAAATCTGCTGTTTTACCTGGCCGACAACCTTTTCTGTCGGTACTACAGGTCTACCGTCCAGTGGCTGATCCCCTGAAAGCCGCCACTATTTCTCCATATCCGTTAGATGCTATCAAAAGGGGGAAGTGCATGAGTACCCCAGGATGGAGGATCATGATGAAGAACGGCTACAAGCCTGGGAAAGGTCTGGGCACTCAGTTGCAAGGCAGGACCACTCCTGTCAGAAATCATCGAGCAGCACCTGGAAGTGGTTTGGGCTATAGGCCAATAAAACTGAAGCCAGATCCGATTCAGAAAGCAGAAATCGAAGAAGGCCCGAAGATCTGGGAAGCAATGTCTACACCACCTAAAGAAGGCCGAGATCCCTTAACATGGACCCTGTGTACGCACTTTGTAAAAGGGCCCATACTTAGCTATGACAACACGGTGGTCATTACTTCGTGTTTTGACTTCCATGACATATATGGGAGGGATTTGGCCAGACATTGCTCTGAATTACTTACGTACCAATCCTTGGAGGCTCTGCGGCCTATGAAAAGGAGGAAATTTCATGACCCTGAATGTGAATGGTACAGGTGGTTCGATCTCAGAGACCTGTATATTGCACTGAACAGACTATTTCTGGATCCTGCAGAACCTAAGTGGCCGCCGCAGATTGATGAATTGATTGAAAGCCCTGGTGCTATATTTGACAAGCGGATACTGCTGTCCGAAGAGATCGATGAAGGGGAGCCAGATGACCCCTATGAAGCTGGTTATACAACAGATCTGCTCTGGAGAGGGACATATCCTTCACATGTCTTCATGCTCCATACCTTATTTCGTACATTACTCTTAACCCCGACTTGGTCGCGGGTCATAATTGAAGATATTCCACGGGCTCCGCCCGTCATGATTACTCTGTCCCTTCGGGACATTATACCACAACCTCCTCTCGATCTGGAGAGGTTGTATGATCTGATCTGGGACATATTACTATATGATCCCCCCAATCCTTTGGCCTTGGTGCCTCTTCCTCCGTCTAATTCTCTTCCCATTTTTATTCATTCCTGCTCTATGTTTAATTCTTTCATTTTCCAAAAAAAAACGCCAATCTGGCAACAAATTCTTCCCAAATCTTCATTGAGGAAACATCTTATTTGTCCGATTGCACCCCGCCACGCGGGTCCTTCGGTCAAGACTCTCTTTTAGATTTACTCTGTCCCTCCCCTCGGGAGGATTCTCTTGTATTTCCACTTGTATCCCAGGATTTTCATCCTGCTTCGTCTTCGTTAGGCTATGATAGTGAGTTTAGTGAAGTTAGGCAGTCTAGTCAGGTTAGTCAGGTTAGGAAGTCTAGGAAGCCTAAGAGTAGGCAAATTCCAGATAGATACCTCCAGGACTTAGCTGATAAGTGCTCTTCTTGTTCTCTGATCCCTCAGTTTCTAGAAAATCCAATTCAGATGCCAGAAGATTGCATGGATGATGAGTCAGTCAATGATGGGTACGGGGTATATGAATTAGTACATGAAAAGGACCCCATTGAGGAAGATGACGAGGACGCGGCTGAAGCATATGCCAGTGGAGTGAAGAGATTTGATGAACCCTCAGCTGCCGTAGAAGAGCCCACCAAAGAAATTAATTTAGGGACTGAAGACGAACCTAAGGTTGTCCTCGTCAGTAAAAATCTTTCTTCAGAGGATGAGAAAGCAATGGTACAAGTACTCGAGGATTATAAGGACACTTTCGCCTGGAGTTATGAAGATATGCCGGGGTTAGACTCAACTTTAGTTGAACACAGGTTGACATTAAAGGAAGGAGCTAGCCCGGTCAAACAGAAATTAAGGCGATTCCACCCACAAATGGCTCTAAAGATGAAGGAAGAGGTCGATAAATTGCATAAAGCCAAATTTATTAAAGTTGTCCTTTATCCACAATGGGTGGCTAATATAGTCCCGGTTATGAAAAAAGACGGAAAGGTCAGGATTTGCATTGACTTCCGCGATTTGAACCGGGCATGTCCTAAAGATGATTTTCCATTGCCTCATATTGATGTACTCATCGATAATACCGCTGGCTATGAAACATTATCGTTTATGGACGGATTTTCTGGATATAATCAGATTAAGCTGGCAGAAGAAGATCAAGAAAAAACTTCATTCACTACACCTTGGGGAACATACTGTTATGTTGTCATGCCATTTGGATTAAAGAATGCTGGAGCCACCTATCAAAGGGCCATGATGGCAATATTTCATGACATGATGCACATAGACTTGGAAGTGTATGTGGATGACTTATTGGTTAAATCGAAAACAAAGGCTGAGCACGCCAAAGTTTTGGCAAGGGTATTAGAAAGATCGAGAGAATATCAGTTAAATATGAACCCCAAGAAATGTGTATTCGGGGTATCTTCAGGAAAATTGCTTGGATTTATCGTCAGCAAACGGGGAATTGAGATCGATCCTAACAAGGCGAAGGCTATTAGAGAAATGCCACCTCCTAAAAATTTGAAAGAGTTGAGAGGATTAATCGGGAGGTTACAATTTATTCGCCGCTTTGTCTCCCAGCACTCACAAAGGTGTAAGCCGTTTTACGAGCTTACCAAGCCGGGAGTCAAATTCGATTGGGACGATAAGTGTCAGGAGGCGTTTGATGGATTAAAGAACTACTTAGCAAGTCCTCCTGTTTTGAGACCACCATCTCCAGGTAAACCATTAATACTTTATATTTCAGTACTGGATGATGCTGTGGGGGCTGTCTTAGCACAAGAAGATGAAGAAGGAAAAGAGAGGGCAGCCTACTATCTCTCTAAACTTCTCAACCCCGCTGAACAGAGATATACGGCGATGGAGAAAACATGTGCAGCATTGGTTTGGGTTGTGCAGAAATTGAAGCATTATTTTCTAGCCCATGAAGTCCATCTCATCGCTAGGATGAATCCGATCAAATTCCTTCTGGAGAAATCTGTTCTTACTGATAGGTTAGCGCGATGGCAAAGCTTTCTATCTCAATTCGATATCATTTACATCCAGCAGAAAGCGATCAAGGGCTATGCCATAGCAGAACATCTAGCTCATCATCCCCTTCCTCGATTTGATCCAGTGCGATCAGAGTTTCCGGATGAGGAACTGATGTCCGTAAATCAAATCAGAGATGATATGTGGACTCTGCATTTTGACGGAGCTCTGAATTCTCATGGAAAAGGGATCGATATCGTTCTGTTATCACCCGAAGGTATCACCATTCCACAAGCCTTTCAGCTTGATTTTCCAGTCACAAACAATATAGCTGAATACGAGGCACTCCTTGCTGGTCTCGAGGCTGCTCATTTCCATGGTGCTACCAAACTCAGGATCGTAGGTGATAGTCAACTAATTCTTCGCCAAGTACTGACCAAGTATCGAACTCTCGATCCCAAACTCAAGCCTTATCAGGAGCTTACTTCTGCTTACTCAAAGCTTTTCACGAAATTGATCTTTGTCCATGTCCCTAGGAATCAGAACATCTTAGCTGACGCTCTAGCTTCACTTGCATCTTCTCTTAATTTTCCAATCAGCAAACAATCCGAATCAATCATAGTTCATAGGCGTCTTTCACCCGCCGTGAAAGATCCTTCATTCCTTAGAACTAAGGAGAAGTTGCTGAAGAAAGTCAGAGACGGAGATATCATTGAAAAAAGGGAAATCATGTTAATGGAGCTGTTAGAAGAGATGGATGATGAACAGAAGCCATGGTATTATGAAATTGCAAAATATTGTGAAGATCAATCGTATCCTGAGGAAGCTACAACTGAGGAGAAAAGAGCTATCAGGAGAGTTTCTCAACGATACACCCTAGTTGGGGGATCATTATATAAGAGAGGTTTTGATGGAGTTCTTCTGAGATGTCTAGACGAAGATGAGCTTTGGAAGGTTATGGAAGGAGCTCATAGTGGAGTTTGTGGTGGTCATGTCAATGGACAGATGTTAGCAAAGAAGATCCTTAGACAAGGATTTTATTGGCCAACCATGGAAGAAGATTGTGTAGGATTTGTTCGTAGGTGTGCTAAATGTCAACTTCACGCCGACAAAATTCATTCTCCTGCATCTTCACTCCATCCTATTTCTTCCCCATGGCCTTTCTCCATGTGGGCTTTCGACATTATTGGACCTCTTGGTAATCCAGATTCCGGCATCAAGCAAAAATCTTTCATTCTCACGGCAACAGAATACTTCACCAAGTGGGCAGAAGCTGAAGCGTACGTGGAGATCAAAGTATCAACCGTCTGCAAGTTCATCATGAAGAACATCATCACTCGATTCGGAATTCCAAGCACCATCGTCACCGACAATGGACCGCAGTTCGTGTCACAGGAATTGAGGACCTCTGTAACAGGTATAAAATTGCATTGCATCATTCGTCTCCTTATTATCCGCAAGGCAATGGCCAAACAGAGGCAACAAATAAGACTTTGATAAAAATCATCAAAAAGACGTGTAAATCTAACAAGTTCTCAGATTTGCCAGAAAAATTGGTTGAGGCTTTATGGGCTTACCGAACTTCAATCCGCACGCCTACTGGGCAGACTCCTTATTCCTTAACATTTGGAATGGAGGCGGTAGTTCCATATGAGATCCTCATACCGTCATTAAGAGTACAATTGAATAAGGAATTTTCCATTGATAAACATCGTTCAGCACTCCTTGCTCAATTGGAACTTTTAGACGAGAAAAGATGGTCAGCTGCTAATCATGCAAAAGTCTATCAAAATAGACTAGCACGTTTTTATCAAAAGAAAGTCATTGAACGTAAGTTCAAAGTCGGTGAAATGGTTGTCAAAAGAATTTTTATAAAACCTGGTGGTCCGCGTTCTAAGCTCCAACCCAACTGGGAAGGACCTTATGTTGTATCTCACGCTTTTCCTGGTAATGCTTATCGTCTTGTTAATGCAGAAGGAGAAGAGCTAAAACATCCCTGGAATGGTTTACATCTTAAGAAATACTATCCTTAGGTTAAAGAGTCGATCAGTATGGTACAAAGACCAGTGGAATCAGAAAGTTTATAAACTCAAATTTCCTTATCAGTCTGAATAACTTAATTTCAAGCCCATTACTGCACACACTGACACGTTTGATTCGTGAGTAACAAGAGATGCCAAGTCCTAAAGAATATCGGAAGCTTGACCAAAAGTGTAAAGTACAAATCATTCTTTTGAAGTAAAATTCTGTTTTAAATTCGGCCCATGATGTCGGAACGAGACTTAGAATAGATTACCAAGAATACCCGCCATCTTAGTAGGAGGCCGTCATAAAAAAAAGGGGGAGATCCGTCCCGAAGAATAGAAAAGAAAGGAAGAAAAGAAAAAAACAAAAGGGCAAAAGCCAAATGTCAAATCGAAAGGCCATTACATTACAAACGTTACATGAAGGCCATGAAATGAAACAAAAGGGAACGCAAGGTCGATAAATACCCCGGAAAGAAATGACCGAACCCCAACGGATATTAGGGTAGAAAAGGGACATCTTTTTAAGTCTCCGGAATCTTCTCATGGGCTTTCTAAACTTATTCTTCTTTTCTTTCTAAAGAGATGTACTCCAAACTTAAGGAATGGCTTAGATTGACTAAAGGTCAAATCATCAAATGGGATCATGAATCGAAACACAAATTCAAACACGATGGGTTTAAGTTAAGTTGTTAAAGAATAATTTGGAAATGAAGTTAATAAATGAATATGATCTTTTGATCCAAGTACCATGCTGATCTTTTAGTCAAAAAAAAAATACATAAGTCAAAAGTCAAAATTCAAAAAAAAAATACATATGTCAAAAATTCAAAAAGAAATACATATGTCAAAAATCAAAAAAAATACATATATATCAAAAATCAAAAAAAATACATATGTCAAAATTCAAAAAAAAAAGACATATATTTCAAAACCCCAAACAAAAATGAATATTTCAAAAAAAAAAAAAACAACAAAAATATTTCAATTAGCATCTGCTTGTTGCATTTAGTGTGTTTCATCCCTTTTATTTTTAGCGAGCATCCGTTTGCTTGTATGTTGCATTTTTACTTAAGTTTGATTATTCTCATTACCTTTGTTAGTAAAGGCTATGCCCCTTGACCATTTATTGAAGGAAAAGATTGATTGACCATTTATTTGGTCAGGCAAGGGGCTAAGCCTAAACAGATACTTAACATGTTTGTTCAAGTTGTATACAGGACACATGGCATTGGTAGAGTTGGAATCCGAGTAGAGAATAGCCAGAAACCTGTTTCTGTGAGTGAAAGGCGTCGAGGAGAACTGACGCGTTTCAAAGTTAAATGGCGTCTGCGCGACACGACGCGTTTCAGTCTTTTATATGATTTATTCGAAATTCTATATATTTTGGATGTTTAAATTGAATATTTGTTTGGAGTTAACAATTTTGATTGCAGAAAATTCAAAGAAATGTCAAGAAGATCCCACTGTAGGAGTCAAGAAGTCCTGACCGTGGCTAAAAAGACGGTTATTTCTACCCTTGTATTATTTCATGTAATTATTTTGCATTCGCATTATTATATGATAAATATTTATTAGAGTATATCAAGGACCTTGTGTTTTTGATGAAACTGGAATTTGAGTTCCCCTTCAACAAAAACAGTGATAATTCCAGAGAATTCTTAATCGCACGGATAGGCCGTTGGATTGTTAATTAGTGAGGACGATGGTTCCACTTTTGTGAAACGGTGCGTGGATAAACGAGCTTCGGCTTAGCACTGAATTACAAGAATTGGTATCTTGACTCATTAATGACAATTTAACAATATTATCCTTGATTAATTTATATTTGATTTGACTTTATATTTTTCTTTTAGCCCAGCATGCATCATGTAGGACTTTGAAATCATTGTGATAAGAATTAATTATTGATTAAGTTTCAGACCATTAATCAAATAACTCAAAACATGATATGAAATATTCCATTCTGAATTGAGTATCTTGATTGTCTTTAAGGTTCGCTTGAAGATATCATTGGAATTATATCCTTGATTGGATTCTTTATCCAATATTTCTTGTTTTTCTTTTAAGATCCATCATGGCTGCAGCACGTCCACATTGGCTGGCAAACGCTCCCCATGATGAAACCTACAGTGTCTACGACCTGGGGTACTTCCCACTCCGAGGAGGTTGATCGACCTTATTTTATTTCATTGTCTACCTCATCCAGACAGGATTGATTCCATTGATTTCATTGAGCTATCTTCATCGATGATTTTGAGAAAAATTCCAATCATGTGATGTTAAGAGCGTGTCTCATCACACCTTGGCATCACCTTTTCAGTACATTCTATTTCATTTCACTCCCTTGCAAAGACGATGCCAAGGTGAGGCAGCTGTAGACACGCTAATTTTGACGTCATGTTGAGTAAATTTCATATCATATAATAATGCCTCAGAATGGTCTGATAATTAATCACTGATTAATTTTTATTGATATTTTTTAGTGTCGGGTCAAACAGACATGTTTAAGTTAATCAATCGAATTGATTTTAGCTCAAATTTCAGTTAAAATATGAAGAATCCTAAAAGGCGTCTACCCATGTGGACGCTATTTAGACTTTATTCCTATTTTAACGTTTAAATTTGAATTTTAATTAATTGATTTATTAGCTAAAAGGCGTCTTGTAATGTCGACGCATTTTAGGTTTCCTAGGCTATCTTAACTTTTCTTCCGGATGTTTATCCTTATCTTAATTAGGGTAAAAGACGTCTACACATGTGGACGCGTTTTAGCTAATAAAGATAAAGATAAGTTTTCCTGGATATTTATCCTTATCTTAATTAATCTGAAAGGCGTCAGCCATGGTGGACGCGTTTTAGATAATTACAGATAAAGATGAATTAATCAGTAATTATCTGTCGATTAAGGTGGATAAATCCTAGATTTTTCTATGTTAATCGCGAACGCAGAAAATGCCTATAAATACCTTGCCTATCAAGGAGTTAAAAAAAAAAAAAAAAAAAGAGAGAGAGAATTATTGAGCCACAGCGTTATAGCGATTTGAAGATCGAAGCAACCACGCCGGAGCGCTGCCATTTCCAGAAGACGGCATCCTTCTTCCAGATCTTCATCCTTCAAGGCTTCTCCAACTGGGCATAAGTTTTTCATATTAGAATTTCATTTTCATTTATTAGTTTCATTCTCTCATATTCACTGCATGCATCACACACCACATCATTAATTTTCCAAAACCCATCTGTTCTAAAGGGGTTTCAAAGTCATCTAAACAAGTGAGTTGCTGTTTATACATGTTTACCACCATGGTTAGCTTTGATATTATTTCTATTTAGATTCTCATCACTATTTCTTCTTTATTTTTCTGTTTCTCTGTCTCTGCTGCATCCAACGACAACAACAAGAGTTCAAAAAGAGGGAAATCAAGCACGAAGCCAGGAGAACTTCTGGACGATCCTCAACATTCAACAGCAAGAACGAAAAAAAACAAAGAGGCTCTCTTTCTTCAGCCGGCTGAAGGAGGGGAACCAAGGATTCAATCTTCCGCGTTTAAACAGGTAGGCGATCAAACTCTTTTGAAGCTTTTTAGTTAAAAGTTTCTGGCGATCACTGCACCTTAGTTGCATTTTTTTTAATAGGTTAATTTACTCTAAACAACCTAGTTTTTCACATTAATCACACGAGCAAATTTTCAGCACCTACACTATATACCAATATTTGTATAGATCAAGGTCCTTTAAATAGCCCTTGATCAAGAAAACTTTGAAACGACTCAAGGCCATAGTACGTGTAGCAAAGGGAGCATTGAAAGATATTATTAAGTGATTTTTGTATGCAGGTGTGCCAACATATACAGCATCTAGTCCATACTTTCATATAATGTTGGATGCAATTGCAGAGGTTGGGCTTAGTCTAAAGGCTCCCACACCTCAGTACATTTATGATATTGGACTTGAGCAGGAGGTCAATGAGTTGAAGGGATCGGTTGATAGTTTCAAACATGTGTGGAAAGAGCACGGTTGTACTATCATGTGTGATGATTGGATAGGAACAACTAGAAAAGCAATTACTAATTTCCTCGTCTACCGCAATGAGGGCACCATTTTTTTAAAGTTTGTGGATGCTTCCAATAAAATCAAGAATGCTTATCATTTGTTCAGGCTTATGGACCTGTGGTAGATGAAATTGGAGAAGAAAATGTTGTGCAAGTTGTGATTGATAATGAAGTAAGTTACAAAGCAATTGGTAGAGTATTAATGGAGAAGAGAACACATTTGTATTGGGTGCCTTGTGCAGCACATCTTTCATGCTGACCCCATCAAATGTGCATCAAATTTCATATCCTTGGAGAGCCTCATGAAATACAAGCATCAATTGGCCCAATTATTCAACTCTAAAGAATTTTTGTTACATTTAAGGACATTGAGGCTTAAGGGTAGGATGTTGCTGTGCAGCTACAAAATCTAATTGGCGACTCAAAATTTTGGGATAAATTTTTTCGCTATCTCAGAGTGATTAAGCTTCTAGTACAACTTCTCAGGATGGTTGATGGTGATGATAAAAATGACATGGGATACTTGTATGAGGCAATGGATAAAACTAAAAAGTACTTGAGGGCAAAGAATTCTAGAACTTATGAGAAATGGTGGAACATCATTAATAATATATGGGAGATGACATTCTACCATGATCTCCATACTGTTGGTTAGTTCTATTCTTTTTCTAATTGATTCTTAATTAATGTTAAGGACATTTATTTTGATAACTAGTAAATTAATATAAATGCAAAATACTTTTCAACCCAAGATTTCAGTATAGTGAAAGTGTGCATAATGCTCGAGAAGTCCTTCGAGGCACGATGAAGGTTATTACTAAATTATCAAGGGCTACAGATAAAAGGATAGATGTATTATCAGAGGTAACATACAAAGTTGGAATTTATGAAGATCAAGGCATTTATCAATAACTTATGTTATTTACTAATCTTTTATGGGTGAAGAGATTTAAATTAAAAATTGAAATTTATGAAAATGATGACATGAGGACTGCAATCTCAAGGACAACCCCGTGTTAATTACATAATAATTATTGGTCAATTTAACTATTTATTATTACAAATTATTGATGTTGTCTTCTTCTTCTTCTTCTTCTTTTTACAATAGTTGAATGGTGGATCTAAATAAATTATAGCTAATTTGACGCAAGCGCTTTGTCATATATTGCAGTGAGAATCCTAAGTTTGATCACTTATTCTAGTCAATGTGAAATAAATTGGAGTACATTCAGTCGTATTCATATGAGAATTCACAACAAATCGAGTGTTTTTAGGATGGAGAAGTTGGTCTATTGCCACTACAATATGTGCCAAGGGTAAAACAAGTTCAAGAAAAGTATAAGTTTGAACGAAAAAAATTTATGGAGTTCAATGACAGAGTAGTTGATAACAGATAGATGCAGATGACTTGCTAGATGAAGAACACCCATCGCACGCTTGGGTGGAGACTAGAGCAGAGAGAGATGTACATGAGTTTGATCCTCAAGATTGGAGTTGGGTAGAAGGTGAATTAGATGGAGTAATTTCTCGAGATCTTGAATTTCAGGGAGAAGATGAAGCATGTGTGTAAGGACTGAGACTTTCGGATCCGGTTTTCGGGGTCGGACCCTGTAGTTCAGGCTCCAGTGGGACAGAGACTCTGTGATGTTTCGCGTTGAGCGGGCTCGACGCGGTTTAAACGGCGTCCAGCGAGGCAGACGCGTTTTAGCTTGTGCCACGTGGGTGCCACGTGGACTGGCTTTGGGCCGCGAGAGTACGGCCCTGACATGTCGGCTGAACGACGTCCGCGAGGGACGACGCCTTTCAGACTGCGACCCTAGGTTGTCAGTGTACGGCGCCAGTCTTGTCGTCTGAACGGCGTCTTGTATGGACGACGCATTTCAGACTGCTGTCAGAGCGTTTCAGAGTCCTGTCAGAGCGGCCGTCATGTCAACTAATAGGCGTCCGTACATGTCGACGCGTTTTATCCGGTCTCTGGTTAACCCCGCAAGCCTTCCCTCTTTTCCTCATTTTCTTCCTTCTCTCTTTCTCTCCACCCTACCTCCGGCGACTCCGGCGACGCCCCTTTCCCCTCTTTCTTTCCTTCCACCACTTCGTCTTTCCCTCCAACTCCATCAACCACTTAGCTCTCGCCATTACCACCACCACTTCCTCCGCGGCGTTTACTCTCCGGACGGCGGCCGACGTCCCGGTAGAGTAAGGACGACCTCGGCGGTACCGGCGGCGGCGTGGGGCGAGACGGGCGGACGGCTTGGAGCTTGGAGGAGTTCAAGTAACCGGTAGGGTGACAGTTCCCATAGTGTTGTGTTTTAAACCATGTTTCCCCCGTTTAAAGCATGTTATGGATCTTTGGTTTTGGGGTAGAATGAGCATGTTAGGGGATTTTCTTTGATGGGAATGGGAGTTTCTATGGATGTGGATTCATGATGGCTTGGTTTGCCCTCTTTCTCCTCTATTTTTGGGGTTTTTGGGGGTGGAAAGAGAGCCCTCAGACTCGAGGCAGAACCTGATTTCTGGCGCTAAAACACGTCGTGCATGGACGACGCCTTTTAGAAGGGCGTCGGGCCATCACGACGCCTTTTAGACAGAAATCGTTCCACTAAGGCCCTGTCAGTTCGGGGATTCTGGCGCTGAAAGACGTCATGCCTGTACGACGCTATTTGGAATAGCGTCGGGACACAATGACGCCTTTTAAGGCAGAAATCTCCCGATAAGGTTTTATGTTAATTCCGGATTTCCTGTTAATCGGCGTCTGAGGATGTCGACGCCTTTTAAAAGGCGGCTACCTGTAGCGACGCCTTTTAGGCCAGATTCTGAGGCCGGGATTTCATGAACCAGTTTAGGGTGCTTGAATGGTGTCGGCCTTGGGCGACGCGATTCAAGACAGAACCATACTAATCCATGCCAGTAAAATGTGTTTACACTGCTAGATAGTTGGTTAAATGCATACTTTAGTACACTCGATGATGATGAACTCTTCGTGACCGGATGGCACCGCATTGGATGTCGTGCGACTGTGGACTTCTTCCGTGACCGGATCACACCGTGCCGTATTTTCTGTTTCGGTGGGCCTAGAGTGACAGTTGTAGCGTTCTACACCCTGTGTCGGTGCGGAGGGACACAGCGCTGACGGGAGCAGTGGCGGGGTGACGCCTAGTGGGAGAGGGTCACCTGGTGAACCCCGGGGTTAGCTAGCTTGTACAGGTGTCGGAGTGGTACCTTTTGGAGTGTCACTCGTGCTGGGGGAAGGAGTAACTACCTGAGCCAGTTGGGCCGGAGTAGCCAGCGTGCTATCCGAGAGGTTACTGTTTGGTCTCAGCGGGTCGGTGTTTGCTGGGGGAAGGAGTAACCGCTGAGGTAACCAGCGTGCTATCCGAGGAGTTACTGTTTGGCCTCAGTGGGTCGGTGTTTCCCACTTTCGTTGTGTGGTTGACGTGTTTTGAGGATACGCTGATTACGGGTTCCCTGGTAAATTGGAATTATGTATGATAATTATACTTCGAATGCATGTGATTTACATGGAAATTTAGGTGTAGTAATTACTGCTTTACTTGGTTACTATATCTCCGCTGTACTTTGCACTTGTGTGTGTGTGTGTGGGCAGTGGGGATCAAAGGATCCCTACTGAGTCTTTTCGTTGAGACTCACCCCTGCGGTTTTCAGGTGAGGACTCCCGACAGACTTAGCGAGGAGTATGCGGCTGTGTTTTGAGCGTCGACGGCTGTTGTTCCGGGGTATGCCCCAATGTAGTTGTTATTTTATTCCTGGCCTGTATGTATAATCATTTCTTTTCTGTTGGAGTATGTAATTATTTGCTGTATCGAGTCACATTGTAATAACTTTTAAATTTCTGCACTTTCCTTTCAATTCAATGCGATGTGAATGTTTAGCTTAGTTTATTATTTATTTCCCAGACTTACTTGGATCCTGGTTTGGTTCCAAATTAATGATTCGGTACCCATTTAGTAATCGGATCCCCGATTATAGGGTGGCGGGTCGTTACAATGTGTATCTCTTCCTGAGAGGTGTCAACAGTCACCACACTACTAGAGACTACTGGACTTTCTACTTCTCAGCCAACATTCAAAAGAGCAACTTCTTAGTTAGATCCAAAAAGAAAGAAGCACAAAGGCTCAATGAAAATTTTTTTACAGAAATCTGACAACAGAAACAAACAAAAATCAAAAGGAAAGTCCAAATAACGAGTAGAAGAGTCTGAAGAAGAACAAGAAGGAGACACAATTACAGTTGGGCATACTGAAGAGACACTTACAGAGACTCCAACCTTGCCACCTCATTTGGCCAGCTTATACGAGGCAGAGAAACACAAGTACATGCGTAAAAGAAAGTTGCTAAAAAAAAGGCAAGTTAGGAGTGATGACTCCACTTAAGCACCAGATGATGATAATGGTGATAGTGATGGTGTTGTCGTTGCTGCTAAGTATCAGGAGGTTATGGGCTTGGGAGCATTCTTCTAAGATATGAAGATTACTCCACACTTCCGAGTCAACATAAAGGAGGCCAAAGGGAAGGACAAGGGCAACAAGGAGGATATGAAGGCCAATAGAGATAGGCAAGATATGATTGGAGATATGGATCTTCGTATCCACCTATTTTTCATCCCCCTACACTATCATATTCCAACATCAACAACACTACTGAGGGGTGCTCTGGACATCCACTTATTGAGTATGACATTTTTGTCCCTCCAGTATAGTTAGGAAAGAGCTCAAGCCAAAAGCAAGCACACCTCAAGATATTCAAAGAGAATTTGAAGACCTCGTAAACCCTTTGTTTGGCTATGGATATCTAGAGTATATGCAGTTAGACTATGGGCCGTCAGTTCAAAATTATGAGCCAGATGATGAAAGATAATAAATGTGATCTCTGTAAAGTATTTTTCATTTATTTCATGTTAAAAACTTCATAACATGTCTTTTTTAATTAGTGTACAAAATTAACTATTAGCAAGTTAATAATCTTTAATGTTCTTTTTTTATGGATGTACATGATTTGTTATTCGTTTTCATTGTGCATACGTTCAATAACATGTTTACATTTTTTATATTTTTTCTTATTTGTTCATTTTCTTTTATTTTTCTTTAATTTTTAAACAATTTTATTATTATTTTTTTAATCATGTTGATCTAGGATTTGCCTAATTCATACGGATCGACTGATTTAGCTGATTGGATCTAAATCGGATCAGGATCGTTGGAGTCCAATTCGGATCACCGACCCGATCTAGAATTTCATATCACAGAGCCGCTCATCACCCCTTCCACATCCTCAACTCTCCTTCTCATTGGCCTCGGGCTGCTCAAAGGAGGGAAATGGAGATGGATCTTCGGAGAAGGACTAGAGATCCCACTGCAAGGTGAGCATGAGGGAGGACGGGTCGCCATCATCGTAGTCACAGGCAGTAGCTATCTTCTGGAGGAGGGAGGCAGGGTTTGCACTGGTGAGGCAATTGTGGGTGGCTGTGGTATGGGCGCTTGTTGGGTTTTGATGCTACCTCGTCTCCTTCTAGATGCTCTTTCCCCGCTTGGGAAGCATCTCAGCTTCTACCATGTGGCTGGTGAGGTGCGCAGAACATTGCGAAGGAGAGTGTACAGAGTCTACTTGGTCCTGACGATTAGAACTAGGAAGATTTTGTGTGTGTGTGCGTGTGTATGTGTTAAAGAGAGAGAGAGAGAGAGAGAGAGAGGAGACATAATGCTTACAATTGATAATCCTATTGGAGCATAAAGAAGAGTCCAAAAACCTTACATATCTATATATAGAGAGAGATGAATTAAGAATATATGTCTTATAATTAGTGAGACGGTAAAAAAAAAGGTAGGAAAGAAAGAGAGAGAAAGTGTTCTTGTTGTTGAAATGTGATGCAAAAATTTAGGAGTTTGTTTTAGATATTTTCCTATTTGGAAACAGTATAGTGTCATAGAAATTTGACACACACATTTAACACCAGACATATGGCACAAATTTCAAGGTGAATAAATGACAATGCAAATTTTGAAATTTATGCCATGTGTTTGGTGTCAAATGTGTATATCAAATTTCTGTCACTATATTGTTTCCCTCTCTTGTTTTGTTTTATTGAGTCAAAGAAGTTACTTATGAGTCTCCCATGTTCCATAAGAACTGGTTCTAAGTTTGGGATCCTGCAGTCTCATGTTGTAGGGCATGTTTCCATGTTCTTAGGGTGTTGAAAGTATGAAGTTATCTGCTCATGTTCATATCTCTAAGCCTATTTATAGGCATGTGTAGTTGTGTTTTTATTGCAAGAAAGAATTATCAAGTTCTCTTTACTTTAATGTGTTGCCTTTCTCTATTTGTACTTTCCTCAGCTCCCTGTTCTTGAATGTTTGTTTTGAAGTAGAAAAAATAGAGTGCAAGGCCCTCCTTCCATAGTCCACAGCCCCCTTCCTCCAACAATCATGGTATTTGTGCCAGGTTCACCCTCGTTTGAAGAAGGAGACATTCATCAAGGTGAAGCAACAACCAAATCTGTGGATTGGTAAGATTGCTTCACTTCTTGCAAAAAAAAAAGAGGTTAAATGTAGTGCGTATCGGGTGTTTGATAAAATTCCTAAGAGATGGTTGTGGCTTCGAATGGAGGCATTTTTGGTGTTTCTCAACCTTTGATTCCTATTTTTAATGAGAAGCATATGAGCATTGGAGTATTAAGATGAAAACTCTCTTTTTATCTCAAGATTTATGGGATTTGGTAGCAAAAGGGTATGCAGATCCATATGCAGTAGATGAAGTCAGATTGACAACAACTCAGAAAGGTGACTTAAGGGAGAACAAAAAGAAGGATGTCAAGGCATTATTCTTCATCCAGCAAGCAATTCATGACTCGATCTTTGTAAGGATCGCTGCAGCAACCACCTTTCATGAAGCATGGACGATCCTAAAGAAAGAGTTTCAAGGAACAACAAAGGTAATTACTGTTAAACTTCAAACTCTTCATCACAAATTTGAGACACTGCTCACGAAAACTCATGAATCTGTCCAAGATTTTCTATCTAGAGTCACTAAGATAGTCAAATGGAGATTTTTGGAGAAAATTTTTCTAACCAAACTATTATTGAAAAGGTGTTAAGGAGTTTAACCACTAAATTTGATCATGTTGTTGGTGCAATTGAGAAATCTAAAGACTTGTCTTAGTTTTCCTTTGATGAATTAAGTGGTTCCTTGCAAGCACATAAAGCAAGACTGAATCGATCAGCAGAAAAAATGAAGAAAAAGTATTTTTGGTAAAATCTGAAACTCATTCACAGAAAAATAAGTCTGAAAATTTTACAGGGAGAGGTAATAGGAGAGGTGGACATTGAGGAAGAGGAAGAGGCCATAGACGATCCACTTGACAGAATGATCGTCAGAACTCCTCAAATGGGCAAAAAAATAATGGTGAAAAAGTTACGAGAAATCTGAAGAATACTCAATGTCATGAGTGTAAAAAGTTTGGTCACATAGAAGCTTATTGTTGGGAAAAGGTAAAACAACAAGCTAGCCTATTCATAATCTGTTTTCATTATACTGGAAATGTAAGTGGTGTTTGATTTTTAGATAGTGGTTGTTCTAATCATATGACTAGGGACAAGACTTCTTTGCAATTTCTTGATGAATCAGTTAAGATGAAAGTTCGACTTAAGGATGATAAGCACGTTGATGTGGAAGGAAAATGTAAGGACTTAGGTTTTTCGGATCCGATTTTCGGGGTCGGACCCTGTAGTTCATGTCCTGATGGGGCTGAGACTCTGGTCTGTTTCGCGTCGAGCGGGCTCGACGCGGTTTAAACGGCGTCCAGGATGGCAGACGCGTTTTAGATTGTACCACGTGGGTGCCACGTGGGCCGGCCTTGGGTCGCGAGTGTACGGCCCGGTCGTGTCGTCTGAACGGCGTCCGTGATGGTCGACGCGTTTCAGACTGCGACCCTACGATGTCAGTGTGCGGTGCCGGTCTTGTCGTATGAATGGCGTCGGCCTTGGACGACGCGTTTCAGAACTTCTGTCAGTACGGCCCGTCATGTCAACTGATAGGCGTCCGTACAGCTCGACGCGTTTTAGACTTTCTGGTTAACCCCGCGAGCCCTCCTTCCTTTCCCTCATTTCTTCCTCCTCTTTCTCTATCCTCCCTTCCTCCGGCGATTCCGGCGACGCCTCCTGCCCCTTCCTCTTTTCCTCCCACCATTTCATCTCTCCCTCCACTCCATCGACCTCCTAACTCCCACCACTACCACCACCACCTCCTCCGCGGCGTTTTCTCTCCGGACGGCGGCCGACGTCCCATTGGAGTGACGACGACCTCGGCGGTACCGGCGGCGGCGTGGGGCTAGACGGGTGGACGGTTTGGGGCTTGGAGGAGTTCAAGTAACCGGTAGGGTGACGATTCCCGGTGCATTTCGTTTGAAAATCATGTTTACCCACGTTTGAAGCATGTTTCGGGGTGCTTTTGGGGTGAAAACACTCAGTGCATGTATTAGAAATTGGGGGTTCTAATGAGTAGATAGGTTTTCCTCCTTCCCCTTTCTGTTTTGAGCCAATTTCCTTGCGTTTTGAGGGAGAAATCCCACCTCGATGATTGGGGGAAGCAAGGGGAGAACCTGTCTGTCGGGGTTGAATGGCGTCTAGGTTGAGCGACGCCTTTTAAAAGGCGGCGCCCACCCACGACGCGATTTAACCCAATAACAGACCCTGTCCCCGGACTGACAAGCGTCCGGGTACAGCGACGCCCTTCAATAGGCGTCTTGCGTCGACGACGCGTTTTTAGTGAAAATCACCCTATGTGGCCTGTCCCTGTTTTCGGTCGCTAAAAGGCGACGAGGGGCAGCGACGCCTTTTAAAAGGCGGCTACCTGTGGCGACGCGTTTTACTCCATGTTCTGCGACTGAGGCTGAGTTTCTGTGAACCAGTTTATGAGACTTGAATGGCGTCAGCCTTGGTCGACGCGATTCAAGACATAATCACACTAATTCATGCTATTAAAATGTGCTTACACTGTTAGACATGTAATTAGTTGGTTAAAGGCATGCTTTAAATTATACTCAATGATGATAGATTCTTTGTGACCGGATAGCACTGTGTTGTGTGTTGTGCGACCGCGGACTTCTCACGTGACCAGATCGCACTATGCCGGGTTTTGTTTTACTGTGGACCTGGAGTGACAGTTGTAGCGCTTTATCACCCTGTGCTGGTGTGGGTGGAGCACAGCTGTTGTTATCTTTATTTCTGGCATGTACGCTTAATTATTTCTTTTCTGTTGGAGTATGTAATTATTTACTGTATCGAGTCGCATTGTAATAACTTTTAATTCCTGCATTTTCCTTCCAATTCAATGCGATGTAAATGTTTAACTTAGTTTATTGCTTATTTCCCAGACTTACTTAGATCCTGATTTGATTCCAAATTAATGATTCGGTACCCATTTAGTAATCGGATCCCCGATTATAGGGTGGCGGGTCGTTACAGAAAAGGTGCATTAGTTGTACCTATAAGTGCTTTTTGAATGAGATCTCAATTCTAGCTACGGTTTCATTAGATATCTTCTAACCATAATCCTTCTTTTTTTTGATCCAGTTACTCTACCAGTGCAAACTCCAGTGAGATTCGGGCATGATATACTTTTGATTTATTGGGAGAATCTAAATACTCACGTGCGTATCTATGAAACAACACTCAGAAATCTTTTTCTCTTATGGAAGATGTAAGAGGAAAACAATCAATCTATTGATATTAGAAGACAAAAAAGATTCTTCCAATGTCTCATTTCTGAATTCAATGGAATTCATAAGTATAGGATGAATCCCTGTCAAATAGAATTTTTTTCTTTCGACCATCTTTCGATTGTTAATACAAAATATAAGGACTGCTACTACAAGCAGTACTATACTTTTGATCGTGAAATACCGATTGATTGATAAACCTCATGAATCACGTGCAAGTAAGATACTCAAGATTTAGAGGTCTAAGAATTTCATAAAATATTCTTGGTGGAAAATAATGTGAGTGAAAGATCTCACTGAACCAAATTTGATCTACAAATCTAATAAATAGCAAGAATTCTTGATCTCTCTCAATACCTCTCTCAATTTGAAGATCTAGAATTTGAATTGACGATGTCACTTCATTGATTTGATTTCACTTAAAGATTTCATAAAAAATATTATTTTATTATTTACAATATTTTTTGTTAAGTATCCGTGGCGGTTAAAGTGTCCAACTCATAATTGGCAAATTAAAAGATCTAGAATTTGAATTGATGTCGTTTCATTGATTTAAATCTTCCTAAAGATTTAATTTCAATTGTGATTTTAACGATACTTTGTATTAAGTGTCCATGAAGGTTAAAGTGCCTAGTTCATAATTGACAAATTTGAAGATACATAATTTGAACTAATGTCATTTCATTGATTCAAATCTTCCTAAAGCTTTAATTTCAATTATTATTTTAACGATATTTTCTGTCGACTATTCACGGCGGTTAAAGTGTCCAACTCATAACAAGCAAATTCGAATATCTAGAATTTGAATTGATGTCGTTTCATTGATTTGAATCCTCTTAAAAATTTAATTTCAATTGTTATTTTAATGATATTTCTATTAAGCGTCCACGACAGTTAAAGGATCCAACTCAAAATTGGCAAATTCGAAGATCTAGAATATGCATTGAGGTCATTTCATTGATTCAATTCCTCCTAAAGATTTCATAAAAATTGTTATTTTGTTATTTATGATATTTTCTGTTAAACATCTTTGGTTGAATGTTTAAAGCGTCCAACTAATAATTGTCAAATTCGTAGTTTCAATTACTACTCGATACACGCTAGTGGGAACGTTCAATTCAATAAGTCTATTTATTGAAATTGACTCTGTATCAATTGAATCTCATCATCCATACATAATGAATTGGTACGTTATATTCTTATCATAACATATGAATAGTAAGAACTAGAATTCTTATCAATACTGGAAACTTGTAGGGAAGAAAATAGATTTATGGATTGAATCAGATATGCAATATTTACAAAAAAAAAATATTCGGTTATTAGAGAACATTCAATATATTTTTAATGTCGAATCAGAATCAACTAAGACAGAGATAAAACATTGAGTTGAACTCTCCTTTTGTGTCAAAGTAATAGCTATGAATAGTCATCGACTCCCGATAAAGGTAGAAGAATGGGACCTATTATGGGACATACAATGCATTACATACATATGATCCTTACGTTTCAATCGGATTTTTTTATTACACCTCTTATATAGAAAAAAATTTAAAGCAAAATATTGAATAACATGGCGATACATTTATACAGAACTTCTATCTCAAGTACATGCAACGGAGCCATAGATAGAAAAGTTAAATCCAATACACGAAATAATCTGATCTATAGATAGCATCGTTATGGTAAAGGTCGTAATGTCAGAAGAATCATTACCGCAAGACATAGAGGGGGAGGTCATAAACGTTTATAACATAAAATTGATTTTCAACGGAATGAAAAATATATATGGTAAAATCGTAACCATAGAATACGATCATGATCGAAATGCATACATTTATCTCATACACTGGGGATGGTAAAAAGATATATAATTTACATCCCAGATGAACTATAATTGGAGATACCATTGTTTCTAGTACATAAGTTCCTATGTTAACGAAAAATGCCCTATCTTTGAGTGCAGTTTGAATTATTAATTTACGTAATTAGAAGTAATCAATTAAGTTTATGACGAAATCTAAAAATCGATCACTGATCTAAATTGAGTACCTCTACGGGATAGACCTTAACAAAAAATTATAGAGGAACAGCAGTAAGTGATTGAGTTCAATAGTTCCTCATAGAAAATTATTAACTCTAGAGATATGATAATATGAAGACGACAAAATTATTTGAAGCACAGACAGAACCGAGAGCGCCCCACGTTTCAAAGAAAGGAAGATGGTTTATTCACATTTAATTTGATAGTTAGAGGCGAATTGAGTGATAATTATAAAGATCCTTCGGAAAAAATAGAGATGTTTTCTACGTTACCTGTAATATGTAGAAGTATCGACGTAATTTCATAGTCATTCGGTATGAATGCTATATGAAGAACATAAACCAGATGATAGAATGGGGAGACCTAGGCTTAGTAGATCATAACAAGAATGATTCGGCAGATTTGGATTTGTATAGATATCATTTATATATATATATATATATATATATATATATATATATATATATATATATATATATATATCTAGAAAGCCGTATGCTTTGAAATAAGCTTGTACAGTTTGGGAAGGAGTTTCTTTTTATAAAAAAGAAGAATCATTATAGCATATAGCATTCAGACCGAAGCTTGTATACATATATATATATATATATATATATATATATATATATATATATAATATATATACTTAAACCTATATGCCGTTAAGCAAGGTCATATAACATAGAAATCACCCTTGAAAAGAGTGGACAATTTAACTAGCAAAAAAGGTCTTTGCACTTATCTCAACTCCAACAATTGTAGGAAGATTGTAGGATGTAGAAGATCATAGGAGTACTTTCATCATATGATTCATATAAGATTCATTTGTCTGACTGATATCATCACGTACATCTAAAAAGTCATATGGTTTGAAAGAAGCTTGTATAGTTTGAAAAAAAAATTGTTTTTAATAAAAAATAAGAATCTACTTCAACAATTGTAGGAAGATTGTAGGATGTAGAAGATCATACGAGTGATTCGGTAAATTTGGATTCCTATATTTACTCGTGTGTTCATCATATGATTCATGTAAGATCCATATGTCTGATATCAACATATATACATTTAAAAAGTGATTTGAAAGAAACTTGTATGTACATAACATAGAAATCACACTTGGAAAAGGATGGACAAATTAGCGAAACTAATTAATTGCAAAAGAGAGTAAATCGGCCACATTTAGATTATCTTTTGGGGAGGTCCGTTTGATATTCAAAAACTGCCTAGAGCAGTCGGACAAGTAAGTAATGTTGCGGTGAACCAAAAAGGCCTCTGCACTTACCTCAACTCCGACAACACAAGCATTGTAGGACATCACACCGAAATTTTACGTGAAGTGTTTTAAATGACCCTCTCTACACTTAACCCCAACTGAAAATGCAAGACAGCACCGTCTAACCTGAAATTGCGTTTGAGTGCATTTTGGAATTATTACTTTTTTATGAAATTTTAGGATTTCTCCCTCACCTGTTTGGCAGAACCGAACCAAATGAAGGGATTTCTTAAGAGGTGTAAGATTTTGGAGGAGAGGGGGCAAGAAAATTGGAAACACTATTTCTTAAGAGGCTGTTTTTGACGCAGGAAAAGGCTGATTTAACTTGAAACTGCATACAAGTCCTCCACAGTGTGCCTAAAAAATGTTTTGACCACTTTCAAAAGCAAAAATCCTAACACATGCTAAACAAATCTTAACACACAACAACTAAACATAAAACCTGCTCTGCCCTTCCTCTCCATCCTCCTCTGCAAAACACCAATGAGCCTATTGGTGCATTTGTAACATCAGAAGTATAGTTAGAAACCATCATGGAAGAAGGGAAACAAGAGACTCTCTACACCTATCTCTATCCATATCTTTATCTATCATATCCGTCTAATCCAGTAGCAGTTGGTACTTTTAGTACTCGTCGCCTTCTTCCTCGTCCCCCTCGCAGTTCTCGGCGCCCACCTCCTCGTAGTCCTTCTCCAGCGCCGCCAGGTCCTCCCTGGCCTCAGAGAACTCCCCCTCCTCCATGCCCTCCCCCACGTACCAGTGCACGAACGCCCTCTTGGCGTACATGAGGTCGAACTTGTGGTCGATCCGGGAGAACACCTCGGCCACGCTGGTCGAGTTGGAGATCATGCACACCGCCCGCTGCACCTTGGCCAGGTCGCCGCCGGGCACCACCGTCGGCGGCTGGTAGTTGATGCCGCACTTGAACCCGGTGGGGCACCAGTCCACGAACTGGATGGTGCGCTTGGTCTTGATGGAGGCCACCGCCGCGTTCACGTCCTTGGGCACCACGTCCCCCCGGTACATGAGGCAGCACGCCATGTACTTGCCGTGCCGCGGGTCGCACTTGGCCATCATCGACGCCGGCTCGAAGGCGCTGTTGGTGATCTCCGCCACCGACAGCTGCTCGTGGTACGCCTTCTCCGCCGATATCACCGGCGCGTACGACGACAGCATGAAGTGGATGCGCGGGTACGGCACCAGGTTGGTCTGGAACTCCGTCACATCCACGTTCAGGGCGCCGTCGAAGCGAAGCGACGCCGTGAGAGATGAGATCACCTGAGAGACGAGGCGGTTTAGGTTGGTGTAGGTCGGACGTTCGATGTCGAGCGACCGGCGGCAGATGTCGTAGATGGCCTCGTTGTCGAGGAGGATGGAGACGTCGGTGTGCTCGAGGAGGGAGTGGGTGGACAGGACGCTGTTGTAGGGCTCCACGACGGAGGTGGAGACCTGGGGGGAGGGGTACACGGTGAAGCCGAGCTTCGACTTCTTGCCGTAGTCGACGGAGAGGCGCTCGAGGAGGAGGGAGCCGAGGCCAGACCCGGTGCCGCCGCCGACGGCGTGGAAGACGATGAAGCCCTGGAGGCCGGTGCAGTTGTCGGCGAGCTTGCGGATGCGGTCGAGGCAGAGGTCGACGATCTCCTTGCCGACGGTGTAATGGCCGCGGGCGAAGTTGTTGGCAGCATCCTCCTTGCCGCTGATGAGTTGCTCCGGGTGGAAGAGCTGGCGGTAGTCGCCGGTGCGGACCTCGTCGATCACCGTCGGCTCGAGGTCGACGAAGACCGCCCGCGGCACGTGCTTGCCCGCGCCCGTCTCGCTGAAGAAGGTGTTGAAGGCGTCGTCGCCGCTGCCCCTCGTCATGCCGCCCGACATCTGCCCATCAGGCTGCAAGCGATCCACCGCAAAAACAGAGGATCATACAGATCAAAATCCCCATTTCCGAGGCAGGATTAGAGGGAATGCTCTTGAGAAGGAGATAGAAGGATACACAAAGACAGGGAGGAGGGGACCAACCTGGAGGCCATGCTCAAGGCAGTAGAGCTCCCAGCAGGCGTTGCCGACCTGGATGCCGGCCTGGCCGATGTGGATGGAGATGCACTCCCTCATGGTTGTTGTTGCCTGCTGTTGATCTCAGAAGAACCGAGAAGGTGGAGAAGTTAGAGAGAGAAAGGGGAGTCTAGAGAGACAGATGAGCGACAAGCCACTGGCTCTGCAAGGAAGCCTCTGGCCCTGGGAGAGAGAAGAATATGGTAAGTAACGGGGGAGGGGAGAAGGGGGAGATGTTAATACAAAGGGAGGAGGCGTGGAAGTAGCCGTTGTTAACGGGTGGGGAAAGGGAAGGGACCGTAGTGATTTGCTTCCGTTTTGAAATTTGAAATGGACGGCGATGATGGGGCGATGCAGGTGAGCGGTTTCCGTTTGGATTAAAGCTTCTAAATCGGGATACTAATTACTAATAATAAAAAATGGTTAAGAATTTGAAATGGGAAACGGGGAAGAGGTATCATGGGTTCTTTTTTTTTGTCTGCTTGTGAATGGGCATCGGTGGGCCGTCCCGCTAATGGGCTTTTCCTTCCTAGTCTTTGACCATTGAGAAAGAGCATAAACTCTCCGTTACGCGGTGACTAGACATTTCTAGAGGATCATATGAGGTTTCTAGTAGAAATGTCGTCAGTAGTGGCAGATAAGGAAGAGAGAATATATGCCTTGCTCTTTGTTTGCTTCGGACAATTATATCATATCTGATTATTTGGATGTTTTGGATTTTATGAAAAGTCATACATGGATTCTTTTACTATCTAACTTTTTTAAGATTCTACTAAAATTCAAAAAGGAAAGAGAAGTTAAATGAGTTTGTACCAAATGTCTCAAATTCAAATTTAAATTTTTGAGAAAATTCAAAAAATTGATAGGACAGGTGTCCATTTGTTTAATTTTTCAAAAATTTAACTTTTCATACAATCTTAGAGCGTTGAAATATGTCCATTATCTCAAACAAATATAGCCTTAGTAGTTAAAGTATCTGATGTAGCCGAAGCTATCACGACCGGATTCAGAAGCTGGAATCCGAAGTTCTGGATCCGGAGCTGGGTCGGATCGGTGTAAGAAGCCCGACAGGGATCCGGAAGGCGACGGAGGCAGAGACGCGGTTGAGGATCCGAGGCCGAGAGTCGCTTGGTCGGAGGCTGGCTTGTCTTCGGAAGGTGGGGCCGAGGTTCCTTCGGCTGACGGGCGGGCAGCGCGGAACCGAATCTCCCTCGGTTGAGGGGCAGCCGGCGCACGGCGTCGAGACCGGGGAGAGGAATCCGAGATCGGCGGCCGAGACCGACTCGGGAAGGTCGGCGATGATTCGAACCGAGCCCCTGCAGGAGGGAAAGAAGAAGAAACCGGTCAGTAGGAGTCCCGGGCTTCGGCCCTGGGGAACCCCCTCCGACGGTTAAGTTAGCTTCTGAAGATGATTCGATTCAGAAGGCAAAGAGTAGCTTTAATGCTTTTTGGACTATGGTCTTTGAGGGTCTCGGAGCCATACCTTTGACAATAAATAGCAGTGTATTTATAGCGGAGGATAGAGGATGGTTAACGGTGAAAGCCGATATAGGACTATGTTCCGGGCTTATTGGTAAATCGCCATAGTGCCTAGTCCTCCACCGGAGTGGGCCGAACACGGCTGTTGGGCCGAAGGGGGTTGGGCCGCTGATAGGCCAAAGCCTGCTGGGCCGAGGGCTACTGTGCCGCTTACGGGCCGAAGGCTGGTAGGCCGCTAATGGGCCGAAGCCTGTTAGGCCGGAGGCGACTGTGCCGCTTACGGGCCAAGGGCTGTTGGGCCGCTAATGAGCCAAAGGCTTCCTGAAGGCCTTCTATTGCTGCTGCTGGGCTGAATTGGGTTTGGGCTTGTTTTAATGGGCCGAATCGGATTCTGCCTCATCACATAGCCCCCCACTCTTGTCTTCCTCAGTTCTGAGAGGGCGAGAGTATAGCCCGAAGCCTTTTGAGAAATAACGTAACAGGTGTTTTATCCGAGGCTTTCTGTTCTCTTTTTTAAGGAGGATGCCCTCGGTCGGCCGAGGGTCAGCAATCACTTATCCGTCTTCATTCGGGATGTAGCGACGAAGGCCTTTACCTCTGAGGGCGAAGGGCCAAGCCTTCTGACTTGTGTCAGACTCCATTAAATGGATGGGACGGGTGTCGCTTTTTCCGTCAGAACGGTCGCTTCTCGGAGAAGCACAGGACACGCGTCGCGTATCCGGCCGCCCCGTTAAAAACACAAAAAGATCCTGACCGCTCGCGGGTCGCGGGTTACATCGGCTCTCTGCCCGAGGTCCCACTCGGATTGCCGCCTCTTCCTTTCTCGGCACGCGGATCGGAACACGTGGCGGGCATCCGAGTGATCAGCTGAAGGGTCGAATCGCTTTCGGCCGTTGATCTTTCTGCTTCAATTCCCGGAGTCTGCCCGTCATCATTACCGAAGAACGGGACACGTGGCGGGCATCTGAGAGAGGCGGCGAGACGAAGGGGAAGATCTCGGCCGTTGGCTTCGGCGGGAAGGGTTTCGAACAGCGCCTATAAATAGGAACCCCTCGCAGGGCACTGTTCTTCTTCCTGCTTCCTGCGCCTGCGCTCCCCTGCGATCATCTGAGCTCTCCTTCTTCTCCGGCGAAAGGCTAGCCCTCTGGAGGTGTTTCCGAGCTCACCGGCTGTCGCAGGAAGATCTCCATCGCCCGGAGCTGTTGCTGGGGGAGTTGCTTTGGCTTGAGAGGCTGCGTCTGATCCAAGAGAGATCTTTTTCCCTTTGAGGGTAAGCCTCAATCTCCTTTCTTCATCACCGTGACCTTATGCCCCGTTGTCCTTCTTCGAGCGAGATTACCCCTTCAGACGAGGAGTATACCCCGTCTCATTCCCCCAAGTCTTCTATGTCATCTCCTCTTACTTTGAATTCCCTTGCTTCTGCCATGGCGGACGAGGCCGAAGCCTCCGGTGCCGAAGGGTCCAAGGAGACTCATACCCCGGGCCAGGCTTCCTCCTCGGGACGTCGTCGTCCCGAGACTGCTTCGGAAGCAGCCTGCGCCCTTTCGGATGAAGGGGTCAGCTACATCGCTTCTTACTACCAACTCTCTTCTTGGATGACCCCCTATCGGCCTGGTTCTCATACCAGGGCCAACACTCCTCGCCCGGATAGTTTTTCTATTTATGAAGAAAGTTTCCGGGCAGGCTTTCGTCTTCCTCTCTCCACCTTCGTCATCAACCTCCTCTGTTTCTACGGGCTGGCCCCGTCTCAATTTTTTCCCAATTCCTGGCGCACAGTCTATGCCTTTTTAGCTGTGTTTGCCCACGCGCAGACCATCCCCTCGGTCAACATCTTCCGCTACCTCTTCAAAATTCAAAGGCAGGGGAGATCCAAGTGGTATAGCTTCGTCCCTCGTCTCGGCCGAGGCATTTTCTCTGGGAAGCCTTCGTCCATTCACGGCTGGAAGAGGAATTTCATCCTAGTTTCTCTTCCGGAGAATGAGAGGAGCGTGTGGCCCTTCCCTACCACGTGGGCACCGCTGGCCGCAGGCCTTTCCGATCCTCCCACCCTCAACTCCGCCCAGCACAATCTCGTGGGGCTTATCGAAGCCGCGGCTCCGTATAATATCTCGGAGCTTTTCAGCAAGCCGGAGCTGCTTGTGGGTGCCAGGGCATGGCCAGACCCTACGAGGGACCCTCCGCGGGCTTTCCCTTACCTTCCTCCCGGGGAGTCTTCAGAGGAGACCGAAGAAAGTGCTGGGGTCGCTCCTCCGGCCGAAGCTCCTCCGGCCGCCGAGGTTGCTGAAGCTTCGGCCGAGGGTAAGTCGGTCTTGGGTTGTGACCTTAGCATGTTATCAATATCTAACACTTCTTTTCTTGTTTGCAGCAATGTCTGGGATCCAGGGCCTCCTCAGTCGGATAGCCCAGCAGCGCGGCCAACCCCAGCCATCTCGCCCGCAGGCGGCAGGAGGGTCTGGACGAGGCGTCGTGGCTCCGGGCGTCCGAGCCGGGATCACGATGACGGCGGCTTCCTCGGAGGGCCGTGCCGCTGCTGCCGCTCTCGAGAGGGAGCGGAAAAGCAAGTCGGCCGCCAAAAGGGGCGGTCGTGCATCGAAGCGGAGCCGGGCAGACGAGCCTGGCGAGGCGGAGCCCGCCCCGGCTAAGAGATCCGCCGTGGCCCGAAGGGCCCCGAGGCCGGCGTCCCCCGAAGCGCCGAGGGGCGACTCTCCCCCGGCCATGATGGCGGGGGCGGAGGACCAGGAAGGCGCTAGGCCGCAGGCGCCTCGCGCGCAGGAACGCGAGCTGTGGGTCCCCGATCTGGGGATCTATAGAGACGAGAGCGTGGAGGATTCGCAGACGTGCCTGCGCCTGCTTCGCGGCCTCACCCTCCCGTCTGCCCTAGAGGAGCTGAAGGATCACTCGGCCACTGATCTGGCGATGATCAGCGCCCGATTGGCGGTCCAGGTAGGAAGCTTCTCAGTGTGCTTCAGTCTAGCATTCCTCTTAGATTATTTCGGATTTGCTGACCTTTATCCGCTTTCGGCCGCAGGCCGCGGTCACGGGTAGCGTCATGATCCAACGTCAGGCGCTCCTCCGAGATCAACTCCTGGAGGCCGAGAGGGCGTCGGCCTCGGCGGGCTCGGGCGAGGGTCCCTCGGCGGGACGCGACTTCGAGTCCAGCGTCGACTGGCTCCTAGCTGCGAACGCCCGGATGCGGGCTCAGCTGGAAGAGCAGGCAGCGGCGACCCGAGCTTCTTCCGAGGCCAAGGCGAAGGCCGAACGGGAGAAGGAGAAGGTCGAGCGGGAGCTGGCGGCGGCCCAAGCTGAGAATCGGACCCTTAAGGCCCAGATCCAGGACAAGGAAGCCCGGCGGGCCTCGGATAGCCATCGCCATGCCGAGGAGCTGTCGGCCCTGAGGCTGGAATTGGAAGCCAAGGCCGAGGAGGCTATCGGCTCGGCCGTGGCCGACTACAAGGCTGGCCCAGACTTCGCCGAGGAGATAATCCAGGCGCAGCTTCTGGCGGCCTCCTCGGTCTTCTTCATCGGACTGGCTGCTGCCCAGAAGGCTTGCCCAACCGTGGACCTGACCGGGATTGCCTTGCCGACGGACGAGGAAGGCGAAGAGCTCCTGTCCTGGTGGAAGGGGCTTGCGGCTGAGAGGGCCTCAGCCTCGGCGGAAGGTGACGAGACCGTTCCAGTCGAGGCGACCCCCGTCGAGACCACCCCGTCCGAAGCCGTGCAGATAGTCGATTCTCCCTCCCCATCTCCTGGCCGGAGCCCAGTTGATGTGGATGAGGGAAATACCGAGGGCTAATACGGGGGCCTGTCCCGGTTTTTGTTCTTCTCTTTTGTAAGCATGCGGCCAGATGGACGGCCGATTTTGTACTTCCTTTGCAGTACATATACAGGAAGTATTTTTGGCTTTACCTTGGTGTTGTGCATGAACGATTGAATCCGAGACCTCGTCGTTGTTTTAGTTGCGGTTCGCATGGCCGAGACCCGATGTAGGTTCGGATACGAAGTCGATAGAGTATCGCCACCGATAGTATATACGGCCGGGGCCTTTACTAACGTGGTTCATTTGATCCGAGGGGATACCCTGCCGCTCCCGACGCGGTTTGCGTGGCCGAAGCCACTCCCGGCTTGGTTTACGCGGACTTAGGGATACCTTGCCGCTTCCCGATCCGGTATACATGGCCGAAGCCACTCTCGGATCAGTTTACCTGCAGGCTTTAGAATAGAAACTCATGCCGCTCCCGATACGGTTTGCATGGCCGAAGCCACTCCCGGTACGGTTTACACGGACTTAGAGAGATACCTTGCCGCTTCCCGATCCGGTATACATGGCCGAAGCCACTCTCGGATCAGGCTACCTGCAGGCTTTAGAATAGAAACTCATGCCGCTCCCGATACGGTTTGCATGGCCGAAGCCACTCCCGGTACGGTTTACACGGACTTAGAGAGATACCTTGCCGCTTCCCGATCCGGTATACATGGCCGGAGCCACCCTCGGATCAGGTTACCTGCGGGCTTTGAATAGAAACTCATGCCGCTCCCGATACGGTTTGCATGACCGAAGCCACTCCCGGTACGGTTTACACGGACTTAGAGAGATACATTGCCGCTTCCCGATCCGGTATACATGGCCGGAGCCACCCTCGGATCAGGTTACCTGCGGGCTTTGAATAGAAACTCATGCCGCTCCCGATACGGTTTGTATGGCCGAAGCCACTCCCGGTACGGTTTACACGGACTTAGAGAGATACCTTGCCGCTTCCCGATCGGGTATACATGGCCGAAGCCACCCTCGGATCAGGTTACCTGCGGGCTTTGAATAGAAACTCATGCCGCTCCCGATACGGTTTGCATGGCCGAAGCCACTCCCGGTACGGTTTACACGGACTTAGAGAGATACATTGCCGCTTCCCGATCCGATATACATGGCCGGAGCCACCCTCGGATCAGGTTACCTGCGGGCTTTGAATAGAAACTTATGCCGCTCCCGATACGGTTTGCATGGCCGAAGCCACTCCCGGTACGGTTTACACGGACTTAGAGAGATACCTTGCCGCTTCCCAATCCGGTATACATGGCCGGAGCCACTCTCGGATCAGGTTACCTGCGGGCTTTAGAATAGAAACTCATGCCGCTCCCGATACGGTTTGCATGGCCGAAGCCACTCCCGGTACGGTTTACACGGACTTAGAGATATACTCAGGTTTTCTTGAAGAAGAGACATTTATTCATGCCTTCCGGCTAAAATCCGGGAGAAGTGGTTTACATAAAATAACGCCGAAAGCGTTCCACATTCCAGGTGCGAGGGAGAGGTTGGCCCGAAAGGGTCTCCAACCGATAAGCCCCTTGTCTGATTACCTCTTTGACCCGATACGGCCCCTCCCAGTTGGGGGCAAGCTTTCCTGCGGCTTCGGCCGGTTTAGAAGCATGAGCATTCCTTAACACGAGGCTCCCGATTTTAAAGCTTCGGGGCTTCACTCGAGTGTTGTGGTACCTGGCCATGCGCTGCTGATAAGCCGCCAGCCGAATGCGAGCCTTATCTCGGGTTTCTTCTATGAGGTCCAGATGATCCTTCAAGACTTCTTCGTTGGCCTCTTGATCATAGGTAATGACTCTTGGAGAGGGAAGGCCGATTTCTACTGGAATAACGGCTTCTATCCCATAAGCCATGCGAAATGGAGTTTCGCCGGTAGGGGTTCGGCTCGTAGTCCGATATGCCCAAAGAACACTTGCTAGCTCCTCTACCCATCAGCCTTTGGCTTCACCGAGGCGGGTTTTTAGTCCCTGCAACAAGCTTCGGTTGGTGACTTCGACCTGGCCGTTTGCCCGAGGGTGTGCTACTAAAGTGAACTTATGAAGGATGCCGAAGCCGGCGCAGTTATCGCTGAACCGACGGCTATCGAACTGCTTGCCGTTGTCCGAAATGATGGCCCGGGGGATGCCGAACCGGCAGATGATGGACTTCCATACGAAGTTCCAAGCATTGCTATCGGTTATTGACGCGAGGGGTTCGGCTTCTACCCACTTGGTAAAATAGTCTACCGCCACGATGAGGAATTTCCTTTGGCCGGTGGCGATGGGAAAAGGCCCCAGGAGGTCGATTCCCCATTGAGCGAAAGGCCAGGGGTCGGATAAGGGGGTCAGAAGGGTGGATGCCTGGTGGATGAGGGAGCTGAACCTCTGGCACTGATCACAGCGCCGTACGAGGGCTAAAGCGTCCTCTCGGAATGTCAGCCACCAGTATCCTTGCCTCAGAAGCTTGTGAGCCAGGGCCCTTCCTCCCGCATGTGCTCCGCATACCCCTTCGTGTACTTCTCTCATGGCGTAGTTGGCTTCAGTCGGGCCGAGGCATCGTAACAGCGGTCGGCCGAAGGACTTCTTATATAATAGCCCGTCCAGAAGGAGGAAGTGGGATGAGCGTTGCCGAACGTGTTTCGCCTCCCTTGAATCTGGCGGGACTTCTCCTCGGAGGAGAAAAGCGACGAGGGGAGTCATCCAGGTCTCGGCTTCGGCCTCGGTTATTTGCATGGCCTCAGGCTCGCCGAGGCTTGGTTCGGCGAGTTCCTCTACTAGGATCATTCGGCCTCCTCCCCCGTCTTGGGTTGATGCCAGCCGGGAAAGGGCATCGGCTCGGGCATTCTCGGCTCTCAGGATCCGTACGATTTTATAAAAATCGAATTGAGCGAGTATCTTACGAGTCACCTGGAGATAAGATGCCATTATCGCATCCCGAGCTTCGTACTCCCCGGAAATATGACTGGCGATCAGCTGAGAGTCGCTGAAGGCTTTTAGGTTCCGGGCGCCGAGCTTCCTTGCGGCCCGGAGGCCAGAAATGAGGGCTTCATACTCGGCGGCGTTATTGGTGGCTGGAAAGGAGAAGCGTAACACGTACTCCGTGACGACCCCTTCGGGCGATGCCAAGATCCATCTGGCGTCGCTGCCCGTGGAGCATGTGGAGCCGTCCACATAAAGTTGCCATTCGTCCGTCGGTGTGTGAGCCGAAGTGCCCTCGGCTTCGGATACGTCGGCTTCCGGCTGAGGTGCCGAGGAAGCGCTGGGAGTGAGTTCGGCGATAAAGTCGGCTAATGCCTGGGCTTTTATTGCTACCCGAGGTGCGTAGGAGATATCGAACTCTCCTAGCTCAATTGCCCATTTTGCCAGTCTGCCGGACACCTCCGGCCGGGAGAGAATTTGCCTCAGGGGATGGTCAGTGAGAACCTTTACCGAATGGGCCAGAAAATAAGGCCGGAGCCTCCTCGCGGATGAGACGAGGACCAAAGCCAATTTTTCCAGAGCGAGATACCGGAGTTCTGCGCTTTGAAGGGCTCGGTTGGTATAGTAGATTGGCTTCTGAACGCCATCTTGCTCTCGGATGAGGACGGCGCTGATAGTTGTCTCGGATACCGCGAGGTAAAGGCTCAGTGGTTCCCCAGGGACTGGCTTAGATAGAATGGGGACAGTAGAGAGGTAGGCCTTCAATTGGTCGAAGGCTGCCTGGCACTCCTCCGTCCAGGCGAAGCTGTTGGCCTTCTTCAGTAACTTGAAGAAGGGGAAGCAGTAATCCGCCGCCCTCGACATGAAGCGGCTTAGGGCTGCGATCCTTCCATTTAGGCTCTGCACCTCTCGGAGGTTTGCCGGAGGGCGCATCTGTATGATGGTCGAAACCTTCTCGGGGTTAGCTTCTACCCCTCGGTGGGTGACCATGTAGCCGAGGAACTTCCCGGAGGCTACCCCGAAGGCGCACTTGGTCGGGTTCAGCTTCATCTTATATCGCTGCAGGGCGGAGAACGTCTCGGCTAGGTCGGCCAAGTGTTCCGCAGCGATGCGGCTCTTGACCAGCATGTCGTCTATATAGACCTCCATGTTGCGGCCGAGCTGCGGGGCGAACACTTTATTGACGAGGCGCTGATATGTCGCGCCAGCATTCTTTAGGCCGAAGGGCATCCGGGTATAGCAATATAGACCTAGATCGGTCGTGAAGCTGGTTTTGCTTTCATCGTCCGGATGCATCCGGATCTGGTGATAGCCTGAATAGGCATCGAGGAAGCTCAGGAGTTCGTGGTCGGAGGTTGCATCCACCACCTGATCTATCCGAGGTAGCGGGAAGCTATCCATCGGACAGGCCTTGTTGAGGTTGGTGAAGTTCACGCACATTCGCCACTTGCCATCCTTCTTCGGCACCATCACTACATTAGCAATTCAGTCCGGGTGATGCACCTCTCGGAGGTACCCGGCGTCCAGCCCCTTCTGCACTTCGGCTTGGATGGCGGCTCTCCTTTCCTGATTGAAGGTACGCCGCTTCTGCTTAACCGGAGGCTGGTTAGGATCGGTATGTAGTCGGTGTTCCGCTACCTCTAGGTCGACCCCGGGCATGTCTGTCGGAGACCAAGCGAAGATGTCGAGATTCTTTTTCAAGAATTCGGTGAGCTTCTCCGCTTCGGTTTTCTCCAGGCCGGAGCCTATCATCAGGGCTCGTCCTTCGCCTCTCGGAACCGGAATGGCGACGAGTGCTTCTCCCAGGGACGCCTCGGCTGATGATTCGATCGCCAGGGATTCGGCTGCAGCCTTCCCTTTGACCGAAATCATATAGCATTGCCGGGCTGCTTCTTGATTTCCCTTGGCCTCGCCTATTCTGTGGCTAGTATGGAACTTCAGCTTTTGATGGAAAGACGAAGGCACGGCTCCGACCCCGCCGATTAGCCTTCGGCCGAAGATGGCGTTGTAGGCTGAATCGATTTTTACAACGGCAAAATCCGTTTCAACGGTTAGTTGCCGGGGGGCGGAGCCTATGGTTACAGGGAGTCTGACAATGCCCTCTACTCGGCAGGGCGAACCGTTAAAACCGAAGAGGGGGCCCCGGTGAGGCTTCATATTAGCCTCACTCAATCCTATTTTTACAAAGCAATCGTAAAATAAGATGTTCGGGGCACTTCCATTATTGACAAAAATACGATGTACAATGTAACTTTTTATTACAGCGTTTACGACGAGGGCGTCGTTGTGAGGAACCTGAATATCAACCAGGTCCTCTGAGCCGAAGGTAATATCTTCTTGGCGAGGCCGCTTCGGCTCGACGTCGATATAGTGGCAGAGCTGCACTGCCGTCGCCTTGATCCTTCTCCCGGCCCTCCGGATATCATCATAATGGACCCAGAGCTGGGTCTTTGATGGGATGCTTCCACCGGGGCCGAGGTGACCTTCGGCGGAGCAGCTCCTTTCCCCGGGGGCTGCTGTTGCCTGGGCGTCTCAGAGACGTCCCGGTTCCGCTGCGGCAGGGGATGCTCTCGTCGAAGCTGCGGCAGCCTACCTTCCCAGATGAGGCGGTCAATTTCTTCCCGAAGGTGTCGGCACTCGTCCGTCGTATGGCCGATCTCCCGGTGATACTCACAGTATTTGCCGGGATCCCTTCGGCGAAGATCTGTCTTCATGCGCTCTGGTCGCCGGATCATGCCCTTCACCTCCATGAGCATTCGGGAAGGGGGAGCAGGCAGGGGTAGGTACCGCTGTTGTGGGTCCCGTCGCCTCTCTCGGTCCCACTCCTCCCTGCGATATCGCTTTCGAGAGGGCTCTTGATCTTCGGGCCGAGGGCGGACCACCTGGGGGGCAGGTGCCGAGGCCGCTTCGGCTGCGCCTTTACCTTTGGACATCATCAGGGCCTCCCGGTTGATATACTTGTGGGCCCGGGCTACGAGGTCCTGGAAGGTAGGGGGATGGCGCTTCCCGATGGAGCCGAGGAGCCCTTCGTCCCGACACCCGCTGATCACGGCCGAGACCGCAATCGAGCTATCAAGGTTTGGGATTTGGGCGGCCTCGGTCCGAAACTTGGTGAAATACTCCTGGAGAGTCTCGGTGGGGCCCTGCCGGATGGCTAGTAGGCTGGCGGAAGTTTTACACTACCGGGTGGCGTCATAGAACTGGTCGATAAACAGCTGGCCCAACTGGACCAGGGAGTGGATGGAGTTGGGGGCCAGTGTCTCGAACCAGGTAAGGGCAGTCTTCTCAAGGGTGAGGGGGAAAAGTTGGCAGCGGACTGCCTCGGCGACCCCTCGGACCGAGAGGTATGTGTTGAATCTCTGGAAATGACAGACCGGATCTGTCATTCGGTCGTAGAGAGAGCCCTTTGGCAGTTTGAAATTGGGAGGCACCTCGGTAGCCAGGAGCTCTAGCGTGAACGGGGTTTGCTCCAGGATGTTTCTAGCAAGGGGCGCCCCGTATGGCCGAGACACCATCTGCTGCATTTCCTTCTGCATTGCCGTCAGCCGTCGGTCTAGGTCCGGGGCGATTGAGGTGGCGACTGATTGCCCTCCGGTCTTGGACGGGCGAAATTCCGACGAAGCATAGCCTTGCTCCATTGTGCGGTCGGCGCGAGGAGCTCGGGCAGATAGCGCTGAGGGCTCGCTGCGCGCCGTAGCGGTTTCGTCGAGGGAAACCGGTGTGAGCGCCGGCTGGAACCTTGCATCTTGGACTGGGTAGAGTAGGGGGAGCTGTGATTGCTGAGGAAGCTGTCCCAGCAATCCTATGCGCTGGGCGATGGCGGATACCATCTCCTGAAGAGGCGCGAGGGATGTGACGGCAGCGGCTAGCGTCACCATTTGCTGCTGGAGTACTCCCACCCGGTCTTCGGCGGCAAGGGACTCTGGTATGATGGGCAGAGCCACGCTCGGTGGAGCAAAAGGGGCGCCTTCGGAGGGCAGCGGTTGTGCCGAGGCTTCCCGTGTCTCCGCTTCGTTCTGTCCGGATCGTCGGGTTACAGGTCGTTGAGACATGACTTGTTTGTTTGTTTCCCACAGACGGCGCCACGTGATGTAGCCGAAGCTATCACGATCAGATTCCGAAGCTGGAATCCGAAGTTCTGGATCCGGAGCTGGGTCGGATCGGTGTAAGAGGCCCGACAGGGATCCGGAAGGCGACAGAGGCAGAGACGCGGTTGAGGATCCGAGGCCGAGAGTCGCTTGGTCGGAGGCTGGCTTGTCTTCGGAAGGTGGGGCCGAGGTTCCTTCGGCTGACGGGCGGGCAGCGTGGAACCGAATCTCCCTCGGTTGAGGGGCAGCCGGCGCACGGCGTCGAGACCGGGGAGAGGAGTCCGAGGTCGGCGACCGAGACCGACTCGGGAAGGTCGGCGATGATTCGAACCGACTCCCTGCAGGAGGGAAAGAAGAAGAAACCGATCAGTAGGAGTCCCGGGCTTCGGCCCTAAGGAACCCCCTAACTTCTGAAGATGATTCGATTCAGAAGGCAAAGAGTAGCTTTAATGCTTTTTGGACTATGGTCCTTGAGGGTCTCGGAGCCATACCTTTGGCAATAAATAGCGGTGTATTTATAGCGGAGGATAGAGGATGGTTAATGGTGAAAGCCGATATAGGACTATGTTCCGGGCTTATTGGTAAACCGTCATAGTGCCTAGTCCTCCACCGGAGTGGGCCGAACACGGCTGTTGGGCCGAAGGGGGTTGGGTCGCTGATGGGCCGAAGCCTGCTGGGCCGAGGGCTACTGTGCCGCTTACGAGCCGAAGGCTGGTGGGCCGCTGATGGGCCGAAGCCTGTTGGGCCGGGGGCGACTGTGCCGCTTACGGGCCGAGGGCTGTTGGGCCGCTAATGGGCCGAAGGCTTCCTGAAGGCCTTCTATTGCTGCTGCTGGGCTGAACTGGGTTTGGGCTTGTTTTAATGGGCCGAATCGAATTCTGCGTCATCAGTATCATAACCTATCAGTCGTGAAATCGAAAGTGTGATTTTTAAATGGCTGGCTTTAAAATTTGCAGTTGTCATCTTTGATAGTTTTGAACTAAAATAAAAATCAGTTAAACGAATGTCATATACTTCAACACCACCTTAGAACTTCACAATTTATGACATTCCAAATGCATAAAAAGAATCGTAACATAATCTATGATATTTCAATTTTTAGGAGCACAACATCGTGCACTTGTTTTATATAATATCCTATAACATTTTAAGTCGTACCAAATGGCCCCTTAAAGATGTGCTTAACATGGTTAAGTTAGTAGTCTCCCACTGTAGTGTAACATGGGATGCTTTCCAGTTTCCATCAATGATTAGTTATGGGTTGTTGTGACTAGTATGTCGTTATCGGTGCTGATCAGAAACACATTATGAAAAATTCGATTTCCCAACAGTTTCCAGAGTACTTTGGACTTTTAATCATTGAAATTCCCACTATGCATCTTGATATATACTGGCTTCAATGAATCAGACTACAGTTATATTATACTGTCCAAAAAAAAATTATTGCAACAGGTATTACTGTATGTAGGGATATAGACCCTTACATGACAGTCTCTCAATCCTGTTCTACCTGGAGTCCATGCTAAGATAGGATCAAACTCCTACAAGGATAAGCATCCCTTCATTATTTTTTTGGTTACAACAAGACTAGAAAAACAGAAGGTTACCACAATAGTGGCCTGCCTCTAGTAAGCTCATGTCAAGTATCTCCCTGGAAACCATGTTGCCGAGTGTTGCTAATTTCTCTTCCTGGTTTCTATATATGACCGGTTGGTTATTTCATTAGTTTCTCGAACTTCACGAGTGAAAGTAATTTTGATGAGGACTGGGTTCAAACTCACGGAGACTGGCCCGATAAGCTCAGCCCATTAACAATCACCACCTCCTCCTAATAGTATTTCAGGACCTCAATTGTTTCTTATATAAACCCCATGGAGAGTCTCAAAGAGATAGGCTGAATTTCCACCTTTGACTCATTTCAATTCTTTAAGCTCAACCTTGTCTCTGGTTTTTGGCTATGACCTAACTTAAGCATCAGAGGAATTTACCCTAGGGTCATCTCCGGGGCTCTCTTACCTTACCTATTTTGTAGGCACAATGAACCTTGGCATCGTTAAGCTCAACCTCATCATCCTTGATTGCACAATCCGAGTCTTCGTAGGTCAGCCAAGCTTGTCCACAAAGACCACTCGAGCTCGAATCACCTAGGTCCAATTGCTCCTCTTCCTCATAGCTCGGTGAAGTTGAAAGGATCCAAGTCTCTTCTCAACAGGTCAGATTGGGCTCGTCATGGTTGGACTCGGATCATTGTTCGGTCGTCGGGCATTGTGGCATCCAGTCATCATCAAATTTCACCCACTTGTGCACTCCAAGAGGGCCTTCTTGAGAATTAATCCATCTAATTGCAATTTGAGAATCATAGCTTACCACCAGTCAGGTATTTTGAATTGTAAGGCCCGCCTTCATTGATTCCTTCCCATATGGCTATGAGTTCTGCTTCCTCCACACTTCTACCTCTAATGAACACATTTCGCATCCCTTTTTTAACATTGTGGCTGCTAATGCATAGTTTCTTAGGTTGCACTTCTTACTCATTCAGAATTTTGCTTTTATTTGGTTCACCTTCATAGAAGTTGTCCTTGAGCCTTCTCCCACTGATGATTTTTGGTTTATTAAATACCAAAGGAAACGATTTATTAACAGAATTTTTAACATGGAATTCAACACATATTAAAAGTATGTTATTGCCCTTCCATTGCACTGTGTATCGACAACAAATCATGGTTAATTTGGTACTAGTCGCCATGATATGGTACGAGTCGCCACAAGTTAATCCGATACGGCAAACCATGGTTAATCTGGTACGCCATGATATGGTATGGGTCGTCACGAGTTAATCCGGTACGGTAAACCATGGTTAATTCACATTTCATGCGCAATGAGTTTCTTTTACTAGTAAATGAAAAAGGGGTTCGTGAGCGTACTCTGGTGCATGCAAATGACGTTGTTGGAATGTGGGGGAAAAAATGGGTCTTAAAAAAAACTCAGGTTGGAAAAAATATGTAAACTATGTAACAAAATTGTGATTAAAATGTTAATCTAAGTATATAAAGGTAACTCTAAAATACAATAGGAATTTTATAAACATTTAATATATATCAAATTATTTTCTACATATGATTTATCTAAAAAATGAGTAGTTAAATTGTGTGATTAAATCACGACTGTTGAATTTATAAAGATTATAAGGATTCTTTTAATACATTGTTATTTGTTCATGAAAAATATATCTAGATGAAAAGATGTGAATAAAAGTGTAATTTTTACATTGGTAAATGGATTAAAAAATAGGAATGTTCATAAAAAGATTCCTTTTAAAATTTTAATTAAAGATTTGTCTATTTTATTTTCATATTATTATAAATAACCTCATTAAAAATGCCCTCTATTGTCATACTTTAGTATTCCTTTACGAACATCTGATTTAATAATCTTTAATCAAAATTGAAAAAGTCTAAAATACCTCTTTCCTCAACTTTCTTTCTCTCTCTTTCCATCTATCTCTCTTTCTCTTTTTTGTACATAATATGTCAATCAAAAGAACTCCTTGTGTATTTCGTTCAAACATTAAATTTGACAGCAGAAGAAAAAAAATATTTGCTCCATTTTTAATAGAGGTTAACCGCATAGATGTTTTTTGCAAATGTGACGATGTAATGAGACTATTTGTAACAATATAACAATAACATAGATAAATCTACAATTAAAATTTTGAAAAGAATATTTTTTTTTCAAAAATCTTTTAGAAATATGTTCCATTGGTACACACTGCACAAGCCAATCCACTGGATGTCCCAGACGCCCAAGGTTGTGCAGAAGGCACTTTTCTTAGGATCAAGCTCCTGAATCCGGACTAGGGATGTCAATAAAAACCGATAATCCATTTATCCGATCATTTGTAGTTCACTTGGTAGCGGATAGTGTTTTTGCTACCAATATATTCATAGATGTGGATGCACATAAATTTGGTTTCTTCAACGAATACGGAAACTAATAATCTTGTTTCTAAATGTATTATCCAGTAATGACCACCCAAAATATTTACATATAATCAATATCAATCTTTGGATTAAAATTCATGGACTGGTACTAAGTAATCTTTTTGGAGAACTTAATCTTGGCTTGGGTTTTAAGTTTGTGAGGTTTTGTAGAGTTTATTTCGATTTGGTTTTGATGGATTTTTATTTTTAATCTAAGTTTTTACATGGCATGACAATTTTAAATTTTTGTGGTCGTCATTGATCAGTTAGCTCTCAATTCTTTTAAGCAAAGAAAGATTTGTCAATCCTATTAGGAATCGATGTCGATAGTTATTTAATTTAAATTTGATTTCAGGTGAGATTTATAAGTTTAATTTGTATAAGATCTCATTCCGGGAATTAATTATTTTATAACCTATTGTTAACTGCGTGGATGTCATAAAGCGGTTTCTAGACATAGTAAGTTTCGATAGTTAAAAAACAGTAAGAAGATACTTAGTCTGCTTAACAGCTACAGTAATAGGCCAGAATAGCTGGTATAAAGGCCCTATTCTGATTTGGTTGAGGGTATGCCTAATTCCTCCAATTCTCCCAACTCCCCAAATCTACTTGGAATAGCTAATTCCTCCAATTCTCTCAATTTTACTTTTTATTTCACTCATTATTCCACTTATTCTTACCAAATCACTTGGAATAGCGTAGTATAATTCTCCTTATTCTGGGTGGACTACCAAATCAAAATACCTCTTATTCTGGTTTAAGAAATCCCCAGAACCTTATTCTGGTTTAAGTTATTCTGCAAACAAAGTGAGCCTATGCATGGGCTATGCTCTCAAAAACTACGAATAAGTCGTCGTATTTGGTGTATTTAGATGTTAATCCCTATAAACTTAATATTTTATGTTGCTTAAGTTTACAATTGTTTAAGAAATAAGAATATTTCATGAATATTTATGTAAAAATAAATAAATATATCTAAATATTGACTTAATTACTCTCTATAATAAGAGAGAAAGAAAGTCTAGATATGTCAAATACAAAGACTTCATAATTCATTCTATTTATAGGGATCGAAATCTAAAAATCTTATAAATTACCTCATCAACTAGACCTATACTGTACATGCAAATGTGTAGCCTAAGAATGCGATGGACAAGTGGGCCACAAAATGGTGAAAACCTGAGAAGAAGGGTTTGGGTTTGGGTTTGGAGGGGAAAAGAGCAGGGTGAACACTAGAGGGAGATGAGAGAGGGGACTATAGGAGGGGGAGAGGATGATAGAAAGTAGAGGAGGGATGAATAGAGAGAGCATGAAAGAGAGCACCAAAGAGGGAGAAAAGAGGGAGGGATGCTGGAAGGGAAGGTCCTTGGAAGGGGGGACCAGCGCAAACGGACAGGAGGGTAGGGAGGGGAAGAACGCCCAAGGCACAAGGGGGCTGCACTCCTTATGGCATGGCCCACTAAAGATTGAAGATCCTTGTGGACCACTTTAGGAGTTAGCTACACTGCTTCCCCTTAGTAGTACTAGTCCCTAAACAAAATTCCCATTACCCTCAATTATTCAGCTGTCGTATCCATATTTCCTATTAGGGATACAAACGAGTTGGATCAGTGAGTGTTAGAATAATCTTACATTAGAAAAGGGATTATGGGCCGTCCCAATGTTTCCGCCTCCTCTCTATTCAATTCCACGGTCCATCTTGATCGTGAGGGGGAGTGTTGAGGAGGGCCGTATGCGGGGATAGTCCTACATCAGTTATTTAGGGTGTGCTTCATATTTTTAAAAGATCTTGAGACTTAGAACCTTAATGGCATGATTTTGGAGTTTCTAGATGATAGCATAGCTCATGGTTACGAACCGGCGCACTCCATCTTTGTGGTCCACGTGACAAAGCCTAAAATTAGTCTACACGTGAGGGAGCATGTTAGAATAGTCTCACATTGGAAAATAGACAAAAGAAAGAATACTTAATATAGATGGTGTCAACTCCACTCAGTGCCTTAAGGTTTTGAGTTGGATGATCCAATAACTTCAATAGTGAGGATTCAGGCTAGATATATGACTAATAGGTTATGTGATCGGTTTAGTAAGACTACTTGTTATCTTTCCTAGTAATCAGTTAGATAATCGGATCTTCAGTGTACCATATGTACTCGGTCACTAAAAAAAGTATATCCGTTACCTTATCCGCTATACATATCGATTGAGAAAAACTATCCATTAACCAACCTATAAACTAATGGGTCGGTCAAATAACCATTTGCATCCCTATTTCTTACATTCTGCGAGCTCATACAGTCATACACCAAGTATTGCCATACCTACAAAAATTTCCTTCTTCAGGGAAAAAAAAAAAAAAAAAAGAACCATTCTATTTTGATGACATGGTAATAGTGTTGTAAGGGGCCCAATGTACTCAATAAATAGTTTGTCATGGGGACTTGTTCAGTTCGATTCATGAAATTAAATGAATGACTTAAGTTTGAATAAAATTTTAGGCTGGATTAGTAAACAAGCTGACCTTGAGCATAAGCATGCTCAGGTTATTCATGTTAGTAAATAAGCTTGATTAGGACCCAAATATATCTTGTCCAATAGTTCATTCGTATTCAACTCTCTCTTAAAATTTGTTACATCCTATCCAGTAGCAAGATTAACGCCTAAAGAATTTAAGTCATTTGATAGCTCGAGTTGGGTCCAGTTTAGACTCTGACCAAATGAACTGAGTTTGAGCAGGAAGAACTTAATTCACTTGTTCAAACAAATTGAGCTTGGCAAAAACCTTGACTCAATAATAAAAATACCAAATTTCACCTAACGAAATTGGCTTGGATGGGCTTATTTGCACCTCTATACAGGCTGGTACCTGATTATGTTTAAGCTGTCTTAAAAGGGGTAGACGAGTTCTGAACTCCTGATCACCCCCACATCCCTCCAGCTAAAAAGAACATGATCTTACTAATCTTTTACATGATTGAATCCATTCATAAAAGATTAGATTAGCACTAATGGTAGCCAGCTCTGGCAAGACACAAGGACACGGAAGGCATGCATGATGTTCAAAGTGGCTCATTGCCAATTGAGCTCATGGGTTAATCATCTCAAGAATAACATCTCTTTGAAGCCTTCTGTCTTATTATTATAATAGGCATGCCTATTGACCTAGTCACCATAGTTGATGCATCCCTAGTGTTGCTCTGACAAGCTTTTGTTTTATAAGTTTCCACATGCACACTAATCATGACCACTGACTGCTGAACAACAGTGTTCTCATTAGCTGCTGAACAAGTGTTTTCAATTCAAGCTCAATAGGATATTGATGGAAGGAAGTTTGAGTAGCTAACATAAAGAGGAGGCCCTCCCCTAATTGTGTGGCTACCAATGGCAATCCATCTATGTTATACATATTGCTCCCTTAATTGAACAAGGCAGAAGGAAAATCTTCTTGTGATGACCAAAGGGCACTTATTGTTAAGTCAGCAGATGTTATTTCTGTTAATTGTCCTCACTTTCCTCTTTTCTATTAATATCGTTTTAAGGTGAACAGATCCTTGAAGCCTCTTAGAAACATTTAGCCAACCTTCACAAGCCACATTCTCTTGGGATTCTTTACTTCTCAAGAAATGTTGAGAATGCAAATGCCCTCCTTCTTACATGGAGACCTGGCAAAACACCTCTTATATGTCTTTGCATCATTGTATGACCTGTGAAAATTGATTCTGTCATTCAAAGACAAAAGAATATGATTCAAAAGGTCTGCTTCCTTTTATTTGTGGGGACGATGCATAGAACATTTTTGCCATGTTTCTTATCAGGGATGAACCCACCCCTGTTGCTCACATGGACTACATCTATGTACACTAGGACCCTTTCATCTGCAAATTAAGAGAGGGATTTGATGGCTTTTGATCACTAGCAGCCTATTAAATGGATGAAAATCAACAAGGACTTTTATATAATATTGTAAATTTAGCTTAATATCATCATCGAATTGATAGCTTAACATTGTACTTTTTGGCAGATGTCAGAAACTCTAATGTTTCATAAATCTTCAAGAGTAGAAAACTACCAAATGCTACCTTAATCTCCATAAGAAAAATACCAAAGATGCCACTTATTATTAGACCAAACTTAGGTACACAGTATCCAGCACCACCAGTCAATGTCTACATAGACTTTGGGGAGGCTTGAGATGGTTCTCAAAAGAGTTTAATCATAAAAGGGTCACACAGGATGTGCTATTTAACATTTGATGGGAACAAGGAGGCCTAAAAGATGGAAATGACAAAGGCAAAGTCATGAATGAAGCGTTCAAGTTTGGCCCTTTGTTTAAGGGAGAAACATCATATACTTCAATCATCTTTTCCTAAATCGTTGGTTTGCGTTGGAAAAGCTCCATCTTTTTAGAACATGAGGAGATTTCCTCCCATTCCAACCCTTCATTCCCCCCCTTTTGAGAAAAGGATGTGGCCCATTTGAGCAACAAAGTTCGTAGAGCTTTCTAACTCTAATCTCCATGTTGCAGCCAAACACCTAGCTTGGCATCATTTCAAACGTACAAGATGGGAGATTCTTAGGATGTTTCCCACTGTAACAAGATGGGATGTCATTTAAATAGCGACAACAATCGTCACAAAAGGTTCAAAAGTAAGCATTTTTTTAGGTAATAGACTTTGTAAGAAATGTATGTGGATGTGTCTATTTCAATTATATGCAAGGATGGTGAATGATGCACCTTGGGGTGTCTCCTTAGCCAAGCTTTGATTAAATGATTAGCTGATGTGGGTGATCCGAAATAAATTTGACAACAAGTGACCTAAAACATCTAGAACACCAGCTGCCTCTCTCTACTGTTCATTGTGGATTTGAGATGTCATCTATGGCCCATTTTGGGCAGGCATGACATGTGGTCAGCAGACTCAGCACCACTGTGAGAAAAATTAAGGATAAAGCATTAGGCCATTCTTGGGGCATTTTGTTTGCAAGTTAAGGCTAATGAAGCTGTTAATTTGTTTGGTAACAGATGTGATTAAAAATTTTATAAGATGGCTAATTTGTGGTAAATAACAAATACCAGGCATCAAAGCCGATGCATCCTATCCATTCTCCATATTGGTACCAAATATTGTGAGTGATCAACTCAACTACAATCTTTCTGAATCACAAGAAACCTGTAAGCAGAGCACACAATGAGAAGAAAACCTCACTACCATCTTTCGTTTTGTCCCTTCTGGCAGCCAATTCAAACCCATAATGGAAAAACCGGGAGACAGCGAATGAAAATTAGAAGATCCTAAGTGCCTTTTTTAAAATTCAGAAGCAACAAAAAGATAGAAAATATTAAGTCAAAATTAGCCTCATAGGGTTTTGAGATCTCCAACAATATTTGTAGACATGATTCCTAAGATCATCAAATCTAGGGCTGTCAATGGAAATCAGATTATCCAATTTTTCGACCTATTACCGAAAAAAATATCCGTTTTTGATAAAAAAAATATCCGCCCGATAATTATCGGAATGGAAAACAAATATTTCCGATAAGTTATCGTAAACGGAAATGCCTATTTTCGTATCCATTTTCCGATTTCCAATTTCGATTATCATCAATTTTATTATTAATAATAAATATTAACTTTTAGATCATTTTTAATCTAACAGTTGAAGAGAGGGACTTTTGTAAGAACGGAGGACCCTAATAAGTTTTAAATATATAAATACATAAATTAATATTTTTTTATAATTAACAAAAATAATATCCGGTTCCAATATCAGAATAAAAAACAAATCAGAAACGGAAAATACAATTTCCGACTTTATCGGAAACGGAAACGAAAAATGCATTTTTCGATCTTATCAAAATCGAAAACAAAAATAAGTTATTGTTATCATAATCGGAAAACATAAACACATATTTCTATTTCCATCCTATCCGTTTACAGCCCTAATCAAATCTGAGAAGCCATCAAGCCTTCCTGCACTTCTAGAGCAATGCTGGACATGATTACAGTTGGGGATATAAATGGTGTTTCCAGAGCTTAAAGGTCACATAAAGATACAACTTAAAGGATAAGGATACTTTCAGTATCCAAATAATTTAGGATAAAGAAAAGAATACACCTTTTTCTAAATCCAATTATCTGAATATCTGTCCATTTTATCTCACTTATCTTAACTATTAATTATATCTTATTTAAAATTCTCATTTTTAAATGAAATCTCCAATCATACCTATATAGTTAGATGCCTTATTATCTTTAATCCCTTATCTTCCTCATTCACTAATTTGTAAGATTTATTTTTACAAATGTTACGTGATTTACAAGTAAATTTATAAGAACTATTCAGAAAGAACTTATTTCTGTGTACATGAAAATAATATTCATTTCTTCCCTCCAAAAGTAATAGAAGATTAAGCTTATCTTGAAACATAGTATTGTCCGATAATTTAACTTTTATGTATCTGTTTTTAATAATTTTTAAAAGATAAAAATAAGGATGCACATATTTCTTAAAGGATAAAGATAAGGATATATATGTTACTTAAAAGATAAGGATAAGGGTAGAGTAGGTATCCTGGGATGCTACCATCCGATGATCATCACAATTAGACAGAAGTGCAGAAAAAAATATTTTTTATAGAAAAAAATTTAAATGGTTGCCCAAAAGATATGATTATGCTTATTATGCAGTCAAAGTCATCAAATCATCAGATGCATGTCATATAGTAGACTAGTAGTTGTTACACCACACCTACGTGCAAAAATTTTACTTTAAAACGTACTATTTTGAAATTGGGAAGCCGAATGCCACAAGACTCCTACCACCACTGAATTTAAGGAAGTTCTACTACATGTTATATTAATCTTACTTTTTGCAAGATACTGTTTCTAACTTTGAACCCATGACCTTTAAGTCATAATGGAGTAATTTCATTTTTTGCATCAAAAAGGTCCCCACCTCTTGCAAGATACTCCTTGGCTCTATTAATAATAATTCTATCTCATACTAAGAGTCCTCAAATTTGACGGGAATTTGAAAATCGTAAATTCTTTTTCAAACAAAAAAAAAGTAAATGGATATTCTAAGAATTTAAATTTTATTTTATGTTGAAAAAGGCCTCTTATCGATTCCTAATGAATCTTTTGAAAAGGAGATAAGAGGAGAACACGAGGATTCTAAAAAATAACACCTTCTTTCTCATGATATTTCTAAATGAGATTATAAAAAGTAAATAACTTCTCTTAAAATTTGAATTCAAGAAACGATAACGTGACTCTTTTCAAAATTTGAATTCTTCCAAAATTTAGAATCTCAAAATTAGATAAAAAAAGAAACCATGTTTGAAAATGATCTTCTATCCCCCCTTCCCAACTTAAAGGGGACACTAACGAGTTTCCCTCGTACATTATAGTTATAGATAGACAAGAGATTCGAGTGAGGCACCCTTTCTAGAAACTGATCAAACTTCCTCAAGCTTTTAGAAGTGTTGAGAAAGACTGTCCACAAGTTTTTACATGTGTTGAGGAAGACCGTGGCGCAAAAATGGTTTAATTTGAAGAGGGGCCTCTTTGCTTTTCTTTCACGAGTTGTTTGTTTTAATGAAAAACAATGTAATCTAAAACGATTCTTTTGTACGTCTTACAGTATTTTCAGATGTTTGGATTGATATAAAATATTATAAAATAAAATCATATATGAGTCTTGTTTGCTCACTTGGCAGCCCACTTCCCCTTGTTTTAGTTTACAGGACAAATCTATTGTAAATCAAAACAAAAAGATTGAAGTATTCTCTTGTTTTATTTTACAAACAATCAAATAAAAACTTCCTAATTTAAAACCATATAATTTCACCGTTTTAAAATCGGTGATTTTGAAACAAGTGAATTACATAGTTTTAGATTGAAATAAACAACTCCTTAATTCTCCTCAGACTTGGAATTTTCACTCTTGAAGGTGCAGTCTATTTCTGAAGAAATCCAGAATTTTGAATGTCAATACCATTTCATCAGGAACAAGAAGAGAGGTTTTTATAAATGGCCTTGAAGATCTTGCATCCCTAGCCGATAATTAAGCTCTCAATCCTAATCCTCATTTAAAACTTGCCATATTCTTCAACCTTTTGGAAAAAAAATATCCATCAACTTTTCCCCTCACAAGTGATCTCTTTTTCCTTCATGGATCATCATCTGAGTTTCTTTTCATCTTCTTAAAGAAAACTTATATTACCACAAAGATCTCATAGATCCTGACCGTTCATCTAGCAGCTCCATTGTATTGTGATGAGTAGGCTCAATGACAATTCATCATTTGATGTGAAGATAAGATCATCATCCCTTAGAAAACTTATGCTGTGCCTAGCGAGAGCATGGGCAACTATCTAACTTGTGTGGATGTCGGATGTGAATGGTGGGGCCAAATGAGGATCCACCGATTGCCCCAATGGATTCACTATCCTGCAGGATTCATGGGACGACAGGACAACATAGAATTTCGACTAAAAAAAAGCAAAAAGGATAGGACAACATACAAGTCTCCATAGTCTCCTACCAACTACATAGCTTTCTTCTTATCATTTTTTTTTCCACATGTCTTTCTTAAGACTAATATTTTACATTTGCCGTTTTAAAGGTATATTTACATAAAGACCCTTTTTATCCTTCTTGCAAGACAGTGTGTCCAAGTATGTTCCCATCATGACATGTCTTCTTAATTCAGCTACACTTTAGAAAGATATTGACTAAAGTAGAAACGACCAAATATGCTTTGCTATCTAGCCTTTGGAAGGACATTTTGCCTATAAAAGACTTCACCAGCAACTACCCCTTTTGACTGCGCTTAATCAAAAGTAGAAGTGACAAAAATGGACTTCCATATGGTTAAGTCAGCAACACTTAAATTGAGGCCAGATGTGCACACATCACCATGCAAGAAGGATATACATATAATGTGTCCCCTATCATGACAACCCTCTACAGTTTTATTAAGTGGTCCTTGTTGGTTCACCACCTCCCTTCCAATAGGGAGGTCTCAGGTTCGAATCTGGTTTGAGTCTAAAAACTCTTCAGTCATACAGTCTTGGTGCTGTTGGGATCTTTATCTCCTAGTTTGTGGAATTACTTCTTCAGAAATCAGACGGATCTAGAATTATCGCCTAATTAGGCGGGCCCATCGATCTGATCGGAATTATCTCTAATTCTGAAAGAAAATCTCGAGTTCCTAATTAGAACATCGGTCGCTTATAAATAGTTGTACATACCTGACCACTAGGCCACATTCAAAAAAAAAAAAAGTGGTCCTTTGTGTAGGGCATTCATCTGAGGATGCCTTTCCTATGAAGGAGAAAAACTCCACTCAATGGAAGGAAATGAAGATACTTTGATTTGGGAATTCATGTGGGGTAGAGATGCCTTCTTATGAAAGGCATGCTATGTGCTTGTTGGAGAGTCTCTTTCTCCATATTTTGTTGTGTTTCGCTTGCATGTGCATTAACTAACAAGGCATTGAGGAATCCCATCAAATGGACACACCTTGCACCGAATCTTCCACGCAATTTCTTTTCTTTTATTAACTTAATTACACATTTGAATTATTGTGTATTTGATACTATACAAAGGAAATTGTCACACTTAACTAGATCTTCGCAATGGGATGTTAATTTGTTTGCATTTTGCCACTGTTTTCTCCCTTGAAATAAATGTTAAGAGGGAAACGCACCCATACTAGGCACAGCTTTCGATCATTCTAGGTCGTGTTTGGCGCAGCTTCTATTTAGAAGTACTTTTGCATTTTTATTTAGTTATTTTTTGTGAAAGTCATTAGATCTTGGAAGCCACTTATGTGATATTTTACTTGTGTTTTGGCTTCCAACCAAAAGCTACAAGAGAGGAATTCCAAGATTGGAGAAAAAGTAAGATTGTTATAAAGAGTTTGATTTTGTAACAAACTAAAATTAGTTATAACCACTCTCCCACAACTCATTCTAAGAAGTGGAAGCCAAAAGTAACTTTCAGAAGTTTCTACCTTAACACTAGAAAAGTCTCCACTTTTTTTACAAAAATATTTTTTTATAACTAGAGATTTAGAAAAGTAAACAGTTACAAACAAACCTTTTGTGCTTGGGATAAAAAAAAAAGTATCCAAAAATCCTCCAACCTCCAGACCTAAGAATTTTCTTAGAAAAGAATAACCAAACTTCTCTCTTACTCTGTATATATAAAGACCTCTCTCTCCCCCTCTCTTGGTAACAGTTGAGATTTGATATTAATACGTACTAACTTTCACTTATCTTAAAAACTCCAAACTATGAAGTCTTTTCCCCTCATAATGATCCTTAATCTAAAATTACTTTCAAATATTCTATTATCGGAAACGAGACTGCACCCCAAACCTGCAAACTAAGCTTGATGTGTGGAGAACATCAAAAGGGGTCTTTCGGTTTGACATATTGCACTGTAAAATGCTGTAAGATGACCCATATTTTACGAGAAAAGATCATCTTCGTACATGTTTGAATCCGAGTCCAGCAGTATTGAGAATAGAGAGGATTCAAATATTTGTTAAATTTTGAGAACACATGATAAATTTTTTGTAATATTTGCCCTCTCTTTCTCACTAATACTGACTCGAATCCAAACATATACTTAGAACACCTCCGATACTCTCATATTCTACCGTACTTTGTGATATTTCAAGTATGTCAAACTAATAAAAAACATCTAAATTCATTATGGACACAGCTTCAAGACAAGACTCCCGGCAAACGAGGGAATTGCGCGTAGAATGGGATGAACAGCAGTATTGGTTCCCCTCCAACCGGGTCAAAAAGGTGGTGATGAGGTGACGCTGCAGGCCGTAGAGTTGTAGGCAACAGTACATGAAGACAGGAAGACGACGAGTGCATGCAGGCAGGCACAGCGCAGTGGCAGGTCGCCCATGGCAGGCAGGTGACGGCGACTCGACGAGTCTGGCTACACTGCTCGTCGTCACGCACGCCACGGCGGGGTAGGGCAGGGCATGGGCCGGCCGGACGTCCTCACGGGATGGCGGGCAACCAGGCGCGCGCGGCCGGCGGGCCCTGGGCCCCACCGAGTGAGTGCGACGCCCCGATGGGACGAGACTCCCCGTGTGTGTCGCCGTCGCCGTCGGGTGACCATCGCGCGCGACGGAACGTGACCAACGGGTCTCTCGCGCGACGGCGACGCCACGGCTGCCTCTGGCGCCGCCTCCTCTTGGACTCGGATTCCTGGATTGTTTATATTAAACCTATGGATTATTTAATTTATGTTATTAATTTCTATGATAAAATTATTACCTTCTTTTATTATTTCTTATTATTTTCAATAAAAAGTTGTTTGATGTCTTTACCATTAGTTGTATAAAAGGAGTCTTTGTATATATACTCTTATAAATTGCCGCACTTGTATGTATACTCTTAATTCTCACGTACTATTATAAATATCTTTGATATTTTAGATTTTTATTAAAATACTGTAAACTCCAACTGAACAATATTTTAAAAAAATTCTATAAATTCTGCTGAAGTTGGAGATATACATGCAAAATTCTATTAAATTATGTACAAATATGTCTTTAGCATACCTTATTAGAGTTCACAGCATTTTGCCCGGAGGAGTGCAACCGTAATCACAACCTTTTTGAAGATGTCAGGAATATGTATAATAATATGTGGAAGTTAAGAGTATATATCTACACATATAATAATTTATAAATATATGTACAAAATCTATAATAAAATTGATATTACATTGAAATCTTCTATTCTATTTTCTTTACACTATCTCATACTGTATTTTACCATATTGTCCATCTATAGCGTGGATTGAGAACCAAAAAGCATGTTTTTTAAAAGTTATTTATGGACTATTAAAATAGAGTAGAATATGAGATGAGAGCGGAGAGGGATTACGATCCTTGTTCCCTTTTATCATAGTTTAATTTCGAGAATGCTATTATATTATGTTCCTTATCAGTCTTTTTATGACACTTATATCGAGAGTCATTTGATTGTTATGATCAAATGACCTTTTTAAGGTTACTTTTGGTATCATTTTTATTACAAGTAATGCGTTTAATGTAAATACTTTTGATCTCATTTTTACAGGGCAACCAAAGAGAGACATTGCACCTGTTGTAGCATTTTTATTGTGTGATTTCTGTTAAGATATTGTCTACATAGTAAAAGTAGGGAAGGAAAGTTTTATCTTTTTGTAGGAAAAAAAGGTCCTCCACAAAAGAGAAGAGGATAAAATCCACTTGATAAGAGCAATGACACCGATATAAAATTAACTTCCAACTAAAATAGAGTCCGCAAAAAATGATATAACTCTCTTATTACAAGGCATCCTTGATACAGTTTAATTAGTTTGCTACCTGTACAAGCTCAACCGACTTGTTTTGGCCACCAAATTCCATCAGTCCTTCACTAAGTTGGATCAGCCACTCACTCTGCAAAGTGTTTTGCCCTTCTCACACGTTCTTAGAAAATAAACACATAACAACATTTGCTTAAATATAAACACGACTTTCCTAAAATTATATCACGTATATATGAAAACTCCTCTCACATGGCATCTAATTGGGAATATAAATTGACCAGCAATAAAAACATGATTGCACATACAATGACAATATTCTAGAGGTGGGTTATTTGTACATACAATTCTATAGAATTATATTGTCTTTGCACGTAGAATATTTTTTAAAGGAATATATATGCAAGAGAAATAAAAAATCCTTGTATGTGTTGCATAACTGCACATGTATATGTATTGTGTTAAATTTTGTATGATATGTTGATGGCACCGGTGGAATCCCTCCTCAAACCGATGCTCCTTAGAAGTTGGAGGCTATAGAGAGTACATCATGCCAGTGGTTAACATGCTTGGTGGTAGGACTGTCAATAGATACCCGAGCTCCGATTATTTGTTCTGTTTTCGTTTTTATTAATAGATAAAGACCACCCGTTAAGTTATAGGAAACGGAAATAGATATCTGATAATTATAAGAGTCGGAACTAGAAATATTCATTTCCGCATCCGCTAACCTGTTTCTGTTTTTGAATGATAATGTACCAATTTGATAAAATCTCTTGACAATTTGATAAAAATAAGATGACGGTAAGAAGTTAATTTTAAAAAAAATAAATTAATATGATTTTATGGCACATATTTGGGTATAGTCATATGTAAATTTAGATCAATAGATAAAGTAGATTTCAAAATTCCAAATTCATAGATTGTTAATTTTTACATTTATTAAAATTTATAGATTTAATTTTTTTTAATTATTAGAAGAAAATTTGTCGAAAAATGAATATAACAGTGATTTTAAATAGCTTCTTGATATAGCGATGATGACAGTGGAAACTTTCGTTTACTTCCGTTTTTGTTTTCAATTTTCTATTTTAAAACAAAAATGAATGCGAAAGCGAAAACACTTACTTCTATCTCTGATAAATCTTATAGAAAACAAAAGCAGAAGATGTCATTTTCGTTTCCGTCTCCGACCTTACTTGGTGGGGTATGATCTATTGTCCACAATTATTTAAGCTGCATGGTCTAATCATCTCAAAGATAACATAACGTTTGCCCTTGTCACAAGATAATAAGCATGCCTATGGACTTCTTATTAGTGGGCATAGTGCAACCCCATCGCTTCTTTCCTCCTCTAATGATGTTTAGAAGTTTCCTCCATGCATCAATACGTAATGTGAGAGTTATCAACAGAAAGTTCGTTACTTCGACAAAGTATCTAGGGGGGCATGTATTATCGCTTATATATATGGCCCAACCGGTGCGCTCTACATTGGAATAGTGACCTAACATATACAAACTAGTCAATTGGGACCTTAAAGTGGCTAGGTCTTATTATATATGTTAATGGTGGGACCAGAGCTGAGCGAAGGCATCGATATTAATTTAAGGGAAATGTTTTTTTCACTCCTTTGAAGTACTCTCTTAACGTACTTCTAATCTCTCAACCATTCAATTGAATTTATTAAGTGATTTTTTTTTTGTTATGAGGCAAAGGTGTGGTTCAATTGATGACGGTGATATGGAGGGAGTACTTTAATATAGTACATTAAGGGTGTAAGAACAACATCACTCTTAATTTAATAATATAAGCATGTCCGCAAAGGCATCATAAAACACTATACAAGATTACATGGAAATCTAGTGTTCGATAATATTTTATGATGTTTTACATTAATATTCATAATGTTTTATATCCAAACAAATGATGTTAAAAAATAAAAGTAGAGAATTCTCTAGGGTTCAGTGACAATGTACTTCGCTTATAGATCTACTTTACAGATACGCTTGTAAGAATTATGTCTTCTTCTTTTTTTTTTATCGTGGCAAGTTATTTATGTCTTCTCCAATAGAGAGCGCTCAAATATAAGCTTATGTAATAACTTTTTCTTAAAAATAAAATTTTGACAGTAAGGGTGTGTTTGATTCTATGTGAAATATTTTGATTGAGAAAGATTTTCTAAGAAACAAATTTACAAGGAAAATAAAAACAAAATCAGTCATTTGATATCCAGAAAACATTTTCAACTATTTTGAAGAAAAGTATCCAATCTCATCTCATATATGCCAAAATTGAGAAAAGAAAGAGTCAATGTATAACGAATTAAGTTTTCCGTTGACTAGATTCTTCCGTATATTTTTCAGGAAAAACATTTCACGACAACCTAGTTTACATTGACCCAAATTCCAAACCGACACTAAGTTGCACTTATTCTATCTATATCACAAATTTTTTGGACCAGGGAAACCTCATTATATTATATGGGTCTCATCCTTCTTAAGTGACACAATGATTGCAGAATAGGTTAATCCGGAATTATTTATCCGGAATAGCGTATACTAGAATAAGGGGTGCATAGCTTTGATAATTCTGTGGGACCCACTGGCGGAATAAGAAGGATAAGCAATTCCTGGGTCTAGAGTCGAATTGCTTATTCTCCTTATTCTCCAAATAGGCTATTCTGTACCGGTATAAGCCATTCCATTTGTCAAAACTAAATTAAACTTATTCTCCCTTTATTCTTCCTTATTATTCTCCTATTCTCCAATCAAAGTGGCGCTCGTCCATGCCAAATGACGCCTCCGTGAAAATGTGAATACAAGCTTGATATGCTCACCTTCATCTTCTAGACACTTGCACGCAAATTGGCTCCTTATGGAATCTAGTCTGCACGATCGATGTAACAAAGTTTGAGGGCACGGCCCCACTGTTATTTTGTCCCACTTTGTTTAGAATAAGGTCTCTTATTATTAGAATAAGACTAATTCTAATTTGAGATACTGAATGACTTATACCGCATTAAAATTGTTTATACTAAAATAAGGAGAATAAGTAATTTGATCATAAACTTAAGAATTGTTTATCTTTTTTATTCCGTCAATGAGTCCCATAGAATTATTAAAACTAAACGCTTTTTATTCTAATATACGTTATTCCGAATAATTTATTCTGCAAACAAATTGGAACGAATTCAAGAGTGAGTTTTCAATCGGTCTTAACACCTATTGCTAGCATTCTTACAGAGGAGGAGAATGAGACCACACAGTTGTTGATAATTAAACCCTAATTTGATTAATAGTAGGTAGAGGAAAAGGGTCGGGAGATCTACTAGCGTGACAGTCGTACTTATTCTGCGGGCTGCTCAAGTTGTGTAGGGAAGGGCTCAATGGATATGTCGGACGTGGGTTTGGTGGATGGCAAGGTATTCTTCAGTAATCTAGATCTACTTAAAACATTGAAAGATGGCCTAATCACCATTAATTAAACCAAATTTGGGATTAAAGAATTGGGGGGATCGTTTGAGACTGCGTCCCCTCCTCGGGACCAACTCTAGCGATTCGTTTTCTTATTTGTTAAATAGAATGTAATGGCCCCCTTCTTTGATACCATGGGAATCAGTGGCTGGCGTGCACATGGAAGCACAAAGAATATCTTTTTAGATTATGATTTGATCACACATTTGTTAAGATACTTTAATTACCAGATCGGATGCAATTTGTGTAGCTACATGAAACACAGATTTACAGCAAAATGGTGTCTTTCTTTATATGGTGGCTCAGTTTGCCAGATCCGGAAAAATAATTTCGCAGCACATTTTACGTGAATGGCAAGGAAAGTTTTTAAGTGCTCAAGTTAGTTGAACACGAAACATCCTAAACAGAGGTCAAGGGATTAAGTCAACCAAGCTACTTAATTGGTTCACAATAAAGAGGAATACTTTATGTACTGAGGGTCAGTACAATAAACTAAGTTATCTTGTAATGCAAGATGTTATTAGTCTCTGTGAATATGTGACATATGAGTTTGACAGCTTTTTTTTATAGGTGGATCAGACAAGTGTTAAATGTAATGCAGAATCCTAAGTATGACAAATATATGTAGGCATAATAATATTTCGTAGACATAACAAATACTATTTATCATATCTACGAATTATTTTTCATGCCTGAAAAACATTTGTCATCTCTACTTATTTATGTACAGATTTTTTAACGTGACAAATATTTTGTTAGTTGACAAATACTTCGCAAGCATGGCAAATACTATTTGTCATGTCCGCGAAATATTTATCATGTCTAAAAATATTTGCCATCCATACACGTATAAGTTTATAGGTATGATAAATATTTTTTAAGCATGACAAATAATTCGTGGGCATGACAAGTAGTATTTATCGTGTCCACGGAATATTTATCATGCCCACATGTATTTGTCGTGATCAGAACCTTACATCGCATTTAATACTTGTCTGACCCACGTAAAAAAATTTGTTCAACCCATGTGTCACTTATCCATGTGAATCAATAGTATCTTATATTGCAAGATGACTCAACTTGTTGCATTGACGCTCAAGTATTACTCCACAACAAAAGGATGGTAGTCCCATGCTAAAGATGCCCAAAAGAAGAAGCAGACTGTGCACCTGTATGATTACTGAAATCTAAATTGTCATAGAGTTAAGCCTCACTCTTCCATCACAGGAACAATTTTTAAAAAATTTGAGGGAAAATGTAGGCTAGCCCAACAAGGCCAACTAAAGGTTGTCCGTCCAAAAGGGCCAACGGAAAATCCCCTACACAACTCTTTGGATGCCTACTAAGGCACGAGCACTCGAGAGGTCCCCAGGGCCAACTATCCAACATCCTAAGAACTCGTCCGCGGTTCAAACCCTAGTGGCGGGAAGTCTAGCCAAAGCTAGACAACTACCTTTCAAGGAAATCAGCCGCCACTTCTGTTAACATGCTAGTTGTGGAGCAATTCTACTTTCCCTTAAGAGCATCAACAATCCTCACAAAATCATGTCCTCGGAACATACAGGGCATGCATTGCTCATTATGGGAAATCCTTGCTTTATATATATATATATCCAGGAGCAGTCTCTCTAATGAAGGCATGCTCACTCCGCCCTAACACCCCAGTGCACTCTTGCTCCTAGAGACACTACTATGACTTAGGCATTAGAGGGCCTTCCCCCACGTGAACCAGCGGGGTCCTCTAACGTCTCTCTTATGGTTGCAACTCTCGTAAGGCCACCATTCTCCCCCTCTACAAATCTCATCATGATCTCTTGGATTAAGATCAGATGGTCCTAGCCTCTCTGCCAAATTTTGACTATTATAATTTTCATGAAAGTATTAAACATAAGGAAGAATCTTGCATGTCATCAATCACATGAAAATGTACTTTAGCGATCATTCCAATGCATGGGTGTTTGACTCCCCCCAACAGATGAATAATATCTACACATTCTAAATGATCAATTTTATCATATTTCTAGTAGGTTTAATAACAAAATATAGATGTCACTTATTCTAGATGACCATCTCATCTTTGGAAAGACATTCTAAATGATCAATTGCTATTAATGCATTTCTAAATTTATAGTCAAAATGCATTTGAGTTCTTCCCAAAGCTCTACAATTTTTAACTGAGTTTTGATGAATCTTTGGGCCAATTAAGAATGTGTTTGGTGAAATTTTTAACTAAAAGTTACTTTTAATGTATATTTTTAATATGAAAAATACTAAACAATGATAGTCATAGCTGATTTGAGATAGTTGTACTAGTCAAATCTTCTTAGATTACTCCAATTTTATTCTAATCTAAGGAACCTAATTTATAGAGTTTTCAGTTCGGACCTAGAAAATAGCAAAATGGTTTTTTGCATAAAGGAACCTAGGCTCTCATCAACAAGGCATTGTCCTCTTTGGCTCATAGGTCTCACGGTTTTGTCATTTAGAAAAAAAAGCTTATGTTGAAATAAAGGTAGAGGCCTTCTTTATAAGTACATGGTTATCTTTCCAACAACTGATACAAGATTATTTAGTCTTCATTTCTATGCCTCTACACATCCCTCTGAGAAGGTGAGCGTGTGTGAATGGGTAGAGGTTCCCACAGATGGCGCCAATGTTGCAAGAAGGAACTTAGGCTCTCACCAACAAGATATTATCTACTTTGACCCATAGTTCTCACTATTTTGTCCTTTTGGGAAAAGGGCCCATGGTGGGAGAAAGTTGAGAGACTTTCTTTATAAACACATGATTTTCTTCTTACCAACTGATACGAGATTATTTAGCCTTCATTTTGTGTCTCCACATAGCCCCCTGAGAAGGTAAGCATGTGTGTTCGGGCTAGGATTCCCACAGATGACACCAATGTTGCAGGAAGGAACTTAGTCTCTCTCCAATTAAGTATTGTCCACTTTGATCTATGCGTCTCATAGGTTTATTCTTTTAAGAAAATGGCCCTTGTTGGAAGGGTGGTGGGGACTTCTTTATAAACACATGGTTGTCTTCTCAAACAATTGATAAGAAATTATTTAGTCCCTATATTTATACCTCTATACAGCTCTCCGAGAAGATGAGCGTTATGTGTATGGACTAGGATTCCTATAGACAGTGCCAATGTTACGAGAAGGAACCTAGACTCTCGTTAGTAAGGTATTGTCCGCTTTGGCCTATAAGCCTTGTAGTTTTGTCCCTTTGAGAAAAAGGCCCTTGTTGGAAGGAAGGTAGAGGGTCTTCTTTATAAGTACATAATTGCCTTCTCAACAACCGATATAGGATTATTTAGCCTCCCATTTATATCTCTGTACAACTTCTAATTCAAGTAAACCTATAGAAGTCCATGAGTACTAATAATTAGAATTTGTGTTAAAGACAGTCTAGAGTCATGCTTGGAGCAACTTTTAATTGGAAGTATTTTTGAACTCTTAAACGGGTTATTTTAAAGTTATGATACCAGGCTTTGAAAACTATTTATATGGTATTTTATTTAATTTCTATTCTCAAATAAAAATTCTAAATTAAAATTTCCTAAACTAAAAAATTAAGGAAAAGTTTTATATAACTGCCTAAGGTCATCCATGACTACTCAAACTCAATATTTTTGATGTTGAAAGACTTTCCTAAAGTTTCCCGAAATATGTCATCTCAAATTGAAACTTTGTGACGCTACACCCAAGGAAAGTGAGGAGTATTCTAATTATCTTAATTGGGCAGTGGGATCCACTGGACCATTTCCTCTAGACGAAGATGAGCCCCGTACACATCAAAAGGTGGGTGAAATGGTCATTTAGTTTTGAAGTGATGGAGCAGTGCAAGTACACATCATTTTGATGTGTCCAGGGACTCACCTTGGTCCTAAGAAAATGATCTAGAGAATCTCATTCCCTTAATTGGGACATTGTTTCCTATGCATTACCTAACTCGCAATTCCTCATTTTTAAAATTAATGATTTTTTTTGTCTTAAAATCAGAAGTGCCTTACTTGGAAGTGCATAAGAAACCAAAATCCTTGTGTTTCTGTTTCCAGTAAGTTTGAGCTAGAAACTGCAATCAACTAAAAGGAATACTAGATGGATAAAGAGAAATCTGAAATTCTATAATAAATACTCCACACGTTAAAAAAGGGTAATGTAAAATGGGATCATTCAATGTTTTACGACATACTAAAAAATAAGATTTTTTGAATGTCGATCTGTATAAATATAATGAATTTGAAATAAATCCCTATTTCTTGTATATTTTGATATTAATCTCTATAAATTTAAATCTTTTAGTTTCTGATTTCTACCATTTCTTTCTGTCAGTTTTTTTTTAACTCTATCATAATTAAACATAAATTCAAGTTTATCTAACCCTAGAGTCACTTATATAACTCTGCCCACTTGTGAACGGAGTGCATCGAGTCAACTGTTTGGTAAGCTCAATGCAACATTTCCAATGGTTATTGCTTACTTTCTTATCTTGAAGTTAGGGACGAAAATGCCCATCGTTGTTTAATGCTACTACTTTAAGACTAAAGAAGGACAAAACTAATGACCGATGCATTAGTACCTGGCAAAGGGTTTTCACCCCAATTCATTCTAACTGGGAAATGACCCAATCTGAATAGATAATATTAATTAAGTGATATTACAATATTATTTTTGTCAGACATTTTGTTACATTCACTAAGAATTATTTAATCAAATGATCATATGATTCCAATTAAAACACCGTTCACACATTTTTGTAGCAACTAACCTATTTAATAAGATTTTTCAATGCCTCTCTAATTAGATGATTAAACACCTCTAAATAAGTTCCTGGAACTATAATAGAGAGTGTAGTATACACCGTTTTTTGTAGAGTAATACTTGTTACATTGTATAGGGATGCAGCCCTAATTATTTTATTTTTTAATCTTTTTAAGGTCAAATCCATCATGCTTGACATGTCCGTACAATTGGATCTTTGACTGAACTACTCATGAAATCTTAAAAAATAAAAAATCAAACCCCTTTCATTGGGCTTTGCTCTATTAAAGATGTTTTTTCACTGTTCATTAAGACTCAATTTTTTATTTTTTAGATTTTTTTTACGTCGTCTGATCCAAGATCAGATTGTATAGACGTGTCAGACATGAAGAGTACGAACTTAAAAGCTTTTAAATAAGTAAAAAAATTAGAGTTGCACCCCATATGCTTTGCAGCAAATGTTACTCTTCTTGTATTAATTAGATAAATGCTTGTGTTAATTTTTTTTTTTTAAGGTACCTTTGAGCCTTTGGAACGTACTTTTCTGTGATAGACACATTTAATAAAATTTATTTAATCAAACAATTGGACGACTTTCACTCATGGGTTGTTCGTTTCAATCTAAAACTCCTTAACTCACCGGTTCCAAAACTCCGTTCTCAATAGTGTGGCTTCACTTTAACAGATATGTAAACATCAAAGCAGGTTGGCCCAGTCATGCTTGTGTCTTATCTTGATGTGGAAGTTCCTTGCAGATCTAATTAACAGCAACATTTAGCCAATGGCTTTGTGCATGTAATATTAGTTTACTACTTACTGTACATCATAAATTCAAAACCTTCCAATAAATGCACTTTTCATAAATCTATTTGGAGCTGATTTAGATTCTCTAAGATTTATCATAAATTCAATCGTGTCTAATTATAAAGAACAATCGAACATAAGTTCAAGTAATAAAAACCCAATGGAGATATGTACTATCTATCAAACAACAATAAAGAACAATGGTATGGATTTCTATCATGGCACCTTTGTTAACAAGTCATGTCATGCATGTTAATTCTAGAAACAACATACGACATCCGCAAAGGGAGGCATACTGAAGGTGGTCAAAATGAACTCCCATCCATACGAAAATTTTGTTATTGAAGCTGATAGCTTAAGATTGTGTCGTTAAAAATCAAACCTAACAATCTAAATTAATCGGCTCATTCAAATTAAACTTTAACAATAGCAATGATGAGTCCGAGTCGAATTCACGGGAAAATAAATTTTTAAAGTTGAAAATCTTAGATTTTTTTAGAGGAAAAATAGAAAAGAAAGAAGATGGAGCATGATGATTTAATAAACAACAATTGAAATTAATCGGACTTATTATGAATTCACAAAAGGAGCATCCCTAAACGAGCATAATCAGATCATCTATTGAACTAAGACTACTCTAAAATACTAATTAAAAGTAGAATATAAAGTTTCAGTAATGTCAACAGAAGAAAAAATAAAAGTTGTAGAACAAAAAGAGGAAGAAAAGATAATTTTTTTCAAAGGAGCTACTGTCATCCGTTCACAGAAATATATGAAATTTTACAGAGACATTGAAAATAAAAAACTAACATGACTTTTATAAGAAAACTTTTGCATAAAATATTAGAAATACAGTGTAACATGGAGAACTCAAAAGCTAGAGAGAGAGGCGATGGAGAGAGAAAACTGGTGCTTGCAGCCGTCGTCGCCCTTCGCGTGGATCCTTGGCCGCCCTATACTCCTTCCAGTAGTCAGTTGTAGTGCCTTGAGTCCACCTCTTGCCCTTGACAGCCGCCGGTTTGAGAGAGATGTAGAGAGAGAGAGAGAGAGAGCGAGAGAGAGAGGGAACGAAGTTAGAGAGAGAGAGAAAGAGTGCTACAGTACCTCAGTACTGTAGCTACAGTACCCACGGGTACTGTAGCAGAGAGGGAGAAAAAGTGAGGGAGCAAGGGGAGAGAAGGCAGTAGGGAGAAGAAAAGTAAGGGGAGGGGAAGAAAGGAAGGAGAGACTTTTTAAAAAGAGAGAGAGAAATTTTAAAATAAAGAAAGGAAGAAAGTGGATGGCGGCTGGCTCGTTTTGATATTTTTGCCAAAATAAAGTCGATTTAGTTAGGATTCGAACTCCCGTCCTTCCCACAAACGACTAGAAAGTTAGCCAATTGCACTACATCTTCTTCATGTCCTGTTCACATAAAATAAATGTAAATTAGGATATTATCATAAATAAAATTACATTCATGCTTAAATAAATTGATTTCTCACGGTTTTGCTGAGAAAACCGCAAATACATGAAATGATGATATTTTTAACTCAAAATTTGACGAAATTGATACCGTTGGAATCGGTACGAAATTGTCTATCATTTCATGCTATTTTAAATATCAAAAACATAAATATAGTGCATGCATTTGTTATTTTAATAATAGAAAATACGAATTTATCACACCCCCCCAATTTACTCATTGTTAGTCCCTTAGCAATGCAAATAGAAGAAAAATTAGGACAACAATTAATTATCATGCTTCATTTATAGCTATCTATCATAATCAATTAAATGGTAGCTGATTGGTTAAGCTAAAGTTTTCATTTCCCACTACACTTTGGTTCATGACAGGTGATTGTGCATGTAAGTTGGCATGCTTAGAACTCATTTCTGTCATTTCCGTTATATCATCGCATTTACTAATCTTTTAGATAGAACTATCTGGGGACGAGAAGAGAAAAGAGATTTTCTGATCAGTCCGTGAAGATCGTTTTTCAGCTCCCGCCCCGACTCAACACTTTCACGACTTGGTCGTCTTTTTACTACAAGGGAATTTTTCATTTAGCGCGGCTTTTTCATTTAATTGCACTTTTGTCTTTGAGAGTGCGTACTTTTTGCCACTCACTTTGAATTGTCTGAGGAGAGGTACGCACTTTTTGCCACCTGCCTTCCTTTAGCTCTTTTTGACACTTTATTTGGTATTTAATGTTTACAAATATCCTTTTTTAAATGACCGCCTCTTTAGAGTGCTGAGTGAGTTGGTTCCCCTATTACGAATCCTAACGTTCTTTTCATTCAATCCAAAGTAAAAAAAAAATTAGAATAGATAATCTTATCCTTATAGTTAATTCCAGCAATTTTATACTTTCAAGGTCTTTCACTTATTCTAAGTTGCCGTGTATGTGTGAAAATCATTCATGTCGTGGCTTTTTGTGAAGTGGGTTATTCTGAACTTTAAAGGCTTTTTCCAATTTAGCTAACATAAAACTGATTTATCTCTTAATGAAACAAGATTTCATGTAACTTATGTAGGATGTGAAAAAGAAGTTTTTGAAAAATTTTAGACCATTTTCTCAGTTTTCTTCAACATATTTTTCAAAAAAATTGCATATTGATTCCCCCCCCCCAACTTGAATGGTATTGTCCTCAATGACACAAAAGATATGAAAACACATGCTAACCATAAGAAAACTGGGAAGGAGAGAAACAACCTGTGATGATGAGGATGCAACTTTACCAAAGCCGACTGCTACATAAAAACCTAAAAATGAAAAGAAAAACAGAACATGATCTAAAATATTAGGTTGGCTCCCGACAAGCGCTAAGTTTATCGTCTTCAGCCAGACGGAAGTTCAATTATTGTGGATCACTCATTTCTATGGATTCAGGTGGCACATTTTGAAGGTGTTCAATAAATGGTTTCAACCGTTGACCATTAACAGTGAAAGTGTTCCCACTCTTAGGATTCAGAATTTTAACAGCTCCATGATCGAAGGCTAAACACGACCACGAACGGTCCATCCCATCTGGATTTTAATTTTCCTGGAATTAGGCGAAGCCTAAAGTTAAATAGCCAAACTTTCTGATTTGGAAGAAAATATTTTCTCACAATATATTTATCACGGAAAGCTTAGTTTTGGCTTTATAAATCTTTGAATTTTCATAGGCCTTGTTGCGCAACTTTTCTAGCTCACTCAGTTGTAAGGTTCGGTGGGAACCAACTTGGGCTAGGTCCAGATTGACTTGTTTAATGACCTAATAAGCCCTATGTTCCAATTCCACCGGAAGGTGGCACGCTTTTTCAAAAATCAGGCGATAAGGAGACATGCCAATAGGAGTTTTGTAAGCGGTCCGATAGGCTCATAAGGCATCATCCAATCTTTCAGACTAATCTTTTCTATCGGGCCTAACGGACTTTTGCAAAATATTCTTAATCTCTCTATTATAAACTTCCACTTAGCCATTGGTTTGGGGATGATAAAGGGTAGCCATCTTGTGATTAATCCTATATTTCTTAAGCAAATCTCGAAACTGGTAATTCGTAAAATGCGTTCCCCCATCACTTATGATAACTTTAGGCCATCCGAACCGAGAAAATATATTTTTCTAGACGAATTTAATGACCACTTTATGATCATTGGTTTGGGTGGCTACTGCTTCAATCTACTTAGAGACATAATCCACCGCTACCAGGATATATGTATGTCCAAAAGAAGGCGGAAAAGGTCCCATAAAGTCAATCTCCCAAACATCAAAAACTTCAACCACTAAGATTGGGTTGAGTGGCATCATATCCCTTTTCGCCATATTTCCTACAGCCTGGCATCGGAAGCAAGTTTTGCTGAACTCATGGGCATCTTTGAAAAGTGTGGGCCAGTAAAAACCACTTTGCAGGACCTTGGCTGCAGTTTTCTTCCTCGAGAAATGGCCCCCGCAAGCCAGATTATGGCAAAAGTTGAGAACACTATGTTGTTCTTCTTTAGGAACATATCGCCTAATGATTTGATCAGGACAGAATTTGAATAGTTCCGGATCCTCCCAGAAATAATACTTCTCCTGGGAAAAGAATTTGTCCTTCTCACTTTTAGTCCATCCTTCCGGAAGTTGATTAGTCACCTTATAATTGACAATATGAGCATACCAAGGTGCAACAGTGTGAGAAATGGCCAGCAGATATTCATCAGGAAATGAATCAGTTATTGGTGCACTCTCGAAAATCAGAATTCGGGATAGGTGGACAGCTACCACATTCTCAGAACCCTTCTTATACCGAATTTTCAAATCAAATTCCTGAAGGAGTAGGATCCATTTGATAAGTCTGGGCTTCGCATCCTTCTTGGACAAAAAGTATTTCAGAGCTGAGTGATCAGAATAGATTATGACTTTTACCCCTAAAAGATAAGATCTGAATTTTTCTAGGACAAAAACCATACCTAATAATTCTTTTTCTGTGGTGGTATAATTCATTTAAGCATCTGCAAGGGTGCGACTTGCATAATAAATCACCACGGGACACTTGGTGATTCTTTGTCTCAATATCGCACCGATAGCATAGTCAGAGGCATCGTACATGATTTCGAAGGGCAAAGACCAATCTGGAGATTGAAGAATCAGAGCTTTGGTCAAAGATTCCTTCAGAGAATTAAATGCCTTGATGCAAGATGCATCCATTTGGAAGGGAACATCCTTAGCTAGGAGAAGAGTTAGAGGCCGGGCAATTTGAGAGAAATTGTGGATAAACCGGTGATAGAAACCGGCATGGCCAAGGAATGAACGGATTTGTCTGACCAAGGTGGGAAGAGGAAGATTAGATATGAGATCGATCTTAGCTTTATGTACCTCTATCCCCCTTTAAGACACAATGTGCCCTAGAACAATGCCCTCTCGAACCATAAAATGACTCTTCTCCCAGTTAAGTATCAGGTTGGTTTCAATGCATCTAGCTAGCACCTGTTTAAGATTTTCCAAACAATTTTCAAAAGAATCCCCAAAGATTGAGAAATCATCCATGAAAACTTCGAGGAGTTCTCCCACCATATCGGAGAATATAGCCATCATACACCGTTGAAATGTGGCTGGTGCGTTGCATAATCCAAATGGCATTCTCCTAAAAGCAAACGTGCCATAAGGGCACGTAAAGGTGGTCTTTTCTTGATCTTCCGAGTAAATAGTCACTTGATTATACCCGGAATACCCATCTAAGAAGCAAAAGCACTTCTGGCCCGATAACTTTTCTAAGATCTGATCCATGAACGAAAGTGGGAAATGGTCCTTTTTAGTCATGAGATTAAGTCTTCTGTAATCAATGCGCACTCTCCATCCCGTGGTGAGCCTAGTGGGTACCTCCTCCCCATGATCATTCTTGATAACCATTAAACCAGACTTCTTGGGTACCACATGGGTTGGGCTGACCCATTTACTATCCGATATGGGGTAAATGATACCCACGTCCAGCCATTTCACAACTTCCTTCTTCACCACTTCTTTCATATTGGGATTAAGACACCTTTGCATCTCCCGACTTAGTTTGGAATTCTCTTCCATGTAAATATGATGCATGCAAATGGACGGACTTATTCCTTTCAAATCTGCCACTGACCAACCAATGGCACATTTATGGGCTTTAAGGACCTCAATTAACTGGGCTTCTTGCGGCGATGTTAGGTTTGCCGCAATGATGACTGGAAGAGTCTGGTTGTAACGACCCACCATCCTATAATCGGGAATCCGATTACTAAATGGATGTCGGACCATTAACTGCAGGTTCACACCCGGATCTCACACAACACATCTGGAGGAGTAAGTGTTAAACAAGACTAAATATAACAATCATACGGACTACAAGGAAAATACAAGCGCGCAGGAAGGAAATTAATAATGTCCGTATACAGTCCAACAATAATTACAGTCTAAAGAATTAAATAAGTACAGGCAGAAGCAAAGTACAACAACATCGGGGCATACCCCGGAACTGAGATAGCTGCTGGTCCACACACCAAGGGACACCACACGCCACGAGGTCCACACCTGAAACCGCAGTGAGTGAGCCACACCAGAAAAAGGCTCAGTAGGGATCATCCGATCCCCGCCTCCCACTCACACACCCACAAGTATAATAAAACAGAAAGATGGCAATTAAATAAAGCAGTAAACACAGCTCCTAAAACCTGATATGAAACATACGCATAAACAATGCAACAGGCACGATTCTAAGCAATTCGAATAGTCCAACACAATACCACAACTCATAACCAAGGATCCGGCTAAGCGATCAAACCACACTATCGACCGCAGACAAAGTTCGCCTCACAACACCACCAATGGTCACGCCTGTCCGCCCCTACAGTGTTCCGGGCACCGTAAGGTGAGGCAGTGAGTCAAACTAGGACTAACTGGGACCAGTAAACCACCCCTGCCCAGCTACGTGTGCACACAAGCAGTCTAGACTACTGTCCTACCGACCGGATTTTCCTCAACGCCAGGCCTCGGCGCTTCAAGAGGGCCCTAGGGACCGGCGAAACCCCCGTCAAGCCGAAGCTATAGGGACTACCCACAACCCTAACCTCCCGAGCTGCATCAGGCCAAAGGGTGAAGGGTACTACTCGCAACCTTGATATCACAGGTCACATCAGGCCCAATGGCTAAAGGGGTAAAACAACAACAGCACCACACCTAGCTCCACAGCAAGAAACGCGCCGGAAGCTGCCACGACAAACAGGAAAGCCCCGACCCGCTGAGACCAAACAGTAACCCCTCGAATAGCGCGCTGGCTACTCCGGCCCGACGGGCTCAAGGTGGTTCTGTTTCCCCCAGCCATAGTGAAAACACAACATGTACCACTCCCCCACCGGTACGGCAACAATGCCACACAGACACCAAGGCCCTCCCACTTCGGCACAAAGTGACAAACGTACACCACAGATGTTCCAACTCCACAATCGTATAAGCACACAACATATGATATGATTCCACCCACACAGAAATCTTCAGCCTCGATGTACGATTTAAAGCATGCATTTAGTAAACTATCTAACAGTGAAACACACATTAATATCAAGAGTTAATGTGATTCTGCCTTGAATCGCGTCGCCCATGGCCGACGCCATTCAAGCCTCCTAAACGGGTTCATAAAACTCGGCCTCAGAATATGGCCTAAAAGGCGTCGCCAAAGATAGCGGCCTATTAAAAACGCATCGCCGTCCCTCGTCGTCTGATAGCGGCAGAAGCAGGGATGGGCTACGGCTGATTTACGTAAAACGCGTCGTCCTAGGAAGCCGCCTTTTCGAAAGGCGTCGCTGTCCTCAGACGCCATTCTCAACAGAACCCCAAACTGACAGAACCTCAATCGAAGTGATTTCTGCCTAAATGGCATCGTGCTGGGCTGCCGCCATTCTAAATGGCGTCGTCCAAGCGCGACGTCATTTAGCGCCAGAAACCTGGTTCTGCAGCTCTACCCGAAGGTCTCCCTTTTCACCCCAAATACCCCAAAATCACACCAAAACAGAAGAGGGAAGAGGGGAAAACAAACTACCATGTGAAACCCACAAATCCACATTCATGAACACGGCCATTCCGCCAAGAAAACCCTCCATTAACATGCTCATTCTACCCCAAACGCATCATGCTTCACAATAGGAATCACGGATAAAACAACCACAATCCATGCAAGGTTCGTCCCCCTACCGGTTACTTGAACTCCTCCTGGCTCCGCACCGCAGACCGCCGCCGATACCCCCGAAGACGTCGCCACTCCGCCGGGACGTCGGCCGCCGTCCGGAGAATGGAACGCCGCGAAGGAAGTGGTGGTGGTAGTGGCGAGAGGTAGAGAGGTGTTGGAGTGGTGGAAGAGGAAGAGAGGGAAAGGAAAGGGAAGGAGGGAAACGAAGGGGGGTGGAGAGAGAGAGGAGAGAGAGTGAGAGGGTGAGAATGAGGGAAAGAAGGAAAGGCTCGCGGGGTCAATCCGAAACAGAGTAAAACGCGTCGTGCGAGACAGACGCCTATCAGATGACAGGACGGGCCGTACTGACAGAAGCTCTGAAACGCGTCGCTCACCACAGACGTCGTTCAGACGACAAGACCGGCACCGTACACTGACATCACAGGGTTGCAGTCTGAATGGCGTCGTCCATCACGGACGCCGTTCAGATGACACGACAGGGGCCGTACTCTCACGACCCGAAACCCGCCCACGTGGCACAACAGCAATTCTCCTAAATGGCGTCCACACAGCAAGACGCCGTTTGAAAGGCGTCGTGCAGTATAGACGTCATTCAGAAGGAACTCTCAAGACCCCTCAGGGTCCAAACCAGGGGATCCGGCCCGAAACTGACCCGAAAACTGAACCCGAAATCTCAGTCCTTACACTGGTCGGGGCCCAAGAAGACATACTTAAGAGATTCAGGTAATGTCTTGAGTTCGAGCACAGGAGGGTCCTTTAAAGATGGCAAAGCAGGTTCAGATTGCAAGGCTGGTAATGGTTCAACATTGGGCCAAGATGTTAATGGGCTCGGAGAATCTTTTACAGCATTCACTTCTTTTAGATGGTCATGCGTTATCATTGCATTTTCTTCAACCAGATTATCCAAGATATCAATAATATGGCATTCTTCTTCCTAATCTGGATATTGAGATGCTCTGAAGACATTAATCTTGACTTTTTGACCCCCAAATAAAATGTCCATCATGTCAGTTTCACAATTTATATTAACTTTGACAGTGGCTAAGAATGGACGACCTAGGATGATCGGGGTGTGAATGAGTTCCTCAGGTCATGCCATATCCAAAATAAGAAAATCTACGGGAAAATAACAATCATGAACCTTCACAATAACATCCTCAATTAATCTCCGTGGAGTCTTCACAGACCTATCAGCCAACTGCAAGATGATGGATGTGGGCTTTAATTCCCCAATATCAAATTTCTCATAAATGGTTGTTGGCAAAAGGTTCACACTAGTACCTAAATCTAATAAAACTCTATCAAATGTAACTCCACCTCAGTCACATGAGATCAAAGGTGCTCCAAGATCCTTCAACTTCTTGGGAAGATGATTCATCACAATCGCACTCACATCTTCCAAAAGCCGAACCTTTTCGGGTGCCATTCTAGATTCTCTTCGTGGAGTGCATAATTCCTTGAGGAACTTAGCATAAGCTGGCACATGCTTGATGGCATCGAAGAGTGGAATATTAATCTGAATTTTTTTGAATAAGTCCAGCAACTCCTCATTCTGGGCCAGTTTCTTCCTGGCATTGGGCTTAGCTAACAAAGCATTTAGAAACGGCACCCTATGTTAATAAGAACTTGGGCCTTCATCTATCTTCCCTTTTCCTTTCGGATCCTCCTCCAACTTCTCCATGTTGGGTTCAGCCTCACTCTCACTTTCAATTTCATGAGGCCCCTCAGTGGAACCTTCGGCTAACTCTCCATCTGCATGTGGGTTTTCTAAACTTTTCCCACTCCTAAGGGCTGAAATGGCTTTAGCATTCTCAAATTGCGGCCCTTTAGGTTGTGGTAATGGGCCAGGCTGAGATAAAAGGCCCGATTGCTGTGAAAACCCCGGAGGTTGATTCCTTGGATTGGCAATGGGTTGACTAGGAAGTTGACCTACTTCTCTTCTCATCGTAGCTTCAACTAATTGGCCCATTTGACTTTCCAACTTAGCAATGGATTGTTGCTAGGTCAAAATCAACTGTTGGAGTTGAGTGAATTTGTCGTCAAAGTTGGGCTGAGGAGGTTGTTGGTAAGTGGGTGGAGGATGGTATTGGGTTGGTTGTCCTGATTATAATGATTGGTAGTGGGCCGGTTGAGAGAATTGAGCATGGGGTCCCCTAGCCTGAACATTTCTGTAGAAATTAGATTGATGTTGAAATGAATTTTGTAGCTTTTGAGCTTGATGCATGGGAGGATTGGACATTGGTAATGGGGCCTGCTGATTCTTCCAAGAAAAATTAGGGTGGTTTCTCCAACCATGATTGTAAGTATTTGAGAATTGATCATTATTGGGCCTGGAGAATCCCTGAGCAGCCTGAACTTGTTCTTGAATGAATGGTGGAAGTTGGGCCGCAGTTGGACATTCATTCACTTGATGGGTCGGACTTGCGCATAAGGCACAAATGTCATGATTGACAGAAGATGGGCCTTCATATGGACTAGATTGTGTTGGGTCAGTAGGCTCTTACTTGTTTAAGGCCAAGAGTTGGTCTAATTTCTGGGCCAAGATGTCTACCTTATCCAATTTCTGATTAATCAGATTTATGTTCATTCTGGATTCGAGCTCTCCACGGGTCTTAAGTTCATACATTCCAGCTCGTTTAGATGGCCCAAAAGACCTCTCATAAGATGATAATGAGGCATAATTGATGGCTTAACATCTCAAAAAGATCATAAGCCTCATCTTCATTTTTCATCATAAACGCCCCTCCATATGAGGCATCCACCATTTGTCTAAACTGTTCATACAATCCTTCATAAAATGCTTGGACAATTTGCTATTTTGAAAGTCCATGATGAGGGCATTTCCTAAGTAATTCTTTTAGTCTTTCTCAAAATTCATGAATCATTTCACCGGGAGTTTGGGTAAAACCCGTGATAGCCCTTCTCATGGTATTAGTCCGCCCTATGGGATAGAATTTCTTCAGAAATTTTTTTTATATTTCTTCCCATGTCCTAATGGGCCTACCTATAGTCCCCAACCAATATTTAGCCTAATCCTTTAATTAAAAGGAAAATAAGGTCAACTTAAGGCCATCATCGATGAAATTATGGATCTTCACCGTAGGTCAAATTTCTAGAAATTCATCCAGATGCTTATAGGGATCTTCATTTGTATTCCCATAAAAAGATGGGAGCATCTGAATGGTGCTAGATTTAATTTCATATTGATTGGCTGGATTCTGAGAAACATGAATGCAGGATGAAGGTTAATATTGATTTGGAATGAAATAGTCCTTCATTTGCTTCGGTGGATCATGATTATCAGCCATTTGATCGTGCGATGGATTTCCTTGATGTAGGATTATCTCTATTTCCGCAAATGGTCCTAGAAGGTTAAGGTTTTGAGATCTCCTACCTTGCATACGCTAGGACTAAGAGAGAGAAGATGGATTTGAATTTTGTTTTCTATTTCTTGTTTTTTTTTTTAAAAAATGCAAACAATTTTGGCAATCAAATTACCCTAATGATCTAATGTTGACTAGGACTCTCTATGTGAATTTTCTTACTAGGTGAATGGGATCCACCTCAAGTCACAACCACAATCAATCAACGGCCAAGTAAGAAATGGGGTAGTGGGAGGCTCCCCCTACTTTCGTAGGGACCTAATTAGATAACTACTTTTAGGCGTTTGTCTTTTTAACCTCTAGTCTCACTGTTGCCAAAAGTGGAAGCAACCCGAAATTTAAACCACTCACGGTGTAAATCCTAGATTCTCTTTCGATTTGTTTTTAATTGGATTAGGAAATATCAATGCAAGAAAGGTGATTTGTGGGCTAAGGAAAGGTGATCAAATCCCTACTTTATGTGGTTAAAGTTGTTGCCCTTAAGTCTTTTTGAATGCAATGCAAGGCAATCATCAAATCAAGACAATGTTTGTTGATGCAATCATGAATGACTTGCTATAATTGAAACACGTATCTTTCTCCCGCAATCTTCAACAAAATGTGGAAATGACTATGAAAGGAAGCTAACTCATGATTTCTTAGAATGATAAATGCCTAGCATGGAAGATTTCTAATCTAGAAATGAAGATTTTTAAATTTGAATGTTCTTCTTTTTGTTCTTTTTTTAGTTAATGGAAACCTATCTAAATTAGAAACTACAAAAATTGAAACTAACTAAAATAAGAAAATTGAAAAAGTTGGAACACACTTACCAATGGTTCGCTTTCCTTTTTTTTTTTTTTTATGCATCTACAAAAAAAAAAAAAAAAAGTTAGCTAAGGAATAATCACACTAAATCCAAAATAATCAAAATTACTAATATACTTCCCCGGCAACGGCGCCACAAATTGATAGCTTAAGATTGTGTCGTTAAAAATCAAAGCTAATAATCTAAATCAATTGGCTCATTCAAATTAAACTTTAACAATAGCAATGGTGAGTCCGAGTCGAATCCACGGAGAAATAGATTTTTAAAGTTGAAAATATTAGATTTTTTTAGAGGAAAAACAGAAAAGAAAGAAGATGGAGTATGATGATTTAATAAACAACAATTGAAATTAATCGGAGTTACTATGAATTCACAAAAGGAGCATCCCTAAACGAGCATAATCAGACCATCTATTGAACTAAGACTACTCTAAAATACTAATTAAAAGTAGAATATAAAGTTTCAGTAATGTCAACAGAAGAAAAAATAAAAGTTGTAGAACAAAAAGAGGGAAAAAAGATAATTTTTTTCAAAGGAGCTACTGTCATCCGTTCACAGAAATATATGAAATTTTACAGAGACATTGAAAATAAAAAACTAACATGACTTTTATAAGAAAACTTTTGCATAAAATATTAGAAATACAGTGTAACATGGAGAACTCAAAAGCTAGAGAGAGAGGCGATGGAGAGAGAAAACTGGTGCTTGCAGCCGTCGTCGCCCTTCGCGTGGATCCTTGGCCGCCCTATACTCCTTCCAGTAGTCAGTTGTAGTGCCTTGAGTCCACCTCTTGCCCTTGACAGCCGCCGGTTTGAGAGAGATGTAGAGAGAGAGAGAGAGAGAGCGAGAGAGAGAGGGAACGAAGTTAGAGAGAGAGAGAAAGAGTGCTACAGTACCTCAGTACTGTAGCTACAGTACCCACGGGTACTGTAGCAGAGAGGGAGAAAAAGTGAGGGAGCAAGGGGAGAGAAGGCAGTAGGGAGAAGAAAAGTAAGGGGAGGGGAAGAAAGGAAGGAGAGACTTTTTAAAAAGAGAGAGAGAAATTTTAAAATAAAGAAAGGAAGAAAGTGGATGACGGCTGGCTCGTTTTGATATTTTTGCCAAAATAAAGTCGATTTAGTTATGATTCAATTTCCCGTCCTTCCCACAAACGACTAGAAACTTAGCCAATTGCACTACATCTTCTTCATGTCCTGTTCACATAAAATAAATGTAAATTATGATATTATCATAAATAAAATTACATTCATGCTTAAATAAATTGATTTCTCACGGTTTTGCTGAGAAAATCACAAATAAATGAAATGATGATGTTTTTAACTCAGAATTTGACGAAATTGATACCGTTGGAATCGGTACGAAATTGTCTATCATTTCATGTTATTTTAAACATCATAAACATAAATATAATGCATGCATTTGTTCTTTTAATAATAAAAAATATTAATTTATCAGAAGCCATAATCAACATTGACACAAACTAAATATTTATTTACTAGAGGAGCAACACTAGCTAAAATGATTCATTTTGGAAAGTATCTCGTCTCATGTTCTCAACAAAGACAGCCCCCATGAAAGCGGCAAGCATCTTCAATTCTTCATAGCTTGTAAAATATGTACTGCCCATCTTCTTGTATAACTTGGTGGATCTTTTCCTCTCTAGAAGATATTTCATCCTCTCGGTGGCGATTTGTGAAGACCAAAACATTTCACTTTCAGTCTCAAAACTTTCGTTTTGGCCATGTGGTCTTGTTTTTTTTAAAGGATAGCTTACTTAGCCAAGTACGTATTTATTTTATAGGAGATTGGAATTCAATTTTGGACAAAACCCGATATTTTGTTCCAAAAGGGAGATATTTCCTTGCAACTCTGACAATTCCGTATAATTAGATGATAATTTTGAACATAAGTCAATCTTTGAAGAAGTAATACCACAAACAAGAAGAAATAATCTTGCTGACATACTAAGCCCCAAGGCCAAACAACATAAAAAAAATTTAGAACTTCCAGCCGATTTGAAGTGGTGACCTCTTAAAGAGAAGTCAGAGAGTGAAGCCAACCATTTCATTTGATTAATTTGCCATATGGTCCTTATTTAATTTGTTGGTTGGTTGAGTAATAAATCGAGTACAAGGGCAAACCTAATAGGTAGCAAAGATCTAGTCGTCCAATCGATCATCTACATTGGAGCCAACTGTGAGAGAACGAAATCATCTGGATCTTGTGCATTTGGACCGCCCAACGCCCTTAGATACATGAAATCGAACCGTAATGTGCAGTGGCAGATTCAGCATTCATCGGACCCCGCTGGATTTTGTCAAACTTATTGACCCAACTCAAAGCAATCTAACTTAAGACCCTACTGACCCAACCCAAGATCTCACTGACTCAACTCAAGACCATATATGACCTAGCCTAAGATCCCACTGACTCAATCATACTTACGACCTAATGTCCGAGTGATTCTACTGAACAAAATTTCTACCTCTGCCACTGATAATGTGCACCGTGCTCTTCTTTTTCAAAAGTAAACTATCAAATTCATTGATCACATCATACCTCAAGTCTCAAACACAATTCATTGCTCACGTCATGTTTGATCTGCAAGGAAACCTCTGATCACATAATGAGAAGAGAAGCATGATTAGCTTTTTTGGCCTTTTGCAGTCGCTTCTAGCTGCCAACTCAACCGTGTACTATTACACCAGGGATGGCAGTAAGTGAGCCCCCTAGTGTCTCTTTCCCTTTTCTTCACCCAAAGCTAACAACTTTCATAGGAAGATTATGATGTCAAAATCACTCACATTGGGATCACCCCCATTGCCATTTCTTCCCAAAGCATCCCCCACCCTTCAAATAAGGTGGCTCTTCTAATATGTTTGCTCATTTATGTTCATGAAAATAGTAACATTTTCTTCATCACATGTACCCCTTTGGTGAAGCTTCTGCAAAAGTGCAAACTGCAGAGTACTGCTCCTGCCATGGCCCATGTGAATGGGCTCTGCCTTTTCTCCCCTCTGGGTTGTGAAGAGGGGTACCCTTTTGGCAAACCTATCTAACGTCTTCCCCTTTGGCTCCTTTCTTCAGCAATAATACCTCAGTGAAGCTGGGGTCTCTGCTCACCTATTTGAAGGGTAACCATAGTTATGACCAGCAAAGGTTAAGCACACTCTTTCCAGTACTGCAGGGTGTATGTGTTGGTAGATAACATCACCTGATTGTTTGTCTTGTCCCCCCCTGCTGAAGAAAATGGTTGTCTTGCTCCCTCTTTAGCGGGTTAACCAGCTTCCGGATACTGATTCGGGTCTGGCCCACCCGAACAACTGGGCACTTTTCGTGCATGGCTGGTAAAAATAGCAAGTTTACCTTCAAGAACATGCAACTTCCGGAGGAATGCACCCGATTCCGTACTCGCTACCCAGCCAAGGGCATGTGAATAACTTAAAAGGACTAGAAGAGAAAAAGGCAGGGATTTTTTATATCACCTCTGAGACCTAGCTAACTGCGGTATTCTTATTTGTATATCTTTTTTTTGGACTAATAAGTACCTTCAAATTCATTCATACATTTGAATTCCCGCCTGCGGATTTGTGACTTGTAAGTTGATGCTTGACCAAGATGGTTGTCTGACCCATCCTTTTTGAGATATATGCGTCACTTTGATTGGAAAATAGGAGAATAATGAGGGCAAATAAGAAGAGAATAAGTTTAATTTTGCTTTGACAAGCGGAATGACTTATATCGTGCAGAATAGCATATTCGGCGCCACTTTGATTGGAGAATATGAGAAAATAAAGGTGAATAAGAAAATAATAAGTTTAATTTTGCTTTGACAAGCGGAATGACTTATACCGTAGCAAAATAGCGTATTCGAAGAATAAGAAGAATAAGTCATCCCAACCTAGACCCAAGAATTACTTATTCTTTTTATTTCATCAGCGGGCCCCACAAAATTATCAAACCGAAACACTCTTTATTCTAATATACATCATTCCGCCAATAGACCCCACGTAATAACTTATTTTGCAAACAAAGTGGAACTCGGAGAATAAGAAGAATAAGTCATCCCACCTTAGATCTAAGAATTACTTATTCTTCTTAATCCGTCGGTGAACCCCACAACACTATCAAACCTAAACTCTCCTTATTCTAGTATACGGTATTCCGTCAATGGACTTCACGTAATAACTTATTCTGCAAACAAAGTGGGGCTACTTTGTCTGCATTATTTATACTCTACTTCATATTATTAAACCATGTGCTATGATCGAAGAAAAGTAAGAAAGAGAGAGATAGAAATTTCCTATTTATGAAGGATCCATGATTAATGACATAAAACTATCATCACTGTGGAGAAAATGAAGTGGACTGTCTCAATCCTCCTCCTACCCTCCTCTTCCTCTCCTGCAAATATAGATAAAGGGTAAAATGCATGGTTTTATCATTTACTAACACATTCTGATCGTGGACATCGATGAACCTAGCTAGAAACATATCTGAGTGAAGATTTTCACAGTTAGATGTACGCTGTCAGTGGTGCTGAGCGTCTGAGTAAACTCGTACCTAAATCAAGCAAACCTATATCCATTGCAACATTAGTAGGTAAACGGGTAAATGAGCCCGATCTCGGCCTATTTTTTATTCTTAGGAGTTGAAAAACCAGTGGCCCCAAATAAGAACTATTTTTTCTTACACAATAACACATTACTGAAACAGACTTAAGTCTAAAATCAACGAAATCTGATAATTAATCTGAGCAACATATAGCAACATAATTTTTATTGGGTAAACAGGTATAGCTAGACTCAAGAATAGGAGAAGAATAAGGGCAAATAAGGAGAGAATAAACTCAATTTAACTTTGACAAGCGAAATGACTTATACTGATACAGAATAACTTATTCAGAGAATAAGAAGAATAAGTCATCTCACCTTAGACTTAAGAATTGTTTATTCTTCTTATTCCGTTAGTGGATCTCACAACACTATCAAATTGAAACACCTCTTATTTTAGTATATACTATTCCGTCTGTGAGTCCTACGTAATAACTAGCGTCACTTTGTTTACAAAATAAGTTATTACGTGGGGTCTACTGACAGAATGGCCTATACTATAATAAGAGATGTTTCGGTTTGATAGTTTTGTGGGACTCGTTGACGGAATAAGAAAAATAAATAATTCTTGAATCTAAGGTGGGATGACTTATTCTCCTTATTCTCCGAATACGATACTCTGCACTGATATAAGTCATTCCGCTTGTCAAAGTAAAATTAAGTTTATTCTCTTCTTATTCGTCCTTAATTCTTCTCTTATTCTCTAATCAAAGTAGCGCCAAACAAAGTGAGACAAAGTTAACAGATTCAAGTAGCTCCGTTAGCAGATCCAGACCCATTTTAACATGGTAGCGGTTATACAGTCTAATATACGAATATTTTTAGACGAGCAAAAGCAGAAGACAAGAAAGAGGAAAAGGGCAGAAAAGAGAAAAGACACATCTTGACCACCTACCTAAAAACCACCGACGGTTGTAGTTACCCACCACCCCTCCTTTTTAAACTGACCAATGATCAGCGACGAGTCACGAGACTCACGACTGCACGAGTAGCCAGCGTCCAGCGGTTGCCGTCACCGTGGCACCTCCGTAACACCCCCCACAACCTGCCGTTGGACCTTCGCCACTCCCACCGCTGCCTGACGCCACGTACCCCATCCACGCAACCCCGTGTCCAAATGTACCGCGTGCCAACCACGATGTGACGAAAATACCCTTCCTGTCTTCTGCCTTCTCCCTGCTCTCCTGGTTATATAAATGAGAGAACCCCTCGCTGCTTGCCACATGCACACTCTCTCTCACACACACACACTCTCTTCTTACTCTCTCACTCTTCTCTCTACAGTCTACACCACCCCTTCCTCTTTCTCTCTCTCCACCACCCGTTCTCCTCTCTCTCTCTCTCCTCCTGCACGTCCTTGCCATGCTCGCTCGCTCTCTCTCTCTAGATTCTCTCTCTTCTGTGTGTGAGAGCAGCGGCAAAAGCTAAAAAAGGGGGGAGTCTGAGGGGCTCAAGAGGCCAACCGACACTGTCAGAGTGCCCTCTCCTTCCTCGCTCCAAGCGCTCCCTGGAGTTGCAGAAAAGCTGAGCCTTTGGACGACCAAAGGCCAAGAAGGAAACCAGAAGAAGACGCCGGCCGAGGCGGCCTGCTGCAGCGGCAGAGCTCCAATGGCAGATCGCCACTTCCCCCATTCTTGATCTCACATATCATCTCATCTCTCTCTCTCTCTAGAGTCTCTCTCTCTCTCTTTGTGAGGAGCTTTTAGCGGAGGAGTGGGGGCGGGAAGGAGACAAGGTGTGTGGAGGTGCGCCTCGGCTGGAGGATCGATGGCGGAGGGAGGGGACGCGAAGGCAGCGGCGATGGAGGCGGAGAAGAAGAAGGAGCAGAGCCTGCCCTTCCACCAGCTCTTCTCCTTCGCCGACCGCCTCGACTGGCTGCTGATGGGGGCGGGGAGCCTTGGCGCCGTCGTTCACGGCTCCGCCATGCCCGTCTTCTTCCTCCTCTTCGGCGAACTCGTCAACGGCTTCGGCAAGAACCAGCACGATCTCCGCAAGATGACCGACGAGGTCTCCAAGGTACCAGAGCTACTCCCCTCCACCCATTCCCTTCCGCCATTGCCGGCGCCGTATGTCTGCTTCTTCTCACCGTTGGTTTCTTCTTGCTGTGCTGGTGCAGTACGCGCTCTACTTCGTCTACCTGGGCCTCATCGTGTGTGTCTCCTCCTACGCCGGTGAGTTGACCGCCGGGGTGCCCTTGCTCTCCTGGTCCGGTTCCACTTTTTTTTTTTCGTAGATCTTCCATTATTTCTTTACCTTTTGGGCGAAATGCTCGGATCTCAGAGCAGGCCGTGGGGGGAAGCCGACAGCAGATGCGGCGGTGCCGGCTCGATCGTGGGGGGAGAGGGACTTCCTGACCAATGGAGATGTGCCACAAATCTATGGTTCACTGCGCCACGGCGCATAAGCTTTCGATGCCGACCGCATGGTCTTCTCCGGTCTCCATCCCGCGCCTACCCGCATCTGCCTCCCCCCACCACTGGATTAGGCCTCCCAGTCGTCGTGTCTCATTCATCCGCTGTCGCTGTCACGAACTCCTCGTGGAGCTAATCTGAGACGTAATCCCATGCGCCCGGCGCAGCACGCTTAGCCAATGAATGTTTAAGTTTTGTGTGGGTGCATAGCGCCGCGGAGCAGAAATGTGCTTATGTTTTAGCCTCATTAATGGTGTGGGGGGAAGAAGGGGGTCTGAGATCTCGCGTTGCTTTCATTCCTCGATATTTCGCGATACGCACACGGTAGTCAGCGTAAGGTCTCGACAGCAGCGTCACCGCCCTCTTCCGCGCTTGTTGGGAGGGGGTGGCGGCGGCCGGCGGGCTTTTGCTTTTGGAGCCTTACGTGTGAACCGGCGGCGTCTTCGTGCGGCGATGCAGATGTCTGACGCGTCCAAAATCCAATCTTTCCGTGCCCAGAGATATCGTGCTGGATGTACACGGGGGAGCGGCAGGTGATCGCGCTGCGGAAGCGCTACCTGGAGGCCGTCCTGCGCCAGGACGTCGGCTTCTTCGACACCGACGCCCGCACCGGCGACATCGTCTTCAGCGTCTCCACCGACACCCTCCTCGTCCAGGATGCCATCAGCGAGAAGGTAGCCCACCCGCCTCCAAGGACGCCTCCCGGCTCACGTTAGCGCCGCCGAAGTCCGGACTCTAAACGTGCTCTGCTTCTTGCACTTCTTCTCCTTCCCTCAGGTCGGCAACTTCATCCATTACCTCTCGACGTTCCTGGCGGGGCTGGTGGTGGGGTTCGCGTCCGCGTGGCGGCTTGCGCTGCTCAGCGTGGCGGTGATTCCCGGAATCGCCTTCGCCGGGGGGCTCTACGCCTACACCCTCACCGGCCTTACCTCCAAGAGCCGCGAATCCTACGCCAATGCCGGCATCACTGCCGAACAGGTGAGCTCCATCACCTTTTTGCCTCCCCGACGTCGATATCCAACCCGATAAGTGACCTTCTGCATCCCCCAGTAGTATTTCGCGACTGTTCCAACTTTAAAGTTAGCTTCTTGACGTATATAATTACATCACTTCCTTTTTACTAGTTTTCGTTTCCGAATATTTTGTTGAAATGACAAGGATAGGGTCACAGATATATCCGACCCGAGAAGCAACCTTTTGAATCCCCATGGGGGGCCTGTTCAAGGTTGGCAACCTTCCTTGTCCCCTTGAGGGGTCGGTGACCATAGCCACTACAGAAAAGGCTTATCTTTATTAATCGTCAAGCTGTTTAGTAATTAGTTTCAGTTTTTTTCCCCTTCTTTTTTGTACTTGAAACGTACAGTTTCCTTGTGCAAAAAAGGATCTTAGTGGGGGACCGTTAATGTTGGATGCTGAGGCTCTTCAAACAGGGTGATTGATTCATTAGTGAGCCAAATATGGGACAGGACGATCCTTATCGTGGGACCTGACCTCGTGAATACATGTTTTGATGCGCCTTGCATGCAGCTGCTAGCGATTGTTGAGCTTGTTGTTTTGCTTGTGTTTTAATAATCATGTGGAGCTGCTCGCTGATGCATGAATGGAGTCATGTGAACTCTCCCTTGACCCATCCCCTTGTATACTGCACTCGTCCAAATATGGGACAGGACGATCCTTATCGTGGGACCTGACCTCGTGAATACATGTTTTGATGCGCCTTGCATGCAGCTGCTAGCGATTGTTGAGCTTGTTGTTTTGCTTGTGTTTTAATAATCATGTGGAGCTGCTCGCTGATGCATTAATGGAGTCATATGAACTCTCCCTTGACTCATCCCCTTGTATACTGCACTTGTTCTTATTTTAAAATTTGAGGTGGGGCAAGCCTGCTCCGCGGTGCCCCACTTTATTAAATTTGCTGATTTGCTTGTCCCCTCCTAACATTATTTCTTTCATCATCCTAGTTCCGTTGGTGGTCCTTGCTCACATATGTACATCGTCTTCCCATTTCCTTCATCCAGGACTTCGCACTTCTTCCCCTTGTCCGTATTTGGCATCTATGCTCTTTAAAATATACGCCATTTGCTCCCTTGTTTGAACAAGCCATTATGCTTGCTACTTGCCTGGGCCATTCGCAAAATTAGCAGAACTTTGATGGCCCTTTCAGTGAATAGCATAATTACTGCGGCGGGGGTTTGACAGTACATATTTGAAACAATGCGTGCAAAATCTGAAAGCAGGAAAAATGAATAGGTTTATATGCAGGAAATGGTAGGAGTGGTACCAATTGAGGATAAATTGAGAGAAGGGAGACTGAGATGGTTTGGGCATGTTAGGCGTAGGCCTAGAGAGGCTCCAGTTAGAAAAGTGGAGCATATTAGAATAGAGGAGGAGAAGAAAAGAAGGGGTAGACCTAGATTAACTTGGAAGAGGATAGTACAATATGATTTGGAAGCTTTAAATCTTTCATAAGAAGTAGCCCAAAATCGTCTAGAGTGGAAACAGAGAATCCATATAGCCGACTTCAATTATTTGGGATTAAGGCTTCGTTGAGTTGAGTTGAGTATATGCCGGAAATGGGAACCATTGGAATAAGCATTAGTATTCATGCGTGTGGTCAAAGCATGAATGAATAGGACAACTGGACAAGCTTCTTGTTGTGTTTTATATGCAGCTTAGGTAAGTTGTGCGCATCTGTGGGTACCTTGGTTACCTTGTTCTGTTCTATGAGTAGCATCAAAAAACAATTGTGCGCATCTGTGGGTACCTTGGTTACCTTGTTCTGCTCTATGAGTAGCATCAAAAAACAATGGCATTGTTAGGTGGTTAGCTGATACACATTGAAGGCGTAGGCCCTTATTATTCATGTTTATATTTTATCTTATCTGTAGTAAATTCAAGACTATTCTTTTTCTCACATGTAAGACAATGTAGGTTCTGTCACATGGACAACAAACCTGGAATGCGCAACCCAATACCATAACCAATTAACCATAATACTAATGCCTTTTTGAAGAATTGGGCCATCTACCTCAAAATTAATTTCTCTGAATGTAGTAGGCTTATTTAATCTAACCATATTTTCTTGCTTTATCCCTAATCAATACAAGACTACCATTTAGCACAGCATGATGCTATTTGCCTGAGGTTGAATTTCATGTCATAACACCTTGTCCACATGTGAATCAAGTTGCATGTGTGTGTAGACTTGATGAATGGTACATATTGCACTAACAATATTGTCGATGCACCATCCATTGCTTGATAACATGTAAAAGAAACAATAATAGTGATGGATGTAAAACAACCAGAGTCTAGCAAGACTGTATAGTTGCATGCTTTTGCATGGCAATACTACTTGTTAGGGAATTCTTATTATGAGGGTTATGTCCATGTGGGGCTCATCCAATTGCATGCAAATCAATTGCAAAACAGCTTTGTTTGCAATGATCTAGATTTCTTGAGTTATTCAGATTTAAAGTCCATGGTAAACAAAAGATGCAGACAGAAGGGAAACGCTGCATCAGAATAATACATGACAAATACTTTTGTACTTTCAAGCTTTTGTATTAGATTATGATGGCCTCTGGCCATGTTCATCTGACAGAAATCTTCTTTCTTCATTCTTAAATAGGCAATTGCACAGGTTCGCACAGTGTACTCTTTCGTGGGGGAGTCCAAGGCTTTGTCTTCCTACTCTGAAGCAATACAGAATACCTTGAAGCTTGGATATAAGGCAGGGATGGCAAAAGGTCTTGGAATTGGGTGTACATACGGCATTGCTTGCATGTCATGGGCTCTGGTTTTCTGGTATGCTGGCGTTTTTATCCGGAACGGGCAGACAGATGGTGGAAAGGCTTTCACAGCCATATTCTCGGCTATAGTTGGCGGCATGTAAGTAACAGAATGCAAATGAATAGTAGTTTTGCTAATGTTAGCTCTGCTGTGATTGTCATTACCATGTTACTAACATGCTTGCTTTCTATTTTGTGATCTAGAGGAAAAAATCATTTTAAACATTTTCTCTTAAATGTCAGTATAAGCCCTTCGGCTTGTCGTTTGTTCTAGGATGTCTTCGATTACTGTGTTGTTTTGAGGTTCAGAAACTTTAATCATACAATTTTTATCCTCTAGTGCAATACCAACCATTCAATATATCTAAAAGCATAATGTGGAATGGTACAACCTTATTGAACGAGTGGAAACCATTTCCAAGAAGATTATTTAAACATTTTTTCTGTTACATGTCTGTGTAAGCCTTTTCACTTAGTTCCCTTTCAAGGAAGTGTTGGATTATTGTGTTTTCTGAGATGTGAAAACTTTAACTGGGTACAACTGGGTAATCTTTTTGTCACTAGTGTGATGAACATTCAAGAATTAGCTTCCCATAATTAACAAAGTTATCATTGTATTCCACTATGCCCTTTATTGTTTCTGTTGTTCTCACACTATATTTGGCAATGTTGAGTTTGTGGTAACACAATCATCTGTTGGTGTAATGACATTTCTCTTCCTTTGAATATAATGTTTTGCTTATATTTCTCTGTAGGAGTCTTGGTCAATCTTTTTCCAACCTTGGTGCTTTTAGCAAAGGAAAGGCTGCTGGATACAAACTAATGGAGATAATCCGGCAAAAGCCCTCTATTATTCAAGATCCATCAGATGGGAAGTGTTTAGATGAGGTCTATGGGAACATTGAGTTCAAAGATGTAACATTTAGCTATCCTTCTCGACCAGACGTCATCATCTTTCGTGATTTTTCCCTTTTCTTCCCTGCTGGGAAGACAGTTGCAGTGGTTGGTGGTAGTGGGTCTGGAAAGAGCACAGTAGTATCTCTCATAGAAAGATTCTATGATCCTAACCAGGGTATGTTGACTTGACTCATATTTTTTTAAAAAAAGAAAGGATATGATACTAGCTTTTCAAGATCTCTAGACTAATATTTGTTCCTTATTGCAGGACAAATTTTGTTGGATAATGTGGATATAAAAACACTGCAGTTGAAGTGGCTAAGAGAGCAAATAGGTTTGGTCAACCAAGAACCAGCACTTTTTGCTACTACGATACTTGAGAACATACTATATGGAAGGCCTGATGCAACAATTGCAGAAGTTGAAGCTGCAGCATCTGCAGCAAATGCTCACAGCTTTATTTCTCTGCTTCCTAATGGGTACAACACGCAGGTGTGTCTTTGCCACATTAATATCGTCTAGACTTTTGAATTGACTTTGACATTTTAAGACTGATTTGGTCATTAAGATTGATATTCATTTTTCGCAATGTTCAACAATGTCAGGAACCAGAAGACATGAATATCATATAGTTTCCCTTTCTGTTGAGAAGCGCACACGGTTCACCATGCATGTGTTGGAAAACCCCTTGGGAGATGAGCCAGCTCATTCTCTTTTTTTTTTCTTTTTTTTTACATCCGGGCTTTTCCTAAGTGGCTTATCCATTGCTACTAATGCATGACAGTGACACAGTCATTCATCTGTAGTAATTAGCCATTAGATACACAACTAACTACTAACATCTATGTGGATATCAATAATAAGGGACATTAGGATGTAAAGTGCTCATGACTTTTGGAAAGTTGTTATTGTGTTCTTTGATTCCCTCCCTGTTCTTAACATTTCATACTAAAACCCAGGTAGGAGAGCGAGGGGTACAACTCTCTGGGGGGCAGAAGCAGCGAATAGCAATAGCAAGGGCAATGCTGAAGAATCCAAAGATTCTTCTCCTAGATGAAGCAACTAGTGCCCTTGATGCAGGCTCTGAAAACATTGTCCAGGAAGCCCTAGACCGTATCATGGTTGGAAGAACGACTGTGGTTGTTGCACATCGCCTCTCCACCATAAGGAATGTCGACACAATTGCTGTAATTCAGCAGGGTCAAGTTGTTGAGACTGGGACACATGATGAACTGATTGCAAAAGGAAATTCAGGAGCATATGCCTCTCTGATCCGTTTCCAGGAGATGGCAAGAACTAGAGACTTTTCTTCCCGAAGGTCTCGCTCCTCTCGTCTAAGCCATTCACTCTCTACAAAGTCTCTTAGCCTCAGGTCTGGAAGCTTAAGGAACCTGAGCTATCAGTACAGTACCGGAGCAGATGGACGCATAGAGATGGTTTCCAATGCAGACAATGACCGGAAATATCCAGCTCCAGATGGTTATTTTTTTAGACTTCTGAAGTTAAATGCACCTGAATGGCCTTACGCTATTTTGGGTGCTCTTGGATCTGTACTTTCTGGTTTCATAGGTCCAACATTTGCCATAGTAATGAGTAATATGATCGAGGTGTTCTACTATCGGAATCCAGATGTTATGGAGAGAAAGACGAAGGAATTTGTTTTTATTTATATTGGGACAGGACTTTATGCTGTCGTGGCATACCTGGTGCAACATTACTTCTTTAGCATCATGGGAGAGAATCTCACGACTAGGGTGAGAAGGATGATGCTTGCAGGTAACTTTTCTGATTATTTTTCTTCCCAGAGTTGCCCCTTTTCCTGTGATGGGTGTTATAGATTCTTCTTATCATGCAGCTATCCTCAGGAATGAAGTTGGCTGGTTTGATGAGGAAGAGAACAATTCTACCCTTGTCGCTGCCCGTTTGGCCACAGATGCTGCTGACGTGAAGTCTGCCATTGCTGATAGAATCTCTGTAATACTGCAGAACATGACCTCGCTGCTTACATCCTTTATAGTTGGCTTCATAATCGAATGGCGCGTTTCACTGCTCATCCTTGCCACATTCCCGTTGCTTGTCCTTGCCAACTTCGCACAGGTAACCAAATTCCTGGCCCCTTCCCCAGAAGAACGTGTTTTCCCTCTCGCTAATAAGCCTGGTACTAGTTTTTTGTTTTCTTTAATGGTGAGAACATCAAATGTTTTCCTGCACCACTGGTGGATTTAGGTTCTTTTTTTTCCTCATAGCTTTAAAAACCTCAGCTGGAGTTAGTGCTAGACACGAATGGCAGTCTTGCTATCTCTCGCTTGACCACACGCTCTGAGTTGATGTAATATAAAATAAGGTTCCTCGATTATCAGAATCTTTTTTTGGCCCCTCCCAGTGCATCACTCTCCATTATGCTTCCATCCACCACAGTGGCTGTGTAACTCTGGCGTTCAAACTGTTTCCGAAAGATGAATTGCCTACCCGTGCATGTGAAGACAAGTTAAATTCTGGCAGGTCCTCGTTCAAATGGTAAATGACAGCAAACAAACCTGGACAAAAGTGGGACACTGGTGGGTGGGATCCCTGCTGCCAATGACCACTGTGCACCACAGTGCATGTGGCGCCCTCTATCTAATGAATCTGCCAAGCTGCTGGGTCCTCTGACTGGGAATTCGGGCAGTACAGAATCCAATCAATGGATGCATAAAAAACAAAGTCCTCCAGCATGCCTGTTTACTGTTCAGTAATTCCTCGAGTCCCTGTGCACTATATCAGGCTTGGATTTCACACGATTCTGCTGCTTCATGACATTTACTTCTATTGTTTTCTCTGTTCGTGGTATTGTGTATACCGCCTAATGGTTATTATATTCCCCAATGCCACTGCTGAGGTTTTTTTGTTTTTTTTCTAAAAAGCCCAACCTGCTAACCTGTAGTGGAAGTAAATATCAAAAAGAAGTAGCAGAATCCAATGCTGCGGTGCCTATGCGTATTGGTGAGAATCGTGAGATACGTTTGTTTATTAAAAAAAAAGGGACCTACCTTTGTCACTGCAGAACACCCATGTGAGCTTGTGCAGAGATTCTTTTCATGCCTTGTCTCCACCTTCCTATCTATTTACCTGTTTACTTTTACTTTTCATCATGCCATGTTCCTGTTCTACCCTTAAATGTCATTTCAAATTTTCAAGTGATCGTGCTTCGTCCCATCTGACAGTTATTTCTGTTATCTTTCAGCAACTGTCACTGAAGGGTTTCGCCGGGGACACAGCAAAGGCCCATGCCAAAACGAGCATGATCGCCGGCGAAGGCGTAAGTAATATCCGTACCGTTGCAGCCTTCAATGCACAGGACAAAATAGTCTCCCTCTTCCGGAATGAGCTCCGCATCCCCCAGCAGCGGAGCCTCCGGCGAAGCCAGTCCTCGGGCTCCCTGTTCGGCATTTCGCAGCTGTCTCTGTATGCATCCGAGGCTCTCATCCTCTGGTATGGAGCGCACCTCGTGCGGTCGGGTGCCTCCACCTTCTCCAAGGTCATCAAGGTGTTCGTCGTCCTGGTCATCACTGCCAACTCAGTGGCCGAGACTGTGAGCCTCGCCCCAGAGATTGTCCGGGGTGGCGAGTCGATCCGCTCGGTCTTCTCCATTCTCGACCGTCCTACGCGCATCGACCCTGATGACATGGACTCCGAGCCGGTGGAATCCGTCCGGGGAGAGATCGAGCTCCGGCATGTTGACTTTGCCTACCCATCTCGGCCAGACGTCTCCATCTTCAAGGACCTGAACCTGAGGATCCGAGCAGGACAGAGCCAGGCCCTGGTGGGCGCCAGCGGGTCTGGAAAGAGCTCTGTCATTGCACTCATTGAGAGGTTCTATGATCCCACTGCTGGCAAGGTCATGGTCGATGGGAAAGATATCCGAAGGCTAAACCTGAAGTCCCTAAGGCTGAAGATAGGACTGGTGCAACAAGAGCCCGCACTCTTCGCAGCGAGCATCTTCGACAACATTGCATATGGCAAGGATGGTGCCACCGAGGAGGAGGTGATTGCCGCCGCCCGCGTCGCAAACGTCCATGGGTTCGTGAGCGCATTACCGGACGGGTACAAGACGGCGGTGGGGGAGAGAGGAGTGCAGCTCTCTGGTGGGCAGAAGCAAAGGATCGCCATTGCCAGGGCAGTGCTCAAGGACCCAGCCATACTGCTCCTGGACGAGGCGACCAGTGCGCTGGATGCCGAGTCGGAGTGTGTGCTGCAGGAGGCGCTGGAGCGGTTGATGAAGGGGAGGACGACGGTGCTGGTGGCGCACCGGCTGTCCACCATCCGGGGAGTCGACTTCATTGGCGTCGTTCAGGACGGACGCATCGTCGAGCAGGGGAGTCATAACGAGCTGGTGGGCCGGCCCAATAGTGCCTACTCACGGCTGCTGCAGCTGCAGCATCACCATGGCTGACGCAGGTTCAGCTGGTTGACGGTTGTGATCACTCTGACCACCTCTGGTTTTGATCCTGTCAAGATTGATGCAAGATCCTTTGTTTTTCTTCTTTTTGGTTTTTTCCCCATCTATCTTGACGTGGTGATTGTAGATATACTGGGGGTGGGGGGTTTTAGCAAGATGTTAATGATGGATGGTACTTATAATTCTGGTGACACCTCGCTCTCCAGTTTGGAGCGCGTGGTGATCTGTTGGATGTGGTATGAAATTGTATTGGTTTAACCTGAAATTGCCTCTCTCTAAAAAAAAATGAAATTGCCTCTCTCTAAAAAAAATGAAATTGCCTTCTTTTCCATTTGTGAGGTTTATATAACAGAGGATTTATCATTTGTTTTTATTATAAAATTATTTAGGGTACAAAAGAATATTGAGTAAAAGATGACTTTTATGCATGTTACATAAATTCTTGTTAATCAGAATATTAATAAAGAAAAAGCAACTGTAATGATCACTGTTAAAACATGTTTCACATTTCAGTGTAAAAGGTAATAATTATTTCTTAGACTTTATCCATATCTAGAGAGTACCCTACTGGTCTTTAATTTACGGCCAAATGAAGCCTAAGACAGCCAAGAAATGGCAACATGCCACTGGCTCAATGGCACCAAGGGTCTCTCTTTCTTAAGAAGACCATGAGTTCAATTCTCATCTTCTACATTTGGGGGCGATTTTGAAGGAGCTTATGTGCAAGTGCTCTTCTCATACTATACCTCTAACCAAAAAAGAGTAATACTTGGTGCGCCATTACAGGTGCAGAAGAGATAACGTGTATTGAGCCCTCCAACTCATTTCGCTACTTAGAAAGTCAGCATGGACGTTGTCTTCCCCCTTAGACATCTGGTGACATCATTCATGTGTCAGCACACATTGAAGTGTCAGATTCAAAAAAAGAAAAAATTGTCCGTTAGATTGCATTTTTCAAAATATGGATGGTGCTCTCAAAAACATGATCGAGCTCTCAAGAGTATAATCACGTTTTAGTATCTAGAGACATAGTCGTGTTCTCAAGAGCATGATGTTCTGGAGAGCATCTGGATACTCTGAAATATTTTACAGAGCATCATGCTCTCAAAGGCATGATTACGCTCGTAAAAGTATGATCATGCTCTCGAAAGTATGTGAAAAAAATAGTTTGACAATTTATTTATTTTTTAATCTAACACCTCCCATGTTCAATGATGTGGACGGACATTTAACATGAAAAGGGAAGTTAGGATTGATTATAAATGACTAAATGAGTTAAACTATCTAGCATGTTTAAATAAATACGTTGGATTAGCATTTTTAATATTTGACTCTCTCTCTCTCTCTACATATATATATATATATACACGTGTATTGTCCGCAACAGATTTTCACCTCTGAAAGTCAAAGTCATTAGATATAACTATTATTGAAATCAATTTAATTAGATGAAATCTAATCATGCCAAACATATTATGAATTAAAGAATTGAGTTTTAATTGAAATTAAACAGAAATGAAAACAGGTATAATGTGAACAAAATTTGCTAACATAAATTATCATGAGTAAACCTTGCTGCAGCGCATGGCGGTGCTAGTATATCTAGAATTTTTTAAGGTCACGCTCAAGATGCTCTATGTGTCTGTATGCCAATCTCTGATTGAATGATCCAAAAAATTAAAAATAGAGTCCCAATGAACAGAAAAAATATATCTTTACTGAATAGAGCCTAATAATATTTTTTATTTTTAAAATTTATTAAATCATCTGATCAAAGATCAAATTTACAAATGCATAGAAATCTTCGCAGCTGACTTTAGAAAATTTTCAACGTTGTGTTTTTGGATGCAGGAGTACTGCTGTACATGGAAAAGCCCGACCTACCGGACCGGGTTTTAAATAGGCCTGGGCCACAAGAAAAAGACCCAAGTAAGATTAGCCAGGTCCTGCCACCCCATCACATAAACGGGCTGGGCTTGGGCATGAATAGACCAATCCGAAGGCCCGTTCCCCGAAGGCAAACGGGAAATCGTTCTTTCTTCTAATCTGATGGAGCAATATGGGACGTAATATTTTTTTTAGAATTGTAGTACGACTACCGTCCGATTAAATAACTGTGATGATTCTTCTCCACTATCAGAGCACACTGCAGTAAGTATTATTTAACCTGCTGTTCCTTGTCCAAACCATAGTTCCCATTGGATCCAAATCACCGCTGCATTGAGATGCTCATTGCCACCCATCAATTCCACCAATGCATCATGTATTTCTCTTGTTTTTGTTTTTTTTGTTTTTTTTGTTTTGGGTGCGGGAGGGGGCTTACACCAATGCATCATGTCATTGATGGGGAATAAGGAGTTGTAGATTAAAGATCTAGGTCCCTCTTTTATTACTTCCTGCTAGCTGCTGCATGTGGCTGATGATGTGTTACTTTGATCGACTACATCGAAGAGGACACTACAACTGATGAAGGGATCCCATCTTCGGTTCTCACTTGAATTTTTTTTTGAATTCTTTTAAGGTTGGTCCTATCATGTTCTATATGTCCGTAAAATTTAATTTCCGATTAAACAATGTGAAAAATGTAAAAAAAAAAATCGAGTCCTAAAACACCCTTAATGACGGAGCTCAATAAATTAAAGTTTAGTTTTTTTTAAAAAAAAAAATCAAACTATCCAATCAGAGATCAAATTGTACAATGTGTAAGATATGGTGGGACCAACCTATAAAAATTTTAAAAAAAGATTCTTTTCATTTTTCCTACCACGTATGTGGTGCTGTAAGTGTTATTGTGTAGAAAATTATACAAGTCTTTAATTGTTAATGTCACATACATATAAAAATGGCAATTACCTAATGGAACATTCTTAGTAGACATTTCTAAAATCCCATTACTCAAGAAACAGATTTTGCATATGAATTATTGATCTTTTAGGCTTACTTAATACTTCGTATGCATTAATATATGCTATTTAACCATAGCATAAAGTTGAACTTATAAAATAATTAAAAATTTCAAACCTCTTATATCCGTAAACATGATTGCAATTTTAGCATCTTATGTTCATAAGTTTTTTTGTCATAATTATATGATATTCTTTGTTGCTCTGCTTGACCCATTCTAATTGTCATGTTATTATGAAAAGATAGAATCTAAGTATAACCAAATCTTTTTTAAGTTTAAATATATTTTGCAAACAAGCAAAAGAATCGAGTGAAGTAGTCATTTTTTGCCCATCTATAGTTTAGAAAAAATAGTGTATTCAAAATATTTAGACAAACATAACATGGCAAGCAATTAAAAGATGGATAGAATAAGTAACATTTTTCCTATGCAGTAAAAAGTGAAATAAAAGTATTCATATTGTAGGATGAAGAGAGAGAGAAAATGTTTCAAAGGTTGTAAACTACAAGGTAAAAAATACACCTCAAAGTGGCTCCCTTAGTATGAAAGTGCACAATGAATCATTGTGATCTTCAAGACTAGCTTCTATGAACACTTTCTCATCAATAAGTTCCGGAAGAATTCAAAATTTGAAACTAGCCATTTCACCAAGCCATTTATCCACATTTTGATGAAATTTAAAAACATTCATGAATTCATTTGGAAACACTATGAAAAGCGAGATTCTGGACATCCTCAAAAGATAAAAATGCCCAACTTAGTTACTCATTTGCTATGCACAACTCTTCCTACTCCCACTTTGTCTATGATGCCCCTTCCCCCTCCCTTGCCCATGCATGAGCATGAGTTCTCTTCCTCCATCTCCTCGACATCAACCCCATATCTTCCTTCTCCATAGACCACATTGACTTCCTCTAATTCTCCAAGAGATCCCCCCCCTCCAGAATGAGGAACCTCCATATATCAACTGCCAAGTCTGCCATCAAGAAGAAGATGACGCTTAAGCCTTTTAGTGTGTGTTACACTTCAGCCTTTTGGTGTGTGTATGTGTGTGTGTGTGTGTGTGTGTTGGTGGGGGGGGGGGGGGGGGGGGGGGCTGCGGAGAAAAGGAAAGTTCTAGAGAGAGGTTAGGTCATGAATAGGTGAGATCCGGTAAAAGAGGAATAAAAGGTTGAATTTTTTAATGTTATGGGCGTAAAAGTAGAAAAAAAGAGTCTCATAGGCTTGGATTCACATGTCATCTTTCTTTTCGGAGATGACACAAGAATTTGAAAGACTCTTTTTTTCACTAGGCAGCAAAAACCTGTATTCGTATTATTCAATGGTAGTTTTTTTATTTGAAAAGGATATCATGTAATTTGACTTCTGTGCACTCAAAAACTACTAAACTCGGACGAAAATTTTCCCTAAACAAGGTCTAGGTTAATCTCAAGAATCTTAACTTTGGCTAGAGGAAGAGATGGCTTCTACATCTACATGCGGCATGTATGATTTCCCTTAAAAGCTTGAGCGTTGGTTCAATCTCCTTTTGTCCGACTGAAATGAGAACATGTCTCCCTTCTTTGTTTAAAATCCCTACAATACTTTGAGAAAAATGGCCAAATATTGATTAAATTGTTCTTCATGTAGTAGCTATGCTAAAATACAAATTTCAATAAAAGGAAGGACAAGTAGAGTCCAAAGGTTAAGAGAAGGGAGGAGTATAGAAGAAGCATATCTCAAGTGAGGAGTTTTCTGTTAGCATAAATAAATCCTTTTCACCTAGTCACGTTCTCAATGGGCATTCAAAGCATGCAAGCTACAAAATAATATTACACTAACACTAGGACATAATAAAAATACATAGAGAACATATACACTAATCCATAAGCATGTTGTATTGCATGCAGTAGTCCATCTTCCAATCGTGAATTATCTAAAAAATGTTTTACTCTATTTTATCGATTTCAAAAAATATCACTTGCAAAAATCATTTCCATGGGTTTATGTGTCTCATATTTTCAATAAATCTCAAAATCATTATCATTACAATCAAGCTCTTAACTACTTTTATTTTGATTGTCCCCTAACTTGGATTTTAGGGTTGAAGACCCCTTTTGAAATGGGCACTTGATGACCAACTAATAAGGAGGACCACTATTTTCCATAATCTTTATCAATATGTTGACCTTTTATGATAATGATTAAATAATGATGTTTCATCTCTCAAATCTTAATTATAATTGTATTTAGTTATTCTTCTTTTCCTTTTATCAACATACTTTGCTAGAGAGACATCACTTTGCTGAACTTATGTGCACTTTACATTAGAGCTTCCAAACACTAAACAATTTGAAGATGTATATGTAATAAATTCTTATATTACATCTGCACAATGTTCAGAATTATTTGGTTATGATGTATCCATCTGATATTAACAAAAAAGGGCTAATGTCATGAATAAAAATCATGTTTCCTCCCTTAAGTAGGGCTGTCCACACATACCTATGCCCGGTAGTCCAGCCCAGCCAACCTTTGTAAAGCGAGTTTGAATATTAAAGTTGAGCCTATTTTATTCTTGGACTAAAGTTTAGACTACAATTTTGAAATAGATCTAACAAATACGTTGAGTTTGGACAATGCCAAGCTTAAGTCGAAAATCCAATAAACATGAAATATAGATACTAATAATTATATTTATATAATATATAGTCTTACATCAATAATATTATTCATTCATTCATTCATATACTGTGTAAATGATAATATACATCAAGCATGGCAATTCGAATCTTTTATCCAATATTCACTAAATAAAAGAAAGTACTCTCCGCGTGTAGTTACTCAAGAATTCTACATATGTGAAAATTATTATGTGAAAATCATATTTTAAAACATCCTAGAGGTCATCATATTCACTATCACCTGTTATAAGATTTTAATGTAAGCGAGTCAACATTAGATCTAGGTGCTGGTTGAACTTCTATTTTATCAAAGATGTTCACATCTTTGAGGGTCTTTTTGTTAAGTTAAACATGAGTATTTAACATATATATGAATATTTTGATGGGTTTCAAAAAAAGCTTCTACTGTTTGGGAAATTAGGTCTATTTATTCTCTAGAATGAGTTGCAAAACCTAACCTCATTTCTGTTTAATAGTCAAAGGATTAAATTAGGATAACCTAAGATTCCTAAGGTGCTCAAGCGACCGGGGATAGATTTGAAAAGATTACCACCATAAATGCCATGGCTTACCCGTATTCCAAGTAAAAGTGAGAGAACTTATCTAGGGAGTTAACCTTTCATTGACCCCAGTGATCTTGAGACTCGCACCCAATTAAAATGGTTTTATAACTCTATATTTGACATCACACACGTAACACAAATTTTAAGGTGAATGAATGACAAATATATAAGTAAAATTTGTGACTTTCACTTGAATTATGTGTGCATGATGCCAAATATAGAGTCAAATACACGAATTACAAAATCGTTTTCCATATTAAATCCCAGCCCACATCTGAAAGCCTGGTGATACAGATAACAGGTCGGTGCAGCAGTGCACTGTACCATGTACGGTGTAGTTCGTGAGTTTTTTTTTCAATTGACTATATCAAAAATCAGATCCCACTCCAACTTGCTATTGGTAACATTGGGGCAAGACAATCTAGATAATAATTTGCTGCATCGCCAGGGGGCAATTACGCCACCTGGCGGTGCAGCCAGGTTAAAAAAAAAATCTTTGAATTTTTTTTTTTGAAGTCTCGATACTGTTCAACTCGATTTTACAATTCGATGTTGAATCAAATGAACTAAAAAAGATGAAAAATCAAAAGCCAGTTTCCAGTATTTCATTAAATTTACTGTTCATTTGGGGTCGGATCCAAGATCAAATTATATGATCGGGTCAGATGGATTAGAGGGTTTAAAAAAAAAAATTTGACTTGACTGTACCGTCAGGCAACGTAATTATCTCTGGTAGTTTAGCAAATTATTCCTGTCAATCTATATGAAATTGTACTGCCTTTCAGTAGTGCAGCAAGTTTATATTATTTTGAAAGACAGCAATCAGGCTTAAATGGAATTGGATTTTAGTCTTCAAAGTGAAACTGCGCCAACCTTAGGTGTCATATCTTTTGATAGATCAGGACTTAAATTTTGCCAAGCTTGACTCCAACTTAGTCCATCGATATCCCTATTTTTAAGTAATTTCTTTAAATTTTTAACAAACTCTGTTTTTAAAAATTGGAGGTATTACTTAAGGGTGTCTGATGCGGCTTTCACTTGAAGATGCGTTGGACTTTTGTACCCCTCAAACCCAATTATTTTGAGAGGAGACTAGATTGTAAAAGTCATTTACATAATTTAGCTTCCAATTAAAAACTTCAAATTGGAAGCTTCCTGCACTACAAAAAATGAAGATGTTAGAAAAGACTTAACTAAAATAACAATTAAAAATTAGTTACATCTACCATGCTCTAATAATTTTCATGTCAAAAGTAGAAAAATAAAATTGACTTCTAATTAAGATAACCGCTAGCCAACTCTTTTAAATTAGATGACCTTAAAAGCACTTAATTAGATTATCACAAAGCAAACAGAACTTGTTGGTTATGAGGTCCACATCAGCCCCCGGGACCACCAGATTTGACATCACAGATACGATAAAACAGCAACGTCTTATGGCACATTATACTAATCTGGGGTGTTCTGTATTATGGAAGAGAGCTCCTTGAGGGAAAAAAGAAATATTAAGCAATTGACTAAAGTATTTTAGTCGATTAAAAGAGAGAGATCGAATTAGATGACTAAAGATAAATTACTACCTCGGTCACTAATTTTTTTAGTAAGTTTAATTCTGTGAAATTGGCGTAAAAGTTGCTGCTAGTAGGATCACCTTTATTTATTGGATTCAATAAAGAGATTTGATAATCATTTTTTTTATAATTCACTCCATCTAATCTCAATAAAAGAAAGGAAAGAAGGATTTAAGAATGGACGAGTGTGAAGGATGGAGTAGGACAGCTACAAAACATGGTTGGATAAGCCATTTTTTATGACACATAATCACGAACTTGGTTTATTAAAATTTAGGGTTGGTCCGAGAGGGGGATAGCCCTTCAGCCTCCTACTCTAAGTAAAAAATTTATAATAATAATAATAAAAAAAGGTGCATTAGGGGATGGGGAACATGACTGCACATTTTGGTTTTTAAGGAGTTTGCATGCAATTGCTTGTTAAGAAGGGATGATTATGAGATTAACCTGTTAATCAAATGTCCATGCGTAGACGAAATTTAAGGTCCAATTTTACCCTCCCAAACGTTGGAGTGCCACTTGCTTTCCATCATGGGTGTACCATGTTGGCACTTGGCACTAAGTTCTAGTTTGAGTGTGGTCATCAAATTTCAAAGATCATATGGTCATAAGATTGAAAATTTTCTCAGAAGAATTTAAAAAATTGTTGATCTTCGAAGAATAGTCACAAAACCGGATGAATGTTAAGGACTATGCCTGCGAATTACAATATATACATGTTGTGTCAAGTATCATTCATTCTTGAAAAATGTTTGTTGCACACTTTAGAGGAGAAGGATGCAATCTGATGGTTCCCTTCTCAATCTTGATGTAATATTTTTATCTTAAACAAGTGTAGGATTGAAGGATCACTCCAATTCGCCGTGGGTACGCAAATATTTCTTCGCATTCTTATGAGAAATACTTATGGTAATACTCTCTAAAAATATAGTAGTATAGTTATGGGTCACATTTAAGTTCCGTTGCATCCTATGCAGTGATTATATTGTCACATTTATGGAAATATTGTAACAAATATTTTTCAAAATCGGATCACTGCACCTTCTCCCCTGTGCCCCTCACTCACGAGGGGAGGGTGAAAGGATCACTTAACTTTGAAATAATGGGGTGTATTTTATTACCTCCTTTTCTATGAATTAGTAGGCGTAAGAGAAAAGACTGGATCTTATTTTATATTTTCCTCATTCTTACGCGAGAAAACCTTGCTACACCACAAGATGTTATTACATCATCCGACGGTGGAAGGAAAATAAAAAAATATTTTTTTATTATTATTTATTGAGACTTAATTTTTGAATTTTCATAATTTTAAAAAGTATTCAATTAAAAGTCAAGTTATATGAACATATAAGACATGTTGAAGGCTTAAAAAATAAAGAATATATTTTAAAAAAACACTGACGGTGCAACAACATTTTCTCTTTTTATACGGTGAATCTAAATGGGCCCGGCCCCGGCCCCGGCATGGCCTTTTGGAGGTTTCGGCTCAGAAACGGGGGTGTTTTGGTAATTTGACGAATGGAGTCCTCTGGCCTCGTCTGTCACGTCTTTAGATACGCCTCTTTGAGGCCTCTGCCTCACTGAAAAAAGAAAAGGTTTCTTCTTTTCTCGTCTCCTCTCTCCATTTCGCCATCGGTTCTTCGATTTTGGACCGCCTGCCCAGCGCCATAGGAATTCCTTCTCTCAATTTCCTTCTGTCCATCAGTCCTCTTTGACATCCCCGGTAATCTCTCTCTCTCTCTCTCTCTCTCTCTCTCTTGCAAGTGGTATGAATTCCTGGTATGCAGTTTAGTGCTTCAAGCTCTAATCTTGTTTCCACTTTTCTCATGATTGGTTAGTGTTTTCAATTGTGTGTTTGTGGGTTTTTTATTTCAGTCCTGGATTCTGGTGCCAAACCCTTTTTTTTTCCTTCTCTGTACTATGTTCTGTGGCCTGGGAAGGGAATTCAACTTGGAGTTGCATGTTCTGTTCTGCCTCTTTATCAGTTTTGGACTCATGGGAGATGGATTCTGTTTGCTAAATTATGTAGTGGGGATGACCACGGTTATTGCTTCTTCCTGCATGCGTTTCTATGGGTAAATAGGAACTGAAGTTTTTGGATGGGTAGCATGGTGAAGTTCTGATCAATGGTTGTCAGGCTAGGGGTAGCACCTTTTCTTTCTTTCTTTATTTTGTTGGAATAATTGGAACGGTCAGTGATGAAAAGTCATTTGTCGGCATGAGTATTGGCCAAGTTGCATGCGATCGTGTTATGGCTTCCCTCTTAAGCAAGCGTAGCTTTCTTTATAGCTTTACTTCATCTATAAGCATCACTGGTTTCTAATTCCTAAGCATGTTAGACCTTGACTCCTTTGATTAATAAGTCTATTAATTTTTTCGTTTACTTCATTGGTACCATATGCAATCTGGAGTTTCTATGCATGATTTCTTTTTTCGGAATTAGATGGCAGAAGCCCACAGAACTGGGTTTGTCATTCTTATCTGATTGGCATTGTTACCAGCATGTAAAATGTGTCCTGGAATCATTGGGGGACAGGTTTCTCATTTACGAGAATGATGTAGATGAAAATTGTTGGACAAGTGACCAACACACAAAACGAATGCAGCAATTGTTGCTACAAATGGATGCCCGAATTGGTTTACATGTGAAGACCTTAGAGAATAAAGTTATAGGGAAGTAAGAAAGGGATGGATAGCAAAGTTTGTTCATTTCTCCTCTGGTAAGGTTCTATCGTATTAAATTGTGTAAAAGACTAGAAGGTGAGATGCAAATGCTTTTATTTTTTGTGAGACTCCTAGTAGCAAGTGTATCTTTCCTCCATGGGTGGTCGGCAAAGCAAAAGTCAAGGAGGTCCAAAGAATATAGACACTCATTGCCGTTCAGATCTGATAGAAAAACAAACCTATTGTGTTTTTCACGGCTTTTTTCTTCAGAGGACCTCTTTTTCATCAGTTGTTTCTGGCATGTTTTCTTCCTTTCCTTCAAGCTATATAACTCTTGAAATTAATAGTTGATAGCATGTGGCTTCTCTTTCTTTTCCTCTTGTCTGCAATTTACTTTTTTGTTAAAAATATTTATTCTATGTGCAGATTATTCTATGTAATTATGTTGCTTATCTTTAACTAGATGCTGATGCATTTTTATCATTTGACGATTGTTCCAGCGAGAAGAAACTTTTTGTGGCATCCATCTTCATATTGGGCAATCATGAGTCATACTGGTTACACAGTGGAAGTGACCAATCTCTCACCAAATGCAACTGAAAGAGATGTTTACAACTTTTTTTCCTTCTCTGGAGAAATTGAACATGTTGAGATTATTAGGTAATAGAACTGGTACATATCTTGTTACTTTAGTACAGTATGTTCTTTAAACAAAGAAACTGATGGGCTATCGTTCTCTATTTTTTTGACTTTAATCCCTCCCACTGATATCTTTCAGTTGTTGTCCCAGTGCAATGATTATTCTATTTATTTGTTAAATTTGTGTGCCATATTTTAATGAAATTCTATGTGCCAACATGCATTTGTTAAAGGTCATGTCAATTTGATAATCTCAAATGGCTCTGTTTATACATAATGTTTCCTGTTTTTTGTGATATTGAAATATATGTGGACAAAACTGTGGATGTCTGTTAGAGATAAATCCTTTGAAGGATAGCTGTAGGGGAAAAGTATTTGATAATAAATTCATCCAAATCACTTTTTTATAGTATGCTGCCATGATCTCATTGTTCATTTTTGTTGTTTTAGTGTTACAAGTTCCCATATTTCATATATTTTCTTGATACCCTAGTGATTGAATCCCTGTGAATGTGTTCATCCTAAGCAGATCTGGAGAATATGGCTCTACAGCATATGTAACATTCAAAGAAGCTCATGCCTTGGAAACTGCTTGTTTGCTTAGTGTAAGTTCCCTTTAAACTTTTCCTGACTGATCTTAGCCCAAGTAGGTTCTTTGTTTGGTGTCCATTTGCATTTCTTGGTCTTTTTTATTAAATTTACCAGCCCGGAAGGTGCAACCAAATTCAAGTGGTAGATGGTCAAAGGATGTAGGGAAGGCCCAAATTGAGATGGATAGATATATTAAGGAAGGATATGGCTTCTCCAGCCTTAACTAGAAGCATGGCACTTGATAGAATAAATTGATGGGACAGGATTCATGCAGCCGATACCAAATAAGTGGGAAAGACTAGTACTGATGATGATGACAGCAATGAAATGATAGAGTATCTATTAATAAGTGTGGACACATTATTTGTGATGAATGTTTTTGCTCGTTTAGTTGCAGTACATTGCTTTAGTTGGAATCATGTTTTTCTTAAACAACTTCCACTTGTATGTATAATATGTCATGACCCATCTAGCTGAATTCAGATCCACCAGTCTAATGTCAATCCTTTTTTTTCCCCTTCTGCTGAATGTTTCCCACAACTTTGAGGTTTTTCTATTGCCATCAGTCACTACTCCATGATGATCCTCGAGGTTCCTTTCTAAATCCTTGCTCAGACAAAAGTGAGTGTCAATTTTATCACTGCCAACAAGCTGTAAGGCTTTTTCTGGTACTTTAAGATTCAGCTCATCCTCACACATCCTTCCGTTAATTGTTGGATGAATCTATACTATGGTCGTATAGTCTGTGAAGTGTCTCCCTATCAAATTTCACAAAATGTGGAGCTAGCTCCCTGTACGAGTACAAAGGTTTTAAAATTTTTCCTGCCAGCAGCAAAGGTTGTGAATTTCTTGTGCAACTAGAACTTAAACCTGTATTTAACCCTCTTTATCAAAGGAATAAGTACTTCATCATGTTGCTTATTGTACTTGTGGAACAATTTTGTGTGAAGATTGGAGTTCTTCTAATTGCTATGACTATCTCTCCTTCATTGTCCCAGGGAGCCACGATCGTAGACCAGCCTGTTTGCATAGATCGTTGGGGACATTATGAAGAACCTTACGATATCTGGGCCAGGCATTCCTGGAGGGTTGTAGAAGACATGGAACACCTGGTATGTTTTTAATTCACATTATTATAAGGCTAAACTATAATAATGTGAATTTTCAAAAGACTTCTGGTTATCTTTTCTAAAATCAGAAAAGAAAAGGTCTGATGATAAATGTTTAAGAAATAAAAGTAAGACTACTTGATCCTATTTATCATATTAGGAAGTTCAATGTATACCCATGATAGCAATCGTGGCAGATCAAGAAAGCTGATCTGTATGGAATGTCTGCAATTACTAGTTTATCACAGACTTTGAAAAGTTTGAGAAGGTCCTCTCATTTGGTTGAGGGAATGCTTCAGATGAAATTCTTATGTTGGGGAGAAGGGGGGTTGGAATTTCTTGTATAAACCCCTCATTCAATGCTAACATTCACAAATCTTGAGCAGGGTTCACAAGTGAACAATTTCTCCATGACCCCAAGGGAAGCAGTGACAGTGACCCAGGAGGTGGTGAAGACAATGCTGTCAAAAGGATACGTACTCAGCAAAGATGCACTGAGCAAGGCCAAGGCCTTCGATGAGTCCCACCAAGTCTCAGCCACTGCAGCGGCAAAGATAGCTGAACTGAGCAAGAGGGTCGGTCTCACAGACAAGATCAATGCTGGAGTGAACACCATTCGGTCTGTGGATGAGCAGTACCATGTGTCTCAGACCACTAAAACAGTGGCCTCTGCAACTGGTAGGACAGCTGCTGCAGTTACGAGCACCATCGTCAACAGCAGCTACTTCTCTGCAGGAGCCCTCTGGGTGTCTGGTGCTCTAACAAAAGCTGCCAAGGCTGCAGCTGATCTGGGTAACCGTGGTCATGGAAACTGAAACATGCTAGGCTTTACCCCGCAACTCCTCTGGAGCTGCTACTTCTTTGTGGATGATGTAATGTGAAATCATGGTTTCACATGATGTAATGTAATGTTGAACATGTGAAATCATGTGATGTTAATGTGCAGTATACCATGGTTTCTGTTATGTTCTTCTGTATCATAATTAAGTGGAACGTGTGAAATCTTGATGCTATTGTGTAGTATAACTCATGTAAGAGTAGAGCAGAAAACTGAACAAAATGATGTTATCTAACAATAACAGCCACTGGCCCAAGATGGCAATCCTTCAAATCAAATAGTAGAGTAATACTTGCTGCAATGCCCCTGCATGTTGCACATAGGGGTATTGCAGTAGGTAAATGATTTTTTTTTCTAGGTCGGCCCTGAGGTGCCTTAACTGTCCGTACAGTGCAATATCCAATCGATCAACTAAAAAAAATCTGAAAAATAAAAAATTAAACTCCAATGAACAGTAAAAATGTGTATTTTTTACTGTTTATTAGAGTTTGATTTTTTATTTTTTGAATTTTTTTTAAGTCATCCGAACGGACATTGTACTGTATGGACAACCGGTTAAGGCACTTCGAAGGCGACCTAAAAAAAAAAAAATCATTTACCCATTGCAGCAAGTATTACTCCAAATATTAATAGAGACACCCAGGGCACTGCAACTGCTACGGTGATGAGCCGGCACATCTTTTTAGATTAGGATAAAAATGGAGTTGTTAGAGAAATTTTAACTTATTTAATTACTCAATATCAGTTATAAACATTCACCTTTGATGAGGCAGAATCCGATTCGGCCTATTAAAACAAGTCCAACACAGATCAGCCCAACAGCGGCAGTAAATAGGCCCCCTGGGAGCCTTCGGCCCGTTAGCGGCCCTCGGCCCAACAGGCAGCCCAGTAGGCTTCGGCCCGTCAGCGGCCCAATAGCTTTCGGCCCGTTAGCGGCCCAGCGGCCCTCGGCCCAACAGGCAGCCCAGTAGGCTTCGGCCCGTCAGCGGCCCAATAGCCTTCGGCCCGTTAGCGGCACTGCAGCCCTCGGCCCAGCAGGCAGTCCAGTGGTCTTCGGTCCGTCAGCGGCCCAATAGCCTTCGGCCCGTTAGCGGCACTGTAGCCCTCGGCCCAGCAGGCTTCAGCCCGTCAGCGGCCCAACCCCCTTCGGCCCAATAGCCGTGTCCGGCCCACTCCGATGGAGGACTAGGCACTATGGCGGTTTACCAGTAAGCCCGGAACATAGTCCTATATCAGTTACCACCGTTAACCATCATCTATCCTCCGCTATAAATACACCGCAATTTATTGCCAAAGGTATGTCTCCGTGACCCTCAAGGACTATAGTCCGAAAAGCATTAAAGCTACCCTTTGCCTTCTTAATCGAATCTTCTTCAGAAGCTAACTTAACCATCGGAGGGGGTTCCTAAGGGCCGAAGCCCGGGACTCCTACTGACCGGTTTCTTCTTCTTTCCCTCCTGCAGGGACTCGGTTCGAATCATCGCCGATCTTCCCGAGTTGGTCTCGGCCGCCGACCTCGGACTTCTCCCTCCGGTCTCGACGCCGTTTGCCGACTGACTCTCCTCGCCCGAAGGTGCCTCGGCACCTCACCGGCTGCCCTTCGACCGGAGGGACTTCGGCCGCGCCTTACGGGGGATAGCCGACGTCCGACCGAGCGACCCTCGGCCTCGGATCTTCGACCGCGTCTCTGCCTCCATCGCCTTCCGGATCCCCGTCGGGCCTCTTGACCGATCCGACCCAGCTCCGGATCCCAAACTTCGGATTCCAGCTTCGGAATCCGGTCGTGATAGCTTCGGCTACATCAACCTTGAAAGTAGAAATCCAAATAGTTGTCGATTAAACGCTCTACCAAACATGGTTTTATATAAGCTACATTGGTTGGTTGGCAATGATATTTGGATGGAGCCTACGTTGGCCAAGGCGTCGATCCTAACTCTTACAGAAGTTCAAGGCAGCTATAAAAATAGTTATTAATGCAATTTTTGACATAATTTGGGATACGGCTCTTGATTGAGATGGTGAATATTGTTGTCCAACATCTGCTTATATGCGCTCACCATGATAATTCTAGGACAGGTCATGCTCATATGCCATCATAATGTTATAAAATTGAATCACAGATTCAAACTCCTCCTTTTTCCCATATTTTGAATAGTGGTACATATCGGCCAAGTATGTACATGTTCTCTCAAGTGGGGAGAGTTCTAATCTTAGAAGTGACAAGTAAATTTTCTTCTCAAATGGATATTTTTTCTGCCGGCTATAAGAGTGCACATGTAAATAAGCCCTACGAAAGGACATGTTAATTCCTAAACTCTTACACACTACAAGAGCTAGGAACTGAACCTAAGACCTCACCAAGAGCAAGATGGGGAGGCTTAGGTACCGCTGGGCCACCAGTTGGTCACAGACTTTTTTTTTTTTTTTTTTTTTTTTTTTTTTTTTTTTTTTTTTTTTTTTTTAACTTTTGATATATAGCACACGGCAAGGGACGAACCCCACCACCCAGCCGACCAGGGATCGACCCTCGGGGCAACACAAGACGCAACGGCCCATGGAGTCGACTTATCTATTTGGTAATACAGTTAGGAAAATATTTTCAAGAAAATCTGATACAAAGATTTATTTGGTAGCCAATATATCATTAGTCAACAAAAAAAATAGTATGTTAACTCGATCTAAATCAAGAATTTGGCATCGGAGGAGAAGGTCAGTATGTCGCTATTCTAAAAAATTTCAAACGTCCCACTTACCTACTTGACAAAGATGACTGTGTGTGTTGGTTAAAAATAAAAGAAATTGTCTTTTCTTTTATGGGGTTAAGATAAACTTTCATCTTTTTTTGGGATGTTCGATTTAGAATCGAATTAGATAGACATGTAAGACATGTCAGGGGCTTTCAAAAAAATCAAAAAATATGAAAAAAATAAAAAATCGAGCCTGAATGAATAGTACACTACTGTTCATTGGGGCTTAGTTTTTGAATTTTCATCTTTTTTTGAGATGTCCGATCAAAAATCAAATTATATGAGCATGTAGGTCATGTTAGAAGCCTTCAAAAAAAATTATGAAAATTAAAAAATCAATCCTCAATGAATAGTACATTAATGTTCATCAAGCCTTGATTTTTGAATTTTTATTATTTTTTAAGATGTCCGATCGAAAATCCAATTATGTGAACATGTAGGGCATGTTGGGGGTTTCAAAAAAAATTCAAAAAAGTTTTTTTTTAGTTTGACTGTACCATCAGGTGACGTAATAACCCTAAAGGGTGCAGTAAGTTATTCAACCATTAAAATTACTTATATTTATACCCTTAAAACTTAAGATATTATAATTTTACACTTATATCTTTAAAACAATATGATACTTTTGAAACTTACTAAAGTTTCACTTTTACGGCAAAAATAAATAAAAATATATTTTCTAAAAATATATTTTTATAATAAAAAATTTTTTAAAATCATTTTCCTTCTAATTATGTTTTAAATACAACCAAATATATAATGTGTAACGTGTCAAGATGTGATATTTTTTTATTTGAACCATCTAATTAGATATAAAGTTAGAACATTATGGCAACCAAAAAAAAATAAAAAGATCTTTTGATTTTGCCATTTGAACTTTGACAGTTTGTAGACATGATTTTTTTTTATTTGAATCATCTAATCTAATATCAACCTAGAATGTTCTCCAAACTCAAAAAAAAAAAAAAAAAAAAGTTATACTGATTTATCAAATTTTGATGGTGTGAGGACATGATCTTTTTTTATTTGAAATATATGATCAAAGGCTGAGTTGAATGTGCTCTCAACTCATCAAAAAAAAAAAAGATCAATTGACTATGTTATCTATGTTAATAATCGAATAAGTGTTCGATCAGACAATTCAAATTTTTTTACAAGAAGACAAACAAGTGAAAAGATTTTTAAAAAAATATTGGTTGCGTTTTTAAGAAAATATTTTACAAATAAATAAATAAATGATAAGATTTTCAAAAAAAATATTTTCAAAAGTACCAAACGATAAATTTTGTTTTTATATTCCTTGTAAATTAATTTTCTTCCCAGTCGAATATATTTTACATAGAACTAGACTAAACGTACCCCAAGTTGAAAATTAAAAGGAAAAAAATACTCTTTAATGTTGCGATTCGAATTTTGATCATGTGAAGATATTGTATTTTTATTTGAATTATCCAACCAAATGTAAAGTTGGGATATTCTCTCAGTTCATAAAAATAAAAAATAAAATTCTTTTGGCTCTGCCATATCTATATTAAAAATTTGGTAATGCAAAAATTCTTTTATAAGCAAACAAACGTATGAAAAGATTTTACGGGCAAACAAACAAATGAAAAAATTTTCAAGAAAAAATTTTCAGAAGTGCCAAATGGTCGATTACGTTTTCATCTTCCTCGTAAATTGATTTTCTTAGAAAACTTTTTACATCCGATTATATTTTACGTGCAACCAAACATACCCTTAGTGAGGCCCATTTCGAAGCTGATTTGGCTTGGGCCTCTCTCCACACATAGTTATACTTACTGCACTACTTGGTGCAATGCACTGTGTGTGTCCTGCACTGTCTTAGCCATGGCCTCTCGGTCTAGCAAGGAGTAGGTCGTTTTTATTTTTTTTATTTTTTATCAGATTTTTTTAATTATTTTAGAGTGTCCGATCAAAAATCAGATGGTATAGTCAATGAGTTCGAGTCGGCTCCAAGTTGGCTATATATATATTTTTTAAAAAAAATAATGGCTCGGTTTGTGTGAAAATAAAAAAATAAAAAAGGTATACAACCAATTTAGGACTAGCCTGAACTCATTAGCTATACCATTTGATTTTTAGTCGGACGTTTCAAAAAAAATAAAAAAATCTGATAAAAATTAAAAGAATAGAACAACTCACTCCCTGCTGGGCAGGGAGTAGGCCAACCATCTGATTCATTAAATCTGACTAATGATTTCTCTAGATTCGACTGTGTACTTAATGAAGTACAAGTCGAAAGCTTTTGAGAAGTTCAAGAAATTTAAGAATAAAGTGAAAAGGCAAACTGGTAAGAGTACTAAAACTCTTCAATTAGATCGATGAGATAAATACTTGAGTACATAGTTCATGCAATTTTTAAGGATAATAACGTTCTTTCTCAATAAATTCCTCCTTATATATGATTGATGAATGATGTATCTGAAAGTAGGAATCACACCTTATTGGACATAGTGCGATCTATGATGAGTTTTTCATAACTACCAGTGTCCTTGTGGAGATATGCCCTAGAGTTAGTTGCATATATGTTGAACAGGTTCCCAATAAGTCTGTGTCATCCACTCCATATGAGATATGGAATGACAGAAAGCCCAACTTTAAGCATGTTAAGTCTGAGACTGTCCAACCTATGTGAAGGGACATGATCTAGACAAACTAGAATCTTGAACCGAGAGATGTAGACTTGTGGGATACCTAAAAGAGACTTTTGGGTACTATTTTTACCATCATGGTGAACAAAATGTATTTGTTGTCAGGAGAGTTATGTTCCTAAAAGATGAATACCTCCTTTAAGAGGACAATGAGAGTAAAGTAGTTCAAGAAGAAGTTCGAGGTCCACAAACTATACCAGACCCATCAAATAAGTTATCGGTTCCTGAACCTGTTCAAAAGCACACAAACGAATCACGTAGGTCTGTTAGGATATTGAGCCAACCCGAAAGGTATGTGGGACATATCCGTGAAGGTGAGTCAAGTGTACCCTGCAATGAGAATGATAATCTGAAGACTTACCTATAGGCCATTCAAAGCCACGAAGCTAGGAATGGCGAGAAGCTATGATCTTTGAAATACAATCCATATATATCAACTAAGTTTGAAACTTAGAGGACTTGCCTGAAGGTATTGTGCCTATAGGTTGCAAAGTAAATATTTAAGAGAAAGATCACAAATCAACACTTATAAGGTAAGGTTGGTGGCAAAGGAATATCGCTAGAGGTAAGAAATTGAGTATGACGAGACTTTCTCACCAGTTGTCATAATAAACTCGATCAGAATTCTTCCCACTATTGTCGCACACTATCATTATAAAATTTGGCAGATAGATGTCAAGATTATTTTCGTCAACAAAAATCTTGAAGAAGAGGTATACATAATTCAACATGAGGGTTTCGCATCTAGAGAGTTTCCATATAAAGTGTAACGACTCTGTAGGTGCTTAGAATGACAGTGTGATTAACATGAAAAATCCTATGTTGTTTAATACAAAATAATCCTATTAAAAACAGCAACTAAGTGCAGTGATCGCCAGAAACTTTTGACTTAAAAGTTTCAAAAGAAGTATGATCGCCTACCTGTTTAAACGCGGAAGATATTGAGCTCTTGATTCCCCTCCTTCAGCCGGCTGAAGAAAGAGAGCCCTTCTCGTTCTTTGTTCTTGCTGTTGAATTTTGAAGTTGAGGTTGAGGTTGAGGTTCGTCCAGAGATTCTTTTGGCTTTGTGCTTGTTTTCCCCTTTTGATTCTCTTGTTGTTGTTGAGTGCAGCAGAAATAGAGAAAGAAATGAAGAAATGAAGATGAGAATTTAAGTAGAAGCAGTATCTATATTAATCATAGTTTTAAACATGGAACTAAACAGCAAACTTACTTGTTGGGATGGCTTTTAAAATCCCTTAATCAAATAGGTTTTGAAAAGATGATGTTGTGGTGTGTGTATTGCATAAAGTGATGATGAAGAATGAGAGATTAATGAAGATGTAAAATGAAAATGTAGAAATGAAACACTTATGCCAATTGATGAAGCCTTGAATTGGATGAAGAACGGACGCCGACTTCTGGAAACAGCAGCGCTTCGGCGTTTGGACGTCGTTGCTCCAATCTTCAACTCGCTATAATAACACTCTCTCTTAATGGCTTTCAACCTTTTTTTTTTAACTCTTCAAGATGTAAGGTATTTATAGACTTTTTCTGCGTTCGCGGATTAACATAGAAAAATCTATGATTTATCCATCTTAACTGATAGATAAATACTGATTAATTCATCTTTATCTGTAATTATCTAAAACGCGTCTACCATAGCTGACGCCTTTCAGATTAATTAAGATAAGGATAAATATCCGGAAAAACTTATCTTTATCTTTATTAGCTAAAAAGCGTCTACATGTATAGACGTCTTTTACACTAATTAAGATAAGGATAAACATCCGGAAGAGAAGTAGAAATAGCCTAGGAAACCTAAAACGCGTCAGCTCGTAAAGACGTCTTTTATCTAATTAATCAACTGATTAAAATTCAAATTTAAACGTTAAAATAAGAATAAAGTCTAAATCGCGTCCACATGGTTCGACGCCTTTTAGACTTCTTCATATTTTAACTGAAATTTGAGATAAAATCAATTTAATTGATTAACTTAAACATGTCTGTTAAACCCGACACTCAAAAACATCAATAAAAATTAATTAATGATTAAATATCAGACCATTCTGAGGCATTATTATATGATATAAAATTTACTCAAAAATGATGTCAAAATTAGCGTGTCTACAGCTGCCTCACCTTGGCATCGTCTTTGCAAGGAAGTGAAATGGAATAGAATGTACTGAAAAGGTGATGCCAAGGTGTGATGAGACACGCTCTTAACATCACATGATTGGAATTTTTCTCAAAATTATCAATGAAGATAGCTCAATGAGATCAATGGAATTAATCCTGTCTGGATGAGGTAGACAAGGAAATAAAATAAAGTTGATCAACCTCCTCGGAGTGGGAAGTATCCCAGGTCATAGACACTGTAGGTTTCATCATGGGGAGCGTTTGCCAGCCAATGTGGACGTGCTGCAGCCATGATGGATCTTTAAAAGAAAACAAGAATATTGGATAAAGAATCCAATAAATGATAGAATTCCAAGGATATCTTCAAGCGAACCTCAAAGATAATCAAGATACTCAATTCAGAATAGAATATTTCATATCATGTTGAAGTTATTTGATTAAATAGTCTGAAACTTAATCAATAATTAATTCTTATCACGATGATTTCAAAGTCCTATATGATGCATGCTGGGCTAAAAGAAAAAATATAAAGTTAAATAAAATATAAATTAATCAAAGATAATATTGTTAAATTGTCATTAATAAGTCAAGATACCAATTCTTGTAATCCAGTGCTAAGCCGAAGCTCGTTTATCCACGCACCGTTTCACAAAAGTGGAACTATCGTCCTCACTAATTAACAATCCAACGGCCTATCCATGCGATTAAAAATCCTCTGGAATTATCACTGTTTATGTTGTAGGGGAACTCAAATTCCAGTTTCATCAAAACCACAAGGTCCTTGATATACTCTAGTAAGTACTTATCATATAGTAATGCTAATGCAAAATAATTACATGGAATAATACAGAGGTAGAAATAACCGTCTTTTTAGCCACGGTCAGGACTTCTTGACTCCCGTAATGGGATCTTCTTGATTCTCTGACTTCAGAAACAGGTTTCTGACTGTTCTTCTATTCGGATTCCAACTCTTCATACCTTGTGTCCTGTATATGACTTGAATAAACAGGTTAAGTATCTGTTTAGGCTTAACCCCTTGCCTGGTTAAGTAACCAACTACTTGATCCTATCTTTGGTAGAAGGGTCAAGGGGCATAGGCTTTATTAACAAAGGTAATTGAATTATAAACAAACTTAAGCAAAATGCAACATGCAAGTAGACAGATGCTCACTGAAAACAAAAGGAATGAGACATACTAAGTGCAATAAGCAAATGCTAATTGAAATATTTTTGTTGTTTTGAAATATTTATTTTTGTTTGGGTTTTGAAATATATGCTTTTTTTTTTAATTTTGACATATATATTTTTTTGAATTTTTGACATATGTATTTTTTTTCGGAATTTTTGACATATGTATTTTTTTTTTGAATTTTTGACATATGTATTTTTTTTGAATTTTTGACATATGTATTTTTTATTTATTTTTTGACATATGTATTTTTTTGGAATTTTTGACATACGTATTTTTTTTGAATTTTTGACATATGTATTTTTTTGAATTTTTGACATATGTATTTTTTTGAATTTTTGACTAAAAGATCAGCATGGTACTTAGATCAAAAGATCATATTTATTTATCAACTTAATTCTCAAATTGTTCTTTAACAACTTAACTTAAAACCATCGTGTTTGAACTTGTGTTTCCATTCGTGATCCCATTTGATGATTTGACCCTTAGTCAATCTAAGTCATTCCTTAAGTTTGGAGTACATCTCTTTAGAAGGAAAAGAAGAATAAGTTTAGAAAACCCATGAGAAGGTTCCGGAGACTTAAAAAGATGTTCCTTTCCTACCCTAGTATCCGTTGGGGTTCGGTCATTTCATTTCGGGGTATTTATCGACCTTGCGTTCCCTTTTATTTCATTTCATGGCCTTGATGTAACGTTTGTAATGTAATGGCCTTTTGATTTGACATTTGGATTTTGCCTTTTGCTTTTGCTTTTCTATTTTTTCTCTTTTTCGGGACGGATCTCCCTCATTTTTTTTATGACGGCCTCCTACTAAGATGGTGGGTATTCTTGGTAGTCTATTCTAAGCCTCGTTCCGACATCATGAGCCGAGTGTAAAACAGAATTTTTGCTTTAAAAAAAAATGAATGATTTGTACTTTACCCTTTCGGTCAAGCTTTTAATATTCTTTAGGACTTAACATCTCTTGTTACTCACGAATCAAACGTGTCAATATGTGTAGTAATGTATTTGAAGTTAAGTTATCCAGACTAACAAGGAAATTTGAGTTTATAAACTTTCTGATTCCACTGGTCTTTGTACCATACTGATCGACTCTTTAACCTAAGGGTAGTATTTCTTAAGATGTAATCCATTCTATGGATGATTTAGCTCTTCTCCTTCTGCATTAACAAGACGATAAGCATTACCAGGAAAAGCGTGCGATACAACATAAGGACCTTCCCAGTTGGGTTGGAGCTTAGAACGCGGACCACCAGGTTTTACAAAAATCCTTTTGACGACCATTTCACCAACTTTGAACTTACATTCAATGACTTTCTTTTGATAAAAACGTGCTAGTCTATTTTGATAAACTTTTGCATGATTAGCAGCTGACTATCTTTTCTCGTCTAAAAGTTCCAATTGAGCAAGGAGTGCTGAACGATGTTCATCAATAGAAAATTCCTTATTCAATTGTACTCTTAACGACGGTATAAGGATCTCGTATGGAACTACCGCCTCCATTCCAAATGTTAAGGAATAAGGAGTTTGCCCAGTAGGCGTGCGGATTGAAGTTCGGTAGGCCCATAGAGCCTCAACCAATTTTTCTGGTCAATCTGCGAACTTATTAGATTTGCACGTCTTTTTGATGATTTTTATCAAAGTCTTATTTGTTGCCTCTGCTTGGTCATTGCCTTGCGGATAATAAGGAGACGAATGATGCAATGCAATTCTATACCTGTTGCAGAGGTCCTTCAATTCCTGTGACACGAACTGCGGTCCGTTGTCGGTGACGATGGTGCTTGGAATTCCAAATCGGGTGATGATGTTCTTCATGATGAACTTGCAGACGGTTGATGCTTTGACCTCCACGTATGCTTCAGCTTCTGCCCACTTAGTGAAGTATTCCGTTGCCGTGAGAATGAAAGATTTTTGCTTGATGCCGGAATCTGGATTACCAAGGGGTCCAATAATGTCGAAAGCCCACATGGAGAAAGACCATGGGGAGGAAACATGATGGAGTGAAGATGCAGGAGAATGAATTTTGTCGGCGTGAAGTTGACACTTAGCACACCTACGGACATATCCTACGCAGTCTTCTTCCATGGTTGGCCAATAAAATCCTTGTCTAAGGATCTTCTTTGCTAGCATCTGTCCATTGACATGGCCACCACAAACTCCACTATGAGCTCCTTCCATAACCTTCCAAAGCTCATCTTCGTCTAGACATCTCAGAAGAACTCCATCAAAACCTCTCTTATACAATGCTCCTCCAACTATGGTGTATCGTTGAGCAACTCTCCTGATAGCTCTCTTCTCCTCAGTTGTAGCCTCTTCAGGATACGATTGATCTTCACAATATTTGGCAATTTCATAATACCATGGCTTCTGTTCATCATCTATCTCTTCTAACAGCTCCATTAACATGATTTCCCTCTTTTCAATGATATCTCCGTCTCTGACTTTCTTCAGCAACTTCTCCTTAATTCTAAGGAATGAAGGGTCTTTCACGGCGGGTGAAAGACGCCTATGAACTATGATTGATTCAGATTGCTTGCTGATTGGAAAATCAAGAGAAGATGCCAGTGAAGCTAGAGCGTCAGCTAAGATGTTCTGATTCCTAGGGACATGGACAAAGATCAATTTTGTGAAAAGCTTTGAGTAAGCGGAAGTAAGTTCCTGATAAGGTTTGAGCTTGGGATCAAGAGTTCTATACTTGGTCAGCACTTGGCGAAGAATCAGTTGGCTATCACCCACAATCCTGAGTTTGGTGGCACCATGAAAATGAGCAGCCTCGAGGCCAGCAAGGAGTGCCTCGTATTCAGCCATATTGTTAGTGACTGGAAAATCAAGCTGAAAGGCTTGTGGAATGGTGATACCTTCAGGTGATAACAAAACGATACCGATCCCTTTTTCATGAGAATTCAGAGCTCCGTCAAAATGCAGAGTCCACATATCATCTCTGATTTGACTTACGGACATCAGTTCCTCATCCGGAAACTCTGATCGGACTGGATCAAATCGAGGAAGGGGATGATGAGCGAGATGTTCTGCTATGGCATAGCCCTTGATCGCTTTCTGCTGAATATAAATGATATCGAATTGAGATAGAAAGCTTTGTCATCGTGCTAACCTATCAGTAAGAACAGATTTCTCCAGAAGGAATTTGATTAGATTCATCCTAGCGATGAGATGGACTTCATGGGCCAGAAAATAATGTTTTAGTTTCTGCACAACTCAGACTAATGCTGCACAGGTTTTCTCCATCGTTGTGTATCTCTGTTCAGCGGGGTTGAGAAGTTTAGAGAGATAGTAGGCTGCCCTCTCTTTTCCTTCTTCATCCTCTTGTGCTAGGACATCCCCCACTGCATCATCCAGGACTGAAATGTAAAGTATCAATGGTTTGCCCGGAGATGGTGGTCTCAAAACAGGAGGACTTGCTAGATAGTTCTTTAATCCATCGAATGCCTCCTGACACTTATCGTCCCAATCGAATTTGACTCCCGGCTTGGTAAGCTCGTAAAACGGCTTACACCTTTGTGAGTGTTGGGAGACAAAACGGCGAATAAATTGTAACCTCCCGATTAATCCTCTCAACTCTTTCAAGTTTTTGGGAGGTGGCATTTCTCTAATAGCCTTCGCCTTATTGGGATCGATCTCAATTCCCCGTTTGCTGACGATAAATCCAAGTAATTTTCCTGAAGATACCCCGAATACACATTTCTTGGGGTTCATCTTTAACTGATATTCTCTCGATCTCTCTAATACCCTTGCCAAAACTTTGGCATGCTCAGCCTTTGTCTTAGATTTAACCAATAAGTCATCCACATACACTTCCAGATCTATGTGTATCATGTCATGAAATATTGCCATCATGGCCCTCTGATAAGTGGCTCTAGCATTCTTTAATCCAAATGGCATGACGACATAACAGTATGTTCCCTAAGGTGTAGTAAATGACGTTTTCTCTTGATCCTCTTCCGCCAGCTTAATCTGATTGTATCCTGAAAATCCGTCCATAAACGATAAAGTTTCGTAGCCAGCGGTATTATCAATGAGTACATCAATATGAGGCAATGGAAAATCATCTTTAGGACACGCCCGGTTCAAATTGCGGAAGTCAATGCAAATTCTGACCTTCCCGTCCTTCTTCATAACCGGAACTATGTTGGCCACCCATTGTGGATAAAGGACAACTCTAATAAATTTGGTTTTATGTAATTTGTCAACCTCTTCCTTCATCTTTAGAGCCATTTGTGGGTGGAATCGCCTTAATTTCTGCTTGACAGGGCTAGCCCCTTCCTTCAACGTCAACCTGTGTTCAACTAAAGATGAGTCTAACCCCGGCATATCTTCATAACTCCAGGCGAAAGTGTCCTTATAGTCTTTAAGTACTTGTACCATTGCCTTCTCATCCTCTGTAGAAAGATTTTTGCTGACGAGGACAACCTTAGGTTCGTTTTCAGTCCCTAAATTAATTTCTTTGATGGGCTCTTCTACGGCAGCTGAGGGTTCATCGAATCTCTTCACTCCACTAGCATATGCCTCAGTTGCGTCCTCGTCATCTTCCTCATTCTCAACAATGGGGTCCTTTTCATGCACTAACTCATATACCCCATACCCATCATTGACTGACTCATCATTCATACAATCTTCTGGCATCTGAATTGGATTTTCTAAAAACTGAGGGATCAAAGAGCAAGAAAAGCATTTATCAGCTAAGTCCTGAAGGTATCTATCTGGAATTCACCTACCCTTAGGCTTCCTAGACTTCCTAACCTGACTAACCTGCCTAAAACTAGACTGCCTAACTTCACTAAGCTCACTATTATAACCTAATAAAGACGAAGCAGGATGAAAATCCTGGGATACAAGTGGAAATACAAGAGAATCCTCCCGAGGGGAGGGGCAGAGTAGATTTAAGAGAGAATCTTGACCGAAGGACCCGCGCGACGGGATGCAATCGGACAAGTAAGAAGTTTCCTCGATAAGGATCTGAGAGAAATTTGTTGTAAAATTGGCGTTTTTTTTTTGATATCAGAGGAATTAAACATGAAACATGAATCAATACAAATGGAAGGAGAATCAGATGGAGGAAGTGGCACCAAGGCCAGAGGATTGGGGGGATCATATAGCAATATGTCCCAGATCAAGTTATACATCCTCTCTAGACCGAGAGGAGGTTGTGGAATAAGGTCCCGAGGAGACAGAGTAATCATAATGGGCGGAGCCCGTGGAATATCTTCAATAATGACCCGCGACCAAGTCGGGGTCAAGAGCAGTGTGCGAAACAGAGTATGGAGCATGAAGACATGTGAAGGATATGTCCCCCTCCAGAGCAGATCTGTGGTGTAACTAGCTTCATAGGGGTCATCTGGCTCCCCTTCGTCGGTCTCTTCAGACAGCAGTATCCGCTTATCAAAGATGGCACCAGGGCTTTCAATCAGCTCGTCAATCTGTGGCGGCCACTTAGGTTCTGCAGGATCTAGGAATAATCTGTTCAGTGCAATGTAAAGGTCTCTCAGATCGAACCACCTGTACCATTCGCATTCAGGATCATGGAATTTTCTCCTTTTCATAGGCCGCAGAGCCTCCAAGGATTGGTACGTAAGTAGTTCGGAGCAATGTCTGGCCAAATCCCTCCCATATATGTCATGGAAGTCAAAACACGAAGTAATGACCACCGTATTGTCGTGGCTAAGTATGGGCCCTTTCACAAAGTGTGTATACAGGGTCCATGTTAGGGGATCTCGGCCTTCTTTGGGTGGTGTAGACATTGTCTCCCAGATTTTTCGACCTTCTTCACTCTTTGCTTGTTGAACCAAATCTTGATGCAGTCTTCTTGGCCTATAGCCCAGACCACTTCCAGGTGCTGCTCGATGATCTTTAACAGGAGTGGTCCTGCCTTGCAACTGCGTGCCTAGACCTCTCCCAGACTTATAGCCGTTCTTCATCATAATTCTCCATCCTGGGGTACTCATGCACTTCCCCCTTTTAATGGCATCTAATGGGTATGGAGAAATAGTGGTGGCTTTCAAAGGATCAGCCACTGGATGGTAGACCTGTAATACCGACAGAAAAGGTTGTCGGCCAGGTAAAACAGCAGATTTAATATTCAAGGTATGAGTAGCAGCAAGGATCGGCATGCTCGTCACTTTAATAATTCGTCCTTTGAAAGGGAATTTGAGGCATTGGTGATTCGTAGAGGGAATCGTCTCAAGAGTTTTGATATAAGGACGACCCAAAATGGCATTTATAGAAGGGTCGATTTCTAGGATGTGAAATTCGACCACTGCATGACTCACAGGGCCTAGCTCCACCTTCAAATAAACCATTCCCAGAGGGGAACGGGTAGAGTTGTCATATGCTGTCACAGAGATTGGGCTAGGCAGCCATTTTTCTTTGGGCACACCGCACAGCTCCAGGGTCTTCGGAGGTAAAACATTGATCGAAGCCCCTGTATCTACCAGGCATGCATCCACGGCCTTCTTACAGATGTTAACCGTGATGCTCAGAGCCATGCTTCTGGCTGCTGGCGGTGCTAGTTCCGATGTGTGAAATGTAATGGAGGGCTGATCCCCCTGAGGAACTAGTAGTGCTGCAATTTTTTCTACCGGCACGTCCTCGTTGACCATCACCTTCTGTAGATATTCCATTAAGGCTTCTTGGTGAATCTTGGACCTTTTAATCAATTCAAGTACAGTGATCCGTGCCGGTGTCCTGTCCAGATGTTTCAACAAGTCATATTGAGTGCCTGGTGCACTCTCTTCATTATGGGCTTCCTCAGTCGGCTGTGATGGGCCGTCTCTAACTGTGGACTGAGGAAAGACCTTGTTGAAAATTCTTCCGCTTCGGAGCGCATGTTCCTCGACCGTAGAGGATCCGGGTGACACCTTAAGTACCGTAGGGTTGGATGGTGCGGATGATGTAGAGGGTTGGTATGTAGGTGATGGCGTAGGGCTAGGTGGTGATGGCGCGGTGCGGATTAAAGGCCTAGAGGGTTGGATGGTGGATGGGTAAGTGGTTGGTAAAGTGGGGAATGGCACGCGTAATAGCGGTCTGGATGGTAAGGGGGTATCTGGGTAAGTGGTAGCGGTAGCTGGTAAAGTAGGAAATGGTACGCGTAATAGCGGTCTGGATGGTAAGAGGGGCGCGTGATTGGTTTGTGGAGGATTATATGGTAGCGGTGTAGTGGTACGGGGCGTAATGGGCTTGAGGAAGGCGGGTAGTGGTAATGGGTTATTGGGTGCGTGTGAGTGATATGCGGGTGTCGGTAGAGGGGTGATGGTAACGGGTTGTGGCCTGGGTATGTGGATGGTGCGGCGTAGTGGTCGTTCTGCGGTACTTTGAACGTGACCCGTTGAATAAAGAGAGGAAGAGTCCTCTATTCTCCACTGTTGCCCACGACCAGCCTCAGACTGGCTGTTCGTCAGAATGGGAGCAACCTGGTTTTGGTTCTGGTGCTCCGGGAGCGGATTCTGCACTATGCCCATATTGGGTGGTGGTGCTGCTTGTACTGGTGGTCTTGCTTGCTGTTGCTGTGGTCTTCTCGCCTTCAGGGCTGATATATACTTTTTCATCTCCTCCCAGTCTATGCCGCCCTGCTCATTGAGATCATGAATATAATCTTTGAACTGGAAGCAGGTGTCGATGGTATGCCCAGGTTGCCTATGGAAGTAGCAATACCTGGACGTGTCGGCATTTTGAGGCCAGACGGCCTTTTCCCTTGGCAAAACTAAGGCATTAGCTGCCATTAGAGCGCTGAAGATATCTGCCAAGGATTCTGGGAGGGCCGGGTATTCTGCTCTTTTAGGGCCTGGAGGTCTTCTCTGCTGATTATAGTCAGCAGGAGGAGGGACATTATGGTACGCCGACGGTGCGCGCGGCTGATACTGTAGCTGTTGTTGTTGCTGATATTGCTGCTGTTGGGGCTGCTGGTACTGCTGTTGCCGTTGCGGCGGCTGCTGTTGCTGTTGCTGGTTCTGGTTCGGCTGCTGGGGCCGTTGATACTGTTGCTGATAATGGGGGTTCTGCTGCTGCCTATACCCCTGCTGGTTCGACTGCGGTGGCCTCTGGTACTGCTGCTGGTTCCTCACGAACTGGGGCGAGTTATTATTCATGCTACTGACCTGCTCATGAGAGAGCGTGCCCTCAGTAGTCAGACCTGTGCTGGGAGAGTTTGGCACTGCAGGCTTCCGAGGTGGAGGCCTGCTAGGTCTGTGAGGATCAAAGACGCTAGAGAACGTAGCGTCCTTGAAGGCATTTTGGCAGTACCGTGCTCTTTCATAGAGCTCTGCCATGTTGGTCAGATTGTTCAAGGAGAGGACTAGCTTGAACTGGGGCGTGGCGTTGGAAATTAACATCTTCACTTGTTCGGATTCGGACAAGTGATCTTTCACCTTTTCAGCCAAGCCCCGCCACCTGTCGGCAAAACTGACAAACTCTTCATCAGGTTTCATCTTTTCTGCAATGAGGTCAGTGATGGACAAGGAGGGTGCAACTCTGTCCTGGTATCGTTGAATAAATTTGCATGAAACGATACCATAATCCTCTACTTCGGAGGGTTCTAGAGAAAAGAACCACTCGAGGGCTGGTCCCTCTAGAGATCTCCTGAACAAAAAGGCCAACGACCTCTTGTCATTCTGCCAGAAAGACGATTCGTACATAAACTCCTTCAGATGTGTGAAGGGGTTACCAGTACCGTTGTACTTCCGGTACACTGGCATCTCAGAGGGCGGTAGGTGGAATATCGGCAGGCTCGGCAAATTGATCTCTGGCGCAGCTTTAACCCCCATCATCTTCTGGAGGTTGTTAAACTGCTCATCCATGCGTTCCATCTTGGCCAGCAACGCTTGCGTGGTCAGATCTGCCTGGGGAGGAGGAGGAGGTGGAGGTACCTGATAGGCCTGCTGCCTAGAGTACGTCGGATAGGGGGGAAAATAAAGGGGAGGTCCGGCAGAGCTTCCGCCATGCCCGAGGGCATTTTGATAAACAGGCGTTTGCGGTCTAGCCGGTTGCCTAGAGGATGAAAGCTGCGGCCCGGCTGGCCGAGAAGTGACATGAAGGCCCTCCATGGCCTGATGGATGTAAGGAGGAGGAAGAGGAGGTTGTTGAGTAACAACAGGGGGAGCCACAAGGTTCGGCTCAGCAGGCTGCACGGGTGCCTTCCTCTTCAGAATAGACTGGATCGCCTCAAACTGCTGAGGGTCCAGTCGGGAGGCAAGAACTCCCAAAGCGTTGACGAGATCCGAAGGATCAGAGGGTGAGGGATCATTCTGATTCATGTCCCCCTCAATATTGTGATTAGGAATCGCATATTCATGCGGGGGAAGATCAGGATATCGATCATGGGGATGAAAGAGAGGGGTCCGGACGTTCCCATCATGTCGAAACGGAACAGGGACGGAATTACGAGAGGCATCAGCATCTCTCCCGTTCTCATAGTTGTAATCAGAATCCTGAGGGGCATTAGCATCTCCCTCGTAATTGACCATGGCGTCAGGAGCCACACTCAAGTCCCTGCCTGATCGCAGCAGCATGATGTTAGATTCTTTTTTTTCAAAGATTTGACAAACAAGTTGCACAGAGATTAATCAATCAAGTGGATGCTTAACGTGATTTTAAGGTTCCTTGTTGAATTATTTGAATTGGATTAAACCACAAATTCGCTCAGGGAAAGGATCCTAGTTTCAGTTCAATTTCCACCGTTATTCTCTAGGGCTTTCTCTCACAACGCTTTTGGAATCTAACCGGGACTTCAACTGGTACAATCAGCCCGATGATCAAGGAGGAATACCTTGATTTTGGGGACTTATGGAGGCCTTAACGTCAACTTCTCTAGTCTGATCAAGGGACCAACCCAATCAGAGAGAGTTGCTAACGTCAAGTAGTGTGTTCCTAAGAAAAGGAGGGTATTCGCCTCAATGCGTATGTCCTACGGCCTGGATGGCCTCTAATGCTTAATAATAATGGGTAGCTAGCACTCAAGCCCCAAAAATCTGAAAACTGAGAAATAACCAAGAAATTGTCTGAATCGCGTCGATTGTAGTCGACGCTATTCAAAACAGAACCTTAATTTTTTTCGCAGAAACAGATGCACACAGCAGAGAAAATATGAAGAATGAAACGCGTCTGGGTGTGTTGACGCGGTTTGAAACGCGTCAGTGCTCCTAGACGCCTTTCAGTTCGCAGAAACAGTTTTGCAGGAGGATTTTCTGAGTTGAATCCTCCTCAAACAGGATAAAGGCAGTAAACAATCAACTCATGCAGATTTTTTTTTAGTTCCAGATTTTAACAGGATGATTTACTAACTAAACAACTAGAAAATCAATTAATCACACATCATTTTCATCACAAAAACAGCTTTTTAAACTAATCAAGGGGAGGGCAAGATCTTGCCACTGGGGTGTGCACGTGGTGCACGAGGGAAATTAACTAAACTAAAACACTCACCAATTTGTGAGGACGTGTCGAGAGACACAAATGGTGCACCGTGGGTGCCCGATTGATGATAGCAAGAACAAAAGACTAAAAGATGGCGAGACCAAGTCCCACCGTGATCGCCAAAAAAGCTGTAGGTGCTTAGAATGACAGTGTGATTAACATGAAAAATCCTATGTTGTTTAGTGCAAAATAATCCTATTAAAAACAGCAACTAAGTGCAGTGATCGCCAGAAACTTTTGACTTAAAAGCTTCAAAAGAAGTATGATCGCCTACATGTTTAAACGCGGAAGATATTGAGCTCTTGATTCCCCTCCTTCAGCCGGCTGAAGAAAGAGAGCCCTTCTCGTTCTTTGTTTTTGCTGTTGAATTTTGAAGTTGAGGTTGAGGTTGAGGATCGTCCAGAGATTCTATTGGCTTTGTGCTTGTTTTCCCCTTTTGATTCTCTTGTTGTTGTTGAGTGCAGCAGAAATAGAGAAAGAAATGAAGAAATGAAGATGAGAATTTAAGTAGAAGCAGTATCCATACTAATCATAGTTTTAAACATGGAACTAAACAGCAAACTTACTTGTTGGGATGGCTTTTAAAACCCCTTAATCAAATAGGTTTTGAAAAGATGATGTTGTGGTGTGTGTATTGCATAAAGTGATGATGAAGAATGAGAGATTAATGAAGATGTAAAATGAAAATGCAGAAATGAAACACTTATGCCGATTGATGAAGCCTTGAATTGGATGAAGAACGGACGCCGACTTCTGGAAACAGCAGCGCTTCGGCGTTTGGACGTCGTTGCTCCGATCTTCAACTCGCTATAATAACACTCTCTCTTAATGGCTTTCAACCTTTTTTTTTTAACTCTTCAAGATGTAAGGTATTTATAGACTTTTTCTGCGTTCGCGGATTAACATAGAAAAATCTATGATTTATCCATCTTAACTGATAGATAAATACTGATTAATTCATCTTTATCTGTAATTATCTAAAACGCGTCTACCATGGTTGACGCCTTTTAGATTAATTAAAGATAAGGATAAATATCCGGGAAAACTTATCTTTATCTTTATTAGCTAAAAAGCGTCTACATGTATAGACGTCTTTTACACTAATTAAGATAAGGATAAACATCCGGAAGAGAAGTAGAAATAGCCTAGGAAACCTAAAACGCGTCATCTCGTAAAGACGCCTTTTATCTAATTAATCAACTGATTAAAATTCAAATTTAAACGTTAAAATAAGAATAAAGTCTAAATCGCGTCTACATGGTTCGACGTCTTTTAGACTTCTTCATATTTTAACTGAAATTTGAGCTAAAATCAATTTAATTGATTAACTTAAACATGTTTGTTCGACCCGACACTCAAAAAGATCAATAAAAATTAATCAATGATTAAATATCAAACCATTCTTAGGCATTATTATATGATATGAAATTTACTCGAAATGACGTCAAAATTAGCGTGTCTACAGACTCATCACCCTATAATCAGAGATCTGATTACTAAATGAATACTGAATCATTAAAATTGGGAATTAAACCATGATCTCAAATAAGTTTGAAAATAAATGATAAAGTAAGCTAAACAATCCACACAACATTGAATTGTAAAGAAGGTGCATGAATTAAAAAAAATTACAATTCGACTAGACTCAGCAAATAATTACATAATCCAACTAAAAAGAAAATCCTGAAAAAGGAAAGCATAACTACGACGAGGCATACTCCAGAATAACGATTGTTGGCGCGCAACCCGAGACGAAACCCTACAACTCTACGCCTACCGAGAACCCTCCCTGAAAACCGCAGGGGTGAGTCATATCAGAATAGACTCAGTAGGGATTCTTCGATCCCCACCTCCCACACACGCACCCACAATCGCAACATCACAAGGATATAAGCAACATAAGCGTAAGTAAAGCAGCAAGTGAATCATACGTCCGCCGAAAAGGAACACACAAGAAACTGCCAAGCCAACCGGGAAAATACCGACCCGCTGAGACAGAACAGTAACCCCTTGGATAGCACGCTGGCTACTCAGGCATGTCTAACTCTAGATAATTCTGCCTCCTAGCCACGAGTGACACTTCAAAGTGTACCACTACCACACCGGTACTAGCTATTACCCCGAGATACACCAGGTGACCCTCGCCTACTAGGCGTCACCTTGTCACTCTCACACTGACACTGCGTTACTCCCACTCGTTAACAACTGTCACTCTAGGTCCACGATCCCATAAACACAACGCAATGCGATTCCGATCACACGAAAAATCTCCATCCCCAATGTATGATTTCAAGCATGCATTTAACATGGTTGTCTAACAATATACAAGAGTCTAATTTGCCTTTTGCATAATAGTCACACATGCTAAATGTAGGAAATTAAGGGGTTCTGACTTGAATCGCGTCCCTTGAGCTCGACGCCATTTAAAGCCTTAAAATTGGTTCCCACAGAAACTGGCCTCGGGACAGGAGAGATCTAGACATAAACCACATCGCCCATGGTTGACACAATTTAAATGGCGTCACCTGAGCTCGACGCCATTCAAAGCCGAACTGATTCCCACATAGTCTGGTCTCGGGACATATTTGGGCCTAAATCACGTCACCCATGGCCGACACGATTTGCAAATCGCGTCGCCTTGGCCTGACGTCATTTAGCGCTCGAAACATAATTTCTCTCCGACCTCCCCCAAACCACAACACAAAAAACCCCAACCCCAAATGAGCAAAAATAACACAAAGGAGATAGGGGAAAACTATAAATCGCATTAACCATGCCAAACCCATTTCCAAAACACCATTTTCCATCAAGAACCCCTTAGAACATGTTCAATTCTATACTCAAAATCACCCACATATCCATAGCATGCTCCAAAACGGGAAATTATGGTTTAAAGCGATTGGAATACATGTGAGGGTCGTCACCCTACCGGTTATTTGAACTCCTCCTAGCTCCTCGCAGCCGATCCACTACACCGCAAGTTGCCGACGGTACCACTGTGGACACCGTCACCCCACCGAGATGTCGGCCACCGTCTGGAGAGTAAAGAGCCGCGGAGGATATGGTAGTGGTAGTAGTGAGAGGTAGGAGGTGTTGCAGTGGTGGAAGAGGAAGAAGAGGAAGAGGAAGGGAAGGAGAGAGTCGGAGAGAGGGAAGAGAAAGAGTGAGGATGAGGGAATGAGAGAAAGGAGGGAGGGCTCGGGGCGTCAAGCCCGATTCGCTTGAATCGCGTTGTCCCTAGACGACGCGGTCAGGCGATAAGACAAGGGTCGTACGCTAGTAAATCTCTGAATGGCGTCGTCCATGCAAGACGTCATTTAGATGACAAGACCAGAGCCGTACACTCGCGCCCCAACGTCTGCCCACATGGCACCCCCGCAAAGGCTTCTACATGGCGTCCCCCTAGGCCAACACCATTCAAAATCGCGTCTCGTCAGTTCGACGTGATAAAGAGCTCATGCCCGAGACCCACAAAGGCCCAAACCAAGGAGTCCGACATTGAAACCGACCCAATAACTTGATCTGAAACCTTAATCCTTACACAAAGTGTACAAGTTCTAGAGATCCATTTATAGATTGAAGTAGGCATCTCAAAGTTGTAACATAAGATTTGACGATGCTATCAAGTCTTATGACTTCATTAATAATAAAAATAAATCGTATGTGTACAAGAAGATCAGTAAGAGTGCGGTCACTTTTCTCATATTTATGTCGATGACATCATACCAATTGGGAATGATGTAACGATGTCATGATCAGTAAAAGTATCGCTGTCAAATAAATTCTCTACGAAAGATTTGAAAGAAGCATCCTACGTATTGATAATATAGATTTATAGATATAGATATAAGAAGATGCTTAGTTTGACTTAATCTATGTACATATATATCATTGTCAAAAGATTTGGCATGGAGAATTTTAAGAAATGTCTCATTCCAATAAGACATAGAATAATACTGTTCAAAGAGCATCTCCTAAGACTCTTAAAGAAAGGACAATTATGAATAGAGTCCCCTATGCTTTTGCAATAGGGTCTATCATCTATGCCAATTTATGTACGAGGTCTGATATGACATATTCTTTAAGTGTTACGAGCAGATATTAAACGGATCTGGGTGACGTACACTCGAAGACTGTGAAATATATTCTTAAGTACTTGAGAAGAACTAAGGATATATTTTTGGTCTATAGAGGAGGTGACTTGAAACTACGAAGGTATACAGACTCGAGCTTCTAGTCTAATACAAATGATAGTAAGTTTACTTCCGAATTTGTATTCACTTTGAACGGGGGTGAAAAAGTTCCAAGCAGGAGATTACTGTAAATTCGACGACAAAAGTTGAGTACATTGTTGCAGCTAAATCCGCCAAGAAAGTTGTCTCGATAAAAAAGTTCATCACCGACCTTAGTGTAGTACCAAGTATCTCTGATTTGGTCATGTTGTTGTGTGACAACAATGGGGCTATTGCACAAGCAAAAGAACCACGGTCTCATCAAAAATTGAAGCATATTATGAGTCATTTTGACATAAGCAGGGAGATTATTGCTAGAGGAGATGTCCTGGTGGAACGAGTTCCTTTAGTCGACAACATAGCAGATCCACTAACGAAGCCTTTGACTCAAATTGTGTTTAAACATCACCTAGAGTCTATAGGTATATAGTATAAAGGTGATTGATTTTAGTCTAAGTGGGAGATTGTTAGTTATGTATATCCGTCAAGCCAATCATATGACTTGTACAATCTTGTTTTTATAATAATAATAATGATGGTTATATTCATTATGAGTAATTTGAAAGTCTCATAATGAAGTCCATGAATGTGTGTAATAAATGTTAAATTATGATGAGATCATAATAATAAGATTAACTTCATTTAAATACACATTCTTAATTATTCCTAGTCAAAAGATATTTGAGAATTACATCAAATATCCGATGAGACTAGTATAGGTTACTCCTTCTCATATGATAAGAGTAACTAGTCTCATAGTCATTTACGTGGAGACACTAAGATGGACCTGTAGGTGCTAATTAATGAATGAGTTCACTAAACTGATCTGACATGAATTATTAGATAGTAATATTACCTAACTGTTAATCAGTTTGATTCATCATCATACTGGTGTAGTTGGTCTTTTTACATGAGACTCCAAAGACACTTTGTCGGTAGACTTCTGGACTTTGACCTTAACTTAAGGATCTCTAACTATGGGGTAATCAATTAAGTGATCGAATTTAGCAGGATACCTTCGAAGATAATTGAGCGTTCAATATGAGATCATTCCCTCTTAGTAATTAGAGAGAGAATGTTCTTGAAATGATGCTCAAGAGTCTCTAGCCAGAGCAGACATCATATCAAGAAATGATGCTCAAGAAACTTTTGTAAAAAGTCGTTAGGAATTAATATAAATGTACAACATGAGGGAACCCTGGGCCAAGCTCCAGGGTTTTCCAGTAGCCTGGCCATCCTCCTCCTCTTCCACTTCTCTAGCTGACCCTCTTGGAGAGGGGCATCCCCTTCCTCTCATTCTTTCACCTCCTCTCGCATGCCGCGGGCACCCGTGATGAGAAGAAGGGCAAGAGATCAGGCCAATCCCTTTAGAGAATAAGCAAGGATGAACCCTCAATCGGAGATCTGTGTCGATAGTGATGGAGGTCAAGCGCCTGCACGGTTAGCGGCATCACTTAGACGAAATAAGGTTTTGGTCACATATTCGACTCTGCACAAGGTAAAGATACGATCTTTCCCTTGCTTTATTCTAAAAACAGATTGACATATCACATGGTTTTACTTTTTCACTGCGTTGTTGATGATTATAATTTTAACCTACATCTCTCTGTGCGATCCTTACAGGAGGGTGGTGGTTGGAGCCACAACTCTGGTTGACGTCAGCAACGCTAGTGGCGAGGATGTACTCTGCCACCGTGATGTTGCCGTACATGGCGGTGACTATGAGCGGGGTCCAAGGCTAGACCCCCATCCGATGGCCCCACTATTAGTCTTAGGTGGCCTACAAGCCAATCTAACTATGTAAATCTCGTTCAATTATTAATAAAATGGCATTATTTCATTATATGTAAATTCATATTATTATCATCTCATAATGAAGTCCATGAATATGTGCAATAGTAATAAGATTATTATGAGATCATATTAATGAAACTGATCATTTAAAACACACATATTCTTAATAATTCATAATCGGAGGATATCTGAGAATGACATCGGATATCTGGTTAGACTAGTACATTACTCATGCTCATACGATGAGGGTGACTGATCTCATAGTCACTTGTGTGGAGACACTAAGGCGAATATGTAGGTGCTCATTAGAGAATGAGTTTACTGAACTGATCCGACTGAATCGCTGGATGGTATAGTACCTCACTGTCAACCAGCTTGATTCTATTGTCGCAGTTGCGTGGATGGTCCTCAGACCTGAGACATCAAGGACACCTTGTCGGTGGACTTCTGTGCTTTAACCTTGGTTTACGGATCTCTATTAGCGGGATTCTAAACGGCCAAAGATCGGGTACAGTGGAATATCGTCGAAGGTAATTGAGTGTGAATAAAGAATCATTCGCTCTCGGTACTTAGAGAGAGAATGCTTTAGGAAGGATGTGCGGAAGTCCCTGGCCATGGCAGACAATAATATCGGGAAAGGAGTTTTCCGATATTATACGGTAGCATTCGATCCAAGTGAGTCGACCGGTTAGGGTTTGACGGTAAACTATACCCTGAGTTGACCCAAGAGCATTGTACGAATGAAGGATTATATCCACACGGTAACTGTCGGCAGAAAGATTCCAAGAGTGGGTTACTTAACCCCAAATACCATCCGGGTTCACGCGATGTTACTTGGCACCTAACGTGATCGGAGGCCCGATCGAATTTAATGTGTGACATTGATTCGGTTGATTAATTGATTATTATGAATTATTAATTAATTAATCAAGTAAGTGAGGAGTCACTGGGCTTAATGGGCCATTAACCGGACTGGTAATTGGGCCTAGAGGGTCACACGCAAATGATTTTCAAGACGATGGATTAAAAAGTGGGTTTTATATAAACTGGGATTTTTTATAAAAAACAACGCAGTTAATATAAAATGTAGCGAAGGGGCTGAGCAGGCCAAGCTGCTGCTCAACCCGGCCGCCCCCTCCTTTGTCCCTCTCTCTCTCTAGCGCCCCAGGCCGGCCCTCCGCTGTGGGTCACCTCCGCTGTCTTCTCCGATTCCCGTTTGAAGGGCGTCGCTGGACCGTCCGACTCCCACGTGGACCGTCCGTAGGCTACAACAAGCGAAGAACGTAAGGATATATGTCGTGAGGAGGATTGCGTGGACTTCGCTAGAGGCTGAGCATTTGTGCGGCTCGCGGTGTTACCCCGACGGAACCAATCGGACGCGGATTCGAATCCGCACGAAGGTAATAATCCGATTAATGATTATTCGGATTTTTAGTTTTATCGAAACGGGACTGTTTCTATTTTAATTTCCGTTGCGCATGCGATCCCGAGAAATCCGAGAACCCAACAGTGGTATCAGAGCCAAGTTCTACTGTTTCTCGTCCCGTTTCGGTCTCCATTTTTTTTTTTTCATATATTATTCCATGCATCGTTTTAATTTTTATGCAAGGATGATAATCATGAGATGATTGATGTGATTAGATCGATTATTTTTGTGTAAAAATTAGATTTTATTTTGGGGATTTTTGGAGTTCTTCATGCGATGAAGAATGGGGTTAATGGGGACTTCGTTCGGGGTTCCCAAGCGTTGGGAAGGAGGGTCGGGACTCCCGATCCTTAAGGACAAGTCGTCAGTCCTCACTGGACTAAGAGACAAGGCCGGAGGGGCAGCTGGAGGTGGCTAGAAATCCCCTTCTTCCTCTCAGTTTGAAGAAAACCAAAAATCCGGGTTAAAAAGGGGCTTGGCTGGCAGCCTCTTAAGCCATCACCGACGGCCCTGCCGGTGCTAGGCGCATCGTCGGCCGCCGGTGGCGCTGCAAGTTCCCCCCTCGCTGCGTAAACCACCTATTGCAGGAAATAGGGTTTCAGGTGTGATTGGGGAAGAAGAGCCAGGCGGACCGCCTGACCCCGACCCAATCGGACTGGGCCGGGCCCTACGGTATGGGGTGGTCCGGGGGTGGCCCGGGTCCGAGCCCCTGACCAAGCCAGGGGCTCAAGCCAGTTACCCAGCTAGCTGATCCCTGGTCTTCCTAAACCCCAACTCCAAACTCCAAATTAAACCCCAATTTAACCCATTTAAAACTCAAATAAAAATTGATTTTAATTTTAAAGTTCAAAATTGTTTTGAATATTAAAATTATTATTAATCTAATTGAGCATTAATGATTTTTGAAATCATTGTTATTGATTTTAAATTGGGTTATTAATGATTTTGAATCATGTTAATTAACAATTAGTTATTAATCAATTAGAGTTAATTATTAGGTTAAATGTTAAATTAATATTTAACTTTAATTTACTAATTTAAGATTTAGATTAGTGTTTAATAATTATTAGTCTAAAGGTTAGATTATTAATTATTAAATCATATAATTGTTAATTAATTATAATTACTTATTAATTTAAGTGTTAAATTAATAATTAATATAAGTGACTAATTTAAGTGTTAAATTAGTAATCATTAATTAATTAGTGTTAATTATTCTTTTAAGAGTTAAATTATTGATTAACATTAATTAATTAATCTAAGAGTTAGATTAGTATCTTTTTTGTTAATTAGAGTTAATTGTTAATTTAAGTGTTAAGTTAATGATTAATTTTAAATTAATTAATCTAAGAATTAGATTAATAGTTATTAATTAATTAGTGTTAATCAATAATTTAAGTGTTAAATTATTAATTAACATTAATTAACTAATCTAAGAGTTAGATTAGTAATTAATAATAATTAGAGTTAATTAATAATTTAAGTGTTAAATTTGATAATTAACTTTTATTTATTAATCTAAGAGTTAGATTAGTAGTTAATAATAATTAAAGTTAATTAATAACTTAAGTGTTAAATTTGATGATTGACTTTTATGGACTAATCTAAGAGTTAGATTAGTAATTAATTATTAATAGTCTAATTGTTAAATTATTAATATTAATTAATCTAAATGTTAGATTGTTTTAAGTATTATAAATGTTCTAATGGCATGGAATATTATGGAATTATTAATTTGGAGAGTGTGCACATGTGATATGTGTTTTATATGCTTTTAAATATGATTTAATTACATGTTAAGTTAATAAAATGAGTTTTCAAAATCCAAATGCCAATTTGATTAGAACTCAGCTTTTTGAAAGCCAAAATTATTTATTTTGAGAACTCTTGTGTTTTAGTCATGTGATGCGCTTATCATGTGTGGAATGATAAAAAACACACCATGATCATGGATATGCACATTTAATATTATTCATGTGATAAATGATGTGTGTGCATCGTAGATGTATGGTTGAATAGATATTTATTAATTGTTAATAAATAGAGGTTTGCGTATCTCTCTCTCTCTCATACTCCGATATAATTCTACATCCCTCTCTCTTGTACTCGTCGTGAGGCCTTCTTCAATTAACATGTAATTCTAGAATTTAATGTAATATGATCGAGGCAACCGAGGAAGGAGCGAGGATGATCCACAGCTGCAACCAAGAAGGTTATTCGATGAAGATCTATTGCTGAGTGATTGCAGGTTTGGTATAAATGTTATGTTAGATTGTATGTGCGCTTGACTGTTGGCTCCAGTCAAACCTACTTTGCTATCTATGACCACACTTGACATGTATGTGATGCAATGTTTTTATTTTTTATTATGAATCAAAACAGGTATAGTATTTAGTAAATATATACGATATATTTATATACTATCATCTAGGAGAGACCAAGATAAAAGTTATCTAAAAACCATCGTCTAAATTCTAAGCCGTAACGTGAGTAGTTAAGAACTTACCGCGTGGTCCACCATCGTTATAATCATAAGATTCGAATTACTTTAGATAGGTTTGTTGTGCTATCAACAAGGCCTATTTAATTGTAAGAAGAGACTATGGCTATAGCATAAGATGCCTATTGATCGGGGTAGAGGAATCATGTAATTTTGTTGTGCTATCCACAAGGATTGCATGCAAATATATGCTCGTCTCGTAACAATGGTTAGCTTAGAAGAGAATTAATGGCTTGTTGTGCTATCCACAAGGCCATTAAATCTCTGGGATCGAAGATATGATCGGATATTGCAAGGAGTAGCAAGTCCCATGAGATGGGTGATTTTTTAGTGTATTAAAAGGTGACTGTTTCTACTGTAAGTATAATGGTCACTGGAAGAGGAATTGCAAAGAATTCCTCAACGATAAAGCTCATGGAAAGGTGAAGCTGTCTGAAGCTTCAGATATCTATATGATAGATATCAACTTGTCAGTTAGAGATTCCACATCTTGGATATTAGATACCGGATGTGCTTCTCATATCTGCCATGATATGCATATGCTGACAAGTAAGCGCAAGCTTAGAAAAGACGAGGTGGAACTGAGGCTAGGAAACAACGCAAAATTACGGCGGTTGCTGTAGGAACAATAAACTTCATGCTTCCATCGGGAGACGTCTTATCATTGGAAGATTGTTATATGTTCCTAGCATAATAAAGAACATCATATAAGTATTTTGTTTGGACAAGATAGGATATAGGTTGACTATTGAGAACAAAAGTTGTTTGATTTATTATGGTAATAAATTAATAGCTTCGGCATCTTTGGTCACCGGCCTATATCTTTTAGATGTTTCTTATTACAATCTTCACATTGATAATACTCTTAAGAAGAGCAAGAGTTGTGTGAACCAAGCCTATATGTGGCATTGTAGACTTGGACACATTAGTGAAAGCAGGCTGCAAAAATTGCACCGATATGGTTATTTAAATGCATTCGATTATGAATCGTTTGCAACATGTGAGTGCTGCCTTATAAGAAAAATGGTAAAGTCTCCATTTACTGGACATGGAGAACGTGCCAATGACATTTTAGAACTAATATATTCAGATGTATGTGGTCCCATGTCCATTCAAGCTAAAGGTGTTTTCTCGTACTTCATTACGTTCACCAACGACTTCTCAAGATTTGGCTGTGTGTACTTAATAAAGTACAAGTCGGAAGCATTTGAGAAGTTCAAGGAGTTCAAGAATGAAGTAGAGAAGCAGACATGAAAGAGTATTAAAACTCTTCAATCAGATCGAGAAAGAGAATACTTGAGTACTAATTTCACACAATTCTTAAAAGATAATGGTATCCTTTCTCAGTTGACCCGTCCATATACATTATAGATGAATGGTGTATCTGAAAGGAGGAATTGCACCTTGTTGGACATGGTGCGCTCGATGATGAGTTTTTCGGGATTACCAGTGTCCCTCTGGAGGTATGCTTTAGAGTCAAGAGCATACCTATTGAACAGAGTACCCAGTAAGTCTGTAACCTCTACTCCATATGAGATATGGAAAGACAGGAAACCATAATTTAAACATATTAAAGTATGTGGTTGTCCTTCTCATGTAAAGAGACATGATCCAAACAAGTTGGAATCACAAACTGATAAATACAGGTTTGTAGGATATCCAAAGGAAACCTTTGGATACTATTTTTACCATCCTGGTGAACAAAATATGTTTGTCGCCAGGAAAGTTGTCTTCCTAGAAGAAGAATATCTTTTTCAGGAGGACAGTGAGAGTAAAATAGTACTGGAAGAGGTTCCAGATCTCCAAACAACTGCAATATCATCAGATGAGCTATCAGTTCCTAAATCTATTCAGGTACACACAGATGAGCCTCGTAGATTTGGTAGAGTACCTAGACTACCTGAACGATATGTGGGACATATCGCTGAAGGAGAGTCTAAGGTATAATATAATGAAGATGATAATCCTAAAACCTACCAGGAGGCTATAGAAGGCCCAGAAGTCGGAAAATGGCGAGAAGCCATGAACTCAGAAATTCAGTCTATATATACCAACCAAGTTTGGAACTTGGAGGACTTGCTCGAGAGTATTGTACCTATTGGTTGCAAGTAGATATTTAAGAGAAAGATCGGTGCAGATGGACGGATCGACACTTATAAGGTAAGGTTGGTGGTAAAGGGATATCGTCAAAGGCAAGGCATTGACTATGACGAGACTTTCTTACCAGTTGCCATAATAAAGTCGATCAGAGTTCTACTCGCCATTATTGCACACTTCGATTTCGAGATATGACAGATGGATGTGAAGACTGCCTTCCTCAACGGTAGCCTTGAGGAAGAAGTGTATATGATACAACCTGAAGGTTGCACATCTAAAGAGTTTCCAGATAGAATGTGTAAGCTCTAGATATCCATTTATGGATTGAAGCAAACTTCCCAGAGTTGGAACATAAGATTTGACGAGGCTGTAGGTGCTGAAAATGCTCGTGTGATTAATATGAAAAACTATGTTGTTTAGTGTAAACTAACCTATTAAAAATAGCAACTAAAGTGCAGTGATCGCCAGAAACTTTTAACTAAAAAGTTTCAAAAGAGATATGATCGCCTACCTGTTTGAATGCGGAAGAATGAGTCCTTGGTTCCCCTCCTTCAGCCGGCTGAAGAAAGAGAGCCCTTTCTTGGTTCCTTTGTTCTTGCTGTTGAGGTTGAGGATCGTCCAGAAGTTCTCCTGGCTTTGTGCTTGATTTCCCCCTTTTGATCTCTTGTTGTTGTTGTTGAGTGCAGCAGAGACAAAGAAAGAAAACAGAAATGAAGAAACACTGATGAGAATTTAAATTGAAGTAATATCAAAACTAACCATGATTAGAAACATGCTTAAAACAGCAACTCACTTGTTTAAATGGCTTTGAAACCCCTTTAAAACAAATGGGTTTTGGAAAATTAATGTTGTGGTGTGTGTTGCATGAAGCGAATATGAGAATGAGATTAATAAAGGATGTAATTGAAATTCAAAAATGAAAAACTTATGTCCAGTTGGAGCCTTGAAGGGATGAAGATCTTGAAGGGGAATGCCGTCTTCTGGAAATGGCAGCGCTCCGGCGTTCCGACGTGGTTGCTTCGATCTTCAATTCGCTATAACGCTGTGGCTCAACTTAATTCTCTCTCTTTTTTCTTTTAACTCTTGAGATGCAAGGTATTTATAGGCATTTTCTGCGTTCGCGATTAACATAGAATAAATCTAGGATTTATCTACCTTAATCGACGGATAAATACTGATTAATTCATCTTTATCTGTAATTATCTAAAACGCGTCCACCATGGATGACGCCTTTCATATTAATTAAGATAAGGATAAATATCCGGGAAAACTTATCTTTATCTTTATTAGCTAAAACGCGTCCACCTATGTAGACGTCTTTTACACTAATTAAGATAAGTATAAACATCCGGAAGAGAAGTTAAAATAGCTTAGGAAACCTAAAACGCGTCGACCTCCACAGACGCCTTTTATCTAATAAATCAATTAATTAAAATTCAAATTTAAACGCTAAAATAGGAATAAACTCTAAATAGCGTCCACATGGGTCGACGCCTTTCAGATTCTTCATATTTTAACTGAAATTTGAGCTAAAATCAATTCAATTGATTAACTTAAACATGTCTGTTAATCCCGACACTCAAAAATATCAATAAAAATTAATTAATGATTAATTATCAGACCATTTTGAGGCATTATCATATGATATAAAATTTACTCGAAATGACGTTAAAATTAGCGTGTCTACAGCTGCCTCACCTTGGCATCGTCTTTGCAAGGAAGTGAAATGGAATGGAATGTACTGAAAAGGTGATGCCAAGGTGTGATGAGACACGCTCTTAACATCACATGATTGGAATTTTTCTCAAAATTATCAATGAAGATAGCTCAATGAGATCAATGGAATTAATCCTGTCTGGATGAGGTAGACAAGGAAATAAAATAAGGTCGATCAACCTCCTCGGAGTGGGAAGTACCCCAGGTCATAGACACTGCAGGTTTCATCATGGGGAGCGTTTGCCAGCCAATGTGGACGTGCTGCAGCCATGATGGATCTTTAAAAGAAAACAAGAATATTGGATAAAGAATCCAAAAAAGGATAGAATTCCAATGATATCTTCAAGCGAACCTCAAAGATAATCAAGATACTCAATTCAAAATGGAATATTTCATATCATGTTTGATTTTGGTTGATTAATGGTCTGAAACTTAATCAGTAATTAATTCTTACTACAATGATTTCAAAGTCCTATATGATGCATGCTGGGCTAAAAGAAAAATATAAAGTCAAATAAAATATAAATTAATCAAGGATAATATTGTTAAATTGTCATTAATGAGTCAAGACACCAACTCTTGTAATCCAGTGCTAAACCGAAGCTCGTTTATCCACGCACCGTTTCACAAAAATGGAACCATCGTCCTCACTAATTAACAATCCAACGGCCTATCCGTGCGATTAAGAATCCTCTGGAATTATCATTGTTTTTGTTGAAGAGGAACTCAAATTCCAGTTTCATCAAAACTACAAGGTCCTTGATATGCTCTAATAAATATTTATCATATAATAATGCAAATGCAAATCAATTACATAAAATAATACAAGGGTAGAGATAACCGTCTTTTTAGCCACGGTCAGGACTTCTTGACTCCCACAGTAGGATCTTCTTAATGTTTTCAGCTTCCTTGAATTTTCTTGAATTTCTGCAATCAAAATTATTAGTAATTCCGAACAAATATTCAATTTAAACATCAAAAACCACAGAATTTCGGATAAATCATATAAAGAGATAAAACGCGTCGTGTCGAGCAGACGCCTTTTAAAGTTGAAAAGCGTCAGTGCTCCTCGACGCCTTTCACTCACAGAAACAGGTTTCTGGCTGTTCTCTATTCGAATTCCAATTCTATCAAATGCCTTGTGTCCTGTATATGACTTGAACAAACATGTTAAGTATCTGTTTAGGCTTAGCCCCTTACCTGGTTAAGTAACCGACTACTTGATCCTATCTTTGATAGAAGGGTCAAGGGGCATAGCCTTTATTAACAAAGGTAATGAGAATAATTAAACTTAAGCAGAATGCAACATACAAGCAGACAGATGCTTACTGAAAATAAAAGGATGAAACACACTAAATACAACAAGCAGATGCTAACTGAAATTTTTTTTGTTGTTTTGAAATATTCATTTTTGTTTGGGGTTTTGGAATATATACTTTTTTTTGAATTTTGACATATGTATATTTTTTTTGAATTTTTGATTTGTGTATTTTTTGGATTTTTGACATACATTTTTTTTTTGATTTTTGACATATGTATTTTTTTGGATTTTTGACATATGTATTTTTTTGGATTTTTGACATATGTATTTTTTTTGGATTTTTTTTTTTTTTGACTAAAAGATCAGCATGGTACTTGGATCAAAAGATCATATTCATTTATTAACTTAATTTCCAAATTATTCTTTAACAACTTAACTTAAACCCATCGTGTTTGAACTTGTGTTTCCATTCGTGATCCCATTTGATGATTTGACCCTTAGTTAATCTAAGCCATTCCTTAAGTTTGGAGTACACATCTTTAGAAAGAAAAGATGAATAAGTTTAGAGAGCCCATGGGTTCCGGAGACTTAAAAAGATGTTCCTTTCCTACCCTAATATCCGTTGGGGTTCAGTCATTTTCTTTTCGGGGTATTTATCGACCTTGCGTTCCCTTTTGTTTCATTTCATGGCCTTGATGTAACGTTTGTAATGTAATGCCCTTTTGATTTGACATTTGGCTTTTTTTGCCTTTTGCTTTTTCTTTTCTTTTCTTTTCGGGACGGATCTCCCCCTTTTTTTTATGACGGCCTCCTACTAAGATGGCGGGTATTCTTGGTAGTCTAATCTAAGCCTCGTTCCGACATCATGGGCCGAGTATAAAACAGAATTTTGTTTCAAAAAGAATGATTTGTACTTTACACTTTCGGTCAAGCTTTTGATATCCTTTAGGACTTGTCATCTCTTGTTACTCACTAATCAAACGTGGTAGTGTGTGCAGTAATGGGCTTGAAATTAAGTTATCCAGACTGATAAGGAAATTTGAGTTTATAAATTTTCTGATTCCACTGGTCTTTGTACCATACTGATCGACTCTTTAACCTAAGGATAGTATTTCTTAAGATGTAAACCATTCCAGGGATGTTTTAGCTCTTCTCCTTCTGCATTAACAAGACGATAAGCATTACCAGGAAAAGCGTGCGATACAACATAAGGTCCTTCCCAGTTGGGTTGGAGCTTAGAACGCGGACCACCAGGTTTTATAAAAATTCTTTTGACAACCATTTCACCGACTTTGAACTTACGTTCAATGACTTTCTTTTGATAAAAACGTGCTAGTCTATTTTGATAAACTTTTGCATGATTAGCAGCTGACTATCTTTTCTCGTCTAAAAGTTCCAATTGAGCAAGGAGTGCTGAACGATGTTCATCAATGGAAAATTCCTTATTCAATTGTACTCTTAATGATGGTATGAGGATCTCATATGGAACTACTGCCTCCATTCCAAATGTTAAGGAATAAGGAGTTTGCCCAGTAGGCGTGCGGATTGAAGTTCGGTAGGCCCATAAAGCCTCAACCAATTTTTCTGGCCAATCTGCGAATTTATTAGATTTGCACGTCTTTTTGATGATTTTTATCAAAGTCTTATTTGTTGCCTCTGCTTGGCCATTGCCTTGCGGATAATAAGGAGATGAATGATGCAATGCAATTTTATACCTGTTACAGAGGTCCTTCAATTCCTGTGACACGAACTGCGGTCCGTTGTCGGTGACGATGGTGCTTGGAATTCCAAATCGAGTGATGATGTTCTTCATGATGAACTTGCAGACGGTTGATGCTTTGATCTCCACGTACGCTTCAGCTTCTGCCCACTTGGTGAAGTATTCCGTTGCCGTGAGAATGAAAGATTTTTGCTTGATGCCGGAATCTGGGTTACCAAGAGGTCCAATAATGTCGAAAGCCCACATGGAGAAAGGCCATGGGGAAGAAACAGGATGGAGTGAAGATGCAGGAGAATGAATTTTGTCGGCGTGAAGTTGACACTTAGCACACCTACGGACATATCCTACGCAGTCTTCTTCCATGGTTGGCCAATAAAATCCTTGTCTAAGGATCTTCTTTGCTAGCATCTGTCCATTGACATGACCACCACACACTCCACTATGAGCTCCTTCCATAACCTTCCAAAGCTCATCTTCGTCTAGACATCTCAGAAGAACTCCATCAAAACCTCTCTTATATAATGCTCCCCCAACTAGGGTATATCTTTGAGCAACTCTCCTGATAGCTCTCTTCTCCTCAGTTGTAGCTTCCTCAGGATACGATTGATCTTCACAATATCTTGCAATTTCATAATACCATGGCTTCTGTTCATCATCCATCTCTTCAAACAGCTCCATCAACATGATTTCTCTTTTTTCAATGATATCTCCGTCTCTGACTTTCTTCAGCAATTTCTCCTTAGTTCTAAGGAATGAAGGATCTTTCACGGCGGGTGAAAGACGCATGTGAACTATGATTGATTCGGCTTGTTTGCTGATTGGAAAATCAAGAGAAGATGCAAGTGAAGCTAGAGCGTCAGCTAAGATGTTTTGATTTCTAGGGACATGAACAAAGATCAATTTCGTGAAAAGCTTTGAGTAAGCAGAAGTAAGCTCTTGATAAGGCTTGAGCTTGGGATCGAGAGTTCGATACTTGGTCAGCACTTGACGAAGAATCAGTTGGCTATCACCCACAATCCTGAGTTTGGTGGCACCATGGAAATGAGCAGCCTCGAGACCAGCAAGGAGTGCCTCGTATTTAGCTATATTGTTGGTGACTGGAAAATCAAGCTGAAAGGCTTGTGGAATGGTGATACCTTCAGGTGATAACAGAACAATACCGATCCCTTTTCCATGAGAATTCAAAGCTCCGTCAAAATGCAGAGTCCACATATCATCTCTGATTTGATTTACGAACATCAGTTCCTCATCCGGAAACTCTGATCGCACTGGATCAAATCGAGGAAGGGGATGATGAGCAAGATGTTCTGCTATGGTATAGCCCTTGATCGCTTTCTGCTGAATATAAGTGATGTCGAATTGAGATAGAAAGCTTTGCCATCGTGCTAACCTATCAGTAAGAACAGATTTCTCCAGAAGGAATTTGATTGGATTCATCCTAGCGATGAGATGGACTTCATGGGCCAGAAAATAATGTTTTAATTTCTGCACAACCCAAACCAATGCTGCACATGTTTTCTCCATCGCCGTATATCTCTGCTCAGCGGGGTTGAGAAGTTTAGAGAGATAGTAGGCCGCCCTCTCTTTTCCTTCTTCATCTTCTTGTGCTAGGACAGCCCCCACTGCATCATCCAGGTCTGAAATGTAAAGTATCAATGGTTTGCCTAGAGATGGTGGTCTCAAAACAGGAGGACTTGCTAAATAGTCCTTCAATCCATCGAATGCCTCCTGACACTTATCGTCCCAATCGAATTTGACTCCTGGCTTGGTAAGCTCGTAAAACGGCTTACACCTTTGTGAGTGCTGGGAGACAAAACGGCGAATAAATTGTAACCTCCCGATTAATCCTCTCAACTCTTTCAAGTTTTTAGGAGGTGGCATTTCTCTAATAGCCTTCGCCTTGTTAGGATCGATCTCAATTCCCCGTTTACTGACGATAAATCCAAGCAATTTCCCTGAAGATACCCCGAATACACATTTCTTGGGGTTCATCTTTAACTGATATTCTCTCGACCTCTCTAATACCCTTGCCAAAACTTTGGCGTGCTCAGCCTTTGTTTTAGATTTAACTAATAAGTCATCCACATACACTTCCAGATCTATGTGCATCATGTCATGGAATATTGCCATCATGGCCCTTTGATAGGTGGCTCCAGCATTCTTTAATCCAAACGGCATGACAACATAACAGTATGTTCCCCAAGGTGTAGTAAATGACGTTTTCTCTTGATCTTCTTCTGCCAGCTTAATCTGATTATATCCTGAAAATCCGTCCATAAATGATAACGTCTCATAGCCAGCAGTATTATCGATGAGTACATCAATATGAGGCAATGGAAAATCATCTTTAGGACACGCCCGGTTCAAATTGCGGAAGTCAATGCAAATCCTGACCTTCCCGTCCTTCTTCATAACCGGGACTATATTGGCCACCCATTGTGGATAAAGGACAACTCTAATAAATTTGGCTTTATGCAGTTTGTCGACCTCTTCCTTCATCTTTAGAGTCATTTGTGGGTGGAATCGCCTTAATTTTTGTTTGACCGGGCTAGCTCCTTCCTTTAATGTCAATCTGTGTTCAACCAAAGTTGAGTCTAACCCCGGCATATCTTCATAACTCCAGGCGAAAGTGTCCTTATAGTCTTTTAGCACTTGTACCATTGCTTTTTCATCCTCTGAAGAAAGATTTTTACTGACGAGGACAACCTTAGGTTCGTCTTCAGTCCCTAAATTAATTTCTTTGGTGGGCTCTTCTACGGCAGCTGAGGGTTCATCGAATCTCTTTACTCCACTGGCATATGCCTCAGCCGCGTCCTCGTCATCTTCCTCATTTTCAACAATGGGGTCCTTTTCATGTACTAATTCATATACCCCGTACCCATCATTGACTGACTCATCGTCCATGCAATCTTCTGGCATCTAAATTGGATTTTCTAAAAGCTGAGGGATCAAAGAACAAGAAGAGCATTTATCAGCTAAGTCCTGGAGGTATCTATCTGGAATTTGCCTACCCTTAGGCTTCCTAGACTTCCTAACCTGACTAGACTGCCTAACTTCACTATCATAACCTAACGAAGACGAAGCAGGATGAAAATCCTGGGATACAAGTGGAAATACAAGAGAATCCTCCCGAGGAGAGGGACATAGTAAATCTAGGAGAGAATCTTGACCGAAGGACCCGCGCGGCGGGGTGCAATCGGACAAGTAAGATGTTTCCTCAATGAGGATTTGGGAAGAATTTGTTGCCAAATTGGCGTTTTTTTTTTTTGGAAAATGAAAGAATTAAACATAAAGCAGGAATGAATAAAAATGGGAGGAGAATCAGACGGAGGAAGTGGCACCAAGGCCAGAGGATTGGGGGGATCATATAGTAATATGTCCCAGATCAGATCATACAACCTCTCTAGATCGAGAGGAGGTTGTGGTATAATGTCCCGAGGGGACAGAGTAATCATGATGGGCGGAGCCCGTGGAATATCTTCAATTATGACCCGCGACCAAGTCGGGGTCAAGAGTAGTGTACGAAAAAGAGTATGTAGCATGAAGACATGTGAAGGATATGTCCCCCTCCATAGCAGATCTGTTGTGTAACCAGCTTGATATGGGTCATCCGGCTCCCCTTCGTCAGTTTCTTCGGACAGCAGTATCCGCTTGTCAAATATGGCACCAGGGCTTTCAATCAGTTCATCAATCTGCGGCGGCCACTTAGGTTCTGCAGGATCCAAGAATAGTCTGTTCAGTGCAATATACAGGTCCCTCAGATCGAACCACCTGTACCATTCACATTCAGGGTCATGAAATTTCCTCCTTTTCATAGGCCGCAGAGCCTCCAAGGATTGGTACGTAAGCAGTTCAGAGCAATGTCTGGCCAAATCCCTCCCATATATATCATGGAAGTCAAAACAGGAAGTAATGACTACCGTATTGTCATAGCTAAGTATGGGCCCTTTCACGAAGTGCGTACACAGGGTCCATGTTAGGGGATCTCGGCCTTCTTTGGGTGGTGTGGACATTGCCTCCCAGATTTTCGGCCCTTCTTTGATCTCTGCTTTCTGAACCGGATCTTGCTTCAGTTTTATTGGCCTATAGCCCAGACCACTTCCAGGTGCTGCTCGATGATTTCTGACAGGAGTGGTCCTGCCTTGCAATTGTGTGCCCAGACCTTTCCCAGGCTCGTAGCCGTTCTTCATCATAATCCTCCATCCTGGGGTACTCATGCACTTCCCCCTTTTGATAGCATTTAATGGGTATGGAGAAATAGTAGCGGCTTTCAGAGGATCAGCCACTGGACGGTAGACCTGTAATACCGACAGAAAAGGTTGTCGGCCAGGTAAAACAGCAGATTTAATGTTCAAGGAATGAGCAGCAACAAGGATCGGCATGCTCGTTACTTTAATTATTCGTCCTTTGTAAGGAAACTTGAGGCATTGATGATTCGTAGAAAGAATCGCCCCAAAAGTTTTAATATAAGGACGGCCTAAAATGGCATTTATGGAAGGGTCGATTTCCAGGATGTGAAATTCGACCTCTGCATGACTTACAGGGCCCAGCTCCACCTTTAAATAAACCATTCCCAGAGGGGAACGGGTAGAATTGTCATATGCTGTCACTGAGATGGGGCTGGGCAGCCATTTCTCTTTGGGCACACCGCACAGCTCCAGGGTCTTCGGAGGTAAAACATTGATCGAAGCCCCTGTATCGACCATGCATGCATCCACGGCCTTCTTACTGATGTTGACCGTAATACTCAGGGCCATGCTTCTGGCTGCTGGCGGTGCTAGTTCCGATGTATGAAATGTTATGGAGGGCTGATCCCCCTGAGGAACTAGTAGTGCTGCAATCTTCTCTACCGGCACGTCTTCATTGACCATCACCTTCTGCAGATATTCCATTAAAGCTTCTTGGTGACTCTTGGATCTTTTGATTAATTCGAGTATAGTGATCCGTGCCGGTGTCCGATCCAGGTGTTTCAACAGGTCGTATTGAGTGCCTGGTGCACTCTCTTCATTATGGGCTTCCTCAGTGGGCTGTGATGGGCCGTCTCTAACTGTGGACTGAGGGAAGACCTTGTTGAAAATCCTTCCACTCCGGAGCGCGTGTTCCTCAACCGTGGAGGATCCGGATGACACCTTAAGTACCGCAGAGTTGGATGGTGCGGATGGCGTAGAGGGTTGGTATGTAGGTGATGGCGTAGGGTTGGGTGGTGATGGCGCGGTGCGGATTAAAGGCCTAGAGGGTTGGATGGTGGATGGGTAAGCGGTTGGCGAAGTGGGGAATGGTACGCGTAATAGCGGTCTAGACGGTAAGGGGATATCTGGGTGGATGGTAGTGGTAGCGGGTGAAGTAGGAAATGGTATGCGTAGTAATGGCCTAGATGGTAAGAGGGACGCGTTATTGGTTTGCGGGGGGCTATATGATGGAGGCGTAGTGGTGCGGGGCGTAATGGGCCTAAGGAAGGTGGGTAGTGGTAATGGATTATTGGGTGTGGGTGAGTGGTATGTAGGTGTGGGTATAGGGGTGATGGTAACGGGTTGTGGCCTTGGTATGTGGATGGTGCGGCGTGGTGGTCGCTCTGCGGTACTTTGAACGTGACCCATTGAACAAAGAGAGGAAGAGTCATCTACTCTCCACTGCTGCCCACGACCAGCCTCAGACTGGCTGTTCGTCAGAATGGGAGCAACCTGGTTTTGGTTCTTATGCTCCGGGAGTGGATTCTGCACTATACCCATGTTGGGTGGTGCTGCTGCTTGTGCCGGTGGTCTTGCTTGCTGCTACTGCTGCTGCGGTCTCCTCGCCTTCAGGGCTGTTATGTACTTTTTCATTTCCTCCCAATCTATGCCGCCCTACTCATTGAGATCATGAATATAATCTCTGAACTGAAAGCAGGTGTCAATGGTATGCCCAGGTTGCCTGTGGAAGTAGCAATACCTAGACGTATCGGCATTTTGAGGCCATAAGGCCTTCTCCCTCGGCAAAACTAAGGCATTGGCTGCCATTAAAGCGCTGAAGATATCCGCCAAGGATTCTGGGAGGGCCGGGTATTCTGCCCTTTTCGGGCCTGGAGGTCTCCTCTGTTGGTTGTAGTCACCAGGAGGAGGGACATTGTGGTACGCCGGCGGTGCACGCGGCTGGTACTGTGGCTGTTGCTGTTGCTGCTGATGTGGCTGCTGATACTGCTGTTGATACTGTTGTTGCCGTTGCGGCTGTTGCTGTAGCTGTTGCTGGTTCTGATTCGGCTGCTGGGGCCGCTGGTACTACTGTTGGTAATGGGGGTTCTGCTGCTGCCTGTACCCCTGTTGGCTTGGCTGCGGTGGCCTTTGATACTGCTGCTGGTTCCTCACAAACTGGGGCGAGTTATTGTTCATGGTACTGACTTGCTCGTGAGAGAGCGTGCCCTCAGTAGTCGGACCTGTGCTGGGAGAATTTGGCACTGCAGGCTTCCGAGGTGGAGGCCTGTTAGGTCTGTGAGGATCAAAGACGCTAGAGAACGTAGAGTCCTTGAAGGCATTCTGGCAGTACCGTGCTCTTTCATAAAGCTCTGCCATATTAGTCAAGTTGTTCAAGGAGAGGACTAGCTTGAACTGGGGCGTGGCGTTAGAAATTAACATTTTCACTTGTTCAGATTCAGACAAGTGATGTTTCACCTTTTCAGCCAGGCCCCGCCACCTGTCAGCGAAACTGACAAACTCCTCATCCGGTTTCATCTTTTCTGCAATGAGGTCCGTGATAGACAAGGAGGGTGCAACTCTGTCCTGGTATCGTTGGATAAATTTGCGTGAAACGATACCGTAATCCTATACTTCGGAGGGTTCCAAAGAAAAGAACCACTCGATGGCTGGTCCCTCTAGGGATCTCCTGAACAAGAAAGCCAATGACCTCTTATCATTCTGCCAGAAAGAGGATTCGTACATGAACTCCTTCAGGTGCGTGAAGGGGTTACCAGTACCGTTATACTTTCGATACACTGGCATTTCAGAGGGTGGCAGATGGAACACTGGCAGGCTCGGTAAATTGATTTCCGGTACAGCTTTAACCCCCATCATCTTCTGGAGATTGTTGAACTGCTCATCCATGCGCTCCATCTTGGCCAGCAACGTCTGCGTGGTCAGATCTGCCTGAGGAGGAGGAGGAGGTGGAAGTACCTGATAGGCCTGCTGCCTAGAGTACGTTGGACAAGGAGGATAATAAGGATGAGGTCCGGCAGAGCTTCCGCCATGCCCGAGGGCATTTTGATAAATAGGCGTTTGCGGTCTAGCCGGTTGCCTAGATGATGAAAGTTGCGGCCCAGTGGGCCGAGAAGTAATGTGAAGGCCTTCCATGGCCTGATGGATATAAGGAGGAGGAGGTTGTTGAGTAACAACGGGGGGAGCCATAGGGTTCGGCTCAGCAGACTGCATGGGTGCCTTCCCCTTCAAAATAGACTGGATGGCCTCGAACTGCTGAGGGTCCAGTCGGGAGGCAAGAACTCCCAGGGCATTGACAAGATCCATAGGATCGGAGGATGAGGGATCATGATGATTCATGTCTCCCTCTAGATCAGGATTGGGGATCGCATATTCATGCGGGGGAAGATCATGATATTGATCGTGCGGATGAAAAAGAGGAGTTCGGACATTCCCGTCATGTCGAACTGGAATGGGGACAGAATTACGAGAGGCATCAGCATCTCTCCCGTTCTCATAATTGAAGTCTGAATCGCGAGGGGCATTAGCATCTCCCTCGTAGTTGATGATGGCGTCTTGGGCCATACTCAAATCTCTGCCTGATCGCAGCAACATGATATTAGATTCTCTTTTCAAAGATTTAATCAAACAAGTTGTGCAGAGATTAATCAAACAAGTGGATGCTTAACGTGATTTCAGGGTTCCTTGTTGAGTTATTTGAATTGGATTAAACCACAATTTCGCTCAGGGAAGGATCCTAGTTTCAGTTCAGTTTCCACCGTTATTCTCTAGGGTTCTCTCTCACAACGCTTTCGGAATCTAGCCGGGACTTCAATTGGTACAACCAGCCCGATGATCAAGGAGGAATACCTTGATTTTGGGGACTTATGGAGGTCTCAACGTCAACTTCTCTAGTCTGATCAAGGGACCAACCCAATCAGAGAGAGTTGTTGACGTCGAGTAATGTGTTCCTAAGAAGAGGAGGGTTTTCGCCTCAATGCATATGCCCTGCGACCTGGATGGCCTCTAATGCTTAATAAAGTAATGGGTAGCTAGCACTCAACCACAGAAATCTGGAAACTGAGAAATAATTAAGAAACTGTCTGAATCGCGTCGAGTATGGTCGACGCTATTCAAAACAGAGCTTAATTCTTTCGCAGAAACAGATGCAAACAGCAGAGAAAGCCTGGAAAATAACTAAAAACTGTCTGAATAGCGTCGATGGTGGTCGACGCTATTCAACACAGAACTTAATTATTTCGCAGAAAGAGATGCAAACAGCAGAGACAGTCTGAAGACTAAAAGGCGTCTGGGTGTGCTGACGCGGTTTTGAAACGCGTCAACGTTCCTGGACGCTTTTTAGTTCGCAGAAACAGATTTCCAGAATGATTTTCTGGGTCGAATCCTCCTCAAATAGGGTAAAATGCAGTAAACAATCGACTCATGCAAAGATTTTTAGTTTCAGATTTTAAACAGGATGATTTACTAACTAAACAACTAGAAAATTACTCAATCACACATCATTTTATCACAAAAACAGCTTTTTTTTGAACTAATCAAAGGGAGGCAAGATCTTGCCACTGGGGTGTGCACGTGGTGCACGAGGGAAATTAATTAAACTAAACACTCACCAATTGGTGAGGACGTGTCGAAAGACACAAATGGTGCACCGTGGGTGCCCGATATGATGACAGCAAGAACAAAAGAAACTAAAAGACGGCGAGACCAAGTCCCACCGTGATCGCCAAAAAGAGCTGTAGGTGCTGAAAATGCTCGTGTGATTAATATGAAAAACTATGTTGTTTAGTGTAAACTAACCTATTAAAAATAGCAACTAAAGTGCAGTGATCGCCAGAAACTTTTAACTAAAAAGTTTCAAAAGAGATATGATCGCCTACCTGTTTGAACGCGGAAGAATGAGTCCTTGGTTCCCCTCCTTCAGCCGGCTGAAGAAAGAGAGCCCTTTCTTGGTTCCTTTGTTCTTGCTGTTGAGGTTGAGGATCGTCCAGAAGTTCTCCTGGCTTTGTGCTTGATTTCCCCCTTTTGATCTCTTGTTGTTGTTGTTGAGTGCAGCAGAGACAAAGAAAGAAAACAGAAATGAAGAAACACTGATGAGAATTTAAATTGAAGTAATATCAAAACTAACCATGATTAGAAACATGCTTAAAACAGCAACTCACTTGTTTAAATGGCTTTGAAACCCCTTTAAAACAAATGGGTTTTGGAAAATTAATGTTGTGGTGTGTGTTGCATGAAGCGAATATGAGAATGAGATTAATAAAGGATGTAATTGAAATTCAAAAATGAAAAACTTATGCCCAGTTGGAGCCTTGAAGGGATGAAGATCTTGAAGGGGAATGCCGTCTTCTGGAAATGGCAGCGCTCCGGCGTTCCGACGTGGTTGCTTCGATCTTCAATTCGCTATAACGCTGTGGCTCAACTTAATTCTCTCTCTTTTTTCTTTTAACTCTTGAGATGCAAGGTATTTATAGGCATTTTCTGCGTTCGCGATTAACATAGAATAAATCTAGGATTTATCTACCTTAATCGACGGATAAATACTGATTAATTCATCTTTATCTGTAATTATCTAAAACGCGTCCACCATGGATGACGCCTTTCATATTAATTAAGATAAGGATAAATATCCGGGAAAACTTATCTTTATCTTTATTAGCTAAAACGCGTCCACCTATGTAGACGTCTTTTACACTAATTAAGATAAGGATAAACATCCGGAAGAGAAGTTAAAATAGCTTAGGAAACCTAAAACGCGTCGACCTCCACAGACGCCTTTTATCTAATAAATCAATTAATTAAAATTCAAATTTAAACGCTAAAATAGGAATAAACTCTAAATAGCGTCCACATGGGTCGACGCCTTTCAGATTCTTCATATTTTAACTGAAATTTGAGCTAAAATCAATTCAATTGATTAACTTAAACATGTCTGTTAATCCCGACACTCAAAAATATCAATAAAAATTAATTAATGATTAATTATCAGACCATTTTGAGGCATTATCATATGATATAAAATTTACTCGAAATGATGTTAAAATTAGCGTGTCTACAGAGACTGTCAAGTCTTATGATTTCATAGAATGAAGATGAGCCTTATGTGTACAAGAAGACCAGTGGGAATGCAGTCACTTTCTTAGTTCTTTACGTAGATGACATAATACTCATTAGGAATGATGTAGCTATGATGTCATCGGTGAAGATCTGGTTATCGAAAAACTTTTCCATGAAGGATTTGGGAGAAGCATCCTACGTATTAGGAATATGGATCTATAGAGATAGATCAAAGATGACGCTCGGAATGACCCAATCTATGTACATAGATACTATAGTTAAAATGTTTAGTATAGAAAATTTCAAGTAATCTCTCAAAGGAGTAGTCTCCTAAGACTCCTAATGAGAGGGCATTCATGGATAGGGTACCTTATGTCTCTGCCATACGATCTATCATATATGTCATGCTATGTACACGGCCTGATGTCGCATATGCTCTAAGTGTTACAAACAGATTTCAGGCTGATCTAGACAAAGAGTACTGAAATGCAGTGAAATATATCTTCAAGTACTTGAGAAGACTAAGGATATGCTTCTTGTCTATGGAAGAAGTGACTTGAAACTGCGAGGTTTTACTGACTCAAATTTCCAGTCAGATCTAGATAATAGCAAGTCTACATCTGGATTTGTGTTTACTTTGAACGGAGGCGCAGTGTGTTGGAAGAGTTTCAAGCAAGAAACCACTGCAGATTCGACGATTGAAGCTGAGTACATCGTTGTAGCTGAAACCGCCAATGAAACAGTGTGGTTGAAGAAATTCATCACCGACCTCGACGTAGTTCCTAATATCTCTAAACCTGTTTCGTTGTTGTGCGACAATAATAGAGTCATTGCACAAGCGAAAGAGTCGCGGTCTCATCAGAAATCGAAGCATATTCTGAGGCGCTTTCATCTCATCAGAGAGATTATTTCCAGAGGAGATGTAGTGGTGGAAATAGTTCTATCCATCGACAATGTAGCAGATCCACTGACAAAGCCACTGGCTCAAAATTTGTTTAAGCGTCACATAGAGTTTATAGGTTTAGTACATAAAGGTGATTGGCTTTAGTCCAAGTAAGAAATTGTTAGTCTTAGGTGACCTACAAGCTAATCTAACTATGTAAATTTTGTTCAATTATTAATAAAATGATATTATTTTATTATGTGTAAATTCGTATTATTATCGTCTCATAATGAAGTTCGTGAATATGTGCGATAGTGATCTATTATAATGAGATCATACTACTGAGACTGATCACGTAAACACATATATTCTTAATAGTTCATAGTCGGAGGATATCCGAGAAGGACATCGGATGTTCGGTTAGGCTGGTACAAATTACTCTTGCTCATACGATGATGATTGATCTCATAGTCACTTGTGTAGAGACACTAAGACGAATATGTAAGTGCTCATTAGAGAATGAGTTCACTGAACTGATCCGACTGAATTGTTGAATGGTATAGTACCTCACTGTCAACTAGCTTGATTCTATTGTCGCAGTTGCGTAAATGATCCTCGGACCTGAGACACCAAGGACATCTTGTCGGTAAATTTCTGTGCTTTGACCTTGGTTTACGGATATAGTTTTGATTGACAAATATATATTTCAATTGACAACTATAGTTTTCGAATGACAAGTATAGTTTTCAAAATATATATTTGTCAATAAAAAATTATATTTGTCAATCGAAAGTAGTATTTGTCAATCCAAATATTATGGGGTGGCTATATTAACTCGCTCAACTAGCCTGACTAGCAACGTTATCAAACCGCAAGGAGTTACGCAGTGTGACTGAACTTGTTGCACAATTTGATTGTGCAACAAGTATTACTCATTTTGAAAATATGCAAGACAAGGATAACTATTAGTGTCCAAAAGAGAGAGAAAAACACACCTTATCTGGTGCATGTGGCACATACTTAAGTAGAGAGAGAGAGTCCAAAGGACCTAATCTCCATCCTCTGAGGATGGAGACAACTTGGAGCCGTGGCGCATTTTCATTGGTTTGCCCAATGCGCCACAACGCATGCAACCATATATATCCGAGGGCTCGTAATTTCCCTCCTTCCTATTCCTCTCGATCTCGCAAACCCCCCGCAGCCGGCGAGGTCTGGAATCTAAATAGGCACTCACTCGGCTGGGTTAGATTTCTTCGCTGTTCCTCTCTTGCCCTACTTCATCTGCTTCTTCTGCTTTTCTCGGATCCTTTTTAGCTAATTTGCTATTAAATGATGAGTTTTCTCCTGGGTTTTATCTTCTTCTCTCTCTCTCTCTCTCTCTCTCTCTGTGTGTCGTGGAGGCCACCCATGCGAAATGTTCTTCTAGCTCTTTTTTTTTTTATCCTTTTCTTGATAATCTCATAGAAAGTGTAGACAATCAGTGGCTATCTTTCTGGTTTTGGGGTCCAGGGAAGGATGGCTAACGGAAGTGGGTTTGGTGCCGCCGCCAACATGAATCCGAACAAATCTTACGAGGTGATAAACAAATTCTTGTAGACATTCCTATCTTACATTTTGGTATGCTTTTTGTGTATCTGTCTTGTCTATTTATTGAAATGCCAGTGGAAAATGGCTTGACTAATGGTTCACTTTCTTTGTTTTGGGGTTATTGAAGGTGAATCCATCCCCTGCGGACTCCGTTTCTAGTTTAAGTTTTAGCCCGAAAGGCAATTATCTTGTGGCTACTTCCTGGGATAATCAGGTTTTAGTTTAATTCAAAGTTTCTGTTTAGATGCCTTCATATCTGAGAAAGTTGGACGATCATGTTTTGTGTCTGATGACCAGCCTAAGCATTGCATTGTTCATGGTTGTCAGGTTAGGTGTTGGGAGATTCTGGCAGGAGGCAGTCAGCCAAAAGCATCAATATCTCATGACCAGCCTGTATTCTGTCATATATCTTAATTTTGCTCAATATGTTGTTACACAATTCTTCGTCCGAGCTTTTCATGCTTGTGCTAGATATATTACGTTCTGATTATTGGTGTTGCTTTTGCAGGTCTTATGCTCCACTTGGAAGGATGATGGTACAACTGTTTTTTCTGCTGGTTGTGATAAGCAGGTCAAAATGTGGCCCTTGCTGTCTGGGGGCCAAGCAGTAACAGTGGCCATGCACGATGCGCCCATTAAAGAAGTTGCCTGGATTCAGCAAATGAATCTACTTTTAACTGGGAGCTGGGACAGCACTCTGAAGTATGTGCAAATTGCCTCTATAACCTTCCCTATGTAAATTAGCCTGATGGGAATGCACTCTGGTGTTCAGAAAAAAATCATTGTGTTTCTTATTGTAGGTTCTGTAGGTTTATGTAATGTAAGAACCTAGTGGGGGATCATATTTCAATAGCTTGTAATGAAATGGTTTACTTTCTTCCAACATTGCATGACTATGTATTTCCACAATGTCCAACATGGTCTACGTTGTTTACATCGTTTACTTTATTTTGAGTATAAGTATATGCAGCTGATGTAGACTGTATTGGACAACTTGGCATTCTCTTTAAACACTAACGTGATTGCACATCTTGATGCACATGATTGACAACATCTTGCATGGAAGCATAGATATACAGTCCGCGGAGACTGGAGAATTCATAGTATGTGTTGTGAGCACTGGATTAGTGGCATTCATTGGTTTACAAAGCATTTGGTGAGAGTACGTGGAGTTACCATCCCATGCCTAAGTCTTCCACTAATTGTTTGTGCACAAGCCTTAACCATGGTGTGACAAAAGGTTTAATGCAAGTTCTGATTAAGAGGTCTCATCTTCTACTCGATGTTGAGTACCAGCAACTCCACCTCTGTCTTCAATTCTAGCTTTAGCTTTGGGTGAGATTATTGAGGCATACAGAGCTTTCTTTCTTGAGTTTGGAATACCTTTTGATGTTGTAAATATGCCATCATTCGTGCTTTTGTTTAGATGTGCATGTAGGGCATCCTTGTGTTCAGCCTCCCACCCAAAGAGAAAGAAACTTTTGTAGAGTTAGATAGCTTTTCTTTGTTTGATAATCTTGATGATGATTGAGCGATAAAAATGATCATTATATTGTATTGTTATTTATAATGAATTGAACATTTTTTTTTCATGTTAAAAAATATCATTTTTATTTTTATTTCCTGGATTTTTTCTACGAAGAAAAGGTCCTACAATTTGGGCTGATCCTTTCCAACTCCCAAACAGACTGGATTGGGGTAGGTTGGCCTGGGTCGGGTCATGTCAGCTGACTTGGTCGGTTTTGGCAGACGGATGCCAATCCCTTAATCCTTTGTTTGTTCTGTTAAGGGTTGTCTTGAAGAAGTTTACAATAAAGTTGTTTGCTAGTCTCACCCCAATTATTCAAGTTGCTGGGAGCATCCATACTCCCTAGCAGGCAGGATATGATCTCATTGATACGATCTCATTTTTCGGTATAAGTAAAAGTCTCCTTAAAATTATAGGGTTGCCATATTTGTCCATCTACTAGGTAATGATCGTGTACCCATACTATTGACATACTTGTATTCTGCTTAGAAATTTTTGTTTCTTATTAAATGCAGAGGTGGAAAACTGATTCATTTTGTGCATTTTATAAAAGAAAAGGATAGTTAGAAACTCTTGCCTCTTACTTGCACATTTTGTCTAGTTTATCTAGTGAATTGCTACCTTTATTGAGGTATGCGACTTGGTTTTAGTGGTTAATCTATATTTATTCATTATATTCAAGGTTGCTTCTTTTATGTTCCTTTGGGCATTCGTCATATTTAAGGCACCATGTAAATTATTTCTGGTCTTATTTTTTATGCTTTTTATATATATTAAAATGTTATAGAATTTCATTTTCCGATGATGTTACTCTAGAAAAAGGGAAGGAATTCAAATAAATAAAGTTGATTTGTGGAAAGTGTTGTTTGGGTTGGTAGGTAGGGAATGTACTGCTATGCAAACTGAGCGGCACAATCAAGGCCTTTAGTTTAAGACAGCATAAAACTTCTGGCTTATTCAAGGGGGAGGGCAATTGAGGTGAGTATTTTGGGCTTAATGTCCTATTTTTCTTCATGTTTGTCCTTTCCATCCACACCATATCTTTTCCAATAAGGCACTCTAGTTTCCTAGTTGCAAGTTATGAATATTTTCTTGGTGGACTGAGGGAGGTGTTGCAGTGGTACCCCATTTCATCTGAGCTTATTTTACTGTTGAGGTTGAACAGTAATGGAACAGGAAATTTGTTGCTATTATGGAGAATTTTCAAGTCCTTTTCCTCATGATGCTTGCCTTTTGGAGTTTAAAACTGTTATGACATCAAGAACCTTGACCATGGCATGATTTTAAGACTTGCTTTCGGCTGATTGATTATATACCAAATTGACTGGCTGAAATCAGCCAGGAGCAGGATCAGATTGGCCTAGATCCACCAATGGATGGCCACACATCTTTTTTTTATTTTACTATCAAACTCTCTTTATGGGAATCCATAACCAGCCAATTGGTTTTGGTTCTTGGCCATGTTTCTGAAGCAAATCTTGTTCCTCAACCCCTTGAATCATGTCTTAATCAAGCATAATATATATGCCAAGCCTACTTGTGCCCACAGGATTAAAATGTCTGCATGGAAATGCTTTCTGATGAGGATCTGGATTATAGAAGGATGACCATTGATAACTGCCATATAGGAGTAGAAACGGGGTTATAATGTCTGCACGAAAATGCTTGCTGACAAGGACTGGATTATAGAAGGACGGACTATTAATAACTGCCATAAAGGAGTTAGAAAAATATACTTGAGACTGTCTGATGATTATAGTTATGCCACATTGCTCTTATTTTTGATTTACAAGTTTCTTTGAGTAGACATTTGTACATTGTACCCAGTTTTTGTATTATTTGTGTCTTACTGATTAGAGTTTCTCCCTTGGGCTCTTGCATTTTTACATATAACCCATGCATCATCATTGACTTGTTCTACTTCTACATATTGTTGGTATCTTGTTTTTTGTTTATTTATGTAGGTACTGGGACACCAGGCAGGCAAATCCAGTTCATACACAGCAACTCCCTGACCGTTGTTATGCACTCACAGTACATTACCCTCTAATGGTTGTTGGCACAGCGGATAGGAATTTGATAGTCTTTAACTTGCAAAACCCCCAGGTACATATTTTGAAGTTCATTTTACCACTGCTTTGCTCATTCCAATGTGTATCTGGATTCTGGACATGATTATCATTTATTAAGGTATAGGGGTACTTTGTGGTAGAAAATTTCCTTACCCATTTTTGGTTTTAGGATTTTCTTCTTCTTGGAAAATTATAGTGCACCAATCATATGTTTCTTAAATTGCTGACTATCTGTTTACGTTCTGCCACTTGTGGTCGCACCAGTTTGGCAGTCCAGCCTCCCCAATGTTTTTGTTGTCCGCCTAGACGACTAGGCAGGCCTCCTACACGACTCACAGCCCATTCCTGCCTAGGCGGAAACTGACTCGTCCTCTTTCAAGGGATTTACACCTTTATACCCCTACCAATTAACTCATATGTGGCCTTCACGTTGTCTTTTGTATAAACACATCTCATTCATGTGGCACCCATGAGGACCATGATGGAAGGTTTCATTTTGTCTCCGTGTAGGACACGGCTCTGTCTTCCTCATCTTCCCTACTATTGCAGCTGGCGAGGACCGAAGCTAGTCAAGACCTTCCTCCTCCATGAAAACTGCAACCAGCAGTAGCCATGGGGCTTTGAAGAGGATCCACTTGTGTTTGTAAATGGTGGGATAGTGGCTTTCATGTTTGATAATATATTATTCTTCAAAGCATAGTTGGTGACTTATAGCAAATTAAGTTTTATAATTGAACTAGATTCTTTATGATACTTACATAAGTGAATGAGATGTCTCTAGTTAATAGCATTATCAATTAACAGAGGGCATATATAAGAGATTTTGAAAAAAAGGTCTGAAAACAGCAACTGCCTCAGAATTAAGGAACCCACCTTGCTGCCCAAGGCAATCCGCCTAGGCAGTAAGCGGGTCGGCAAACTTGCTCCGCCTAGGCATTTTTAAAACAACGACCCTTCCTTTCACCCCCCACCCCCATTCTTTTACTGTAGTGTGTGCCATGACTTGGACACAGTATAGGCTGCCCCTGCCTTTTTGTTAACCATGATGTATGTAACCATGTTAATGCTTTTCAGTCAGGAGAGGACTTAAAAATATGATACAGGCCATATTTACGAGCAATGATGTAGGAGTAATGAAATGGAATCTTCATGTTATTGTTGACTATTTGACTTTTACATTCTTCAATATTCATGATAGGTGACAGTCAATAATTTCATCTATTTCATTTTCATGCAAACAACTATTAATGTGTTTTCTGCTAATTATTATGTCTAAGTTCATGCACTAACCTTATGTCTCACTTGTTACCTTGATTTGAACAGATGGAGTACAAGAGAATACCGTCTCCTCTCAAGTATCAGACAAGATGTGTCGCTGCATTTCCTGATCAGCAAGGATTTTTGGTAAATTCTCAAATTTAATGTACTTTGCATGACTACATATGTTTCAGTGGATTCTTGGACACTGTTCATTTTCCTTCCTTTTTGCCTTTAAAGATTTTTTGCTCTTTCTGCGCCTATCTCTAGCAGCAGTCTCTTCTTTGGTGATAAAAATAACAAGAACTTTGCTGACTACATGGAGGGAGCACCAATAGACTCATCACATTCAATCTCTTCAAGCTCCACATTGTGTATGACAAACACAGAAAAGTCTTTGTTAGCTCCAAAGGCATGAAACTTCATGATACTGAGTGACTAAGATATTCTCAGTTTATCTCTCCTTTGGTTTGTTGCAATTTGTACATTATGGTTTATGTATTCAGTATTAAGGGGAAAATATGATGACAGAAAGATGATGATGTACTTAATTTAGACTAACTTATTCTGTGCTTGAAGCAATCCATTCAAAATGAAGAAACAAAGGCCACTCAATGGGGTAATAGGTATAAATAAATGAATTTATACTTGGAATCCGATGGTGTTTTTCGTAGCAATCCAAGGGTTGGTCCACTTTCGGGCATGCTTCATTTGCTTTGCTTTTCTTTTCCTCCTGTTGGATGAAACAAACCGTGACAAGAAGGAAAAGATGATCACTAATTGGCACATCGCAGTATCACCATTTCTTTTTGAAAGAATGGTGCATTTTCCTAGTTTCTACAATGAATTTGATGCTAAGGTGATAGGTTTCACTATAGGTTGAAATTTGCCTTAAATGGATATTAATAAGCATCTGGTGAAAGTATATTTTAAAAGCCATGTCAAGGAAAGGAAATATATATTAGTAGTTATTTTTTAAAAATCACCTTTAGCGGCATATCTTGACAGTTCAACCAAGCTATTGTTGTGTATTCAATTTCAATGTTGGGGTTCCTTTCCATTCTTTGGCTTTGGGAAAATGTTCCCATAATGGTGTTCACCATTTTCACAGTTCCAGAAGGGTGACAAGCAGGGTTCTCTGAAATTCCCATAGAGAAAAATGGGACTTTAAGGAGAGCACACCCCTCTTTGTGTTTGGGCCGGTGGGTAGGACGCAATGTTTTAAAAATGCCTAGGTGGGCCAAGGCGGTTGAACCACCTCCTACCTAGGCAGTTATTTTGTTAGTTTTAACATTTTACACTATTTATGCACCGTTTGGCCTGTCTAAACATATTTTTATTTCTAATGACATTTGGGAATGCTTTTCCTATACATTAATCATAAGGAAGGAATAGCTATGACCTATCTTTACTTTCCAAACAAAGTATAAAAGATATAATACAATGTATAACTAAAGATGAAGATCAAGAGTCAGATTTGTTGAGGCATGAGGCTATTAACACATCGTTGCATCTCAATAACTTATGCATGTAATGTTGTATGATAAATCTTATAACTACATGTCAAGATTGAGAATTACAGTTATTGTATGCTAGATATGTGTAGATTAGGCCAACATATATGAAAAAATTATAAATACAACCTTAAAGTGGAAAACTAGTGAAGAGTCGAACCAATGTATACAATGCTAGAAAAGGGGTGAGGATACCATTCAATTTGGTACATTCTGCTATTTATTGATGTAGAGTTAATGTAGTCTCTTTTTCTAGTCATAAAGCTAACCATGAATAAACATTAAAAAATGAAGCAAGTTAATATCTATAGAAAGATCTTCAAGTTGTTATTATAAGTTTTCTAGTCATACCCAACACCTAGAGGTACAACACATGTTATGTAATGTACTATTAAGGACACTTAGGTAATTACATGTTTACATAAGGGGAAAAATCCTTTGAGACAAACCTATCAAGAAAAGTCCGAGGTGGCGCCTAGTTGGCCGTCTAATCGTCTAGGTGGCTTGTTTGGGACCCGACCTAGCTATCTCTCCTATCGGATTTTTATTTATTTATTAATTAAATCCTTTTATTTTGGTCTTTTTGTTTTTATCTGGAGAAATATAAGTTGGTTTTATGTATTTTATTTCTTGGACTATGAGAGCTTGGGATTAGCCCTCAGGGAGTCTGGGACTTCGGATCAGGTGAAGATCCGAGTATATGACCGCTCTCCACTGACCTTGGTCAGTGTTAATTACGTCGAGCAACCGTTCGACAACCCTTGATTAACCGTCCGTTGATGCCCTTGTAACATGCAACACTACTACTACAGGCAGCACATGCATATGAAGATATGTTTTAGGTTAAACCCTTGGTTTCACCCAAGTTTAGGATGTGTTTATAATTGATTTGGAGACTTTTCAAAAGGTTTTGGATTGACTTCGAGTTATCTGGATTGTTTCCAAGTATTTTAGACCCATAAGGGTATTTTTGTAATTATGTCAAGTTGGAGGGTATAGGGGTATTATGGTCACTTTAGTGTGTGAAGTGAGTTTTGATGATTTAGGAAGGTTTCAAAATCTTAAGAGGTATTTTAGAATTATTTTAAGTATGTTTGGGTTGTAAGGGTGTTTTGGTAATTTTACTCCGAATCGGATTTCTAGACTTAAAGTCTTTTTTGGATATTTTTGTAATTATGTTGCATTAGGGTCATTATGATCATTTTAAGTTTTTTAACATTTAGGGGAACTTGAAAACCCTTAGGATGTATTTTAGGATCATTTTAGACATATTTAAGTTATAGGGGTATTTTGGTAATTTTACCTTAAATCGGGTTTATTAGACTTAGAGTCTATTTTTATATTTTTTCTGAGATTTTTACTTATTTTTATCATATTTGGGGTATTTTGGTAATTTTATCCATCTTATTAGGGTTTGGAGGGTATTTTGAGCATAAGAGAGGTTTTGATATTTTTTAAGAATTTTCTGTGATTTTTACAGATTTTTATCATGGGTGAGGGTATTTTTGTAATTTTATTAAGTTCTAGGGGGGCATTTGGTCATTTCAGGAATTTTATATGTTTTCAGATTTGGTTCTCTGTTTTTTACTGGTTTTTACTGATTTTTTTAATTAATTTTTCTGATTTTTATTAATTAGTTGAGTATATGAAGGATATTTAAGTCATTTTTTGGGTTTATATAATTTTCAGATTTGGTTTTCTGATTTTTACTGGTTTTTACAGAATTTTTTCTGATTTTTATATTGATTTTACTGATTTTAAATAATTTTTACAGATTTTATTAATTAATTAAGCATGAGGGATATTTAAGTTATTTTTTAACTTAAGTATATTATTTTATGTCTCAATATTTCATTATTGAGTTTTGATTATGAGTCTAGGATTAGTTATGTATGGGGTGAGGCCAAAGATATTTTAGAATATTTAATTATGTATTTTAATTAGTTATTAAACTAATTAATTATATATGTGAAAATATAATAACATAATGTTACTTAAGTAATAGGTTCATGAACACACATGCACACATATATGCTCAAAGAACAATATTGGCATTTCATTCATCATTTCGGCATAATCCCGTCTTATAGAACGGCGATTTTACAACATAAATTCAGCAGAGCTTCCCCTAGGAATAAACCTTAGGAAGAGAGCCCTCCGAGACGAAAAATATCCTCCAAACGCAGCAAATCCGTGTAAAAGCACTTGGTTTGGTCTTCAAATGGGCAGAGTTTCCCTTAGGAAATTTTGGGCCAAACGGGCATGCCCTTCTTCTTACCCCTTGGGGGGTATTTATAGGCTTTGAAAGCCTTAACCGGTGGGGGGTGCCACCGAAAGTTTTCTTGAGGTGGGGGGTACCCATCGGAGGTTTTCTTGAGGTGGGGGGTACCCACCGGTAACAATGTAAGAGAGAGAGTGAGAGAGAGATTAGAGAGGAGGAGGGAAACCGGTGGGCATCCCCACCGGTTCCCAACCGGTGGGGGGTGCCACCGGTTGGACCCCCACTGGTTTGGGAACCGGTGGGGGGCTTCTTCTCCCCCTGTTCTTTTTTTAAAAAAAGGCCCAACATGGCTGCTTTTAAAACAGTGGCAGGAGGTGTAGGTGATGAGGGGAGAGAAGTTCCTCTTTAATGTTCCCACTTATTGGAGTGATAGTGGATCAAGATTGGAAACCTGTTAGAGCAACAAATATGGTTATGGCCTTGGGGTTGAAATGTATGGGGCGAAGAAATGTGGAATAATTGTCTTTGCTCTTTCTCGACCCTTTATATGTTAGATAATGTTGATTCACTCGATAGGTGCCTATTTGCTATTTTTGACTTTTGTAGCAAAGCCTTTATATTAGTTGGTCCAATGACTCCAATTAGGTTGTGTACTGTTTTCTCTTCTTTCTTTTTTTTGCCATGAGTTCTCTGATACAGGCTGTTGTACATGCATTTTTTTTTTCAGAGATTTGTGTTGCTTTTTTCCCCCCAATTCTTGAGCAAGGTTTGCAAAGCCATTACTGGCTCTAGAATCAGTGGCGGCCAGTTCCGTTCCCACTCCCAGTTCAGATTAAAAACTGGTTGGTTCCACATGTGGAGCAGCAGTTTCAACCTGTCCCCTTAAATACCTATACATTAATTAAATAAAAATGTAAAAAATAAGAATAAAAATTGGAAAATAAAAACAACTTGTAAGAAATATATAAAAATTAAAAAAGTAAGAAATATATTCATGCAACATTTTAGCTCATTGACACATTGGACATATGTTCTACTTTCCCATTTTTTAAATAACTAAAGGGTGAACCACATGAAACGTTCAAGATTCATGATTCAACAAGTAAAAACATCAATACCATCGAATATTAGAATGCTTCCAACCTTCAATATTAAGAATAACAAATTAAATACCATGAGGCAGCTAATAGTAGGGATATCGTCCATATGGATATGGATAATTTGAAGATCCTTCCATCATCTTCATGGGTTTTCCTATGCTCAGTTGAATGACGTTGCATGTTAGGTCCATATCCATATCCAAATTATGCAAAAAACCATTTGAGCCCCTTGTCCCAAGAAGCTAATTGTCAGTGTTTTGAAGTTCAGCCATGCATTGTGGTGTGACTGGTGTCATATTATTGCTCTCCTAATGTGGATAAGAGCCTCCTTCATAATAACTTTATTATTTAATAATTGAGCTGCCTGTATTGTCCAAAATGTTGGACCTCCTCTATATGGCATAGGTTCTATACAATGATCATCGTTTTCATGATCACCATTGTCTTACCCTTGCCCTCCTCTATGAATACCCAAGCCAAGTGAGAATGAAGGACTGTAAATCCAGGAGAATGACCTGCAGCACTTACATTGGGTCTTACATTTTCATGCATCTCATGATCAAGAGGTTGTTAAGCAGTGTCATCGCTTAGAAAATGGCACAGTGAATTATCTTGATAGTATCGCTATTGTATGACCAATTTTCTTTTGTATACATGTTGTACCTTTTCCTTTTCCTTTTCCTTTTTCTTAGATCTTGTTTGGATTTTAGATTTAGACATCTTTGGTGCCTAGAATTAGGCATAGGCATGGTACGAGGTTGTGATGCAAACTGCCAACGTAAGATGTGAGGCTCATTAGTGGAAGCACATATACGAAGTAGATAAGAAGAACTTTAGCCAAAAGTCTTCTGTCGTCTATGTTCTTGGGCTCCCTAAAACTACTTGTCAAGAAGAACATCATCTATAGGCTGGCAGTGAGCCGAGCCACTCGTGAGGTACTCGAGCTTGGCTCAGGTTCAGCTCGACTCGGCTCAACTCATTTGCCCAAATGAGCCGAGCCCAAGTCTGATATATAGCTCGTTTGCATAAACGAGCTGAGCCCTAGTTCAGGCGAGCTCTGCTCGAGCAGCTCGTGAGCTATATTTTATTAAATATTTGTGCACTTATTTACTTGGTTTTTCTCTCCAAAGATGCCCAACGAGTTAAGCAGGTCAAGGAGTTAACAGGGAACACTCGCCAGTCCACGCATTTGAAAGAGAGTGAGAGTTCAAAACTTAAGAGGGCGACAAACTTTTTAAAGAAAGCAATGTAAGACTAAAAGTGGGGACAGGACAGTGACCAGCACCCCACAAGCAGGCGAGCGTGGCATTACTGGCATTCGCAGGACATTAGTCCTATATCGGAAGGAAGTCTTTATCCTCCTCCTGGCTGTTCTATATAAAAGAAGCCGTGTTGGCTCTTTTTCTCTGTGTTTTGGGCCTCATCAAATTAAATGTTTTGGGCCGTTCAGTTTAAAGGGCTTTTGACCCAAATTCAATGGGCTGGCCAAATAAATGTTTCATGGCTCAAATTAGATTTAGATTTTGGGCTGACTTAGTTTATCTGGGTCCATCTAAACTGGGCCTGGCTCCGCATCTAAACTGGGCCAATGTAAACGAGCCGGGCTTGGACTCGGCTCGAGCTCGCCTTCTTTCGCTCGAGCTCGAGCTTGAGCCTTGTCATGGTCTCGAATTGAGCTCGAGCTCGAATTTTTTTGCTCGAGCCGAGCTTAAGCTTGCCAAAGCTCCGCTCGGCTCGGCTTTTTGCCATGCCTAATCATCTAGCTCTCAAGCTAGCCAAGCGTGAACCATAGGGTCTCGACCCATTCATTCAGTGGATGTTCCTTGTCAAATAGTGCATTTGAGTTAATTTGGGTTATATGTTGAACATCTTTTAGGTCATCCATCCACCTCTCCCCCCTATCAACCAACTTCTTCTATAATAGTCTCTATTGTCTTTGGTGATTCTTCAATCTCACTTTCGTATTATAATGACAAAATAATAGTCTCTCTAATCTTTTAACTTTTAACCTATTCCTCAATTTGGTGCATGTCATATTAAAGGTACTCCATTTCCTTTCACACTCAATAGTAGTTTGCTTAGGATGCCAATAACAGTATCTGCAAAAGCATTGACACCCATACTGTTTCTTCTTAAAGTTGTTCACCAGTTAGCTGTTACAAGTACATTTATATCTCATCGTATGAGCTAAATTTGAGAAGTTTATAGAAGTACAAAAAGTTATTCAAGTTTCATGTTTTAACAACTTATTAACTGCATGCAACTCATGCTGAAGCATGTCTTCCTATCTTATATCAACGATCTCCCATCACTTATGATAATTATTTGAAAATATTTCTGAATCTCCTCCTTGACTCTATATACTTCTTCATACAAGTATCCCATGTTATTCTTTGTCATCATCCTCAATCATCCTTAGTACTATTGGCTTAAGCACTTTGAGACAAGGATGGCAGTACCGGTACCGGTACCGGTATCGGTGGGTACCGGTACTGGTACGTACCGGTCCGGTACCGGCCGGTATCGGCCCGGTACCGGTCGGTACCGGCCCAAAACCAGTCCGGTACCGGCCGGTACCGGTCGGTACCCACGGTACCGGTGCCGGCCGATACCGGTACGTACCGGCCGGTACGTACCGGTATCGGCCGGTACTGCCATCCATGCTTTGAGATACCTTTGAATGCTTTGCTAAAAACTTTCTTTTTAGCAATTTCATGAACAAATGTTCCAACCTTTGCATTAGGACTAAGAGACTTAAAAGTGTTTCAAGTATTTTTTATCTTGAAAACATTTTTAATTGCCAGTTTGCCACTCTATGCTTATATATGCTCTATTAAAACAAAGGGCTTTTGTAACGCCCTGTACTGTCCATAACATCAAAGCATTGTCCGCTTTGACCCATGGGCCTTACGGTTTTGTCTTTTTTAGAGGTAATTGGCTCTAGAGCGGAGACTTTTCGAGTGGTCACCCATCCTTAACCATGAAGTTCTTAGAAAGAACTGAGCCAGTACTCGAAAAGACACTTAAATGTTTAGAGATACAACTTAGCTATATTTGAGGGGTGTTACATTCTACTCCCATATATAGGCGACGTCCTTGTCACTACATTTTTTAGTCCACAATCAGATTACCAAGCAGGTAGGAATCTAGAGGTGGCCCCCATAGGCTCAAGAGGTGGCTCCCACCATGTAGTACTTTGTCTCGTACGGGTTCGAGAGGTGACTCTCATGGTGTAACACTTTGTCTTATGTGGCACTTAGTTCCCACACTTCTGTCTGGTGTCTATGTCTTTGATACCATTCTATAACGCCCTACACTCCACAACATCCCCATAAGCCTCACGGTTTTGTCCTTTTTAGAGATAAGTGGCTCCAGAGTTGAGACTTCTCGAGTGGTCACCTATCCTAGTACTACTCCTGACTAAGCATATTTAACCATGGAGTTGTTGAAAAGAATTGAGCTAATACTCAAAAATGCGCCTCGATGTTTGGAGATGTAACTTAGCTATATTTGAGGGGTGTTACAATTTTTTACTTTTTTACCCCTATAATCTTTTGATATTACAAATATCAAACCTAGTGGAATCATGTAAACAATGTTAAATCACGTCTTTTGTCTAGAAATGACTAGTTTACGATGGGGATATAAATGTAGCTACTATCCATATACGTATGTGCATTATGCTCTCAACTATAGGATCTATCCTAATATCCTCTAGCATAGGATCCAAGCTGTGTTGTGCATGGAACCCAATGAAGGTATTTCCTTCTCTTCAGTGTCGTTGGGTGTGTCGTAAGTAGTTGTAAAACATCGTAAACAGCGGCAAAACGGTGTTTTCATTGTGTTTGGTGTACTGTAAATAGTTTTACGACACTTTTTCATTCGTTTGGTGCGTCATAAATTGCCGTATTTCAAAATCTGTTGACCCCTACAATCCTCCTTCTACCTGGTTTTGGTTTGCAGCCCGCGATCACTGTAAACCAAAACCGGTGATTTTAGAATCAAGGATTTTATTTTCGCTGATTTTAAAACCGAAATTTTACATCATTTTACGACGCACCAAACGACACCGTCATAAACAGTTGACCGATCCTTCTGTACTCAGTTGCATTTATCAATAATTACCTACACCACTCCATCCTCTCTAATTACAACCATCACATTCATTCTTCTGCCCTTCATGTTGTCAGAAACATCAGAGGGGTTCCAAAAATCTTTAGTATGTGGATATACTAGGAGGTTGCTCATTTGCTCCTTAGAAGTTTCTGTCCATATCACACATCAACATGCAACCTCTCTCATCTCAAACTCTTTTAAAAAATTCTATCTCATCTTCTAGATCACAAACTTACTCATCCATCAAAAAGCCATAGATGGCTTTTGGTTTGGCTGCATGTATGCCTAGGCCACTTCTTACATTTGAGAACCCTTTGTCTGAAAATAAGGATTTGTAACCTCCTTTATAGAGACATTACATAAAAACCCATTTAAAGATATGTTTCCATTGTTGTGATGCCTCTTTGTTCACTTGTTTGCATCCTTCTGATGCAACTTGATACTGCTTTGCTTGACACCATCTTTCTTAAAGGCACAATGATTCATAGGTCCAACGGATGTATTTGAAATAGGTGCTAAATTTCCTCTAGAACCAAGTAAAACAGAACGCTGAATAGCAAATATGTCTTTATCCGTGGCAATGATGGTCTTGAGCCTCTTGGTGATCCCCTATAGTACTCTTAGAACATTATAAATCACTAGTAGGTGTTGAAGAAGTGTCCATCTAAACCTACACATCTTATCTTTATGTAGTGTTCACATGCTTTTATGGATTGCTGCATTGAATTCCTCATCATCACCCATCATTATCATCATCTTTACCACGTATATCACTGTTAGGCTTAATTTTAGGCAAGGTTCGTCATATCGCTGATCCGTACTGGCTTGTATCTTCCCATATACGGTAGGGTACCGATCCAAGTTGGGCCGACTCGGTCCGACTCAACAAGTCACATGAGTCGGGCCGATTCAGGCCTATTTCTGGTCTTTTTTTTAAAATTATTTATTTTTTTGAATAATTATGACATAAATAAACTTATAACTCTAGTGGTTTATTGATTAAGACAAATTTAGGAGAAATCTACCTAATTAATATAAAAATTGAAATTACCTATTACATTGGAGACAAAATTTCAATTATTTACCAATTAGAAAAAATTCCAATTACTTATTAGATTAGAAAAAAATTACTTAATAAGATACAAGTCACATCAAGTCGCATCGTGTAGGCTCTAGCCAGATTGTAGTGACCCGTGCTAGATTGTAGTGTATCATATGACTTGGCACGAGTCGCATGAGTCACATCGAGTCAGCTTGAGTTGGATGCATATTGGCAAGTCCATGTGTCCCAATGTATTGGACTCACCCAGATACAAGTCGACTTGCCTGAGTCAGCACGATCTGGTACGATATGACAAACCCTGATCTTAGGGCATCTAGTATAACCTTGTTAGAGGATATCTTCCATTACATCTTCTTGTCAAGTTTTCTTCCACCGCTCATTTTTTTTGTTCCCTTTTTATGGATCATTAAATAATATCCCAATTTCTTTTGATGACTTTGTACATCGTGTCACATCTCTTTCTTGCCAAATGCAGATTTATTCTATATATCTCTCCCCTTATCTTCCTCCCATATAAATTTCATTCGACCCTTTTTTGTTTTTGAATTAGAAGTGTTAGGTTGCCACCTTAGATCATCCTTCCTCTCCCCATGTCTGCCATATTTACTAAAGCATATGGATGATAGGAATTCGATTAGTGGCTTATTGTAACTAATGTTAAATTGCATCTTAGAGAAATTTCCAGTAAGCCCCATATTTTGTACTATCATTAGGGATTGATTTGTTTTCCCTTTTTTTAAAGATTTGATGAAATGAGAGTGGAATTCAACATGATCATTGCAATTGTATGAAATTTTATGCACTTGATGTTCAATTACATTTTAATTAGAAAAAATTTAGAAAAGCCTCAAATTCTGTACTCTAACTGGGGCTTAATTTAGGTTTTTCATAAAGTGCAATTCAGTGCTCAATCATTGCAATTCTATGAAGTTTCATGTAATTATTCTTGAATTACATCTTAATTAGGAAAATCTCAAAAAAGTCTCAAATTCTATGCCCTAGTTGGAGCTTAATTTGGGATTTTTTTTTTCTCTGCATTCTCTGATGAGAAAATGTCCAGATCTAGTCGCTTTCAGCCAGGTCTACTCACCAGCGATGGTGGGGGGCTGCAACCAATGGTGCCTACATGAACACCTCCAAACATCTACTGATGTTATGATGAAGAAGCTGATGAGTGCAGATAGGCGAGGTGGACCCTTTGGACAAATTGAAGGGGGGTCAACTATTGTTTTGTTTACATCAATACCATAATAAAGAGGCGGGAAGAGAGCCAGCTAAGCTGTATTGACTGAGTGGAACGAATGTATGTGTATTGGACAGCAGATCAGGGCAAGTCCTCTGACTGCCACACCTTTTTATCTTCATGGATAACACTACAGATGTGGGTATAATCAAGCTCAATAAAGATGACCAAGAAAAGACATCATTTGGGGTGCTGCTGCTCCTGCCTGCACCTCTGCTGCTTCTCACAGCTGCACAAATGTGCAGCCTGTAAGAAGAAGGGGATGGATACACCGACCCCCCGACATAATAATTGATATGTGCATTAAGCATTCGAAGGAGAAGACATTATATAAGTTTGCAATTTTAATTTTTTTTGGCTACTGACTTAAACCAACCTTAGGCTGCTGTTTACCTTATATGAGCATAATGGTAAAGTTATCTTTTATGGTTTCTTTTAATTGTTTTACATCATACAATCATTTATGTTCTTTGGCATTAGTTCAGCTTCTTCAGCTCCTTGTTTTGGAGAGCTCCTCAGGGAGCAGTATGAGTTGTTTGAATGCTTCTTGGCTGCTGTTTTTCCCTAATCATGATTATTTGCTCTGTAATGCTATGATTGTGGATAAAGAACATCACTTGGAAAAAAAAGAAAAGGAAAGAGAAAGGTGACAATTCATTCTAGGTACCAGCTATGTATCTTGTTCTACTCAGAAACTTTGGCAGTGTACAATATGACTGAAACTTATGTCAGCATGCATTTTCACAGACATGTATGCTCATACATCTTGACACTGTTTTGAATAGCTTTTGTACATCTTTATTTTCTAGAGTAACCAATTTGGACAAAGAAAGTTCAATTCTGTAGAGTAAGACAAATGTTGTTGCGTCCTAACTTTGGCTGTGGTTGTTCTAGCAATGCGTCACTAAACAAGTGGTGCATACCATGAGGGAGGTGTAGGAATCAAATACCATCTCTGCCTATGATTCTGGATTATGAATTTTTTCCTGTATCTATAGTGCGGTTTGACACCTGTTCCTATGCCTGAAGTAATTGTAGTGATGTATGATAAGCTTTCCGTGAGAATTAGCTTGGCTCGTGGATTAATGGAGTGGTTTAATGCCTACACAGTTATTTTTAGGATTTGTCAGATTATTGAATCGCGTTTTAGTTGGCCTTTGGTGGTGACAAGTGAATTTGTTAAGAGGATATTTTGCCCTCTCTAACTAGAGCATCTGCATTTCTGTTAACCTCAATAGTGATGTCACTACCTGTTTTATGTTACTGGCATTTCTCAGTACTCTTTATATCACTTCTGTTTCTGTATGATTTGTCTCCTTCAAAAATCAATTAATTAACTGGCATACTGATCCAGTGGGATTTTTGTGTTGGGGTATATAGGTTGGATCCATAGAAGGAAGGGTTGGTGTGCAGTATTTGAACGATGCACAGCAAAGTAAGAACTTCACGTTCAAATGTCATCGAGAAGGAAATGAAATATATTCTGTTAACTCATTGAACTTTCACCCTGTAAGTTTCTGTAGACACAATTCATCTCTTTTGTTTTCATTTCAGTTGGCTGAATCTCCTTTTTGACATGTTCCTCAGTTCCTGCATAGGCATTGGTTTGTTGACATAGGAATTGTACTGATGATTTCATCCGAGAAATTGCAAACCTCTTCTCCATTCAATGATCTAAATCTTGTTTTTTGTGCTTTCCATGCACATAGCTTTGAACTTTTAGGGACACATCCACATTGCAAAATGTCCAATGGTATCCTATTTTGCGATTGACCATTTTCTGCTATTTTCTTGAGGAAATGTTTAAATGTGTAAAAATGGCAGCCTAGTGCCACGATGATCCCACCACTGCAGCAGAGGGTCAATTCTATGCGGCCTTACCTTTGCTTTTTGCAAATAAGCTGTTCCAGATTTGAACCCATGACCTTCAGGTCACAATGGATCAACTTACCGTTGCATCTAAGCTCCCTCTCAGAATATCTAAATGTGTCATTTTGCCTTTTTGTCAAAATCCCTTCCCAAGCGTGGGTTAGGTTCTAAGGTTGGCCGAGAGTGGGTCACCCCATGACAATTGCACTCCCAAGGATACTCATGATGCCCTTAGTGTCTATTCTTTTTTGGGGAAATGAACCTAGTATCATCTAATAAAAGCCAACATCTGGCTGATGATGATATTATGAGAGCTTAACATAATTATTGAATTCTTGAACAGGTTCTTAAAAGTTATAACCATACATTGAAATATTGAATAGAACAACTGTTTCCATGGTTAAGAAAGTAGATGGTGCAATTACAAGTAGCGCAATGTAAGTTTCATTGCTGGAAAGAAATTAGTTTGAGTTGTGTACGGCAATTACATTTTAAGTTCCAAGCCATGGACCAGCTGCACTGGGTATTCAGATTTAATCAGAAGTAGGTCAACTCTGAAAGCTCTGGAACATCATGACAAAGGGCAGAGATAATCAATCTAAGGCAATGTTTAAGAAACTACGTCTTGGAAGCCATTTATATAGTGTTTGTATTGTGTTTTAGGCCAACCAAAAGCTTCAAAGTGAAATTGATTCACATTTGTTGACATCTCCTGTTATACCATTAATATGGTTTTTTAGACGATACACACCTCCACTCATCTCTTTTCCACGCCACTTGCATTTGACCCTCCTCCGCCTAGCGTCCAATAGTGTGCAATGCTGCTAACCAAGATCACCGCCCTACTGCTCCACCTCCTATTTATGATGTCCTTGTTCTACCATATTCCTACATAACATGAAGATGCATACATAAGTTCAGGTAGCATAAATATGTGCAATCAGGTTCTAATAAGTTTAATTGAGTGTTCGGTATACTTAATTGAACCCTAAGTACACTAATCATATAAAAGTCTCAATCTTTAACTCCTAATTAGGGTTAATTGTGAATAATTAGTACTAATGACGTGTAATTAATATATATATATATATATATATATGCAATCAAATTCTAATAAGTTTAATTGAGTATTTGGCACAATCAATTGAACCTTAATTACACTAATCATACAAGAGCTCCAATTTTTAACATTTAATAAGGTTAATTTGGAGAAATTAGTGCTAATGACGTACAATTAATGCACAATTTTATGCAATCAGGTTCTAATAAGTTCAAGTGAGTGTTTGACACACTCAATTGAACCCTAATTGCACTAATCATATAGAAGTCTCAATTTTTAATCCCTAATTAGGATTAATTATGGATAATTAGTGCTAATGGCATGTAATTAATGCAAAAATCTATGCAATTAGGTTCTAATAAGTTCAGTTGAGTGTTTAGCACATTCAATTGAATCATAATTACACTAATCATATAAAAGTCCTAATTTTTAACCTCTAATTAGGGTTAATTTTGAGAAATTAATCTATGATGTGCAATTAATCCACAAATCTGTGCAATCAGGTTTTAATAAGTTCAATTAAGTGTTTAGCAGACTCAGTTGAATCCTAATTATACTAATCATATAAAAATCTCAATTTTTAACTCATAATTAAGGTTAATTTGAGGATTTTGTCTAATCAACAAGTTATTTTTTTTCTAATCTAAACATTAATAGATATATAGTACCATAAATAATTTTTAATTTTTTGAGAATTTTAGAAAAATTTAGGATCGAAATATACCTTAATCCAGATAGGGATCCGACAAAGAAATCCGAGGTCGGCGGCAACGGCGGCGGCTAGCGGTGATGGGGTGAAACCCCTGCCCTCTTTCGGTCAGAGAGAGAGAGAGAGAGAGAGAGAGAGAGAGAGAGAGAGAGAGGAGGATGGCGGCGGATCGCCGGCCCGGTTCCCCCCACCCCCACCTCCTCCCCTCCGAATCGGATCGGGACCCCCTGATCTGGATCGGGATCGGCTGATCCTGTAATCCATGGAATTGGGAGAAAGTGTGGTTATTAGGAAAAGTTTGACATTTGTAAGCACCCACTAAAATTTGTTATAGCCACTCTTACTCAACCTTTTCCATGTAAAAATGTGGAGGCCAAAGGTGACTTTCAACTGGAAGTTTTGCCAAACATCCTCTGAGAAGAGTAAAAGATAGATGTCAGAGGATAGCTCTCCCTTAAACCGAGCATTCTCCCATGGAGGACTAGGGGTTGAATGCCCACATAGGCAGGCAACTGTCAGTTTTAATAAGGAGGGTAGAATTATTTGCTTCTGGGGATGGCCCAGAACTTGTGAAGTCGGTCACATAAATGAGGTCTGTGGTCTTTTAGGTGGCCCTAGGTTGGTCCACTATGGGAGTTTGGAGAGTATTAGGAACCTTAATAGGGGTTTCTAATGCTGATAATCTAGATAGAGGGAGCATAGTTGTATAATACAAAGAAAAACATGTGCTTAGTGCTATCAAGGAAAGCAGTCAGACTTTTGAAAGGAGAATGGCAGAGATGTTACCGAACACATCAAGCAAGGACCAGGCATATAACGACTCAATCAGCTAACTGGCGCAACAACTGTCCTAGTTGGTAGACTTTCTAGGAACGTCAACCATCCCGGGACTTCTCCCAACTGAGCACGCTTAACTTTGGAGTTCTTTCCAACTCGAGTTCCAAAAAACGGCTAGCCGGTGTTATTGGTAGTCTACTGATTTAGTCTATTTAATATCTTCTCATACAGAGTATTACTTCCAAAAAACGACTAGCTGGTGTTGTTGGTAGTCTACTGATTTAGTCTGTTTAACGTCTTCTTATATGGAGTATTACAATCTACTCCCCTTAGATAAGCGACGTCCTCGTTGCTATACCACAACTATTCCAGATCACCAGGTAGGTAGGATTCTAGAGGTGGCCCCCAGGTTCAAGAGGTGGCTCCCATTATGTAGCATTTTGTCCCATATGGGTTTAAGATGTGGCTCTCATAGTATATATTTTCCCTATGTGGCACTTAGTTCTTACACTTCCAGCTGGTGTTAGGCTCTGATACCATTTATAACGACTCAATCAGCTAATTGGCCCAATAACTGTACTAGTTGGTAGACTTCCCAGGAAGGTCATCCATCTCGGGACTTTTCCCAACTAAGCACGCTTAACTTTGGAGTTCTTTCCAACTCGAGTTCCAAAAAATGGCTAGCCGGTGTTGTTAGTAGTCTATTGATTTAGTCTATTTAACATCTTCTCATACAGAGTATTACTAGGTAAGCAGGAGGAAATTGACAGAAGATCCTGAAAAGCTAACATGGATCGGATGTATTCAAAGTTACTTGTTAGTCTTGAAGCAGATGTTATACTTTCAGAAATTTTATAGAGAGAAATCAATCGTTCTGCTCATTCACCGATGGAGTTTTTTTGGATCAAATGCAATGGCCATGCCTTCTGAGGAAGTAGATATTTTGGTGTGAATTTGTATTCAAGAGACAATCTTATTATTGGAGTAGTCCTTCTTGACATTTCCGTAGGTAGGGTTGGTAGTTTGCTTAAGTTTGAACTCTTCTTATTTTTTCAAGTTTGAAGTGTAGTTTTGAGGGAGCTTTCATCGCTCACTTGATTGTACTATGTCTATGTATTTGAAATAAAATTGGTGGTGCAATTAACAATACTTCAGGAAAAAGGAAAGTTCCAAGCAGGGAACTTGAAAATTCCTGTCCTACCATCTGAGCCCAGGGACATGATTTTTGATTATCATACATAGATATCGATGGTGTTGCATATTCAAAGGGTTTCAAGTTTAGGCTGTGTCTGTGAAAGTGTAACCCAAATGAAGAACCTTCTAGAAGCATCTTTTCTGATTTTGATAGTCTTTTGCATTGGCGTTGTTGATTTCATGGTTTGTCGTATTGTACTGGATTGGGCCGACTCGTACGAGTTCACTTGTATCTGGACGAGTCCGAGTCGTTGGGACGGTTTGACTCGCCAAGTCGCATGTGACTGAGCCGACTCGATGTGGCTCGTATATTAATCAGACTAACTCGTGCCGACTCGTATGTGACTCATGCTGACTTGTGCGATATGCTGCGATCCGACACGGGTCGCTGCGATCCGGTTCGAGCCTACTGAATGTGACTTGATATGACTTGTATTTTATTGAGTAGACTTTTTTTTCTTCTAATTTGATAAGTAATTGGACTCTTTTTTCTTTAGTTGGTAAATAATTTGACTTTTTTCTCTAATTTAATAGGTAATTTACACTTTTATATTGATAATATGGTGATTTCTCCTAAATTTGACTTGAAGTCATCGTCTTTAATAAACCATTGGGATTAAAAGTTTATTTATGTCGTAATTATCTATAAAATTAAAGAATTTGGGAAAAAATCAGAAATAAGACTGAATTGGCCTGACTCATGTGACTCATGTGAGTGGACCAAGTTGGCCTGAGACGGATCAGATCCGTCTTGTATATGGCAAGATCCTATCCGATCCAGATCACCGAGTCGTGGAACCTTGGTTGATATCTTCTGGTATACAATGAGATTCACGATCCACAGAAAAGCGAAACAATCTAAGATCTTAATCGTTCATTCCAAAGAAAAGTTAATTCCATATCATATTTCTCAATAATGATATAAAAAAACTTCTATTCTTCTAGTTTGAATTATTCATATCATATCTGAGGTCCAGGATTGGATGTCACCCAGTGTATAGTGAAGTGGAAGACAAGGTCCAGGCCATTGTTAGTGCCATCACCAACCAGCTTCATAGCTGCAGCTTAGAGACACTGTAGTTCTTCAGGTGAGTGATTGTATGCCTGTTGCATTATTAGTGGTAGCTGCTATAAGTGGCTCATGTCTTGTACAAAAATAATCTAGATGTCTTACGGTCCATGATGTGTTACCAATCAAACTTCTTGAATGAGTAGCGATCTGATATCTAGATCTTTGGGCCAACTGACAAACTTGCTTCTGAGCTATACATTGGAGCCTTTGGGGTCTTGGTTCTACTTATTCATGAAGGGAAGACAAGTGAAGTCTCGATATATCATAGTGGTGATGGAATGTTACGTTTATATACACGACTTCCACATGGGGTGATTTGAACCCGTGGTGTTGACCGGATCACATTATCTTCTCAGTAATGGGCCAATGGCCAGCATTGGTGCTTTTGGATGGACAGATGGTGTGATAGCACGCTTATGAGTGAGAAGTTTTCCTTACTCTTCAGAGTGGCAGCATCTCCAGGGGCAAAAATTGCTCAGGTTTGGGATCCTGGAGGCTGGCGACTGACCTTCAGGAGGAATCCCAGTGATGGGGAGCTTGATCAGCTGGTTGAGCTCACGTGCTCCAGGGCTTCTCCATTGATCCCTCTCTAGATGGCTCGCGGGGTTGGAGATGGAAGCCCAACAGGAAGTACTCCTTTTGGTCGGCTTAGAAACACATTCATGATGGTGGTATGTGCTTCCCTTTCTTCAAATAGGTGTGAAAGACTAGAAGCCTGCTGAAGGTGCAGATTCTTGTATGGCATAATCACCCATGGGAGGCACCTTACATGTGACATATTGGCCGCCTTCATGGAAGGACTCAATGATATGTGCTCTTTGTGTGGACAGGTGGCTAGAGTTGTTGGAGCACCTCTTCCTTGCCTGTCCCCTCTGTGGAAGTGTGGAAGCATGTCTTCAACAAGGTTCATTGTGTGCATGCCTTGCTTTCTACAATTGCTGAGAATGGTTGGCTGGGAAAGGCAGGGGAGCTCCGAACAGGATTGTAAGATACAGTGGCTGATCCTTCATGCTACTCTGTGGGTTATATGGGATGAACAGAATGCCAGGATTTCCAAAGGGAATCCAGGACAGTGGAGGGCTTAGTTGCTTTTATTTGTGATGGAGTTAAGGAATGGGCATGTTTTTGTGCGGTATACATGCTTCGGTCCTCCTTTTTATTCTTTTTTTTTTTTTGGGGGGGGGGGTAGTATTAGTTACTTCTTTTGTATATGGGATTTTTTGGAAGCTTATACTTTACACTTTATATTCCTCTTTTTTGATTTAATACATTTTGTGGTACTACCCACGTTAAAAGAAAAGATGGGATGACTTGAACCCATCAATGACAATACTCCTTTGAACATTGGTGATGGTTAACAATCTCTAATTCTTTTGTTTATCCTGCTTCCTGACAATGTTTGGCAGTTAAAATAATATGTGATAAATATTGAATGTTTAATCTGTTGTCACCATGTCATGTAGGTGGAAGTGCATTGCTTTGTTTTTGTTGGACTTATACTTCAGCTATAGTTTGTTCATTAAAGAATACTGAAGAAAAGCAAGACTGGATTTCTGATCATAAATGCCTCCCACCTGGCATTATATCCAAGTACATGCTTGAACTTTCCCACCAAAGTGATTCAGATAACTTCCTCCTACTAAAGGGCCAGCTTGGTAAGACTAGAAGTTCATCACCTTGTGAATTCTATTCTTATATCAGTGGCCTAAAAGATAAATGCGATTTTAGCAATTGCAATGCCCCCCTGGGCATTGCAGGACAACTGCTCTCTGGTAGGGGGGCATTGCAGGACAACTGCTCTCTGGTTGGCAGATTGGATGGCACATGCCTTTTAAGGCCTGTTGCACCCCCTGCAGGGTTGAGCAGTGACTTCATGCTGTCCAATCCAAGGAATCCCGACTCGGATCGATCCATTCCGGGATCAGATCAGCCGGAATCGGCCTAAAACGGCCTAATTGACTGGGAATCGGCTGATTCCGGCCGAATCGCCCTCCACCGATCCGACTCGGGATCAGTTGCTTCTGATTTCCATGGTCCAATCTGCCGATCAAACAGTGGCTGCAATGCCCAGGGTCATTGTAGTAAGTATTTCTCCATAGCAATTATCAAATGACCATGTAAAGGGAAACAAGGAGTTCACTCTGATTGCTGTCTCTGTCATGCATATGCTCTTGTACTGTTGATTTCTCATTGTTATTCTTTAAAATGTGTAAGAACATATGCTTCTGTCATTGAGCTTCAAATTTAAAAAATGGAGGTGTACTTCCTTCAAAACCTTGTGCAATTCTTTTTTGAAATTTTGAGTTGCAATTTTAACCCTAATCTAATGTATGTTCTTTGCTTTAGGTACACCATACATTTGCAACAGCAGGATCCGATGGCACATTTAGTTTCTGGGACAAGGACAACAAACAAAGGCTCAAGGTCTATTGTCACTGAATTAAAATGCGTCAGTGCATTTTTTGAGGAAATTGCATTATTTTTTGGGCAAAAAATGGCATTGCACCTGTTGAAACCCTTTTTTTTAAAGCAAAAGGGAGAAGGGGGAAGCCCCCCCCACCGGTTGGGGAACCCCCCACCGGTTCCAAGAGGGAAACCGGTGGGGGGGGAGGAGCAGCCCTCCCTTCTCTCCCATTATTAAATTCAAAGAAAGGGGGGGGGGATTAATTAGGATGGAGGGAGTTAATGGGGAATCCTAACCCCATTCACACATGGGTTGAGAATCCCATGTGAACCCCATTTAATACCCATCCTAAAAAAACCCCTTTCACATGTAGCCAAGTCTGGATTTAAGGGGTTTAAACCCTTTTCACATTGGCCAAACCTCCCCTAAATCTGAAACCAGGGCATTAAAGAGCCCAAGAAAGCAAAAAAGTGGAAGGGATGGGGAGGAGAACCCCCCCCACCGGTTCCCAAACAGGTGGAAGGGAGCCAACCGGTGGCACCCCCCCCCCCCCCCCCCCCCCCCCCCCCCACCGGTTTGGAACCGGTGGGGGGGGTGCCCACCGGATTCTCCCCCCTCTCTCTCTCATTTTTTTAATGCCCTCTCTCCCACTCTCTCACCCATGTGATTAAAAAATTAAAAAAGAGAGGGGGAGGAGGAAGTGGCAACCGGTGGGTACCCCCCACCTCAAGCCAAACCGGTGGGTACCCCCCACCTCAAGCATTCCGGTGGGTACCCCCACCGGTTAAGGCTTTGAAGCCTATAAATACCCCCCAAGGGGTAAGGAGAAGCCCATGCCCATTTGGCCCAAAATTTCCTAGGGGAAACTCTGTCAATTTGAAGACCAAATCCGGTGCTCTTGCCCGGGTTTGCTGCGATTTGGAGGAGATATTTTCTTGGAGGGCTCTCTTCCTAAGGTTTATTCCTAAGGAGAAGCTCTGCCAAATTTATGTTGTAAAATCACCGTTTTATAAGACGGGATTATGCCGAAATGATGAATGAAATGCCCATGTTGTTCTTTGAGCATATGTGTGTGCATGTATATTCATGAATCTATTATTTAAGTAACACTATGTTACTATATTTTCATATGTAAAATAATTAGTTTTATAACTAATTAAAATACATAAAACATATAATATTCTAAAATATCATTGGCCTCATCCCATACATAACTAATCTTAGACTCATAATTAAAACTTAATAATGAAACATTGAGACATAAAATAATATACTTAAGTTAAAAATGACTTAAATACTCAACATACTTAATTAATTAATAAAATCTGCGAAAATTATCTAAAATTAATAAAATAAATATAAAAATCAGAAAAATTCTGTGAAAATCAGTAATACTCAGTAAAAATCAGAAAACAAAATCTGGAAATTACATAAATCCAAAATATAATTTAAATATCCTTCATATACCTAATTAATTAATAAAAATCAGTAAAATTAACAAAAAAATCAGTAAAATTCAGTAAAAACCAGTAAAAAACAGAGAACCAAATATGAAAATATATAAAATTCTGAAATGACTAAAATGCCCCTAAAGCTTAATACAAATTACAAAAATACCCTCATACATGTTAAAAATCTGTAAAAATCACAGAAAATTCTTAAAAATATCAAAATCTCTCATATGTCCAAAATACCCTACAAACCTTAATAAGATGGGTAAAATTACCAAAACACCCTCAATATGATAAAAATAAATAAAAATCTCAGAAAAATATAAAAATAGACTTTAAGTCTAAAAATCCAATTTGGGCAAAATTACCAAAATACCCTTACAATCCAAACACACTTGAAATAACCCTAAAATACCTCCTAAGGTTTTGAAACTTTCCTAAATCATTAAAACTCATTTCATACACTTAAATAACCATAATCTCCCTATACCCTCCAACTTGGCATAATTACAAAAATACCCCTATGGGTCTAAAATACTTGGAATCAATCCAGAATACTTGGAGTCAATCCAATATACTTGGAATTAATCCAGATAGCTTGGCATCAATCCAAAATCATATAAACACATCCTAAACTTGGGTGAGGCCAAGAGTTTAACCTAAAAGATATCTTCATATGCATGCGCTGCCTATAGTAGTAGTTTTGCATGATTAAGGGCATCATACGGACAGTTAATCAAGGGTTGCCGAGCAGTTGCTCAGCGTAATTAACACTGACCGAGGTCAGTGGAGAGAGGTCATATACTCGAATCTTCGCCTGATTCGAAGTCCTGGATTCCCTGAGGGCTAATCCCAAGCTCTCATAATCCGATAATAAAATATAAAACCGACCTATAATTCTCTAGATAAACAAAAAAAATGGATTTCCGAATAATCCGACATAGGAGAGATGAGTCTAGGTCAGGTCCGACCGAAGGTTAGAAAAATCTTCGACGCAAACAGAGATGGCACGCCCGGTGGGACCTCTCTTTCCCTTCATCTCTCCGTCCGGTGATGCCCTCACCACAACTCTACTACTAACTTTGTCATGTCTTATGCAGGTGACTGACTTTCTGCTTAAAAGACGACGATGGCGGCAAGGGTCACCTATGGCCCACTTGTGGTGGCGACCCACGTACGGTGTGGATATCTGACCACACCAACATGCTTCGGGGACTTCCCCGCAGTGATAGGATCTCCATACTTTCTGGGGGTCGTTCCGGCACCGGAGCTTGCTCCGGAAAAGAAGAAGAAGAGGTGCGCTTCTCGCGCCAGAACATGCAACAACGGCAGCCGATATGGGCGAGTGCTTGCCGTGAATACCATCAGCATCTCTCCAGCCTCCTCGTCCAACGGGGGGCAAAAGCGGAAGGTTCTAACCGCAAGCCCGTCCAGGACGGGGAAAACTATATTAGTGGGGAACCTGCATATTCGTCTGGATGGCGGGCAACCCATCGTTCCTAAGATCCATCATATCCCGACAGTTCCTGTCCAGAATCGGTTCGGGGTTCTATTAAAGGTTTGCCAAGATGGGGCAACGTTCGAAAAGAAGAAAAGGACTCCAAACGACACTGCTTGTCAGGAGCCAATAATCATACCAGAGCTTGTCATGTCTCGAGCGAGGGGCAACTCCATGTCTCGGAATGGGGGCAACTCTACGCCTCGGAATGGGGGCAAATTTATGCCTCGGGCTGGGGGCAATCCATTGGAGGATAGGAGCCTCCGTATAAAGGAAATGTGGGTAACCAAAAAGGAAGCCCGCAAAATTCGCCAAGCTAGGGATACCCTAGCAGAACAACAGCCTCAACAGCTCGTAGAGCCTGAGGGGCAGATAACCAGCTCAACTACCTGGCCTTGTTCTTTACATGGTCAAAAGATAAAAAGTGCCTATAAGGCGCAGGAACAAGTCTGGCAACAGACATCTGTCCTCGAGCGGGCGGGCGCATTGGTCCGATCGACTCACAAAAATAAGAAAACTACCAGAAGGACAGAGAATAGTATACGGGTCTATACATGCTACACCTCCAATATCACCAACCGGCAGCCTTCCCAGCCGGAAGACCCAAATGATATCATCAATCTGATGCAACGGGTCGGGCCCATAACCCGTCAAATGGAGCAGGCTATGCGCTTGCTGAATCGAGGAAGCCAGGGGGCAGAGCCACCCCAAATTGGCAGTAGCGATGCTGCTGGAGGAGCTGATGAAGACGGGGCAAATGCTTCAGATATTGAAGCCGCTCCAGAACAACCTCAAGATCAAATACAACCTCAGACTATAGAGGAGGTGAGGCAAGAAAATCAACAACTCAAGGCTTTACTATATGGCCTAATGCAAAAGATGGAATAGCAGCAAAGGGTAGCTCAAGTCCCCCTAGTAAATGTACCACCTCCAAGGGCAGTGCCTATGCCAGCGGTGATAAGACCGCAAGCTGCAGATGTCAACTTCAACCCTGATGAGATACAAGAAGATCAGGTTGTGGAGCCCAATCATAATGCTCAGCAATCCCATGCTTCTGCAGATGATGCTACGGCATTGCAGAAGCATCTTATTGAGCAAATTGTTGAAGCCAAAATAGCAAAACAAGACGACGGAATAGGCACATTCGACTTATACAAAGTGCCATTTCCGGTACGTCATATGTTTAAGAAGCTCCCGCCAGATCACAATAAGTGTCCCAAATTCATCAGGTATGACGGGGAAGGTTCGGCCCAGGAGCATATTGCCCACTATATGAGTGACTTGGGAGAGCTGGCTACTGATGAGGCCTATCTTCTGAGGTTCTTTTCTACCTCTCTCACGGGCATTGCATTCCAATGGTATGCAAAGTTGAAGCCTAACTCTATCAACAGTTGGGAGGAGATGCAGAAAAAGTTCCTCGACCGTTTCAAGGTGTCGGAACGAAAGGTCACCATCACTGAATTGGTGACACTAAAGCAAGGCAGGAATGAATCCGCCACCGACTATATCAAAAAATGGCGGAACCTCTGCATGAAATGCGACAATCCGCCGACCCACGAGGATGCGGTACGATTGTGCAAGAGGGGCCTAAAGCCTGAAATAAGTGAAAAGCTGATTGGCGCAAATGTCAAGAACTTTGATCAACTAAATAACATTGTGACGGAGGTCGAAATATTCTATGCAGACCATCCAACCATTGCCTCAATTGGGGGGAAAGTCCCAAAGAAGCAAAATATGGATACAGAAGAGGCCAATGCTATAGACTTCGCCTCAGCTGTAGAAAATACAGGGGGCAAGAACAATGCAAATGCCTCAACATCCAATAGAAGGGGATCATATGCCACCCTTAATGAGAGAAGGAAAATGACTTACTCTTTCATAAGGGAGGATACAAGAGAGTTGTTTAATGTCTGCATGCGGGCCAATCTCTTGATGCTACCCGAACCAAAAAGACCAGCAGAAGTTGGTAAAATAGATGAACCCAACTATTGCATGTACCATCGTATGTTGGGACATGTAATAGAAGATTGTTATATCTGCAAAGGGGAAATTGAAATGCTTATCCGAGAAGGGGCCGTGGAGATGGGGAAATACCTGGTAGACCCGCCTCAACCACATCGAATGCCCAGACAAACATTTACAGCAAATGTCGTCGATGAAAACTCCTCAGAAGAAGAGCCTACAAATAAGAATATAGATGCCTCTCCAAAGCAGGAAGCGGTATCATCATATCCCCCAGCGACCCCCACTCCGGAAGGGTCTATCGTGGCGGCACTGGAGGAGATTCAGATGAATATGTCACAGCTCTCCCATCAGCAAGTTTCACCGGAGCAGGAGGCAATACCATCATATGCTCCAGCGACTTCCACTCCAGAAGCGTCTATCATGACAACATTAGAGAAGATTCAGATGAGTCTGATACAACTCTCTCACCAGCAAATCTCACTGGAGCAGAAGATAACTCCATCATATACTCCAATAATTTCCACTCTCGAGGGGTCCATCATGGCAGCACTGGAGGGGATTCAAGTGAGTCTGAGACAAATCTCTCATCAGCAGTATGAACTCACTCAAGTAATGGAAGGTCTTGCAAGACAATGGACAGAAGTCATGTCAATGGACAGAATCAATAGGCCTTTCTCCTTTGAGGAACCAGGACCAAAATGCAGTCGTCCTCTAAAGAGTAAGGGCAAACTTATCATAGACTTAAATGAAGCATCAGAAGCCCAGTACCGAGAGGGAGTGGTGCTCAAATGCAAAGGTTGTGAAAGTCACGACAATACTCTCGAGGCCACCTTTGCAGCTAGGCAAAGCTCTCGGGGAAAACAAGTTGCTGGTGCAGAAATAGGGATAAGTTTTAAAGATACTGAATCCCTGGCAAAAAAGCTCAAGAAACCATACTCATTTCCAATGGAAAAGACCAAAGAACTCTTCGAGTTATGTATGAGCAGAAAAGCAATTATTCTGCCCAAACCAAAAAGGGAAGAAGAAATACATCGGGTAGATGCACCCAATTACTGCCCATACCACCGCTTCATCACCCATCCAATTGAACGTTGCTTTATGTTCAAAGATGAAGTAGAAAGCTTATTCAAGAAGGAAAGATAAATATGGGGAAATACCTGGTAAATCCCCCACAGCCACATACGATTACACATTGAGTGTAATTCGCAGACCCATGCTGGAAAAAAAAAAAACATCATTCTGCAACCCGTCGGGGGACAACGCGCAAAAGTTATTTGCGCCAAGAAAAGCCAATAATATTCGTGCGCAAGCACATAGGCTCATAAAGTCGCATATTTGTTCCCCGACGGGGGGAGAACTCTCTCAGCCTGTTGAGGGTAGAGATCGAGTTTTCCCACATCCCTACCCAGGGAGGATATCAGAGTCGCCAATGACGAATAAACCCTTGGTACCACACTGGTGGTACAATAATGTCCCATCAAGGGCTACGACCGAGGCGATGATGACGATGACCTCCCGACCCGGTAAGGAAGTGGGAAAACTCGCTCTTCTGATCGATACAGCCTGAGGGGATGATCCCCGTTCCTGTTATACCCAAGGCAAATACACAGGCATATTCTTGAAAGATGTCACATAATTGTGGGTGATTCACCTCGAAAGAAAATATTTGCCGTCAAGAATATCATGCAATGCGGAATTTATACGCCCGCGGAAGGCGTTAAACTCCGGCATTCGCCCGCGGAAGGCGTTAAACTCCGGCATTCGCCCGCGGAAGGCGTTAAACTCCGGAATCTGCCCCGGGGAGGCATTATACCCTGAAGATTTCCATATTCGCCCTGAGAAGGCAATATATCCTAAATCCTCCCCTTGGCTTAAACTAGTCCCACCGGCATGCCATAAAGGGGTTGAAAAATTCTTTTGCCCCAAGGAGGCATTGTACCCTAAAGTCTTCCCTGAGCATACGCCAGTCCCGCTGGCATGCCATAAAAGGGTTGAAAATTTTCCTATCGCCCCGAGGAGGCAATGTATCCCGAATCTTCCCTGGGCATACACTAGTCCCATCGGCATACCCATATGCTATAGTCCCATCGGCGTGCTGAAGGCGGTCGAATTCGCCCCAAAGGGACATTATACCCTAAAATTGCCCCTGATATATGCTAGTCCCACTGGTGTGCCTTGGTGGCCTGGAATTTCATATTCGCCCACGGGAGGCTTTATATCCTGGAAATTCATATTTCATATTCGCCTACAGGAGGCATTATATCCTGGAAATTCATAATTCATGTTCGCCTACAGGAGGCATTATATCCTGGAAATTCATATTTCATATTCGCCTATAGGAGGCTTTATATCCTGGAAATTCATATTTCATATTCGCCTACAGGAGGCTTTATATCCTGGAAATTCATATTTCATATTCGCCTACAAGAGGCTTTATATCCTGGAAACTCATATTCGCCTACAGGAGGCTTTATATCCTGGAAACTCATATTCGCCTACGGGAGGCTTTATATCCTGGAAATTCATATTTCGCCTACGGAAGGCTTTAAATCCTAGAATTCATATTTCGCCTACGGGAGGCTTTGAATCTCGGAATTCATATTCGCCTACGGGAGGCTTTGAATCTCGGAGTTCATATTTCGCCTACGGGAGGCTTTGAATCTCAGAGTTCATATTCGCCTACGGGAGGCTTTGAATCTCGGAGTTCATATTTCGCCTACGGGAGGCTTTGAATCTCGGAATTCATATTTCGCCTACGGGAGGCTTTGAATCTCGGAGTTCATATTTCGCCTACGAGAGGCTTTGAATCTTGGAATTCATATTCGCCTACGGGAGGCGTTAAACTCCGGAATTCGCCTACGGGAGGCTTTAAATCCTAGAATTCATATTTCGCCTGCAGGAGGCTTTGAATCCTGAAGTTCATATTTTGCCTACGGGAGGCATTAAAGCCCGGAATTCGCCTCTGGGGGGGCATTGTGTCTCAAAATATTTGGTCTTCGGGAGCCGTTGTATCCCAAATCCACGGCTACCTAGAGCCCCCGTTTCTCGAAAACTACATATAATTTCTTATCGGCTCACAGGGAGGCCTCAGTTCCCTACATATAATTCCTTATCGGTTCTCAGGGAAGACTCAATTCCCTACATATAAAATTCATTATCGGTTCTCAGGGAAGACTCAATTCCCTACATATAATTTCTTATCGGCTCACAGGGAGGCCTCAGTTCCCTACATAAATTCCTTATCGGTTCTCAAGGAAGACTCAGTTCCCTACATATATTTCTTATCGGCTCACAGGGAGGCCTCAGTTCCCTACATATATTCCTTATTAGTTCTCAGGGAAGACTCAGTTCCCCACATATATTTCTTATCGGCTCTCAGGGAAGACTCAGTTCCCTACATATAATTCCTTATTGGTTCTCAGGGAAGACTCAATTCCCTACATATAAAATTCATTATCGGTTCTCAGGGAAGACTCAATTCCCTACGTATACTTTCTTATCGGCTCACAGGGAGGCCTCAGTTCCCTACATAAATTCCTTATCGGTTCTCAGGGAAGACTCAGTTCCCTACATATATTCCTTATCGGTTCTCAGGGAAGACTCAGTTCCCTACATACATTCCTTATCGGTTCTCAGGGAAGACTCAGTTCCCTACATATACTTCTTATCGGTTCTCAGGGAAGACTCAGTTCCCTACATATAATTTCTTATCGGCTCACAGGGAAGACTCAGTTCCCTACATATACTTCTTATCGGTTCTCAGGGAAGACTCAGTTTCCTACATATGATTCCTTATCGGTTCTCAGGGAAAACTTAGTTCCCTATATGTACTTCTTATCGGTTCTCAGGGAAGACTCAGTTCCCTACATATGATTCCTTATCGGTTCTCAGGGAAGACTCAATTCCCTACAGATATTTCTTAGCGGTTCTCAGGAAAGACTCAGTTCCCTACACATACTTCTTATCGGTTCTCAGGGAAGACTTAGTTCCCTACATATATTTCTGAGCGGTTCTCAGGGAAATCGTAATTCCCTACCAAAAAAAAAATGAAATGAAAAATAAAATAAAAATGGAGTTTAAAAACGAGGTGCTCCGACGGCCTTAATCGATCTCATCCTCAAAGGGGTCGGTTAAGGGTAAAAATGTCTTATACCCAGCTAAGGTGAAAACCCGAAAGGGCACCTTAGGCAAAATCGGGTAACCCCGCTGTGTGAAAGCCCGCAAGGGCGCATAGGCAAAAATAAGAGGAGGCTAATGCTGGCGAAAACCTGAAAAAGCGCTAGTATTAGTTAAAATAAATATTAAAAAAAAAAAAGAGCTTAAAAATGAGGTGCTCCGACGGACTTAATCGATCTCATCCTCAAAGGGGTCGGTTAAGGGTAAAAATGTCTTATACCCAGCTAAGGTGAAAACCCGAAAGGGCATTTTAGGCAAAATCGGGTAACCCCGCTGTGTGAAAACCCGCAAGGGCGCACAGGCAAAAATAAGAGGGGGCTAATACTGGTGAAAACCTGAAAAGGCGCTAGTATTAGTTACGTAAGAAAGAGAGAATACATGCAACATATATATAATAAATGGTCCGTACCACTCAAACTTAGCATTTATCTTCAGGAGAATATTTGCGATACACTGGAGCAATGTTGGAGTTCGAGATGAACATGCAGGGTAGTTCGAGTTCTTCAGCAAATGGAAAACTTCAATCCTGGTGAAGAAATTTGACTCCATCTCCGGAATATCAGTCGAAGTGATGTTCGATGGTCGCCACAAAATGGGAATTCTCCCTCCAGTGGAGCCTCAGGAACATATGCATTCTGACGCAGAGCGGCGATATGAGTGTCCGCGATACCAGAAAGGACAATGTCCTTCTGATATTGGAGCATAGGAGTTTCTGCAACCCGAGCTGCACAGTCTGCCTCGATAGTTTCAGTCTCGGCCCGCTTTGGCGGAGAGTTACTCGACAAGTAGCAGGAATGAGATATCGTCCTCCCCATGCCTTGCCATAGGAGGATCTCCCATGAGAACCATGAAGACAAAAAACAGCAAGCTACAAGAAGATAGAGAAATAAAGTCAGCGCCAGAGAGCTGCAATAAAAGTCTCGAAAAGCAAAAATCGACCGAGTCCTAATAAAGTCATAGGACAAAGTCAAATTGCTATGAACCAGATATTAGGCCAGTCCAGAACGTTTCGTGCGGAGCTCCTGGAAATGCCAATATAAGGTACTGATACCCCAAGATAGAGCAAATGCCGGAAGAATTAAACGACTCGCATGTGTGTTCTTAAGGAGTCTCCATGTCGTGAAGGCCAAGAGATCTCCTAGAATCCAAGTAAACGTCGAAAGATTCAAGCGGCATTAACTCTCGCAGAACCTCCAAGTCGCGAAGGCCAAGAGGATTCCCATAATCAGAGGGGTAGACGCTTTCAAATATATTCGGAAAGTCGAAAAGTTATGAAAACAGGACTTCCTGGACATAGTTTGAGGTGTCTAAGTACCAAAATTGAGCGTCATCAAGACCCAGATAAGCTCAGATGGGGCATATGCGCAGCAAGCCAAAGCAATATATAGCCTGGCATATATGAGACAGCGGTTGACTTCCCCCAAATAGCCGTAAATACATAAGGCGAGAAACGGGAATTCATCAAGACAATACCGGCATGCCGCATTTGAGAATTCCTCAAGGATGCAAAATGATGATTCTTGTAACCGAATGGGGCACGGGACATGCACCGTCGTCTTCACCTCCGGCACATGTCCCGTGGGGGGCATTTGTTGAAACCCTTTTTTTTAAAGCAAAATGGAGAAGGGGGAAGCCCCCCCACCGGTTGGGGAACCCCCCGCCGGTTCCAAGAGGGAAACCGGTGGGGGGGGGAGGAGCAGCCCTCCCTTCTCTCCCATTATTAAATTCAAAGAAAGGGGGGGGGGATTAATTAGGATGGAGGGAGTTAATGGGGAATCCTAACCCCATTCACACATGGGTTGAGAATCCCATGTGAACCCCATTTAATACCCATCCTAAAAAAACCCCTTTCACATGTAGTCAAGTCTGGATTTAAGGGGTTTAAACTCTTTTCACATTGGCCAAACCCCCCCTAAATATGAAACCAGGGCATTAAAGAGCCCAAGAAAGCAAAAAAGTGGAAGGGATGGGGAGGAGAACCCCCCCCCACCGGTTCCCAAACAGGTGGAAGGGAGCCAACCGGTGGCACCCCCCCCCCCCCCCCCCCCCCCACCGGATTCTCCCCCCTCTCTCTCTCATTTTTTTAATGCCCTCTCTCCCACTCTCTCACCCATGTGATTAAAAAATTAAAAAAGAGAGGGGGAGGAGGAAGTGGCAACCGGTGGGTACCCCCCACCTCAAGCCAAACCGGTGGGTACCCCCACCGGTTAAGGCTTTGAAGCCTATAAATACCCCCCAAGGGGTAAGGAGAAGCCCATGCCCATTTGGCCCAAAATTTCCTAGGGGAAACTCTGTCAATTTGAAGACCAAATCCGGTGCTCTTGCCCGGGTTTGCTGCGATTTGGAGGAGATATTTTCTTGGAGGGCTCTCTTCCTAAGGTTTATTCCTAAGGAGAAGCTCTGCCAAATTTATGTTGTAAAATCACCGTTTTATAAGACGGGATTATGCCGAAATGATGAATGAAATGCCCATGTTGTTCTTTGAGCATATGTGTGTGCATGTATATTCATGAATCTATTATTTAAGTAACACTATGTTACTATATTTTCATATGCAAAATAATTAGTTTTATAACTAATTAAAATACATAAAACATATAATATTCTAAAATATCATTGGCCTCATCCCATACATAACTAATCTTAGACTCATAATTAAAACTTAATAATGAAACATTGAGACATAAAATAATATACTTAAGTTAAAAATGACTTAAATACTCCACATACTTAATTAATTAATAAAATCTGGGAAAATTATCTAAAATTAATAAAATAAATATAAAAATCAGAAAAATTCTGTGAAAATCAGTAATACTCAGTAAAAATCAGAAAACAAAATCTGGAAATTACATAAATCCAAAATATAATTTAAATATCCTTCATATACCTAATTAATTAATAAAAATCAGTAAAATTAACAAAAAAATCAGTAAAATTCAGTAAAAACCAGTAAAAAACAGAGAACCAAATATGAAAATATATAAAATTCTGAAATGACTAAAATGCCTCTAAAGCTTAATACAAATTACAAAAATACCCTCATACATGTTAAAAATCTGTAAAAATCACAGAAAATTCTTAAAAATATCAAAATCTCTCATATGTCCAAAATACCCTACAAACCTTAATAAGATGGGTAAAATTACCAAAACACCCTCAATATGATAAAAATAAATAAAAATCTCAGAAAAATATAAAAATAGACTTTAAGTCTAAAAATCCAATTTGGGCAAAATTACCAAAATACCCTTACAATCCAAACACACTTGAAATAACCCTAAAATACCTCCTAAGGTTTTGAAACTTTCCTAAATCATTAAAACTCATTTCATACACTTAAATAACCATAATCTCCCTATACCCTCCAACTTGGCATAATTACAAAAATACCCCTATGGGTCTAAAATACTTGGAATCAATCCAGAATACTTGGAGTCAATCCAATATACTTGGAATTAATCCAGATAGCTTGGCATCAATCCAAAATCATATAAACACATCCTAAACTTGGGTGAGGCCAAGAGTTTAACCTAAAAGATATCTTCATATGCATGCGCTGCCTATAGTAGTAGTTTTGCATGATTAAGGGCATCATACGGACAGTTAATCAAGGGTTGCCGAGCAGTTGCTCAGCGTAATTAACACTGACCGAGGTCAGTGGAGAGAGGTCATATACTCGAATCTTCGCCTGATTCGAAGTCCTGGATTTCCTGAGGGCTAATCCCAAGCTCTCATAATCCGATAATAAAATATAAAACCGACCTATAATTCTCTAGATAAACAAAAAAAATAGATTTCCGAATAATCCGACATAGGAGAGATGAGTCTAGGTCAGGTCCGACCGAAGGTTAGAAAAATCTTCGACGCAAACAGCACCACAAACATATCAAGTGAAAATCTATGGCATTCAGTCCATTGCAAAAGAATATAAGGTCCTTGCCCAGCGCCCACCTACCGAAACCAAAGAAAAATAAACATAACTAAACATCATCACTCTTTACTTGTCTCCCACCTAAAAAAGGAAAGAAATAAAAAGAGAAGAAACTCAATGTGCATCAAATATTCAAATCATATTGTATGTCGACCTTCCCAAATGCAGTGTACAGTGTCAGCCAGAAGACCATGTTGATTATGCTAAGTTGATATCATATGCTGTTCTTTGTACATTGATGATCCTGTTTGCAAATTGTTTCACTTTCCAGACTCTTATTATGTTGTTTCTTTATATCAACCAAGCCAGGAATAAATTGGCTTTAATTCTGCATCAATTGGTCAGAAGAAATTATTTTTGCGATGTCTCAGCGTGTTAGTGGTTGAGCCACAGCGGTCCAACATCAAGTGGGATGCTTGTTCTTAGAGGGTAGGCAGCACCACATTTCACAATAGGAAGTAAAGTTATACAAATATTATATAATCCACTCTCCCTCCACTTGCATGAACCTCTAGAGGACCTGTCTAATATGGATCCTGTGTCCCCAAAATTCTGTCTTCCCTCTTATATATTTGCAGTAGGCCCCTATATTTTGACAGTAACATCAAGTGAGATGCAGAATAGCTGCAACTGGACATTGTAATAGCGGTGCAGGCATGTGGTGGCAGTGATGGCTAGGGTGGTTTTACACTTATTTCTATGCAGAAGTTATGGGTCAATCAATGTCAAATGTTTATATTATGCTGATTGATGTTGCCTATGCATGTGTACCATGGTTGGCAGTATCGGCCGATACCGATACGTATCGGCCGATATGTACCGGTATCGGCCGGGACCGGTACCAATACCCCCCGGATCGGCCGATACGGGTCTTTGTAGTAAAAAAATAAATAAAATATTTTTATTGGCCAGTACCAGCAGATACGGCCGATACCGATACCGATACATATCGGTATTGGTACCCACCGGTACTGGTACCCATACCGAGATTGCCATCCTTGATGTGTACTAGCAATTGTGATGAATTGCTGGTAGGGTCATAAGCATTGTATGTCAATATCAAGGTGATGTTCACAGTACTAGTTAGTGTTGATGGTTGTGACAGACTAGCTGCACACTGATGTTTGGGTGACAAAGTGGTTGTAAGGAGAAATCTAAGCAGGTGACAACTGAGGTCAATTTGGAGTTTAATGAGATCATCAAGTAATTAACATAATGTAGGAGCAAATGGCATGTTGTAAGTACATGTGATTAATGTTGGAGCAAACGGCATTTTAGAAGTGCATGTGATTACTGATGAGCATTTCAAATTCAAAAACAGGGACATGGTGTTAGAAATTTACTTGGAAACAGCACTTTAATGTAAATTGTAACAGTATTATTTTAGGAGACAAAAAGACAAATAAGCATACTTTAGACCTAACAATAAGATAATTAGTTATGCTAAAATCTTATGCTTCTAGTAATTTCGTTTGGTGCTAACAAAGAGAACTGTATTTTACTATTTATAAAATGGCCGGTCATGGCAAAGGGTCCAAGAAGATTATTAAGATTGAGGGTGGGAGTATGCTTTCTACAATGAGAAAATTTTGGAAAGGTGGAGTTAATTTCTTTTAAAAATGACTGAACTATGGATGCTTGATAACATATAAAAGCGTTCTTGACTTGTACAATTGGCATCGAGGAAGTGTGGCAAGTTTTGAAGAGGAAGCAAGGAAAGGCTTAAGACATGCTGAAATACCTATGGATTTGGAAGATGACATCATGGATTGAAGGCTTTCCTCTTCATCATGCCTTCATTATGCAACCATCTATACTTTCCTTATCCTTTTCTATGAAATTGTGACATTAAAAAAAAGGAAAACATCTTTTGAAGTGGCTTTTCAATCTTTTCAATTTCATTCTAAAGTTAGGAGGATGCCATATGAGTGATGCAGTATAGTTGTCCAAGTTCGAGAAATAAGGATGTGGCTAACTATATGGATATTTAACCATGAGAGAGAGAGAGAGAGAGAGAGAGAGAGAGAGAGAGAGAGAGAGATGTTCATAACTGACTTTGATTCACAGCAATTGACAACAATAATATTCGTAGACTGATCTGAGATGAAGATGATTTTTAGCAAGACATGCGTGAAAAGGATGACAAAAAACGAAGTATTGTGTGTACTGTTTGCGGACTTACAGATGATAGAACACCTGTTCATATCTTGGTGCTTAGAAAGAAATGTCAACTGTCTATGTTTATGTGGTGGATGATAATTATTGAGGAGCCAAAAGTTAGGAATTTCCTGATAAATTTAGGTCATTGTGGGCCATAATCTCCAGTTTATTTCATGTTTATCTGATCTTCAGACTGCTGAGATTTAAGAAACATGTCCTTTTTACATTTTTCTTTTTTTGGCCAATTATATGGTACTGGTAGGGGCTTTAATGGTAAACCGTGGCATGTGGAAACATACAATCATGGATAATGGATCGATGAGCAACAGAATTAAGACAGTTGAAAAGAAGTAGAATAAAGAGATGAGCTATGAAATTTGAGTTGTTTTGGAAACTGAAAAGGATACAAATTTCAGAAAAAAGATCTTGTTTTGGAAAATGAAAAGGGTACAATTTTCAGATAAAATGGCTGTGGAAATGTTGATTATAGGAGTGTCTTTCGATTTGCTTGTTCTTTGTTATTGGAAATGTTTGATCGTCTATGACATGACATGATGCTTCTACCATTTCTTTTTTCTAGGCTATGGCCAGGTGCAACCAACCCATTTCCTGTAGCGCTTTTAATCATGATGGCTCAGTATTTGCTTATGCGGTAGGTTTTGTTTATCTCATCTCATGTTATTTCAACATCAGATCATGATTTCTTTTGTCCTTTATTGAGCTTGTAAGAATGAGTAGAGCATTTTATGGGAGAAAAGAACTGTCTATACCGGCCACTTTCAAAAGGTAAAAGAAGCACTGATTTACATCCACATTCCTTTTGTGGAAGGTTAGGAATACTTTTTTGCATTGTGTTTTGTTTGTCTCATCTCATGTTATTTCAACATCAGATCTCGAGTTTGTATGGCTGACAATTTCCTACTTGCAGCCAATTTGGTATTTAAAACTCCTGTCTGGTCAGTAATGTTGTGCCAACTAGATTGATGCTGCAAATAATGTATTCATCAATCATAACATGGCGATACTTATTTTAGAGAGCCTCCAACGATTTGAGAGACAAAATTTGTCAATGGTCTATGTGGGTTCGCTTGTTGCTTCTTATAGAGCCTTTATAGGTCTATGACTGAAACTGTTAGAAATACTTGATATTTGTTTGATTTTTATGTTTATGTTTCTTAATGTTCTTGTACACAGCCTTCTAAGTTATTCCTACCCTGCAAGTTGAGTCAAGGAATGCTGTGCAATGCATGGAATTCTGGATCGGGTCGGGGGTCCGGATTGGACCCCGGGGATCCCTATCTGATCCGAATCGGGTCGGGCCAAATCCAATCGGCCGGGATCAGCTGGGGATTGGCCGGAATCGGCCACCCAAAAAATAGGGAAATGCCCGGGATCGGCCGGGATAGGCCGATCCCGCTGATCTGGCCGATTCCGGCCGGTTCCCCCCTATAGCCGATCCCAATCCGAATCAGCCAATCCTGATTGGGATCGGCCGATTTTGCATTCCATGGTGCAATGTAGTACCCTCTAGCATCCTAGTTTCTAAGTCTACCAATGCTAAACAATGTTATGATGTTGTAGCATGTTCGAATTTCTTTCCCTTAAGTTTCAATTAAGAAATTTCATGTTGGTCAACTCCCTGACCTTTGCTTTTTTCCTGAAAGCATATAAAAAATGAATATTTCCAGTGAAACTTTATAAGTAGATTCCCATAACTCTATTAGCATTCAATATGTGCCTTGTATACCTGCACTGTTGCTTATTGTTAGTTGATATAGTTTAGCATCAAACCAACAGTAACTAACTGGCAATGAAAAGTAGGGCCGCAAAAGAAGTCAGATTATATCCAACTCTGGTTGATCTTCCGGATTATCCATATACAATTTGGATAATATCCGGTTAACAAACACAGAGGAAACGGAAACATCATATCCACTCTGCTCTGTATCCGTTCCATCTCCTAAGAAGGGCGAGAGCTTGATGCGCATGACCCAGGTGTGGGTCTCCAAGCTTTTATAGGGAGATGTGACTTTTTGTTTCTTTAAGAGTCCCAATGCGAGACTAAAGGTAACCTGGCTAGGGAAGCTTAGGTGGTGCCATCTTACTTCCACATCTGAACTTTGGAAGATGCTGAGCTGAATGCACATTATTAAGTAAAACGCAGCAGACCCTTCTTAATGAGCCAAGTTGGTTGCTTATTATGAGTAACACTTGCTGCACAGTCAGTGCACTGGGTTTAAAAAAAAAAAATTGATTTTTTTTAGGCGGTACACATCCGTATAGGCCGATCTCCGATCGGACGACCCAAAAAAATATGAAAAATAAAAAATCGAGCCCCAATGAACAGTAAAAATGCCTTTAATGGGCCAAGCCTAACAACAGTTTTTGATTTTTCAGATTTTTTGGGTCGTCCGATCGGAGATCGGCCTGTACGGATGCGTAGGGCACCTTGTGGCCCACCTAAAAAAGTTCAAAAAAAAAAAAAAACCACTGCACTGACCCTCAGTGCAGCATTGGGTCAGTGCAGTATGTGTTGTTATATATCAAATGGGCCATCTATGGTAAGTTGCTTTATAAGTGGTTGGCTCTCTTATTCGGCTGGATCTTATAGAAGTCAAATATCTGAATGTATCCGATATCCGCTCGAACTCCGGTAAGTGTGCAAGTTAGAATATCTGCTTCCTATCTGATGGGTAAATGGAGCAGATAAAGAAGATAAACAGATGGTCATGGAAAACCAAGATCTGCTCCGTATCAACTCCATTTGCAGCCCTAGTGAAAAGGCAGTGACTTAGGTTTATTCTACTTTTTGGTTATTAGTTTATTAACAGGGAAACCCACAATAGTTAATGCTGTAAGATGCATTGCAAAGTTCTTGACGTGTGGTGTTGGTTGATGGGAACTTTGACAGGTTGGTTATGACTGGAGTAAGGGTGCCGGAAATCATAATCCAGCCACAGCAAAGACGTGCATATACCTTTACGCACCTCAGGTCATTTCATTTTAGCATATTTTGAGTTTTTGGATCGCAGAGTTGCCCATCTTATGTTTGATAGAAAAGAGTTCTCATTCTGGTTCTCTATGCCCATGACACCTCTAAATAGATAGATTCTCCTTTGTGCTGATTAATCTTCACCACCCCCCCCCCCCCCCCCCCGCCGCGGTCTTTGCTCTCTTTTCTTTGTCGATCAGGAATCTGATGTTAAAGGGAAGCCACGTGGATCTGGGGGAAGAAGGTGAAACATCTGTATCAGGGTAGAAAATGCCAATTTTGACTTGTACATGGAACGCATTTTTTTTTTGTGCACATAGCTTTTGTACCTCCGGTCTGATGCCTTGCCCTTTCATTATCTTCTATCATATCAAAGAGTGATGAGTAGGTCTCTTCTTTGAAAACCAGAGTTATTACTCCTTGTGAATCTGTCAAATTAACTGTCCATATGATATGGTGTTTGTGAGTCACTTGAACGATCCACACTCTAGCAACAGTGTTTGTTTTCTGAAGAAATACCTGATGTTTTTTCCTCCATTATTGGCATATTTTCTCCTTTGTATTGTCTCATCTCATCCTATTGAAAGCCATGAGGGTGAATGCTGTTTCTGTGGTGTGATTAGATGGAGGCCTGCCGGCAGCAGGACTAAAGTTCGATGCCAAAGGATGCAAATGATGATATTTTTGTATATAAACCATCCTTAAAAGTAAATTGGCAAAAAAGTTATTCCTGAAAACATATTAGCACACATATCATTATTTTTAACGAAATGTTGCAAAAATGTCCAAATGTTAAAAGTAATATGATATGTGTGCAAATATGTTTTTAGGAATTATTTTTTTATCAATTCACTTTGAAAGATGATTTATATGTAAAAAATCCGCCAGAGCATCGTAAACTTAATAACGGTCTGCCATCTATGGCTGGGTCAAATTAGGCCAGAGTTGCTCTCAGTCTTACATGACGGTGACGGTGGACTCATTTTAAGGCTGCATTTGGAAATGCGCCTAATAGCTTGATCTTTTTAGGTGTATAATACAATCTGCGATCTTTCTTGTGTGGTGAAAATCAATCTCTCTCTCTCTCTCTCTCTCTATATATATATATATATGTATATGTGGGATTGATATAACGTGCCCCCGGACGTATTTAACTTAGATGCACCCCCGCAAAAGCCCACCCTCTTTATTTAAAAAAAAATAAAAATTACAAAAAATTTAGAATATTTGAATGTCCTTCTAAAGGGTGTTTTTCTCTTTGAGATTTAATTTTTACTATTGGATCAAAAAAATTAATCGTAGCTATCTAATCAAATTCGTCATCATTTAAGGATTAAAAATCAAGGGAATGTGATCAATCCTAAAGGTTAATATGATGTATATGTGGGATTGATATAACGTGCCCCCGGACGTATCTAACTTAGATGTACCCCCGCAAAAGTCCACCCTCTTTATTTAAAAAAATAAAAATTACAAAAAATTTAGAATATTTGAATGTCCTTCTAAAGGGTGTTTCTCCCCTTGAGATTTAATTTTTACTATTGGATCAAAAAAATTAATCGTAGCTATCTAATCAAATTCGTCATCATTTAAGGATTAAAAATCAAGGGAATGTGATCAATCCTAAAGGTTAATATGATAATTTTTTTTAACTATTTTTCAATATTTTTAGACGTTTATTTTTGATAGCTACTCGATCGGATGATTCCAGTTGAATATCAAGATCGGTCAGTGAAAATTTAGGTCCCGATGATGGGATCAACCCTAAGGAGTGTATTTTAATATTTAAAAAATTATATATATATATATATTTTAATTAGAAGAGAGTGATCTCAGGGAGAAGAAGAACATTGACTGATCCAAAAAGGAAGGAATGAACCATAACAAAGAATTATAGTTTATTCTTCGAATTTCGATATATATCTATATATAGGAACGCTATAGTGCAACTAAGGCTATCCATGCCACCTGGTTGCACAGTACGTTTTGGCTCTAAACTCATGTTGAAAAATTAAAAAAGTCATCATAAAATTTGAAATATTTAATTATCCACCTATGATAATTTTAAGTTCTTAGAACTTAAATCTTACCGTTGGATCGTAGTGGTTTAATCTTGTGCGAGTTAGGTGGTAGTGAATATTATAACTCCAGAAGATGGGAACAATACTAAGGGCAATATGACTAATTTTTATTTTTTAACTATTTTTTCATAATTTTTAAAAATCGAGATTTGCACGTAGCCAATGGATGACTAAGATTGAGTTTTAAGATCGAACCATGATCAAACAATAAAAATAAAGTCACAGGGATATAAACAACCCTAAGGATGTTATCGAATAGTATAAAATATATGATATTTTTTTATTTTTTTAATATAGAGAAGAAGTCGAAAACAATACGTGCAACTTGGTTGCATACTGTCACAATGCGTTGCACCGTAGCATTCCCCTCTCTCTCTCCCTCTCTCTCTCTATATATATATATAGCATACCCTGATTCACCCCCTCGAAAACCCACCCTCTCCATAGTAAATTTTTTTAATAAAATTTTAAATATTCAAATAGCCCCTTAAGTTGATCCTATTTTTGAGATTTTAATTTTCACCTTTCGATCTTGACGATCAACCGGAGTCGTCTGATCGAATATGTATAAGAAACCAATGTTTAAAAATCTTGAAAGATAATAAAAAAATATAAAATTTGTCAGATTAGTCTTTAGAGTTGATCCTCATCTCTTGGAATTTTAATTTTGATATTCAAACAACGATTAACTTTTTCAATCTAACAATTAAAATTAAATCCAAAAGGATGAAAACTATATATATATATATATATATATAGGTAGTTGGTACGGTTCAACCGTACAATAGATTTGATTAAATATATAAAAAAAAGTGTTGCGATGTCTTCGGTGCCAAAATTCATAGAAGGAATGGGCATATAAGGACAGAGGGAAAAATTAAAAAACTAAAATAAAAATAAAAGAAGCCGTTCGATCAAAAGATTGGATGGCTGCGTTCTGCGCGTGGAACAGTTTCGTCGCGCAGAACTGCTCCGCGCGGGGCACAGAGCCTACATGCATGCCCGGTGCGATTTTCGTGCATAGGGCTCGAAGCAGCTCCACGCGGCGAAACAGTTCCGCTGTGTGATTTTTTTTTAAAAATTTAAACCTTTAAATGAAGATTTAAAGGTTCAAATTTTTTGCGTGGTAGAACAAAAAAATAATTTTTTTTTGTAAATATTCAATACCCTTTTAAGATTGTTTCCATCTCTTGAGACTTTATTTTTATCGTTCGATTTAGTTTGATCGTGAAACTCAACTGTAAACGTCCATCGAGTGCTCACAAATCTTGATTTTTGAAAATTATAAAAATAGTTAAAAAATAAAAAAAATGGTCATATTACTCTTAAGATTGTTCACATCCTTTGAGATTTTATTATTTATTACCAACTTGTTCGCACAAAATTGAATGACTATAATCAATTCAGATATGATAAGTTCAAAGGGGTAAAAATTATCTTGGAAGGGTAAATGAATAATTAAAATTTATGATAATTTTTATTTTTTTAAATATAAGGATGGGGTGAAATGCACACATATGCCTGAACCGCACCACAACACTCTTCTATATATAGCTACGGTGAGAATATTCCTTTTTTCATGTTAAAAAATTAAATTATGATAAAATTTTATATTTAACTCTCCCCTTAAAATAAATATTCATCTATTTTAGCTTAAGTTTCACAATTGGATCTTGAGGCTTTCAACATAAACTGTTCGATTTTATATTTGTAAATTAGTGATGAATACTAAGTTCAAAGGATGAGAACAACTGGAATGAATTTTCTATTTTGACTATTTTTTCATGATTTTTGAAAATTGAAATTTACATGTGTCTCATAGGCGACTAAGATCGAGTTTCAAGATCAAATTACGATCAAACGGTCAAAATAAGATCTCAGGGGATGGAAACAACCATAAAGAGGGTTATTGAATATTTAAAAAAAATTATGATTTTTTTATTTTTTTAATACGAGGATATGGCTCAAAACAGTGCATATGATTTGATAAAAATTAAAGTCCTGAGAAACAATCCTAAGGGGCCTAGTTTAATATTTAAAATTTTTTGTTATTTTTTATTTTTTTAAACATGAAAACAAGAGGGTTTCAAGGAGGCACATTAAGTTAGATACACGCCTATATATATGTATGTAAAGTTTGATTAATTTTCATTTGATTCTATACATAGTTCATATGATATGATCTGTGTTACAACTTACTTACATTCTTAATTCTAGATGTAACCTCAATCTATGCTATGCGGGGCCTATGTGATATGTAATATGTAATATGACATAAGATTTCTTCATATGTTTTAAATCAATTATAACATATGTTGCGTAATGCACAAAAAAGTTCTATATGATAAGTTTTGATTTGATTTTGTACTTATATATTCATTCATGAAAATCTATGTTAATAAGAAAATTTAAATAAAATAGTTTAATAGGCTAAGCTTTGCACATGTGACATACTTGTGTATAACAAAGTCACTCTACGAGATATATATATATATATATATATGGAGAGAGAGAGAGAGAGAAATGCTATAATGTGGTTCGCTACCGCACACACTATTTTGAATCACATTTCTATATTTTAAAAATATTTTTTTATAAAATTTTAAATATTTAATAATCCTCTTAAGATTGTTTTCATCTTTTGGGATTTTATTTTAACCGTCCGATCGTGGTTCGATCTTGAAACTCGATCTTAGTCGTCCATCGGATGTATATAAATTATAATTTTTAAAAATTATAAAAAAATATTCAAAAAATAAAAAAAATTTCAGATTAACTACTAAGATTGTTTTCATCCCTTGGGGTTTTAATATTCATTACCAATTTACGAACGTAAAATTGAACGACTTAGATTGAAAGCCTCACGATCCAACGATGAAACTTAAGTCAAAATATATGAAATTTATTTTAGGAGGAAAGTTGAATGTTTAGAAGTTTACTATAAATCTTTTTAAATATGGATAAGAGATCGAAATAGTGTGCGCCCACACTGTAGCAAACACACCATAGCACTCCTCTCTCTCTCTCTCTCTATATATATATATATATATATATATATATATATATATATATAAATCACTAACCATGAAAAGTATTACAATGTATATAGAATTTTAGCTTGCTTCCTGACAATTTTTTAGGATTGATGAATTATGATCCGAAACATGAGGAATGGATGATTGATGAAATCCTAGAAATATGATTCAGGATTAAATTTTAGCGTGTTCTTATTTATAAGTAGATTTGAGATAGTAAATTCTTTCTTCAAGTTGGGTTTAAAAAGAGAGAGAGAGAGAGAGAGAGAGAGAGAGTTCATTCCTTAGTTGATTGTGAGAGCTTGTGGTTTAACTTTCACTAAATATTTTTTTATGGTTATGTTATTACGTTCTTATGCTCTCATATGATATGTTCGTAAATTGTTGTATTGTCTCTGAATTCCGATTAAAGTAATTGGATAAGACCGTGAATCTAATTTGTCGCCCAACTCATCCACTCTTCTACCTTTTTCTGATTTTTTAATGAAAGTTTTGAGTTTCTGACAAATGCACATGCATAAATAATTCAATTACATACTTAGTTCTACTATGTACTCATATTAAGTATTTACTCACATACTCCTGCTATATGAAAATATTACAATAGAATACTCTCTTATAACTATGCTGAAGTTACCATTGATTTATATTGTCAATTCTCTATCCCCCTCATTTCTCTTTTCTCTCTCCGATCCCCACATGAGGTGGTTTAACAAATTAGAAGATTAGCTAGTGCATCAAGGGCCTCTTTGATTAGTGAATGAGTTACATTAATGGTGAGATGTATCAAAATATAAAATATATCCTGAGTCAACAAACTGCAAACTCACAGCAGTTTAGAAGTTAACTCAGAATAATTTAAATTGTCTAAGTGGGTTAATCCACGTCACATCAAACTAAAAATTGGGTTAACTTGGATTTTTCAGTGTAGAGACATCAAAATGGCAAACCGTTTTAGTTTTACGTCGGATGTTGTAAAAATAGGCGTGTGCTTATAAGCAGAGCGTAACCTTTCTTCCCAACGAGGACCCTTTTATAAGGAAAAGGATAAAACCCCACCTCCGCTCTGGGAACAATACCTCAGGGAAGGTACGCAAATTTTTATGCATCATCACATCGTCTGAATTTTCGAGTATATTATCTTTCGGGCAGATCAATCGTAGAACGTTCTTTCGGACAATCAAAAAATCGGGTTCGGTCTTGTATATGGCCAAGACCATTTCCGTCTTGCATTCAGTTCCCACAGACGGCGCCATGTGTAGCTCTGGAGACAATACCTCAGGGAAGGCACGCAAATTTTCATGCATCATCACATCGTCTGAATTTTTGAGTATATTATCCTTTGGGCGGATCAATCGTAGAACGTTCTTTTGGACAATCAAAAAATCGAGTTCGGTCCTGTATATGGCCGAGACCATGTGGTCGTGGGTTCGGTCTCTACAGACGGCACCAAGTGATGTAGCCGAAGCTATCACTGATGGATTCCGAGAGCAGAATCTGAATACCAGCTGAGAGACCAGTTGCCGAGAGGGATCCGGACGGAGTGATTAGCTGAGAGCAAAGTCGAAGCTCCTGTGGAAGGAAGATACCAGTCAGTGAGGGTCCTGGGTTTCGGCCCAGGAGAACCCCCTCCGATGGTAAAGTCAGTCTCAGTAAAAGACTAATTAGAAGGAAGGAAGAAGAAGCTTAAGCGCTTATGATGTACCTTTTTTGTAGTGAGCAGTGTTCTTTTAATAGCAGGGGTCAAGGGTTCTTTTCTGATTGCAGCCGATGTAGGACTAAAGCGGTTTGCTATTTTTATGTCTCTACACGGCGCCATGTGATGATGCATGAAAATTTACGTGCCTTCCTTGAGGTATTGCGGAGGTGAGATTTTGTCATTTTCCTTAGAAAAAGACCCTCGTTGGGAAGAGAGGTTACGCCCTGCTTATAAGCACACACCTATTTTTATAACATCCGATGTAAGACTAAAGTGGTGTCATTTTTATACCTTTACACTCAGGATGAACCTTTTTTTATTTTATCCCTCTATCAAACATGTGCTTAAAGTTTTAAATATAAAACAAAGATACTTTATTTCTTCAAACTCTGGTCTTCCTATTCTTACAAAAAAGTATCTTTTCTTGTGTTCCAAATTCTCCGCTGAGAAATATTAGGGCTCCTGTAGTAATTTCCATGTTCACGTGGACAAAAAGTAATGCGTACTGCACCATCTGACCGGACCTCATATCCTTCACACGTTCTTATAGTTTGATCTCTGATTGGAAGAGCTAAAAAATTTTAAAAGAAATAAAAATTGAGCCCCAAATGAATAGAAAAAGACACTCTTAATTGATCGAGCCTAATAACAGTTTTTTGTAATTTTTTGAGTTGTTTGATAAAAAAATGAAGTGTAAGAACATGTGAGAGATGTGGACTAGACCTTAAAAGTTTTTAAAAAGTTTTGGTAATTTATTTGCACCGCAAGTGCAGTAAGTATTACTTGCGAACAAAAGCATGCAAATCTTGACATCACATGTAAAAATAACAAAATCTCATAAAAATACTCCCACATGTATGTTCAGTCTGCAGCATCATACCAAAAGGAAGAGTGGATGGGTGGCCAGCTGATTTGGTGAGGATGGAAGGCCAGTGCTGCCGAAGGCTCATCGATCTGCCGAAAGTTCTATTTATTCAGGCTTATCATCTCTAGGAGGATTATATGCAGAAGAGATGTCTTGGTAGAACAAGTTCCTTCAGCTGATAATGTAGCAGATCTATTGATAAAGCTTTTGACTCAAATACAATTGGAGTGTCACTTAGGCGAAATGGAGATCCGATATAAAGGTGATTGACTTTAGTCCAAATAAGAGATTGATAGTTATGAATGTCTGATAAGTCAATCACATAACTATGATATACATTATTATTCTCATTTTATCATAATAAAAGGTATATATTCATTATACGCAAATCGATTATACCATTTCATAGTGAAGTCTGTGTATATGTGCAGTAGAGATTAAATCGTGATGAGATCATGATAATGAGATTAATCTTCTTTGGACATATATTTTTAATTATTTTTAGTTGGAGGATATTTGAAAATGACATCAAATATCTGGTGAGACTAGTACATGTTACTCCTACTCATAAGATGATGGTGACTAATTTCATAGTTGCTGAATTTTGACTGTAGTTTTTATATACTAACTATGGGATCTTAATTAGTTAAGTGATCGGATCTAACGAAATATCTTTAAAGGTGATTGTATGATTAATACGAGATCATTCACTCTTAGTAATCAGAGAGAGAATACTCTATGGTGTGATGCCTAGGAGTCTCTGGCCAGGACATGACAACATATTAGAAAATATGTTTTCTAATGATGTTTTTAGGCATCCTATCCGCGTGTGTAAACAAATTTGGATTTGACAGTTAAAAATATCTTAAGTTCACATGAGAGCATTATATTGAATAAAGAATTATAGATACGTGATAACTGATGATGGAAATGTTTTTTGAGTAGGTTGCTTAAGCTCAATACTTTCTAAGATCACGCGATATTGTTTGGCATCAAACTTGATCAAAAGTCTGATCGATTTATCATAAGATAATAAATTAATTTAATATTTATTTTATAATTGATATTAAATAAATTAATTTAAGTCAGTGAGAAGTTACTTGACATAATGGACTTGAAACATGATTAATACTAGGGCCTAGAAGGTCACACGTATAAAGTTCTCAGTCGATTACGTAAAAATTTATCTTAATTTAAAATTTTTTATGAAAAATTGCACGAATTAATATAAATATACGTCAGGTAGAAACCCTCAACTAAACTTCAGGGTCTCTCCCTCAACGAGATAGATCAACTGGATGTGTGGGCTTTCTCTAGAGGATCCAGGAGAGATGGAAGCACAATGGCAAAAGGAGGGTGATCAGTTGTACTAGGCAATAGGCTTTGGATGTGGGTACTTATGGAGACTCTTACAAGGGTTCTGCTTCCATGTGAGTGAAAATGCTCAAGAGGAGAAAGAGATATACTATATTCTCACTCGATATATAGGCATGCCTTTTTATAAGCTCATCATACATAGGAAATAGTAAAAAGGAGGGGCAAAGCAGTTTACATGCCATCAATGAAGAGGAAATTTTTACTTTTTAGTCCTTTTAATCTTTCAGTATTTCTTATATGTTCTTACAATAATTTTTATTCTTTATTAGTCCTTACAATTATTTAAAACATCTTTAAAATGCCCCTCAACCCTCTCTAGAAAGTCCTTCTGAAGAGACCTTTTATGGATAATTCAATGATTGTGAGCGATTTTAAGGAAATATGAAAATTATAGGGACTTATAAGAAATATTAAAAGATTTTAGGGACTAAAAATCTCAAAGAACAAAAAGGTACAACTATTCTCACTATAAATGAAGAGGTGAAAAATGAGGGCTGTAGCCACCTAGCTACATTATGCAGACACCTAAGCTAGAAAGCCATAAAAGTCTAGATACCAATATTTCTCTCACATAAACAATAGAAATGATGACATATGAACAAAAATAAGTGGCTCGTGGAGCTGGAAGGAGATCTGTGAGAAACTGTGATGGATGGAGATGGTTAACCTAATCTCAGCCACCCCACCAACGAGTCATATGGCAATTTTGGAAGGAGATTTTCTTTTTGGATTTTTTGGCAACTTTATTTGAATTAAAGAATATAATTTTCAGATAAAATCAACATGTTAACACAGTAAAATGCCATGATGGGTTTACTAATACCACTATATGCTAAATTATCCATTATCCTTAACAGTTGTCAGATGGCCACATGAGAAAGAAAACAAGAGAGAAGATAGAACGTGGGCATGTTTACTAGAAGTGTTCACTATTTAGTTAAAATTAAAAAAATCAAATCGAACTGGTTCATTCAGTTCAATTTGATGCAATATATTTGTGATCTAAACAAATTTGGTTATTGTTGAAACTAATTACATTGAATAACAAAATTTGATTTACTTTGGTTTCTACTCTTCACAAAACAAATCTAACCAAACAAATTGAATTATACAGAAGGCCATAAGTTTAATGTAAATTTTGATCACCGTTGTCCATAAGTTTAACCAAGTAATATATTCCTTCATTTTAAAATGACCTAAGTATTATCATCATAGGGAAGTTTTTACTTTAGATTTGCCTAGATCCTCCATTAGATGGTCAGTAGGCATTATTTAATAGTACATTTAAGCTTTACCTATACAAATTATCTACTCATTATATAAGTCGTTAAGTTGTTGAAGACTCACTTGTAAGCTAAGGAATTATTATAGGCTAAATTAATTAAATTAAACTGAACCAAGTTGAATTGTTTTTGTTTGGTATATTTCGATTCAAAAGTGTATGCTTTAATTAAAATTTCTCTTAGTTTGATTTAGATTATATACAATTTTGTTTATCCATCTTGCACAGGAGAACGCTACCAACTTAAATATTAATTTATAAGTTAATCTCAAGGGCTTACTGCTTAAGAGATAAGCAGCCTAATTATTCCTCTTAAGATAATTGATGTAGCCGAAGCTATCACGACCGGATTCTGAAGCTGGAATCCGAAGTTCTGGATCTGGAGCTGGGTCGGATCGGTGCAAAAGGCCCGACGGAGGCAGAGACGCGGTTGATGATCCGAGGCCGAGAATCGCTCGGTCGGAGGCTGGCTTGTCTCCGGAAGGCGGGGCCGAGGTTCCTTCGGCTGACGGGCGAGCAGCGCGGAACTGAATCTCCCTCGGACGAGGGGCAGCCGGCGCATGGCGTCGAGACCGGGGAGAGGAGTCCGAAGTCGGCGGCCGAGACCGACTCGGGAAGGTCGGCGATGATTCGAACCGAGCCCCTGCAGGAGGGAAAGAAGAAGAAACCGGTCAGCAGGAGTCCCGGGCTTCGGCCCTAAGGAACCCCCTCCGACGGTTAAGTTAGCTTCTGAAGATGATTCGATTTAGAAGGCAAAGAGTAGCTTTAATGCTATTTGGACTATAGTCCTTGAGGGTCTCGGTGACATACCTTTGGCAATAAATAGCAGTGTATTTATAGCGGAGGATAGATGATGGTTAACGGTGAAAGCCGATATAGGACTATGTTCCGGGCTTACTGGTAAACCGCCATAGTGCCTAGTCCTCCACCGGAGTGGGCCGAACACGGCTGTTGGGCTGAAGGGGGTTGGGCCGCTGATGGGCCGAAGTCTGCTGGGCCGAGGGCTACTGTGCCACTTACGGGCCGAAGGCTGGTGGGCCGCTGATGGGCCGAAGCCTGTTGGGCCGGGGGCGACTGTGCCGCTTACGGGCCGAGGGCTGTTGGGCCGCTAATGGGCCGAAGGCTTCCTGAAGGCCTTCTGTTGCTGCTGTTGGGCTGAACTGGGTTTGGGATTGTTTTAATGGGTCGAATCGGATTCTGCCTCATCACATAGCCCCCCACTCTTGTCTTCCTCAGTTCTGAGTGGCGAGAGTATAGCCCGAAGCCTTTTGAGAAATAACGTAACAGGTGTTTTACCCGAGGCTTTTTGTTTTCTTTCTTGAGAAGAGGATGCCCTGGGTCGGCCGAGGGTCAGCAGTCGCTTATCCGTCTTCATTCGGGATGTAGTGACGAAGGCCTTTACCTCTTAAGGGCAAAGGGCCGAGCCTTTTGACTCGTGTCAGGCTCCATTAAATGGACGGGACAGGCGTCGCTTTTTCCGTCAGAACGGTCGCCTCGCGAAGAAGCACATGACACGCATCGCGCATCCGGCCGCCCCGTTAAAAACACAAAAAGATCCGGACCGCTCGCGGGTCGCGGGTCGCCTCGGCTCTCTGCCCGAGGTTCCACTCGGATTGCCGCATGTTCCTTCCCCGGCACGCGGATCGGGACACGTGGCGGGCATCCGAGTGATCAGCCGAAGGGTCGGAGCGCTTTCGGCCGTTGATCATTCCGCTCCAATTCCCGGAGTCTGCCCGTCATCATTACCGAAGGACGGTACACGTGGCGCACATCCGAGAGAGGCGGTGAGACGAAGGGGAAGATCCCAGCCGTTGGCTTCGGCGGGAAGGGTTTCGAACAATGCCTATAAATAGGAACCCCTCGCAGGGCACTGTTCTTCTTCCTGCTCCCCTGCGATCGTCTGAGCTCTCCTTCCTTTCTGGAGAAAAGCTAGCCCTCTGGAGGTGTTCCCGAGCTCGTCATCTGTCGCAGGAAGCTTTCCATCGCCCGGAGCTGCTACCGAGGGAGTTCTTTTGGCTTGAGAGGCGGTGCCTGATCGAGGAGATCTTTTTCTTTGAGGGTAAGTCTCAATCTCCTTTCTTCATTACCGTGTCCTCATGCCCTGGAGCCCTTTTTCGAGTGAGATTACTCCTTCAGACGAGGAATATACTCCGTCCCATTCCCCCAAGTCTTCTCTGTCATCTCCTCTTACTTTGGATTCCCTTGCTTCTGCCATGGCAGACGAGGCCGAAGCCTCTGGTGCCGAAGGGTACGAGGAGGTTCATACCCCGAGCCAGGCTTCCTCCTCTGGACGTCGTCGTCCCGAGACTGCCTCGGAAGCAGCCTGCGCCCTTTCGGATGAAGGGGTTAGATACATCGCTTCTTACTACCAACTCCCTTCTTGGATGACCCCCTATCGGCCCGGTTCTCATACCAGGGCCAACACTCCTCGCCCGGGTAGTTTCTCTATTTATGAAGAAAGCTTCCGGGCGGGCTTTCGTCTTCCTCTCTCCACCTTCGTCATCAACCTTCTTTGTTTCTACGGGCTGGCCCCGTCTCAATTTTTTCCCAATTCCTGGCGCACAGTCTACGCCTTTTTGGCTGTGTTTGCCCATACGAAGATCATCCCCTCAGTCAACATCTTCCGCTACCTCTTCAAAATTCAAAGGCAGGGGAGATCCGAGTGGTATAGCTTCGTTCCTCGTCTTGGCCAAGGCATCTTCTCTGGGAAGCCTTCGTCCATTCACGGCTAGAAGAGGAATTTCATTCTAATTTCTCTCCCGAAGAATGAGAGGAGCATGTGGCCCTTTCCTACCGAGTGGGCACCGCTGGCCGCAGGCCTTTCCGATCCTCCCACTCTCAATTCCGTCCAGCGCAATATTGTGGGCCATGTCGAAGCCGCGGCTCCGTATGATATTTCGGAGCTGTTCAGCAAGCCGGAGCTGCTTGTGGGTGCCGGGGCATGGCCGGACCCGACGAGGGATCCGGAGCGGGCTTTCCCTTACCTTTCTCTCGGGGAGACTACACGGGAGGACGAAGGAAGTGCCGGGGCCGCTCCTCCGGCCGAAGCTCCTCCGGCCGCCGAGGTTGCTGAAGCTTCGGCCGAGGGTAAGTCGGTCTTGAGTTGCAACCGTTGTGTGTTATTTATATCTAACACTTCTTCTTCTGTTTGTAGCGATGTCTGGGATCCAGGGCCTCCTCAGCCGGATAGCCCAACAGCGTAGCCAAGCCCAGCCATCTCGCCCGCAGGCGGTAGGAGGGTCTGGACGAGGTACTGTGGCCCCGAGCGTCCGAGCCGGGGTCACGATGACAGCGGCCTCCTCCGAGGGCCGTGCCGCTGCTGCCGCTCTAGAGAGGGAGCGGAAAAGCAAGTCGGCTGCCCGAAGGGGCGGTCGTCCGTCTAAGCGGAGCCGGGCGGAGGAGCCTGACGAGGCAGAGCCCCTCCCCCCTGATTAGGAGATCCGTCGCGGCTCGAAGGGCCGCGAGGCCGGTGTCCCCCGAAGCGCCGAGGGGCGACTCTCCCCTGGCCACGATGGTGGGGGTGGAGGACCAGGAAGGTGTCGGGCCGCAGGCGCCTCGCGCGCAGGAACGCGAGCTATGGATCCCCGACCTGGGGATCTATAGGGACGAGAGCGTGGAGGACTCGCAGACGTGCCTGCGTCTGCTTCGCGGCCTCACCCTCCCTTCGGCTCTAGAGGAGCTGAAGGACCACTCGGTCACTGATTTGGCGATGATCAGCGCCCGATTGGCGGTCCAGGTAAGAAGCTTTTTAGTGTGCTTCAATCTAGCTTTCCTTTAGCTTATTTCGGATTTGCTGACCCTTATCCGCTTTTGGCCGCAGGCCGCGGTCACGGGTAGCGTCCTGATCCATCGTCAGGCGCTCCTCCGGGATCAACTCCTGGAGGCCGAGAGGGCGTCGGCTTCGGTAGGTTCGGGCGAGGGCCCTTCAGCGGGACGCGACTTCGAGTCCAGCGTCGACTGGCTCTTAGCTGCGAACGCCCGGATGCGGGCTCAGCTGGAGGAGCAGGCAGCGGCGACCCGAGCTTCTTCCGAGGCCAAGACGAAGGTCGAACGGGAGAAGGAGAAGGTTGAGCGGGAGCTGGCGGCGGCCCAGGCTGAGAATCGGGCCCTTAAGGCCCAGATCCAGGACAAGGACGCCAGGCGGGCCTCGGATAACCGTCGTCATGCCGAGGAGCTGTCGGCCCTGAGGCTGGAGTTGGAAGCCAAGGCCGAGGAGGCTATCGGTTCGGCCGTATAAGGCTGGCCCAGACTTTGCCGAGGAGATAATCCAGGCGCAGCTTCTGGCGGCCTCCTCGGTCTTCTTCATCTGGCTGGCTGCTGCCCAGAAGGCTTGCCCAGCCGTGGACCTGACTGGGATTGCCCTGCCGACGGACGAGGAAGGCGAAGAGCTCCTGTCCTGGTGGAAGGGTCTGGCGACTGAGAGGGCCTTAGCCTCGGCGGAAGGTGACGAGACCGTTCCAGTCGAGGCGACCCCCGTCGAGACCGCCCCGTCCGAAGCTCCCCATCTCCTGGCCGGAGCCCAGTTGATGTGGATGAGGGGAATACCGAGGGCTGATGCGGGGGCTTGTCCCGGTTTTTTTGTTTTTCTTCTCTTTGTAAGCTTGTGGCCAGATGGGCGGCCGATTTTGTACTTCCTTTGCAGTATATATACAGGAAGTATTTTTGGCTTTACTTCGATGCTGTGCATGAACGATTGAATCCGAGACCTTGTCGCTGTTTTTAGTTGCGGCTCGCATGGCCGAGACCGGATGTAGGTTCGGATACGAAGTTGATAAAATATCGCCACCGATAGTATATGCGGCCGGGACCTTTACTAACGTGGTTCATATGATCCGAGGGGATATCCTGCCTCTCCCAACGCGGTTTGCGTGGCCGAAGCCACTCCCGGTTTGGTTTACGCGGACTTAGAGATATACCTTGCCGCTTCCCGATCCGGTATATATGGCCGGAGCCACCCTCGGATCAGGTTACCTGCGGGCTTAGAATAAGAACTCATGCCGCTCCCAATACGATTTGCATGGCCGAAGCCACTCCCGGTACGGTTTGCACGGACTTAGAGAGATACCTTGCCGCTTCCCGATCCGGTATACATGGCCGGAGCCACCCTCGGATCAGGTTACCTGCGGGCTTAGAATAAGAACTCATTCCGCTCCCGATACGGTTTGCATGGCCGAAGCCACTCCCGGTACGGTTTGCACGGACTTAGAGAGATACCTTGCCGCTTCCCGATCCGGTATACATGGCCGGAGCCACCCTCGGATCAGGTTACCTGCGGGCTTTAAATAAGAACTCATGCCGCTCCCGATACGGTTTGCATGGCCGAAGCCACTCCCGGTACGGTTTGCGCGGACTTAGAGAGATACCTTGCCGCTTCCCGATCCGGTATATATGGCCGGAGCCACCCTCGGATCAGGTTACCTGCGGGCTTAGAATAAGAACTCAAGCCCCTTCCGATACGGTTTGCATGGCCGAAGCCACTCCCGGTACGGTTTGCACGGACTTAGAGAAATACCTTGCCGCTTCCCGATCCGGTATACATGGCCGGAGCCACCATCGGATCAGGTTACCTGCGGGCTTAGAATAAGAACTCATGCCGCTCCCGATACGGTTTGCATGGCCGAAGCCACTCCCGGTACGGTTTGCACGGACTTAGAGAGATACCTTGCCGCTTCCCGATCCGGTATACATGGCCGGAGCCACCCTCGGATCAGGTTACTTGCGGGCTTAGAATAAGAACTCATGCTGCTCCCGATACGGTTTGCATGGCCGAAGCCACTCCCGGTACGGTTTGCACGGACTTAGAGAGATACCTTGCCGCTTCCCGATCCGGTATACATGGCCGGAGCCACCCTCGGATCAGGTTACCTGCGGGCTTAGAATAAGAACTCATGCCGCTCCCGATACGGTTTGCATGGCCGAAGCCACTCCCTGTACGGTTTGCACGGACTTAGAGATATACCCAGGTTTTCTGAAAAAGAGACCTTTATTCATGCCTTCCGGCTAAAGTCCGGGAGAAGTGGTTTACATAAAATAACGCCGAAGGCGTTCTACATTCTAGGTGCGAGGGAGAGGTTGGCCCGAAAGGGTCTCCAACCGATAAGCCCCTCGTCTGATTACCTCTTTGACCCGATACGGCCCCTCCCAGTTGGGGGCAAGCTTTCCTGCGGCTTCGGCCGGTTTAGAAGCATGAGCATTCCTTAACACGAGGCTCCCGATTTCAAAGCTTCGGGGCTTCACTCGAGTGTTGTGGTACCTGGCCATGCGCTGCTGATAAGCCGCCAGCCGGACGCGAGCCTTATCTCGGGTTTCTTCTATGAGGTCCAGATGATCCTTCAAGACTTCTTCGTTGGCCTCTGGATCGTAGGTAATGACCCTTGGAGAGGGAAGGCCGATTTCTACTGGAATAACGACTTCTATCCCATAAGCCATGCGAAATGGAGTTTCGCCGGTAGGGGTTCGGCTCGTAGTCCGATATGCCCAAAGAACACTTGGTAGCTCCTCTACCCATCGGCCTTTGGCTTCACCGAGGCGGGTTTTTAGTCCCTGCAACAGGCTTCGGTTGGTGACTTCGACCTGGCCGTTTGCCCGAGGGTATGCTACAGAAGTGAACTTATGAAGGATGCCGAGGCCGGCACAGTTATCGCTGAACCGTCGGCTATCGAACTGCTTGCCGTTGTCCGAAATGATGGCCCGGGAGATGCCGAACCGGCAGATGATGGACTTCCATACGAAGCTCCAAGCATTGCTATCGGTTATTGACGCGAGGGGTTCGACTTCTACCCACTTGGTAAAATAGTCTACTGCCACGATGAGGAATTTCCTTTGGCCTGTGGCGATGGGAAAAGGCCCCAGGAGGTCGATTCCCCATTGAGCGAAAGGCCAGGGGTCGGATAAGGGGGTCAGAAGGGTGGCCGCCTGGTGGATGAGGGAGCTGAACCTCTGGCACTGATCACAGCGCCGTACGAGGGCTAAAGCATCCCCTCGGAGTGTCGGCCACCAGTATCCATGCCTCAGAAGCTTGTGAGCCAGGGCCCTTCCTCCCGCATGTGCTCCACATACCCCTTCGTGTACTTCTCTCATGGCGTAGTCGACTTCAGTCGGGCCGAGGCACCGTAACAGTGGTCGGCCGAAGGACTTCTTGTACAATAGCCCGTCCAGAAGGAGGAAATGGGATGAGCGTTGCCGAACGTACTTCGCCTCCCTTGAATCTGGCGGGACTTCTCCTCGGAGGAGAAAAGCGACGAGGGGAGTCATCCAGGTCTCGGCTTCGGCCTCGGTTATTTGCATGGCCTCAAGCTCTCCGAGGCTTGGTTCGGCGAGTTCCTCCACTAGGATCATTCGGCCTCCTCCCCCGTCTTGGGTTGACGCCAGCCGGGAAAGTGCATCGGCTCGGGCATTCTTGGCTCTCGGGATCCGCACGATTTCACAAGAATCGAATTGAGCGAGGATCTTGCGAGTCACCTGGAGATAAGATGCCATTATTGCATCCCGAGCTTTGTATTCCCCGGAAACATGACTGGCGATCAGCTGAGAGTCGCTGAAGGCTTTTAGGTTCCGGACGCCGAGCTTCCTTGCGGCCCGGAGGCCGGAAATGAGGGCTTCGTACTCGGCGGCGTTATTGGTGGCTGGAAAGGAGAAGCGCAACGCGTACTCCGTGACGACCCCTTCGGGTGATGCCAGGATCCATCCGGCACCACTGCCCGTGGAGCATGCGGAGCCGTCTACAAAAAGTTGCCACTCGTCTGCCAGTGTATGAGCCGAAGTGCCCTCGGCTTCGGATACGTCGGCTTCCGGCTGAGGTGCCGAGGAAGCGCTGGGAGTGAGTTCGGCGATAAAGTCTGCTAATGCTTGGGCTTTTATTGCTACCCGAGGTGCGTAGGAGATGTCGAACTCTCCTAGCTCAATCGCCCATTTCGCCAGCCTGCCGGACACCTCCGGCCGGGAGAGAATTTGCCTCAGGGGCTGGTCGGTGAGAACCTTTACCGAATGGGCCAGAAAATAAGGCCGGAGCCTCCTCGCGGACGAGACGAGGGCCAAAGCCAATTTTTCTAGAGCGAGATACCGGAGTTCTGCTCCTTGAAGGGCTCGGCTGGTATAGTAGACTGGCTTCTGAACGCCATCTTGCTCTCGGATGAGGACGGCGCTGATAGCTGTCTCGGATACCGCGAGGTAAAGGCTCAGTGGTTCCCCGGGGACTGGCTTAGACAGAATGGGGACAGTGGAAAGGTAAGCCTTCAGCTGGTCGAAGGCTGCCTGGCACTCATCCGTCCAGGCGAAGCCATTGGCCTTCTTCAGTAACTTGAAGAAGGGGAAGCAGTAATCCGCCGCTCTTGACATGAAGCGGCTTAGGGCTGCGATCCTTCCATTTAGCTTCTGCACCTCTCGGAGATTTGCCGGAGGGCGCATCTGTATGATGGCCGAAACCTTCTCTGGGTTAGCTTCTACCCCTCGGTGGGTGACCATGTAGCCGAGGAACTTCCCGGAGGATACCCCGAAGGCACACTTGGCCGGGTTCAGCTTCATCTTATGTTGCCGCAGGGCGGAGAATGTCTCGGCTAAGTCAGCTAAGTGTTCTGCAGTGACGCGGCTCTTGACCAGCATGTCGTTTATATAGACCTCCATATTGCGGCCGAGCTGCGGGGCGAATATTTTATTGACGAGGCGCTGATATGTCGCGCCAGCATTCTTCAGGCCGAAGGGCATCCGGGTATAGCAATATAGACCCAGATCGGTCGTAAAGCTGGTTTTGCTTTCGTCATCCGGATGCATTCGGATCTGGTGATAGCCTGAATAGGCGTCGAGGAAGCTCAGGAGTTCGTAGCCGGAGGTTGCATCCACCACTTGATCTATCCGAGGTAGCGGGAAGCTATCCATCGGACAGGCCTTGTTGAGGTTGGTGAAGTCCACGCACATTCGCCACTTGCCATCCTTCTTTGGCACCATCACTACATTAGCGATCCAATCCGGGTGATGCACCTCTCGGAGGTGTCCGGCGTCCAGCTCCTTCTGCACTTCGGCTTGAATGGCGGCTCTCCTTTCCTGATTGAAGGTACGCCGCTTCTACTTAACCGGGGGCTGGTTAGGATCGGTGTGTAGTCGGTGTTCCGCTACTTCCGGGTCAACCCCGGGCATGTCTGTTGGAGACCAGGCGAAGATGTCGAGATTCCTTTTCAAGAATTCGGTGAGCCTCTCCGCTTCGGTTTTCTCCAGGCCGGAGCCTATCATCAGGGTTCGTCCTTCGCCTCCCGGAACCGGAATGGCGAGGAGTGCTTCTCCCGGGGACGCCTCGGCTGATGATTCGATCGCCAGGGTTTCGGCTGCAGCCTTCCCTTTGACCGAGATCATATAGCATTGCCGGGCTGCTTCTTGATTTCCCTTGCCTCGCCTATTCCATGGTTAGTATGAAATTTTAGCTTTTGATGGAAAGACGAAGGCACGGCTCCGACCCCACCGATTAGCCTTCGGCCGAAGATGGCGTTGTAGGCTGAATCGATTTTCACAACGGCAAAATCCGTTTCAACGGTTAGTTGCCGGGGGGCGGAGCCTATGGTTACAGGGAGTCGGACAATGCCTTTTACTCGGCAGGGCGAACCGTTAAAACTGAAGAGGGGGCCCCGGTGAGGCTTCATATTAGCCTCACTCAATTCCATTTTTACAAAGCAATCGTAAAACAAGATGTTCGGGGCACTTCCATTATCGACAAAAATACGATGTACATCGTAACTATTTATTACAGCGTTTATGACGAGGGCGTCGTCGTGAGGGACCTGAATATCAATCAGGTCCTCTGAGCCGAAGGTAATATCTTCTTGGCGAGGCCGCTTCGGCTCGACGTCGACCGTCGCTATAGTGGCAGAGCTGCACTGCCGTCGCCTTGATCCTTCTCCCGGTCCCCCGGATATCATCATAATGGACCTAGAGCTGGGTCTCTGATGGGATGCCTCCACCGGGGCCGAGGTGACCTTCGGCGGAGGAGCAACTCCTTTCTCCGGGGGCTGCTGCTGCCTGGGCGTCTTAGAGACGTCCCGGTGTCGCTGCGGCGGGGGCTACTCTCGTCGAAGCTGTGGCAGCCTACCGTCCCGGATGAGGCGGTCAATTTCTTCCCGAAGGTGTCGGCACTCGTCCGTCGTATGGCCGATCTCCCGGTGATACTCGCAGTATTTGTCGGGATCCCTTCGGCGAAGATCAGTCTTCATGCGCTCTGGTCACCGGATCATGCCCTTCACTTCCATGAGCATTCGGGATGGGGGAGCAGGCAGGGGTAGGTACCGCTGTTGCGGGTCCCGTCGCCTCTCTCGGTCCCACTCCTCCCTGCGATATCGCTTTCGGGAGGGCTCTTGGTCTTCGGGCCGAGGGCGGACCACCTGGGGGGCAGGTCCCGAGGCTACTTCGGCTGCGCCTTTACCTTTGGACATCATCAGGGCCTCCCGGTTGATATACTTGTGGGCCCGGGCTACGAGGTCCTGGAAGGTAGGGGGATGGCGCTTCCCGATGGAACCGAGGAGCCCTTCGTCCCGACACCCGCTGATCACGGCTGAGACTGCAATCGAGCTATCAAGGTTTGGGATTTGGGCGGCCTCGGTCCGAAACTTGGTGAAATACTCCTGGAGAGTCTCGGTGGGGCCTTGCCGGATGGCTAGTAGGCTGGCGGAGGTTTTACACTACCGGGTGGCGTCATAGAACTGGTCGATAAACAGCTGGCCCAACTGGACCAGGGAGTGGATGGAGTTGGGGGCCAGTGCCTCGAACCAGGTTAGGGCAGTCTTCTCAAGGGTGAGGGGGAAAAGTCGGCAGCGGACTGCCTCGGCGACCCCTCGGACCGAGAGGTACGTGTTGAATCTCTGGAAATGGCAGACCGGATCTGTCATTCCGTCGTAGAGAGGGCCCTTTGGTAGTTTGAAATTAGGAGGTACCTCGGTAGCCAGGAGCTCTGGCGTGAACGGGGTTTGCTCCAGGATGTTGCTAGCAAGGGGTGCCCCGTATGGCCGAGACACCATCTGCTGCATTTCCTTCCGCATTGCCGTCAGCCGTCGGTCCAGGTCCGGGGCGGTTGAGGTGGCGACTGATTGTCCTCCGGTCTTGGCCGGGCGAAATTCCGACGAAGCATAGCCTTGCTCCGTTGCGCGATCGGCGCGAGGAGCTCGGGTAGGTAGCGCCGAGGGCTCGCTGCGTGCCGTAGCGGTTTCGTCAGGAGAAACCGGTGTAGGCGCTGGCCGGAACCTCGTGTCTTGGACCGGGTAGAGCGGGGGGAGTTGTGCTTGCTGAGGGAGCTGTCCCAGCAATCCCATGCGCTGGGCGATGGCGGACACCATCTCTTGAAGAAGCGCGAGGGATGTGACGGCAGCGGCTAGCGTCGCCATTTGCTGTTGGAGCACTCCCACCCGGTCTTCGGCGGCGAGGGACTCTTGTATGACGGGCAGAGCCACGCTTGGTGGAGCAGAAGGGGGGCCTTCGGAGGGCAGCAGCTGTGCCGAGGCTTCCCGTGCCTCTGCTTCATTCTGTCCGGATCGTCGAGTTAAAGGTCGTTGAGACATGACTTGTTTGTTTGTTTCCCACAGACGGCGCCACGTGATGTAGCCGAAGCTATCACGACCGGATTCCGAAGCTGGAATCCGAAGTTCTGGATCCGGAGTTGGGTCGGATCGGTGTAAAAGGCCCGACGGAGGCAGAGACGCGGTTGATGATCCGAGGCCGAGAATCGCTCGGTGGGAGGCTGGCTTGTCTCCGGAAGGCGGGGCCGAGGTTCCTTCGGCTGACGGGCGGGCAGCGCGGAACCAAATCTCCCTCGGACGAGGGGCAGCCGGCGCACGGCGTCGAGACCGGGGAGAGGAGTCCGAAGTCGGCGGCCGAGACCGACTCGGGAAGGTCAGCGATGATTCGAACCGAGCCCCTGCAGGAGGGAAAGAAGAAGAAACCGGTCAGCAGGAGTCCCGGACTTCGGCCCTAAGGAACCCCCTCCGACGGTTAAGTTAGCTTCTGAAGATGATTCGATTTAGAAGGCAAAGAGTAGCTTTAATGCTATTTGGACTATGGTCCTTGAGGGTCTCGGCGACATACCTTTGGCAATAAATAGCAGTGTATTTATAGCGGAGGATAGAGGATGGTTAACGGTGAAAGCCGATATAGGACTATGTTCCGGGCTTACTAGTAAACCGCCATAGTGCCTAGTCCTCCACCGGAGTGGGCCGAACACGGCTGTTGGGCTGAAGGGGGTTGGGCCGCTGATGGGCCGAAGACTGCTGGGCCGAGGGCTACTGTGCTGCTTTCGGGCCGAAGGCTGGTGGGCCGCTGATGGGCCGAAGCCTGTTGGGCCGGGGGCGACTGTGCCGCTTACGGGCCGAGGGCTGTTGGGCCGCTAATGGGCCGAAGGCTTCCTGAAGGCCTTCTTTTGCTGCTGCTGGGTTGAACTGGGTTTGGGCTTGTTTTAATGGACCGAATCGGATTCTGCCTCATCAATAATAATTAAGAGTTTTTGCGAATCAATGACCTTAGGGACTATCTGACTGCGTCAGATGTAAGTGCTGCTGTCAATGTTATCAAACACAAACATGAAATTCGAAATTGCATGCAACGAAAGCTCAATCATGTTTCTTTTATCTAGAATGGGTAGTTTTGCTACTGATGTTTTTTTAATTAGTTGTTGCAGTCCTGTTCAAGATTGAAATATTGGCTGTGTGTTTCTGAATCACAATTTCTTAGGTGCCCTTTGATATTTTCAAATGTTACTGACTCATCACAACCTATATTTTTAAACATTTTCTTTTTTCTTTCAATAATTCAGAATTCTTGTCTTCTGTTATATCAGTATTTTTTTTACCTCGTTATGAAATATTTTTTTAACTAAAGTACAAAATAAAAAAAAGACATCCTCTTAGCTCTCACTTTACTTTTCTTGTTTCACTTTAAATGATAGATTTTTGTGTGACCTGCAGTCCAAAAATAACCTGCAGTTTTATTCCCGGTCCCCTTCTCAGATTTCATTATATCCGGTTCTTCTTGTTGGCATCTTTTAATTCCCGGTCCAAGACCCACCTTCCCGTTGACGGTCGTTAATCTGTACACCCTGAAAAGACAATATTACCCTCTGAACACTCTCAGTGTAATCTCCATTCTATTGTATATTTAACTTCTAGTCCAATAGTTTTCAATCCATTAGGATAGCATTTGGAGGGAGGTAGGTCTCGTGCCTCGTCTCCTCCTCTGCTAGCGCCTTGAGTGATCTCGTGCCTCGTTCGAAGAACATCGAGGATGTAAAGGAAGCGAGATGGAGGAGAAGCATTCAAAAGGAAGAAGAGATGAAATAAGCAAAAATGCGTTGGAGATGACGACGTGGGGAAACTTTCTTCCTCTTCCTCTTCTTTGCTGCAGGTGATGGCGGAGGGTATCTAGAGATAGGAGAGGAGAAGTCCAACAGAAACATGCCTGTAGATTTTTCTCTCTTGGGTCACGGGCAGACATCAGGGGTCGGATGGGGTATTTTGAGGTTTTAGATTATCTAAACGGTTCTAAACAACAGCAAGTAAAGAATGGGCTTAAAATTTGTAACACTCTTTTTTGGATTTAAAATTATTTTTTTCAACCAATGGACTAAAAATTAATTTTTACCCACTATTTAGACTCCAGATTAAAAAATTCTAATTTTTTTGTGGACGGTCCACAAAAATATGAAGCCATCCCGTTATGTGGAAAGTGGTTTGGAGGCCTTGACATCACATCACGACATCAAGACATGACCCCTTGTCTCCTCTCTTTGTGGCACGTGAGAGGGCTGCATGCGACATGAGGGTGCATGTTACGCGGTTGGCTGTTTCGGGCTCGGGTGGCAGTGGGTACAATTGGCCTCACTTATTTTAACTCCTCTTCCCTCTCTGATAACAGTACTGCCCCTGGAAATACTGTAATGTTACACTTTTCACTATCTTATAATTCGCTACATTTATCAGGAGTCGTTGGAAACTCTATAAAAATAATTTAATAAAATATAAATAAATATTATTTATAATTAATTAATTAATATTACTTTGCCTCCCTTCGATGCAGCTCGGTTCATAGCTCCACTGGTGGTGGGAGACAGCTTAATGAGGAAAAAGGCCGTTAGAAAGATGGAAGCCCCGCCTCATGTGGATGTGGGGGCAGGAGAGGAAAAGTTGGGAAAGGTCTCAACCTTTTTTGCTTTTATAAGCGGCTAGCACTTAGGTGTATGGATGGGTTGTCCTTTTTTTTGTCTGATCAAGTAACTTAGTGGTAAATGTGGAGGGGAATACCTACATAGGGGGTAAGGGATTGGGGCAAAAATAATGGATGAAGCACAGGAAGAGAGAACACCCATGATCACACACGGGATCGAATCCAAGTTCTCCTACACGAAGACGGGAGGGTGAGCCTGTTGCACTACCGTGTGCAGCCCATGGCTGGGCTGTCAATGGAGTGAATTTGCAGCAGATATCACAATATTTAATTATGCTCCGCTTAACATCATATGAATATCTGACTTTAGATATTATTCGATGAATAATAAAAATTATGACCAAATTCAATTTTATCGGATACATTTGAATTCAGATAATATCAGAATATCGGATTATTCCAAGTTCAGATCAATTTTGAACCACTCAAATAATTCATAAAATGCGTGTTAGATAATAATGAAAATATGACTTAAACCTAAAATTATCAAAAATAAAAAAATCAAAATTAAATTTCATCATTTTCTCTCCACACATTGATCAAGCATATAATAATTGATGATGAAAAGCTGAGTAAGTGGTTCATCCACTCACTGTAATCAAGTCGGGATTCGAGAAATAAATCGGATCGATAAAAAACTCTCAAAGAGATAAAAAATCTCAAAACTTTGTTAAAAAATACATTAACATTTTAATATATAAGACATAAATTTAAAATATAATATAAACATTTAAGAATGTATATTATAAAAAAAAAGTAAGTTCATTTTATAAAAATACACTTTTCCTGAAAAATATGTGATTAATTTGTAATTAAATCGTTACTTTTGAATTTATGAGAATTTTAAAAATTATTTTAATAAATCCGGATTTATTCGTGAAAGATAAGCAAAGTGTAATTAAATAATATTTTAAAAAAAAATCATAAATTTATGTTACACTGCTGCGCTGGCACGTGGGGGTCGCAAGTCGAGCTCGCGAGTTCCCCCTCCTCGTGGATATTCCGTTCATTCTCGGACGTGTAATTGAGAGGGAAACTGAGGGTGGGGGGGGGGCGGGGGGGGAGGCTTGGGGTTCGATCCCGGGTCTTTGAGTAGTGTAGTCTCGTCGTTAGCCGTCTCGGCTATGTTCAAATGAAAAAATTTCTCCTACGAGTGTGCTTATAGTACTCGAGAAGTGGAATAGAAGCTCTCATCCATTGACCCGTCAACGACTACCTACTAACGTCGCTCTTTACTAATAAATTACAAGGCAGATGTGCGCCGCAGCCAGTGTGCTGTACCCTCACCACCACGTCTCTTCTCCTCTCCTTCTCTGTTGCCCCAGCCCCTCTGGTCTTGTTTCTTGCGGAGACCAAAACTGCATGCCCATGGCTGGCGAAGCAGCTCCCGGTGCAGTAGTGGACATCTTCTTCCTCCCCTGCATGGCGCCGGGCCACCTCATCCCCATGCTGGACATGGCGCGGATGTTCTCCACCCGCGGCGTCAGAGCCACCGTCCTCGCCACCCCCGCCACCGCCGCCTCCGTCCAGCTCGCCGTCAACAGCGCCGCCCAATCCGGCCAACCCCTCCGCCTCCTCCTGCTCCCGGGCGTGCTGTGGGAACCAGGCGTCAACCCCATGTCCCTACCCTCGAAGGACATCCAGAGGTTCTTCGCGGCCGCCGGCCTCCCCCTGCGACAGCCCTTCAGGCGCGTCCTCCGGAAGCAGGGTCCCCCTGCCTGCGTGGTGTTCGACGCCCTCTTCCCCTGGGTGGTGGGCGACGCCCGCAAGGCGGGCGTGCCCATGACGCTTGCCTTCAATGGCTCCGGCTTCATCGGCATGTGCGCCTACGGCGCCGTCCGCCGCCACCTACCGCTCCGCGAGAGTCTGACCACGCAGTCAGTCGTGGTCCCTGGCCTCCCCCGCCGCGTGGAGCTGCTCCGGACCCAGCTGCCCGACCTGACGTCCGTGCCAGAGTTCACGATCGGCCTCGACTACATCATACGTTCCGAGGCCATCAGCGACGGCGTGGTGATGAACAGCTTCTATGAGCTGGAGCCGGATTTCGTCGAGCACTACAGGAGCGCCCTGGGGAGGAGGGCCTGGCACGTCGGCCCCGTCTCCTTCCACGGCGATCGCGCCACCGCCACCGACGACTCCACGTGCCTGAGCTGGCTAGACGGCAAGGAGCCCGGCTCCGTCGTGTACGTCTGCTTCGGGAGCATGGGCAGGCTATCCGCCTCCCAGATGGGGGAGATAGCGGCGGCGCTGGAGGCCTCGGGCCGACCCTTCGTCTGGGTGGTGGGGAACTGCGACGTCGGCGCTGTGGCGCGGGGAAGGGACGGCGGCGGGCTGGTGGTAAGGGGGTGGGCGCCGCAGAGGGCCATCCTTGGCCACGTGGCGGTGGGAGCCTTCGTGACGCACTGTGGGTGGAACTCGTGCCTGGAGGCTATCGCCGCCGGGGTGCCCATGATTACGTGGCCGCTGGGGGCGGAGCAGTTCTACAACGAGAAGCTGGTGGCGGAGGTGCTGCGGGTTGGGGTGGCGGTGGGGAACAAGGTGTGGGCGTTTACGGAGGAGGAGAGGGGGTGGGTGACGGCGGCGGAGATAAGGATGGCGGTGGAGCAGGTGATGGGGGAGGAGGCTGCGGGCATGAGGAGGAGGGCCAAGGAGCTGGCGGGGATGGCCTGGAGGGCCACGCAGGAGGGTGGCTCTTCCTACGACGATGTGGGCCGTCTGATCGATGAGCTCTCCGTGAGAGCACGGGGGCAAGACTCCTTGGGGACGGGGGAGGAAGAGACGTTCACCAAATATTGATCCTTTTTAGGGATGGGGGCCAAAGTCGACTTTTGATGGATTAAGACAGGTATTTTGTCTTTAATTTTATGCTACTTTATGAAATGCTTGTTCCCCGTAAAAAGAAAAAAGAAAAAAGAGAAAAGTGCTTATTCCACTAGTTGCACGTGTGCATAATATAATGTAATATAAATCACTTATAAAATTGAGTATATATATATATAGAGATTACATTATTTGTACCCTTAATTTCTATATTTTGTCACAAAAACTCTTAATGTTTTCAGAAAAGTCATATTTATATCCTTTGTCAAAATGTATCAAGTTCGACTACAAAACTCATGAATTTAAGAATATATTTGCAAAGATACCTTATTTTTTTGTCACATCTTCTTGGAGTTTATGGCATTTTGGTAGAAACGACACAGCTACAATTTTTTGGAGCATGTGAGAGATATTTATAATAATACGAGGGAGTCAGGGATATACGTACAAATACATCAGTTTATAGGGATATATACAATAATCCCCCTAAATGACACAATGTAACATAAACCGCATTAAATTTCTTAATTCATACTGTTCAAGTCGTATAGCCTTTTAACTAAGTCCACCTTCTTGAAAGAAAGGAAAAAAAATGCCGAAAATTGGAGGTATATCGTGACTACTTACTCTTCTTTTCTTTAAGCGTCACTTTAATAGGAGAATACGAGAAAAATAAGGACGAATAAAGGGAAAATAAATTTTATTTTATTTTAACAAACAGAATGACTTATATCGGAGCCGGAGAATAAGAAGAATAAGTCTACTTATTCTTTTTATTCCGTCTGCGGGCCCTATAAAATTATCAAATTGAAACATCTCTTATTCTAGTATACGTCATTCCGTCGATGAACCTCACTTAATAACTTATTTTACAAATAAAGTGGGACTAAGTGAACACCTGCTTGTTGATCGTATTCCCAAGACAGACATTTTAGTGAATACATATCAATGCCTCAGCCAAGCTAGGAACACATTGGACATCATTTCCTTTCCTATGCGTCTCTTCTCCCTTGATCGTAACTAACAATAATTGTCAACCGCATACTATCTTTCGTAAAGAATACCACAATCAACTTCCGTTATTCTTATACAGAATCTCCTTGATACCTTCTGACCACAAGCACCTTATCAAAGCCCCACCTGCCTGTTAGGGCTCTCAACGAAAATCGGATTATCCGATTTTTCGATCTGTTACCGAAAAAATATCTGTTTTCAATAAAAAATATCCGTCCCAGAATTATCGGAATCGGAAATTTCCGATAAGCTATCGGAATCGGAAACGGAAACACATGTTTCCGCATCCGCTTTTCACTTTTCGATTCCGATTATTATTAAAAAAATTTAAATGTAACTTTATGAATGCATGGTTACACTCATTGTGTTTTAATTTTATTGATCATTATCTAATATACTAAGACGTATTGGTTATATTTAGGTCTCATTATATATGTTTTAAACAAATAAATCAAGAAATTAACAGTTTTCGATAATTATCGAAAATAATATTCGATTCCGATATCGGAATCGGAAACAAATTGGAAATGAAAAATAGACCTTCCGATTTTATCAGAAACAGAAATGGAAAATACACTTTCTGATCTTATCAGAAAAGGAAACATATCATCGTTATCGAAATCGAAAAATGAAAACATCTGTTTCCGTATCCGTATCCTACCCGTTTACAATCCTACCACCCGCATCTTGTTTCATGCTTAACTTCCTTGATATTGTCATCTGTTAAAATAGTCTCACATTGGATAAGGGATAAAAGAAACATTGTTTAATATACATGGTGTTTACTCCACTTAATGTGTTAAAATTTTGAATTGGATGACTTAATAATTTCAGTATGATAATAAAACTCATGTTACAAAACGGTTTGCACACCCTTTATTTGTATTTTATGTGAAAGACCTAAGTTGGCTTGCACGTGAGAGGACATGTTAGTTTAGTCTCACATCCGATAAGAGACAAAAGAAACAATATTTAATATACATGGTGTCTATTCTACTGAATATCTTAATACTTTCAATATATGATCTTCCTTTTGCCTCCCATTGTCTCCTTCCCATCATGGATAGCTTCTGATTTTGCCGCACATTCTCTCCTTCCCATCATGGAGCATTCGGAGATGAAGAGACGAATCCCGGTCGGCAGAAGAAAAGAGATTGATCTACAGAAGTTCAAGAGCATATGATGGTAGAAGAGCAATGTAAGTTCCGGCTTTGAGAGAGAGAGATGAGAGAAAAAAAATAAGGGAGGAATGTGGACTCCGATGGTTAACCCAAGGTGGAACTTATTCTTCACCTTGGTTTCTTATTTATAGAGGCTTTTCCATTAACCATCTCCGTCCCCTCTTCGGAACCGCCTCCGAAATATTAGGGATCGTGGGAGACCAACTCTCCGTATTTATCCCTCCTATTATTTGGGATTGATAGTTATCTCATTCTAACATCTCCCACTTAACCATCAAGACCAAATTATTCTTAATACACTCTCACTATCCGTGAGATGTATCAGTGTTCTGACACATTCTCACTATCTGTGAAATGTATTTTCAAATCAAATAATTCTTAATACACTCCCACTATCCATGAGATGTATTAATGTTCTGACACATTCTCACTATCTGTGAAATGTATTTTCAATTTTGTAAAGAAAATTTTCCGACTTATATATTCCCAAGTCCCATTAGACTTACATGTTTGACAAAATTTTTTACCGGTATACTTTTTGTCAATGGATCTGCAATCATATCACTGGTGGGAATATAAGTCACTTTAATTTTTCCTTTTTGAACAATATCACGTATATAATGATATTGAATTTCTATGTGCTTTCCTCTACAGCTATTCGCTCCACTGTTAATCAAGCTAATTGCCGCCTGATTATCACAATAAATCTCAATTGATTCTTCTACCAAGTTGAGATTTAATTCTGTCAAAAATCGTCTTATCCAGACTGCATTAATAGTAGCTATGTTACATGCAACATACTCAGCTTCTTGTGTGTATCTTGCAACACACCTTTGTTTCTTACTACTCCAAGAAACAGCAGCACCACCAAAGATGAACAAGTGTCCCGAAGTAGACTTTCCGTCATCTTTATCTCCTCCGAAATCTGTATCAGAATAACCAAGCACTTCTAGTGTATCTGCTTGATATATTAATTTGTGGTGCAAAGTACCTTTCAAGTACTTCATAATCATTTTAACAGCTTCCCAGTGTGCTGGACCAGGATTACTTTGATATCTGCTTACTAAATTTACTGCGTATGCTATGTCAGGCCTAGTATATAGCATAGCATAAATTAAGCTTCCGACTGCTTGTGCATACGGCACTTGCAGTGCATCATGTCCTTCTCCAGGACATACATTGCTCTTTACTTAATCGTTTTTCATGAACCAACGGCGTTGGTGCTGGATTGCAGTTTTACATTCCAAACCTTCTAAGTACTGAATGTAAATACTTATCTTAGTTTATACTCAACATTCTAGACTTTCTATCCCTCAGGATTTGGATTCCGAGAACATAGGATACCTCACCCATGTCTTTCATCTCAAATTTCTCACTGAGCTCAGACTTAACGTTATTCAACATTCCTATGTCATTTTCGGTGAGCAAAATATCATCTACATATAAAGATAATATAATAAACGCTCTCCCACTCTTCATGACATATACACAATTGTCCAATTGATTTGGAACAAATCCAAGTTGAATAACAACATTATGAAATTTAAGATATCATTGTCTAGAAGACTGTTTCAAGCCATACAAAACTTTCTTAAGTTTACATAAGTTTTCTTAAGTTTACATATTTTATTTTCCTGACCTTCTACCTGAAAACCTTCAGGTTGTTTCATGTATATATCTTCCTCTAACTCTCCGTTAAGGAATGCAGTCTTGACATTCATTTGAAAAAGTTCTAAGTCAAGATGCGCAACAATTGCTAAAATCATCCTTATAGATGCAAATTTAGCCACAGGAGAATAAGTTTCTTGAAAATCTATACCTGACATTTGAGTAAATCTTTTGGCAACTAATCGAGTCTTATACTTATCAATAGATCCATCTACACGGATCTTTTTCTTAAATACCCACTTGCAACCTATAGTTTTCCTATTCTTAGGTAATTCACATAGTTCTCTTATATTGTTCCTTTTTATGGAATCAATTTCTTCTTCCATGGCTTTTCGCCATAGATCAGAGTCTGAAGATTTCAATACATCATTCAGATTCATGGGATCTATATTATTATCCTCATTTATGTCTACTGTCAGACATGAAGGCTCACATAGGTACAAGTGATAATCATCCATCTATGCTAGTGGAGTTTTAAGTCTTTTATTGCCAATTGTAGGTTGATTTTCTTGCGTTTCATTCAAATGCATTTGTTCATCTTCCACATTTGGTGGAAGTTCTTCTTCGATTTCTGGATCATTTATAGGTAAATCATTGTAATAGTCATCATCTATTACACTTAGAGGTTCTTTTTCATAATGAGATTCCTCTTCCTCTACATTTTCTAGAAATGTAACATCCCTATATTCAATGATTCCTTTTTTCTTATCGAAGAATCTATATCCTGATGATTTGTCACAATAGACTATGAATCGACACTTCAATGTTCTGAAGTCTAACTTGTCTCTTAGTTGATTTGGAATGAGAACATGTGACCCCCATTTCTTAAGATGACTAATTTCTGGTCTCCTCCCATTCCATAGTTCATAAGGTGTACTTTCGATAGATTTAGTGGGAATTCTATTCAATGTATAATTTGCCGTAAGCAATGCCTCTCCCCAAAAGTTCTTAAGGAGTCCTAAATGCGATAGCATGCATCTAACAACATTCATAAGTGTTCTATTCTTTCTTTCCGCCACACCATTCTGTTGTGGCGTATAAGACATAGTTACATGTCTCTTTATTCCATGCTCTTGGCAATATGACTCAAATTTCTTTGAGTTGTATTCCCCTCCTCTATCTGTTCTTAACACCTTAATGTTTTTACCCAGTTACCTATCTACTTCTCCTATATATCTCTTAAAACAATTAAGAGCTTCTGATTTAGCAGAAATAAGATATACATAGGCATATCTAGAATAGTCATCTATGAATGTTATGAAATATTCCTTTCTATCATATGTTTTTATACTTAATGGTCCACATATATCTGAGTGGATCAATTCTAGTAATCCTTGTGATCTATGTCTTACTGCAAAAGGTTTCTTAATCATTTTACCGACTAAACAATGTTCACATGGTTTCAATTCTATCTTAGTTAATGGCAGTAGGTTCAATCTTATCATTTGTTCTATTTTTGATTTTCCAGGATGTCCTAATCTAAAATGCCATAGATCACATTCAGACAGATGACACAAGGAATAATTCATAACAACATCATTAATATTATTCACTTTTGTGTCAACAACAGGAACACAAAATAAACCATGTTCGGGAACAAGTTTTCCCATGGCAAAGACCTTTTTGTTCTTTCCTATGGACACCCTTTTATTGTAGAATCGGACTTCCAGACCATTTTTCATGAGAGCAGTTACAGACAATAGATTGCGCCTAATATTCGGCGCATAACAGACATCTTTGAGGACCATGATGTTGTTCCCAAGATCTAAACGATATGATCCAACACCTTCTACATTCAGGTAGGTGTTGTTTCTCATGTACATTATGTAAGGACTGAGTCTTTCGGATTCGGTTTTCGGGGTCGGATCCTGTAGTTCAGGCTCCAGTGGGGCAGAGACTCTGTGATGTTTCGCGTCGAGCCCGCTCGACGCGGTTTAAACGGCGTCCACCGTTGCGGACGCGTTTTAGGTTCTGCCACGTGGGTGCCACGTGGGCTGGATTTGGGCCGCGAGAGTACGGCCCTGTCGACCGGTGAAGTTAGGGAAATTTCATGGGAGACTTTTGTTAAGGAGTTCAATGCACAGTATTTTCCTAGGCATGTCCAGAGGGCCAAGGAGAGGGAGTTTATGGATCTGACGCAGGAGAGTATGACAGTACTCGAGTATCAGGCGAAGTTTGTTTCACTCGGAAGGTTTGTGCCTTTCATATTTGGGGACGAGGAGCGTCGTACTGAGAGGTTTGTGGACGGACTGAGGCTCAGTCTGAGGAACTTCGTGGCGTCCCACTGTTGTACAGATTTGGCTTCAGCAGTTAGGTGTGCGGCAGCAGTGGAGGCTCAGCAGAGCCAGTCAGCCCGGGAGAGAGGACTGGCTGCTCAGAGTCCAGTTCGTGGCAGGGGTAAGGCAGCGGCAACAGCCCCTTCATCCCGATCGGGATCGTCGTCACTCGGCTCCCGATTCAGGAGATTCTTCAGGGGTGGTGGCAGCAGTAGTGGCAGCAGCGGCAGCAACAGGCCCATGCAGGGTCAGCAGAGTCAGTCAGCATCCAGTGCGCAGCAGGAGCCAGCTCAGAGGCTTCCGGCAGTTTGCCAGCACTGTGGTGGTGCCCATGGCGGGACACAGTGTCCCACTCTTCCCAGGAGGTGTTTTACTTGCGGCCAGCAGGGCCATCTGGCGAGGCAGTGCCCGCAGGGGTATGGTCAGGGGCAGGGTTCAGGTGATCAGAAAAAGCCAAGGACCCAGGGGAGAGTTTTAGCCATCACCAGGAGGGAGGCTCGCGCGTCCAACCTGGTGGAAGGTACACTTTGTCTTTGGGAACTCTGCACATGTGTTGATCGATTCGGGTGCTTCGCATTCTTTCATTTCTGAGCAGTTCCTAGATATTTTTTCTGCACCCGTTGATGAGTTATCTGATGGTTTGATGGTAGAGGTTCCTTCTGGAGACTTCATGATATCCTATAATTGTTTGAGAAATGTTCCCTTGACCATTGAGGGTCATGAGCTACATGCCCAGTTGATTGTACTTGCCATTCGTGACTTTGATATCATCCTGGGCATGGATTGGTTGGAGGCTTTTTATGCAGAGGTGGACTGCCACAGGAAGAGGGTGCGTTTCTCTGTTCCGGACACCCCGACCTTCTTTTTCCAAGGTATTAGGCTTTCTTCTCGAGGTATTCTCATTTCTGCCTTTAAGGCACGGAGGTTGCTTGCTGGTGGCTGTGAGGCTTTCCTTGCCTCTGTTGTTATTTCTGATATCCGTGATAGTCCCAGTCCTTGGGAGGTGCCTGTAGTATGTGACTTCGTAGATGTGTTTCCTGAGGAGCTGCCTGGCCTTCCTCCTCAGCGAGAGGTCGAGTTTACCATCGAGCTTGCACCAGGTACGGCGGCCTTGTCTAAGGCCCCGTATCGGATGGCGCCAGCCGAACTCGCTGAGTTGAAGGCGCAGTTGCAGGAGTTGCTGGATAAGGGTTTCATTCGTCCCAGTACATCTCCATGGGGTGCTCCAGTTCTGTTTGTTAGAAAGAAGGATGGTTCTCTGAGATTGTGCATCGATTATAGGCAGCTGAACCAGGTGACAATAAAGAATAAGTATCCACTTCCAAGGATCGATGATTTGATGGATCAGCTGCAGTCGGCAAAGGTGTTTTCCAAGATCGACCTGAGATCTGGATATTATCAGATGAGGATCCGGGATGTTGATGTTAGTAAGACGGCTTTCAGGACTCGGTATGGACATTATGAGTTTTTGGTCATGCCCTTCGGCTTGACCAATGCTCCGGCAACCTTTATGGATATGATGAACCGAGTCTTCAGGACCTACCTGGATTAGTTTGTGGTTGTATTTGTTGATGATATTCTGATCTATTCTTCTTCTAAGGAAGAGCACGCCGCTCATCTTCGGGCAGTGTTGCAGGTCCTGAGGGAGCACCAACTTTACGCCAAGTTTAGCAAGTGTGAGTTTTGGCTAGACGAGGTGCACTTCCTTGGGCATGTTATTTCTGGCAAAAGTATCGCAGTGGATCCAGCCAAGATCGAGGCGGTGATGGATTGGAGCAGGCCGACTTCAGTGACTGAGATCATGAGCTTCCTGGGGCTTGCCGGTTATTACAGGCGGTTTGTTCAGGGGTTCTCTTCGATAGCGGCCCCCTTGTCGAGGTTGACTCGAAAGGGAGTTCGTTTTGTGTGGACCGAGGAATGTGAGCAGAGTTTCATTGAGCTAAAAACTAGCCTCACGTCAGCCCCAGTGCTGGTGCTTCCATCTGGGTCAGGTGGATATGTGGTTTACTCAGATGCGTCCCGTCGAGGTTTAGGCGCAGTCCTTATGCAGCATGGCAGGGTAGTTGCTTATGCTTCTCGGCAACTGAAGAAGCATGAGGAGAACTATCCTACCCATGATTTGGAACTTGCAGCTGTGGTGTTTGCACTTAAGATTTGGAGGCATTACTTATACGGAGAGAAATTTCAGCTTTTTACCGATTACAAGAGCTTGAAATATGTGTTCACTCAGAGAGACCTGAATTTGAGGCAGCGAAGGTAGATGGAGTTCATTAAGGATTATGACTTTGACCTTTCTTATCATCCGGGCAAGGCGAATGTGGTGGCAGACGCTTTGAGTCGGAAGACGGTCATATCATACCTTATGATTCGAGAGTGGAAATTGTTCGAGCAGGTGGTGGAATCTTCCTTTAGGATTCCACGTGAAGATGACAGAGCCGTATTGGTCAGTTTGACTGTGAGACCAGCTGTGTATCATGCTGTGATTGAGGCTCAGAGGGCAGATGCTGAGTTACCACAGATTCTCCAGAGGTCAGAGGTGGAATTATGGGATGACGGTACTGTCAGGTTCAGAGGCAGACTTTATGTCCCGACTGAGGAGGACGTGCGCAGGTGTGTACTTGATGAGGCGCACCGTTCGAGATATGCAGTGCATCCTGGGACAACAAAGATGTATCATTGTTTGAGGAGACACTTCTGGTGGCCCGGTATGAAGAAAGATGTGGCTGATTATGTGGCTAAATGTATGACTTGTCAGCAGGTTAAAGCCGAGCATCAGAGACCTGGAGGGTTGCTGCAGCCCTTGCCGATTCCAGAGTGGAAATGGGAGCACGTGACTATAGACTTTGTGATGGGATTGCCTACATCCCCTAGCAGGAGAGACGCTATCTGGGTCATCGTTGATCGGCTGACCAAGTCGGCACACTTCCTAGCCATTAGGAAGGACTGGTCAGTCGGCAAGCTGGCAAAGTTGTTTGTAGATCGGATCATCTCTCTGCACGGGGTACCTTTGTCCATTATATCAGATCGAGATCCGAGGTTTACTTCCAGGTTCTGGAAGAGCTTCCAGAAGGCATTGGGCACTCAGTTGGCTTTCAGCTCGGCTTACCATCCCGAGACTGACGGGCAGTCGGAGAGGACCATTCAGACCTTGGAGGATATGCTCAGGGCATGTTGCCTAGACTGGGGAGGTTCTTGGGAGCAGCATTTGTCCACAGTGGAATTTGCCTATAACAACAGTTACCATTCCAGTATCGGCATGGCGCCTTACGAAGCTTTGTATGGACGACCGTGTCGATCTCCGGTGTGTTGGTCCGAGATCGGTGAGAGACAGATGGCAGGACCTGAGTTAGTACAGCAGTGTGCTGAGATTGCCAGGGCGGTTCGGCAGAGGTTGACCGCAGCTCATAGTAGGCAGAAAAGTTATGCTGACACCCGACGGAGACCACTTGAATTTGAAGTTGGGGACCACGTGTTTCTCCGAGTCTCACCCTCCAAGGGTGTGATGAGATTCGGGAAGCGAGGCAAGCTGAGTCCGCGATATATTGGGCCTTTTCCCATTCTTGCTCGAATTGGGGAAACCACGTATCAGCTGGCCTTGCCGCCCAGTCTTGCAGGGGTGCACGATGTGTTCCATGTTTCTTTGCTGAGAAAGTATGTTCAGGATCCGTCCCATGTTTTGAATTTTTCAGAGTTGGAGGTCGCTGAGGACCTGTCCTTTCCAGAGTATCCTGTTCGTATTGAGGATCGCAGAGAACAGGTCTTGCGGAACAAGATTGTACCCTTGGTCAAAGTGATTTGGCAGTACCGCTCCGGAGGTGAGGCAACCTGGGAGCGAGAGGACGAGATGCGGGAGCAGTTCCCTTACCTCTTTTCGTAAGTCTCCTTGTGAACTTGTATCCATGTTTTGACCTTATTAATTATAGCAGTCAATTTCAGGGGCGAAATTCTTTTAAGGGGGGGAGAATGTAAGGACTGAGGCTTTCAGATTCGGTTTTCAGGGTCGGACCCTGTAGTTCAGGCTCCAGTGGGGCAGAGACTCTGTGATGTTTTGCGTCGAGCCCGCGAGACGCGGTTTAAACGGCGTCCACCGTTGCGGACGCGTTTTAGGTTCTGCCACGTGGGTGCCACGTGGGCTGGCTTTGGGCCGCGAGAGTACGGCCCTGTCGTGTCGTCTGAACGGCGTCCGCATGGGACGACGCCTTTCAGACTGCGACTCTGGGATTGTCAGAGTACGGCCCTGACATGTCGCCTGAACGGTGTCTGCATAGGACGACGCGTTTCAGAGTTTTGTCAGAGCGGCCGTCACGTCACCTGATAGACGTCCGTGGATGTCGACGCGTTTTAGCCACTCTCTGGTTAACCCTGCGAGCCCTCCTTCTTTCCCTCACTTTTCTTCCTTCTTTCTTTTTCTCATTCCCTTCCGGCGAACTCGGCGGCGATTTCTTCGCCTCCCTCTTTTCCTCCCACCATTCCATCTCTCCCTCCACTCCATCCTCTATCTAGCTCCTACCACTACCACCTCCACTTCCACTGCGGCGTTTTACTCTCCGGACGGCGGCCGACGTCACGGTGGAGTAAGGACGACCACGGCGGTACCGGCGGCGGCGTGGGGCGAGACAGGTGGACGGCTTGGAGCTCGGAGGCGTTCGAGTATCCTGTAGGGTGACGGTTCCTATAGCATTGTGTTTAAACCATGTTTTCCCCGTTTGAGCATGTCATGGATCTTTGGTTTTGGGGGGTAGAACAAGCATGTTTAGGTGTTCTTCTTGATGATATGGGGGATTTCCATGAATGTGGTTTCCTGTTGATTGAATTGCCCTCTTTCCCCTCTGTTTTTTGGTAATTTTGGGGTTGTTGGGGTTGGAAAGGGAGCCCTCGGGCTCATGACAGACTGGTTCCTGGGGTTGAAAGACGTCGTGCATGGACGACGCCTTTTTGAAGGGCGTCGGGCCATCACGACGCCTTTTAGACAGGAACCGCCTTACTGAAAGTCTGCAAGTTCGGGGATTCTGGGACTAAAAGACGTCATGGGCGGGCGACGCGATTTGAATAGCGTCGGGTAACCATGACGCCTTTTAAGGCAGAAATCTCCTGATTTATGTTTTCTGGAATTCCTGGATTTCCGTGCTAAATGGCGTCTGAAGATGTCGACGCCTTTCAAAAGGCGACTACTGGTGTCGACGCCTTTTAGGCCTGATTCTGAAGACAGTGTTTTACTTAAACCAATACATGGAGCTTGAATGGCGTCGGCCTTGGGCGACGCGATTCAAGACAGAACAACACTAATTCATGCCAGTAAAATGTGTTCATACTGCTAAATCATTGGTTAGTGCATGCTTTAGTGTACTCGGTAGAAATAGATTCTTCATGACCGGATGGCATTGCGTGTGTGTCGTGCGATCGCGGGCTTTTCACGTGACCGGATCGTACTGTGCCAGGTTTTGGTGTTTTGTGTTACTGTGGACCTGGAGTGACAGTGTAGCGCTTTATTACCCTGTGCTGGTGGGGGCGTGAGCACAGCGCCGGTGGGGGCGTGGGCGCGGTGACGCCTAGTGAGAGAGGGTCACCTGGTGAACCCCGGGGTCAGCTAGTACCGGTGTCGGAGTGGTATATTCGGAGAGTCACTCGTGCTGAGGGAAGGAGTAACCACCTGAGCCAGTTGGGCCGGACTAGCTAAAGTGCTATCCGAGGGGTTACTGCTTGGTCTCAGCGGGTCGAGGTTTTTCCCACCGTTGTTTGTGTGGTTGGTGCGTTCTATCGAGACGGCAGTTGTGGGTTCCCTAGTCGGCTGGTTTAGAAATATGCATGTTTAATATATTTCGTCTGCATGTGATTTCACGTTGAGAATTAGGAACTGTACCTCCTACTGTACTTGTTACTTTACCGTTGGCTGTACTTTGCACTTGTGGGTGTGTGCGTGGGCCGTGGGGATCGAAGGATCCCTACTGAGTCTTGTCTTGAGACTCACCCTTGCGGTTTTCAGGTGAGGACTCCCAGCAGACCTAGAGCGGAGTGTGCGGCCGTGTGGTGAGCGCCGTCAGCTGTTATTCCGGGGTATGCCCCGATGTAGTTGTTATTTATTTTTGGCCTGTATGTTTAATTATTTCCTTTCTGTTGGAGTATGTAATTATTTGCTGTATCGAGTCGCATTGTAATAATTTTAATTCCTGCACGTTCATTTCAATTCAATGCGATGTGAATGTTTAGCTTAGTTTATTATTTATTTCCCAGACTTACTTAGATCCTGGTTTGGTTCCAAATTAATGATTCGGTACCCATTTAGTAATCGGATCCCCGATTATAGGGTGGCGGGTCGTTACACATTCTCTGCTCTCCAGGTTGCAGTTGCTTGTATTCCACCAACCCTTTCTTCGTCTTTGCCACGTGACAAGTTGCGCCAGAATCTACCCACCAGTCGTTGGTGTCGATAATCACAGCATTGCATTCCGTCAAACCGACGAATTCTCGTTTGCTGGTTCCCTCCTTTTCCGGACGTTTACCCTTGTTTCCGTGCTTTTCAGGATAATTGGCCTTGTAGTGACCAAATTTGTCACATGTGTAGAAAGCACAATGGGGAACCTTTTTGCCTTTATAGTGTGATTTTGCTTTGAATTGTGGCATATTCGCTCCAACAGAATGATTCTGACTTTTGTTATATTTTGATGAGGGCTTCTGGTGAATAGCATTCACTTCCTGCAAATTCAGCTCTTGACCTTTCCTACTGGCAATGATATCCTGCTCAACTGTTAGCCTAGCTGGTAAATCAGTGACACGAAGAACGGTAGCGCTCATCCTAAGGGTTGTGGCAGCCATATCTAGTGAGGATGGCAGACTATTCAAAATAGTTGCCACCTGCATTCTCTCTGGAACCTCTGTTCCAGCAATAGAAAGATATTTAGCCATAACAATCATTTTATTCACATGTTCTATGACACTATCGCCCTCTTGCATACGGCAATAATTATACCGATGTAATAGGAGCTGAGTATTCATTTCAGAAGTGGTGTCATACTTCTCCTTGATAGCATCTCACAATTTCCGGACAGTCTCATAAGTTTCAAAGAATTTGATGAGATTGTTCTCCATGAACATAAGTATTAGGCTTCTAGCCTTGTTGTCATCTGACAACCATTGCTCTCTTTTCCTGATATCTCCCTCTCCGGGGTTATCAGTTAATTATGGAACAGTATTATTAAGTACATGTTCAATATTGTCATGAATAACACCATATCTAATTTTCCTATGCCACATGTCATAATTAGTACCGTTCAACTTGTCCAATTTAGCCAGTTCAGAAGCAATGAGTTTACTGGCCATTTTAAGTAGGATAAGGCTAAAGCTCAATATACATAATTTAACAATTATGATTTGTAACACAAATAGCATTAAAACATGCATCATTTTGTATGATTTGATAAAACAACTCAATAGAACAAATTTTCATGTAACTAATTTACACAGATAATATTCAATCAAGAATTACTTAATATGAAATTCATTTTAACAATAATCAAAATATAATTTAAATTTTTTAAACAGAAATAATATTTAAAATGACAACAATAAAAGAATGTCAATTAAATTATAACTAATTATCAAGTGAATAAATTTATGTTTATAATGGATTTATCAGGCAATAATTAGTAACAACTTAATGTGAATGTTTTAGTTATAAGATTAATGCGAGTTATGACAAACACACATATATTTAAAGAGATTGACCTTATGCAATTATATCAATTAAATATTAGCACATGTAAGAATCTGATCTCTATGGCTATGTTAGCATGTAATGGGTATAAAAGTGCACATGATCTGTATAGCAATAACAGATAAGGACAAAACAACTTTTTAAAAAATATGTATTAGCTATACACAACAAACGTAACCCAACATACGTATAACAGGTGCTGACATTAATTAAAGGAAGATGCACATAGATCTATGACAGGTTTTGCCAAGTGTGATGCAAAAAGCCAACAAACATATATAAATCTATTATAGTAATGATGGCAGAAATGGAAACAATGAAGATTTCTATGCGGTTCTGTATGTGTGAAGAAGCCAGTAAACGTATCTTACAAAATGTAGGTGCTAGACATAATATAAGCTAACATTAAATGCTGTTGTACTAGTTATAGTTCTTTAATAGGTGATGATGGTTTAATTAAATAATAGCCATCAGCTTTTACCTTTCAAACAGAAAGTATCGAAGCCAACCTGGGATCTGTGTGCTCTGCGATGGGATGCGGCGATGCTGCGCACGGGGGTCTGATGGCGAGGTGCGGCAACGGCGCGGTGCGACAGCGCTGGGGTGTGCAGCGGCGATCCGGCAGCGGCAGGTGCGGCGGCGATCCGGCAGCGGTGGTTCGCTGCAGGCGAGCCGAGTGCTACAACGGCGGGTGCGGCGGCAAACCGACAGTGGCGGGTGCGGCCGGCTGCGGCGCGAGGGGAGGCCGGCGGGTGTCCGCGGCAGCGGCGGTGCTGTGCGAGGGCAGCGGCGGTGCGGTGCGCCGGCAGCGGCGGTAACGGCGGGGCATGGGGAGCAGCGGCGTGAGGCGGCGGTCAGCAGCGGTGCGCCGGCAGCGGCGGTTCGCGGTGGTTCGCGAGATGCGGCAGCGGCAGTTCGCTGGAGCGGGTGTGACAGTGGCGAGCCGGCAGCGACGTGGAGGCTTGCCGCGGTGCGCGTGGGTGCGCGGGGGGAGCCGCAACGCGCGGGGGGAGCAGCGGCGGTGCGCGGCGGTGCTGCAGCGGCGGCGGTCGTGCGGCGGGATGCGGCAGGCTGCGGCGGTGCTGCAGCGGCGGCAGTCGTGCGGCGGGCTGCGGCGGTGCTGCAGCGGCGGCGGTGCTGCGGCGACGGTCGCGGCGGGGCACGGCGAGGACAGCGGCGGTGGCGGCTGCGGTGCGCGGGCAGTGGCGGTGCGGTGCGCCGGCAGCGGCGGGGCACGGGGAGCAGCGGCGTGAGGACGAAACCCGCTCTGATATCAGTGTAAGTTCGGACTTTGAGAGAGAGAGAGGAGAGAAAAAAAAACAAGGGAGGAATGCGGACTCCGATGGTTAACCCAAGGTGGAACTTATTCTTCACCTTGGTTTCTTATTTATAGAGACTTTTCCATTAACCATCTCCGCCCCCTCCTCGGAACCGCCTCCGGAATATTAGGGATCGTGGGAGACCAACTCTCCGTGTTTATCCCTCTTATTATTTGGGATTGATAGTTATCTCATTCTAACAAGCAAGAACCAGTTGGAAGACGAATCCATGCCACAGATGTAGAGAGCATTTAAGGAAAACTGGTACTTTGTTTGGTCTTATTAGCCCATTTATTATGGAAAATTGAACTGAGGTCAGAAGCAGAAACCTTCTAATTTAAGGATTTTAAACTAAAAGTAGGGTAGAAGATCCTACTCTACAATGTCCTTACATATCAAAACATGCATGTGAATATATACCATCATTCTCTATCAAATTAACATGCATGTGAATATATATACAATCCCTCTCTCTCTCTCTCTCAAATTTTCTGCTTTTCCAAGTTTGAGTCTCTCTCTAGTTACCTCTACTTTCAATTCTTCAAGTATTTAATGAGGCAAGAATCATCTTCACAAGGATCTGTGTGTCATGGAGAGTGCCAACGAGACCAAACACAGACTTGTCTTTTGCAAATTTATCTCATGACTTTGTTAAAAAGTAATTTACACAGTTCGTCATCTTCTCTTATTTCTTGTTTTCCAATTTTTCTTGTTTACTCATGATAATGAGAACTAAGAAAACATTCTACTTCAGAACTACCGACTACACTATTCGCCACGAAGTCTATCTCAGCTACGGACCACACAAGTCAGCATAACAGATTTTGTGTTTCAGTGCTCCATGCCATGATAAGGGTTTCATCACTCACAATAAAGCAAAGAATTAAAATAACAAGACTAAGGGTTTTAGAGAGGGAGAGAGGGGTAAGGAAAAAATTAAATTTAGACAGAGGGAAATGAAAATATATTAGAGAGAGAGAAGAGTGCTGTTACACTATTTTACTGTCCCTTTTACCACATGGTTCACATCCATTGAAAGTTATTTAATTACTTAATCAAAAAACTCATTAAATATATTAATTGCTCACGAGGCTCAGTCCTGACGTGGGTCTGGTCCACTTGATCTGGGCCGAGCCAGAAGATAACCACGGCCCAATACCAAACTATATAGAGGAGGGATCCGGATGGGAAATAAGGCGGTGCCTCTCACATGGAGTTGCATTTAGCCTTTTCAAATAAATATCTTAACAAAGTGGGTACTTTAAGCAATGGAAACGTTTTCCTAAAGAAAAAAAAAGATACCAACACGAAAAAGTTCCCTCTCTTTTTCTGCCCTTGGGTGAAGCATTTGATTCATTTTTTAACTTTACAGCGTCAATTTGGCTTGAGTTTGTGAAGAGTCCTCCTGTTCTGCTTTCTCCTTTAGAAGGACAAGATGTTTTTCAAAGGTTAGTAACTCAAGATTGGATGAGATACTTATTGATCCAAGTCTGTTAGTAGGTCAAGCGTTCCAGCCTATGAGTCACTACAAAATAATGTATGTAACTTTATTTTTTAAAACATTAAAATAATATATATATATATATATATATATATATATATATATATATATATATTTCAATCTTCTTGTTGTCATAAAAAATATCTTTCCCGGACTCCCAAATTCTTTGCTGAGGTATGTTAGGTCTTCCACAGTTTGTAAATAAAGCTTGATAGGTCGGAAACAGAAAAAGAAATAGTTCTTTTGCTTCTGTTTCTTATATATAGTATAAAAATAGAAGTAAAATAAAATGTATCTTTTTTTTTCTACATCCATTTCCTATTTTTAAAATGAAAACATAAATAGAAATGTCTCTCACCTTTATATTACACTTGTAAGTCTCACATGCAATGTGATGCACATTATAAGTTGCACAATATATAGTTATTACCCATCATGCATCATATAATGCATATACTGTGATGTCTATTGTGCTGATAGGCAAACACACAGATCCTCGTTGGAAAATGAGTTTGTTGAACTGATCCGACTTGAGTCGTTAGATAGTAATTTATATGATTGCCAACCAACTTGATTCAATGTCACAGTTGCGTGGTTGGTCTTTGGACCTGAAACATCAAAGACACCTTGTCAGTAGATTTTTGGACTTTGACATTGACTCACATATCTCTAATCATAGGGTCTTAATTAATCAAACGATCGAGTTCAGCAGAATGCCTTCGAAGGTGATTGAGTATTCAATAAGTGATCATTCGTTCTCGATAATTAGAAAAAGAATACTCCGAGAATGATGCATTGGAGTCTTTGGCTAGAGCAGACACTATATCAGAAAAGGAGATTTTCGATATAGTATAACAACATCTAATTTAAGTGAGCTGACCATATCCTAAGTTAACTTAAGAGTATTGTTTGGATGAAGGATTATAACCATATGGTAACTATTGACAGATAGGTTCCTTGAACGGGTTGTTGAACACCATTACCTTTTACGATCGTGTGGTATTGCTTGACATCCAACTTGATCGGAAGTACGGTTAAATTCACATGAGATGCTAATTCAGTTAAGTACTTAATTAAATATGTGATATTAAGTCAATAAAGTGTTATTGAACTTAACATGATGAAAATCAGACTGGTACTTAGGCCTAGAGGGTCAAACATACAAAGATTCTTAACTGACGGTATTTAAGTGAGTTTTATGTTAATCTGAAGACTTTTATGAAAAGTCACATAGTTAATATAAATTAGTGTTATGTAGTAATCCTGGACCAAGCTCCAGGGTTTCTCCCGGATTGGCCGCCCCTCCTCTCTCTCTCTCTCTCTCTCTCTCAGCCATGCACCCTATACCGGGGTCCCCCTACCGCTCTGCTCCGCCGCTTCCCGACCATAAGGAATTCCCCCAGCCGCAGCAGGCATCGCCGCAAAAAAGAGATGACGATGACCATGATGTACCAGTTGAGAGATCAAGGATGAATTGCCGAGTGAGGATTGTGTAGATACTATTGGAGGTCAGGTGCTTGTGCGACTAGCGGCATCAACTCAACGAAACTGACATGTGTGCGGATCTAAATCAACGCAAGGCAATGTTTTGATCACCCAATTTTTGCATTGATTTTGTTCAAAACAGATCGAGAGCAGATGGAATTTATTTTAATGTTCTATTTTTGTTGCGTTCTTCGTCATCCCGCCTCGATCCTTACAGATGGCTCCATCGTGATTTGCTTGTAAGATTGTCCCACCTTCATACTCAGTAACTTCCAGTCTTTCTTGTAGGAGGGGGACTAGGCCATCGCCAACCTTTCCAAGGCCAACAGGGCTTCGGTTTTCCTTCCCATCATGTGCGAGCTCACATCTACATTTGGAATGATAAAATAGCAAAAGGAGGAGGTGCGGAGGAGGGCTCGCCACGGTGGCATTAGTTGTGGGGGCAACAACAACAGTTAAAAGAAATGGAGATAAAGAAAGGAAACATGCGTGGTGGTGGGTGTCGGGGAAGAGGAGGAACAACCCCCAAAATTGAATCAAGCTTTAAAAATTATCATGGCCAAACATGATAATTGAATCTATTATATAATTTAAAAATCATTCTGAACTTTATGTTAATATAATTTTTTGCCACAAAACTATATAAAAATTATATTACTATCAAACACCCCATTACCTCTAATAAAAGAAAAAGAATCAGATATCTCACTGTAGAAGGGGAGAACTTGTTGCATCAGGAGTAGACTCAGGACCACGGGCAGAATATAAGAGAGAGAGAGAGAGAGAGAGAGAGAGAGAAGGCCAAAGAAAAATGTAGTGTCCACTTTATTTGCAGAATTTGGCAGAATAAGTCTTCCTTATTCTTAGAATAAGCCAAATTACAATTTGATAGGAAGTGTAAACAATGAGACCTTTGAGTTTTGATGCAGGCCCCTCACACGGCTGCCATCAAGGGATACCTTCTTTATACATGGTGTTGTTACAATATTTAGGGAGTCCCATGATCACATGAGATCTCTTAGGATGGAGGTAAGTTAGGTACAATTGTACACACATAGATTGCATGCTAAAACAGAGGATCTGATGCAGATACGGTCATGGAGGTTGCCGTGACGTGCAAGACATTCCTTGTTTAGAGACCACGGTTGATACGCCCCCGCAAGCGAAAGTGTCCCTAGAGGAGACTTGAAGCTTGGACCTCAGCATGGAGAACCGAGCAGTAGGGAGCCCTTTTGTCATAACTGTTGGGATTCTCGGGTTTCTCCGGATCGCTCACGCAGCGGAAAATGAAATATTAAAACAGCGATCCGTTCCCGTTTCGAAAAACTAAAACTACGATTATCGGATAATCAATTCTCACGGTGTGCGGATTCGAATCCGCAACCGTTCGGTTCCGTCAGTGCAACACCGCAAGCCGCGCAAGTGCCCGGCCTATAGCGAAGTCCACGCGATCCTCCTCGCGACGGATATCCTCACGTTCCTCGTTCTTTGCATCCCACGAATCCTTCGCCAGTCGCCGCAATGATCACCGCAACGCGCGGACGATTTCCCGTCAAACGGGGTTCGGAGAAGCGGCGGAGCAGATCTAGATCTGTCTATACGCCAGAGAGAGAGAGAAAAAGAGGAGGGACGGCTAGGGTTAGCAGCAGCTTGGCCTGCTCATCCCGTTCGCTATGTTCTATACTAACCGCACGATTTTTCATAAAAACCAACCGGTTTATATAAAACCCACTTATTTATTCATCGCCTTGAGAATCATTTGCGTGTAATCCTCTAGGCCCAAGTACCAGTCCAGTTAATGGCCCAACAAGTCCAGTGACTCCTCAGTGGCTTTATTAATCAATTAATAACCCTTTATTAATTAATTAATCAATCGAATTGATGTCGCACATCGAATTCGATCGGGCCTTCGATCACGTTGGGTGCCAAGCAACACCGCGTGAACCCAGAAGGTATTGGGGTTAAGTAACCCACTCTTGGAACCTTTCTGCTGACAGTTACCGCGTGGATATAATTCTTCATTCGTACAATGCTCTCGAGTCAACTGAGGGCATGGCGAGCTGTCAAACCCTAACCGGTCGACTCACTTGGATTGGAAGCCGCTGATGAATATCGGGAAACTCCTTTCCCGATATAATCGTCCGCCCTGGCCAGGGACTTCCGCGCATCCTTCCTAGAGCATTCTCTCTCTAAGTACCGAGAGCGAATGATTCCTTATTGACACACAATTCCCTTCGACGGTTGATCGCTCGAAATTATGTGTCGTTAAGCATATTCGAACATAAATCTTAAAATTCCAATTTCCACATATAATTATTTGAAAAATAGCAAGTGGTGAGATTTGGTCGAATCCACAGGGAAATAGATTTTTAAAGTTGAAAACTTTGAGTTTTTAGAGGAAAAATAGAGAAGAAAGAAGAGGGAGCATGATAATTTGATTTGTTAAGAATTAAAATTAACCGGACTTACTATGAACTCACAAAAAGAGCACCCCTAACCGAGGTTAATCAGACTATTTACTGAACTAAGACTACCTCTAAAATACTAATTAAAAGTAGAATATAAAATTTGAGTAGTGTCAACAGAAGAAAAAATAAAAGTTGTAGAACAAAAAGATGGAGAAAAGATAACTTTTTTCAAAAGAGCTACTGCCATTCATTATCAGAACAATATGAAATTTTACAGAGACATTGAAAATCAAACATTAACATAACTTTTATAAGAAAACTTTTACAGAAAGGATTCGAAATACAGTGTAACATGGAGAACTCAAAAACTAGAGAGAGACAGTGGAGAGAGAAAATTGATGTTTGCAGCTGCCGTAGCCCTTTGCGCGGATCCTTGGTAACCTTGGACTCCTTCCAATGGTCAGTTGCAGTGCCTCGAATCCACCTCTTGCACTAATAGCCGCTGATTTGAGAGAGATGTAGAGAGAGAGAGAGAGTGAAAGAGAAGGAGAAAGTGGGAGAGAAATTGAGAGAGAGAATTTCCAAAAAATCATGCTCCATTTTTCCTCCCCCCTCCCATGGTTTTATAGAAGAGAATTCTTAATTCAAATTTTGAATTTCAAATAGAGTAATAAATAAGCTATTAAGCTCCCCCTTGATTAGTGGATCTTCTTTTAAGCCCATAAAGATTTTTGAATTTTGAATTTCGAAATAAATATCTTTCTTTTAAAATTTCAGGATTCCCTCCTCCTCTCTCTCTTGATTTCATAGAAAAGAATTCTTAATTCAAATTTTGAATTTCAAATCATCTAATAAATGAGCACTTAATTGCTCGCATTAAGCTCCCTCTTGATTAGAGGATTATCCGTGAATGCATATTTGAAATTTAAATTTGGAGAGGGATATTTTAAATTTTGAATTCCGAAATTCCCTCTTCTCTCTCTTAGTTGGCTTGTGGTTCTCCTTTTAAGACAAAAAGAAATACAATCTTGTTCCTTCCAAGATTCGAATCCTAGTCACTTCCTTGAAATCCAAATAGTCCAACCACTATGCCATCTGCTTGTTCATGTCCTACATTCACATAAAATAACAGTTAAGTTTATGCGGCAATAAATCATCCAACTACACATTAAATAATTGTCGAGAAAATCATATTTGAGAATGTAATTGCTACCCTTCTTCAATCCATAGAATGATGATATTTGAAATTCAGATTTTTTTTTCAAAATTGATATGTTTGAATGCACAAATGATTTATCTATCATTCCATGTGATTTTGTTCATTAAATTGATAGCAAAGTGTGTAAATTTTATCTGTTATTTATGTAAAATTGTGAACTTATCATACCCCACAACTTAATCATTGCTAGTCCCTTAGCAATATAATCATTTGAAAAATTAGGACTACCATGATCAGTAAAAAGAATCACACTTCATTTTAAAGGATATCTATTGTAAATGGTAGGTATATTTGAATTCAAGTTTTCGTTCTCCCGTCCAACATACTTAGAATCAGGACAAGTGATTGTGCATATCACTTGAGGTGCTTGGAGTTCATTTCTATCCTGTTTGGTATATCGTTGCCTTCACTGACTCTTGGAGTAGAATTACCCAGGGGAGAGAACAGAAAAAGAGATCTCTGGATTAGTTGGCTAGGTTCGCTTTCCGGTTTTCGCCCCGACTTAAAACTTTTTAGGATTTGGTCTTATTTTGTTGTGAAGGACTTTAGCACGATTGTTTTGTGCTTTGAGAGTGCGTACTTTTTGTCACTCTCTTTATTTTTGTCTGAGGGGAAGTGCATACTTTTTGCCACCGTCCTTCCTTTGACTCTTTTGAAACATATTTATTTGATTTTCACGCTTCTTATTGTCCTTTTTTCTAAGTGACCGCCTCCTTAAAGTATTAAGTTGTTTGATCTCCTATTACGAATCCTAACTTTCCGTTCGTTTGACCTAAAAGTAAAAACAAAATGGATAATTCTACACTTCGGGTCAACTCCAGTAACTCTATACTTTCAGGATCTTCCACTCCTTCCAAGTTACCGTGTGTGTGTGTGAAAATCATCCCGTCGTGACTCGTTGTGGAGAGGGGGGTGAATTCAAACTTTTAATCAATTTTCTAGCTCAATATAGATTAAGATTTCTTAGATGAAGCATGATGGATAAGAATTTCTGTTGGAGTGTGAAAAATGATATAATTTTTTTTTTTTGAAAATTTGTGTGAAAAAATGAAAAAAAATTCAAAAATTTTGTTCATTTTAAACGATTTATTCAGTATGTACTATGATTCTCCCCCCAACTTGAATGACATTGTCCTCAATAGCATAGTAATGGAAAGAATTATTAACATGAAATTCATAATGAGGAAAGGTACAACTTGAGGTATGAAGGGGCTTCTCCATGTTCACCAATGTGTATAATCTCAGTCTCCTAAAAAAAAAGAAAAAAAAAAGGGAAGAAAAGAATTAGAATAAAAATAAGAAAGTTGGGTTGCCTCTCAATAAGCGCTAAGTTTAATGTCTTCAGCCATACGAAATTATGTTCATTGTGGATCACTTAGCTGCATGGATTCCAATGGACAATTTTGAAGGTTTTCAATGTAAGGTTTTAAGCGTTGCCCATTAATAGTAAATGCCTTTCCATTTTTTAGATCCATGATCTTGACCGCACCATGGTCAAAAGCTTTAATTACCAAGAATGGCCCATCCCATCTTGATTTCAATTTCCCAGGAAACAAACGCAACCTTGAGTTAAATAGTCAGACTTTTTGATTAAGGTGAAAAGATTTCCTCACAATATGTTTATCATGAAAAGCTTTAGTCTTGACTTTATAGATTTTCGAGTTCTCATAGGCTTCATTTCTTATTTCATCTAGTTCGCTCAATTGTAAGGTTCTGTGTGAACCAGCTTTGACTAGATCAAAATTGACCTGTTTGATAGCCCAATAAGCTCTATGTTCTAATTCCACTGGGAGATGGCAGGCTTTTCCAAAGACTAGCCTGTATGGTGACATGCCAATAGGAGTTTTATAAGCAGTCCGATAGGCCCACAAAGCATCATCTAACCTTTCGGACCAATCTTTTCTGTCGGGCCTAACAGATTTTTACAAGATATTCTTGATTTCTCTATTGGATATCTCCACTTGGCCACTAGTTTGGGGATGGTAAGGGGTAGCAAGCTTATGAGTAATCCCATATCTTTTGAGCAATACTCGAAATTGAGAATGAGTGAAGTGCGAACCCCCATCACTAACGATAGCCTTTGGCCATCCGAACCTAGAAAAGATATTATTATGTACAAATTTCATCACCACCTTGTGATCATTGGTTCGGGTGGCTATTGCTTCAATCCATTTAGACACATAGTCCACTGCCACCAAGATGTATTCGCATCCAAAAGATGGTGGAAAAGGGCCCATGAAATCTATTCCCCAAACATCAAAAATTTCAACCACTAAGATTGGATTTAGAAGCATCATATCTCTTTTAGCCATATTACCAACAACTTGACATCTTAGGCATGTTTTGCTGAACTCATAAGCATCTTTGAAGAGTGTGGGCCAATATAAACTGCTTTGTAAAACCTTTGCTGCGGTTTTCTTTTCGGAGAAATGACCTCCACAAGCAAGGTTATAGGAAAAGTTCAAAACACTTTGTTGTTCTTCTTCAGGCACACATCTCCGGATTATTTGATCTGGACAAATTTTTAAGAGTTCAGGGTCTTCCCAAAAATAATACTTCTCTTGAGAGAAGAATTTATCTTTTGCATTTCTTGTCCATCCTTGTGGGATTTGACCAGTCACCTTAAAATTCACAATATGTGCATACCATGGTGGTGACGTGTGGGAAATGGCTAAGAGATGTTCATCAGGGAATGAGTCTCTCATTAGTTCATTATCTGAAATCATGATTCGGGAGAGATGGTCAGCCACCACATTCTCGGATCCTTTTTTGTCCTGAATCTCCAAATCAAATTCTTGGAGCAGTAGGATCCACCTGATTAATCTTGGTTTGGCATCTTTCTTTGTCAACAAATATTTCAATGCCGAGTGATCAGAATAAATAATCACTTTTGCCCCCAAAAGGTAAGATCGAAATTTCTCCAGAACAAAAACAACAGCTAACAATTCTTTTTCTGTGGTGGTATAGTTCATCTGAGCATCTACAAGTGTACGATTTGCATAATAAATCACCACGGGCTTTTTATTGATTCTTTATCCCAGTATTGCCCCCATAGCATAATCAGAAGCATCGCACATTATCTCAAAAGGCAAAGACCAATCAGGCGATTGGAGAATGAGAGCTTTGATCAGAGCCTCTTTTAAAGATTTAAATGCTTCGAAGCATTTTTCATCAATATGGAATGGGTCATCTTTGGCTAAGAGAAGGGTTAATGGTCGGACAATTTGGGAGAAATTTTGAATAAACCGGCGGTAGAAGCCGGCATGGCCCAAGAATGATCGAATTTGCTTTACCGAAGTGGGTGGAGGAAGATTGGCGATTAGGCTAACATTAGCTTTATCCACTTCGATACCTCTTCCAGACATTATATGGCCCAAAACTATGCCCTCTTTAACCATGAAATGACTATTTTCCCAACTTAGAACCAAATTTGTCTCTATGCATCTTCCCAGTACATTTTTCAAATTCTCCAGACAAATTTCAAATGAATCCCCAAATATTGAAAAATCATCCATGAATACTTCGAGGAATTCTCCCATCATATTTGAAAAGACAGTCAACATGCACCTTTGGAAAGTTGTTGGTGCATTATATAGTCCAAATGGCATTCTTCGGAATGCAAATGTGCCAAATGGACATGTGAATGTGGTTTTCTCCTGATCTTCTGAGTAGATAGCCACTTGATTATATCCCGAATATCCATCTAAGAAACAGAAATATTTCTGACCCGCTACCTTTTCCAAAATCTGATCAATAAACGGGAGTGGGAAATGATCTTTCTTTGTCATTGTGTTCAATTTTCTGTAATCAATACAAACTCTCTACCCCGTGGTTAGCCTAGTAGGCATTTCTTCACCTTTGTCATTTGTTACCACAGTTAAGCCAGACTTCTTTAGCACTACTTGGGTTGGGCTTACCCACTTGCTATCAGATATTGGGTATATGATACCCGCATCTAGCCATTTCACCACTTCTTTCTTAACCACTTCCATCATAATAGGATTCAATTTCCTTTGCATTTCTCTACTTGGTTTTGCATTATCTTAAAGATAAATATGATGCATGCATGTGGTTGGGCTTATTCCTTTCAAATCAGCTATTGACCACCCTATGGCTTCTTTATGAGTTCGAAGAACTTCAATGAGTTGTTCTTCTTGGGTAGGGTTAAGATCCGTAGCTATGATCACAGGTAGAGTCTCGGATGGGCCCAAAAAGACATATTTGAGAGATTCCGGCAAAGGTTTGAGTTCCAACTGAGGAGGAACCTGGAGAGATGGAGGAGTAGGTTCTAGATTGAGTTTAGGTAGAGGCTCAACCTTATTGGGCTGCCATGTCCTCCTATTCAAATTTGATATGGCCATTAACTCCTCTTCCTCTTCAAATTGGGTCAAATGGGATGTTTCTAAAATATTATCAATCACATCAATTGCAAATCAATCTTCCCCATCCTGCATATGGCCAGAAGCTTTGAAAATATTGAGGGATAATTTGTGATCCCCAAATGAGATATCTATTAACCCATATTTGCAATTAATGATGGCATTTGCAGTAGCCAGAAAAGGTCGGCCCAATATGATTGGGCTATTTCTCAGATGCTGAATGGGCTCCATGTCAAGGATGACAAAATCAACTGGGAAGTAGCAAGTATCAATCTTGACAATGACATCTTCCACTATTTCTTTCGGTGTCCTAAGAGATCTATCGGCCAATTGTAGGATCACCGGAGTTGGTTTCAATTCTCCTATCCTAAATTTTTCATAAATTGAGGTGGGTAATAGGTTCACACTTGCTCTAAGGTCCAATAGTGCCTTATCAAAGGTGGTTCCTTCAATAACACAAGAGATAAGTGGAGCTCCAGGGTCTTTCATCTTTTTAGGCAGTTGGTTGAGCAAAATGACACTCACTTCTTCAGACAAGAAGACTTTCTTAAGATTTGCTTTAGGCTCTCTCTTATGAGTGCAAAGTTCTTTAAAAAATTTGGCATAGGCCGGCACATGTTGGATTGTATCAACCAATGGTATGTTAATGTGGACTTGTTTAAATAAGTCCATTAACTGTTCATTTTTTGCTTGGATTTGATGCTTTCTTTTTTCTTTGTCATTTTCTAAAGCTTGTGGAAAAGGGATTTTTGGTTTATAATTCTCAGGACATTCCTCCATTTTTCCTTTTCCTTGAATGATATTGGGTTGTTCATTCTCATCTTCATCTTCTTCTCTTTTTTCTTCTTCATTTTGTTCAGGATTGGGATGACTAGATCCTTGGTTTGAGTAAGGATCCGACAAGACTTTACCACTTTTTAAGGCCAAAATTGCTTTCACATTTTCTAACTGTGGGCCTCTTGGTGGATTTGAGCCCATTTGAGGTTGGACTTGAGGATTATGTAGGATTGGTTGATGTTGGAAACCCGGAGGATAGTTTCGCGGGTTTGCAATGGGTTGACTTGGTAATGGGCCCACTTCCCTCCTCATGGTTGTATCAGCCATTTGACTCAATTGGGCTTCTAATTTCGAAATGGATTGTTGTTGAAAGATGACCAATTGTTACAATTGTTGCTGTTGTTGTTGTTGATTCATGAGTAATTGTTGCAGCATATTGAATTTGTCATCATTTTGATTTGATGGCTGATGTTGTGAGATTTGATATGGGGGTTGAGAGAACATATTATGATTGTTATTGGGATGAAAGTAAGGAGCTTGAGCTTGGGACTGGATAGGTTGGCTTTTATTGAAAGATTGATTTGGATAGTAATTCTGTTGATGGGTCTTGTTCTGAAAATTTTGTACTTGTGGATTTGGAGCTTGGGCTTGTTGAGATTTCCATGAAAAATTAGGATAATTCTTCCAACCAGGGTTGTAGGTGTTAGAATATGGATCATGATTGGGCTTTGAATAACCCTGGACTGCTTGGACTTGTTCTTGGATGAATGGTGGCAATTGGGCTGCCGTAGGACACTCACTGACATGGTGAGTTGGGCTGGCACAAAGACTACAAGCTTCTTGATAAGATATAGAAGATTCGGAGTAAGGTCTTGATTGTGCATGGATATTAGATCCTTGGTTATTCGAAGCTAGGACTTGGTCTAGCTTTTGGACCATAAGATCCATTTTGCTCATTTGTTGGGCCAGAAGGTCCACCTTATCCAACTTTTGGGCCAAGGCATTGATATCCATCTTAGGTTCAAATTCTCCTCTATTTCTTATTTCATAAACTCTAGTCTGTTTGGATGTTCCCACAAATCTTTCATATGATGAAAGTGAAGCATGATTTATTGAATTTTCACTTAGCATTTCAAACAAGTCATAAACTTCTTCCTCACTTTTGCTCATGAATGCTCCTCCACAAGATGCATCTACCATTTGCCTGTATTGTGCATCTAAACCTTCATAGAATGCTTGTACAATTTGCCATATAGACAATCCATGGTGTGGACATTTTCTCAACAATTCTTTCAATCGTTCCTAAGATTCATGAATTTGTTCTCCTGGTAATTGTGAGAATCCAGTTATAGCCCTTCTCATTGTATTTGTTCTCCCAATAGGATAGAATTTTTTTATGAATTCTTGTTGCATTTCGGGCCAAGTCCTAATGGGCTTCCCTATCGTTCCAAGCCAATATTTGGCTTTGTCCTTAAGTGAGAAAGGGAATAGGGTAAGTCGAAGGACATCTTCCGTAAAATCTTGAATTTTCACGGTTGAACAAATCTTAAAGAATTCATCCAAATGTTTATATAGATCTTCATTGGTATTCTCATAAAAAGATGGGAGCATTTAGATGGTGCTTGGCTTGATCTCATAATGACTAACATGGACATTAGGCAATTGGATACAAAATGAAGGATTATAGTCTTGAGGAATGAAGTATTCCTTCATTTTTTTAGGCATTTGTTGATTATTTCCAGCCATTTGATGTTGAATATTGGTTTGGTGATGTAGGTATCTCTCAATTTCTTGAATGGGTTTGATAATATATGGCTTTTGAGATCTTCTACCTAGACCAAGATGAGATGAGAGTGGTTGTTTTTGTGATTTTTCTTTTTATATATTTTTTATGTTTATTTATGCAAAGACAAACAAGTTAATAACAAATTCCTAATGACCTAAGTGTATCCTAGACTTAAGGATGAGATTTCTCACAAAATGGCTAGAATTCACTATGAATCACCCCTACAATAGATCAATCGGCCAGGTAAGAGGTGGGATAGTGGGAGGCTCCCCCTACTTTCGTAGGGACCTAATTAAATAACCACTTGTCCACTTAGGCGTTTACCTTTGTAACCTCTAGCCTAGACAACGTTGTCCAAAGTAGAAATGAATTCAAAGCTCGGTCCAATCATAGTGTGAACCCTAGGTGCAATTGCTATTTGATTTTTATTGGGCTTGGGACAATGCAAGATGGAGTGTTTGTGGTTTGTAGGCCAAAGAAGGGTGATGAAATCCCCACCTTATCTTGTTATGAAGATGCCCTTAAATTATTTTATCAATGAGATGCACACCACAATTCAATCAAGTTTGTTTTGTGCAATAATGAAATGACAATGCATGAACATGTTATTTGCACAATTTGGAAAGACTCACCTTGCTTCCCGGACTCTTCAACATGAATCAAATGACAAAAATTTAAAACTAATGCATTCCTAAATGATGCATGTCCTAAAACATGATGATTTAGTTTCTAATCTTGAAATGCATTTTTTTATTTTTGTTTTTCTGATTTTTTATTTATTTAATGAGGTCTATATATATTCTAAGAAAATCTTAAGATAAAAATATTAAAGAAATTGGAACAAACTCACCAAGTTGAGTTTTCCCTTTGTCTTCTTTTTTTTAATTCCTGCAAAAATAAAAAATAAATGTGAGTATGGATTTATATAAATGGACCCAAAATAATCAAAATTAAAATTCTAAATCCCCGGCAACGGCGCCAAAAATTGATCGCTCGAAATTATATGTCGTTAAGCATATTCAAATATCAATCTTAAAATTCCAATTTCCACATATAATTATTTGAAAAATAGCAAGTGGTGAGATTTGGTCGAATCCACAGGGAAATAGATTTTTAAAGTTGAAAACTTTGAGTTTTTAGAAGAAAAATAGAGAAGAAAGAAGAGGGAGCATGATGATTTGATTTGTTAATAATTAAAATTAACCGGACTTATTATGAACTCACAAAAAGAGCACCCATAAACGAGCATAATCAAACTATTTACTGAATTAAGACTACCTCTAAAACACTAATTAAAAGTAGAATATAAAATTTGAGTAGTGTCAACAGAAGAAAAATAAAAGTTGTAGAACAAAAAGATGGAGAAAAGATAACTTTTTTCAAAGGAGCTACTGTCATTGATTATCAGAACAATATACTTTTACAAAGACATTGAAAATAAAAAATTAACATAACTTTCATAAGAAAACTTTTACAGAAAATATTTGAAATATAGTGTAACATGGAGAACTCAAAAACTAAAGAGAGACAGTGGAGAGAGAAAATTGATGTTTGCAGCCGCGGTAGCCCTTCGCGCGGATCCTTGGTAACCTTGGACTTCTTCCAATGGTTAGTTGCAGTGCCTCGAATCCACCTCTTGCACTAATAGCCGCTGGTTTGAGAGAGATGTAGAGAGAGAGAGAGAGTGAAAGAGAGGGAGAAAGTGGGAGAGACATTGAGAGAGAGAATTTCCAAAAAACCAAGTTCCCTTTTTCCTCACTCCTCCCATGGTTTTATAGAAGAGAATTCTTAATTCAAATTTTGAATTTCAAATAGGGTAATAAATAGGCTATTAAGCTCTCCCTTGATTAGTGGATCTTCTTTTAAACCCATAAAGACTATTTTGAATTTTGAATTTCGAAATAAATATCTTTCTTTTTAAATTTCAAGATTCCCTCCTCCTCTCTCTCTTGATTTCATAGAAGAGAATTCTTAATTCAAATTTTGAATTTTAAATCCTCTAATAAATGGGCACTTAATTGCTCGCATTAAGCTCCCCCTTGATTAGAGGATTATCCGTGAATGCATATTTGAAATTTAAATTTGGAGAGGGATATTTCAAAATTCAAATTTTTAATTGAAGAATAAATATTATTTTCGAGATTTTAAAATAATATTTTTGAAATTTGAATTCCGAAATTTCCTCTTCTCTCTCTTAGTTGGCTTGTGGTTCCCTTTTTAAGACAAAAAGAAATACAATCTTGTTCATTCTAGGATTCAAACCTTAGTCACTTCCTTGAAATCCAAGTAGTCCAACCACTATGCCATCTGCTTGTTCATGTCCTACATTCACAAACAATAACAGTTAAGTTCATGCGACAATAAATCATCCAGCTACACATTAAAATTGTCGAGAAAATCTTATTTGAGAATGAAATTGCTACCCTTCTTCAATCCATAGAGTAATGATATTTGAAATTCAGATTTTTTTTTCAAAATTGATATGTTTGAATGCACAAATGATTTATCTATCATTCTATGTGATTTTGTTCATTAAATTGATAGCAAAGTGTGTAACTTTCATCTGTTATTTTTGTAAAATTGTGAACTTATCAACGGTATTCCGTTGTACCCAATCCTTAGTGTATTAGAATCCCGTGGCTAGAGATTCGTAAACCAAGGTCAAAGCACATAAGTCCACCGACAAGGTGTCCTTAGTGTCTTAGGTCCGAGGACCATCCACGCAACTGTGACAATAGAATCAAGCTGGTTGACAGTGAGGTACAATACCATCCAGCGATTCAGTCGGATCAGTTCAGTGAACTCATTCTCCAATGAGCACCTACAGATTGGCCTTAGAGTCTCCACACAAGTGACTTATGAGATCAGTCACCCTCATCATATGAGCATGAGTAATCTGTACTAGTCTAACCGGATATCCGATGTCCTTCTCGGATATCCTCCGACTAGGAAGATTAAGAATATGTGTGTTTAAGTGATCAGTCTCATTAGTATGATCTCATCATAATCTGATCACTATAGCACATATTCACAGACTTCATTATGAAACGATAATTAATGCGATTTACACATAATGAATATTATGTCATTATATTAATAAATGAATGAGATTTACATAGTCAGATTGGCTTGTAGGCCACCTAAAACTAACAATCTCCCACTTGGACTAAAGTCAATCACCTTTATACAATAAGCCTATAGATTCTAGGTGACGCTCAAACATAATTTGAGCCAACGACTTTGTCAGTGGATCTGCTATATTGTTGACGGATGGAACTCTGTCCACTACTACATCTCCTCTGGATATGATCTCTCTGATAAGGTGAAAGCGCCTCAGAATATGCTTCGATTTTTGATGAGACCGCGGCTCTTTCGCTTGCGCAATGGCTCCATTGTTGTCGCACAATAGTGGAACAGGCTCAGAGATGCTGGGAACTACGCCGAGGTCGGTGATGAATTTCTTCAATCACACTGCTTCTTTGGCGGCTTTAGCTGCAGCGATGTACTCAGCTTCAGTCGTCGAATATGCAGTGATTACTTGCTTGGAACTCTTCCAGTACACTGCGCCTCCGTTCAAAGTAAACACGAATCCAGATGTAGAGTTGCTATCATCTGGATTCGACTAGAAACTCGAGTCAGTAAAGCCTCGCAGTTTCAAGTCACCTCCTCCATAGACAAGAAATATATCCTTAGTTCTTCTCAAGTACTTAAGGATACATTTCACTGCCTTTCAGTGCTCTTCGCCTGGATTAGCCTGAAATCTGCTCATAACACATAGAGCAATTGCAACATCAGGTCATGTACATAGCATGACATACATGATAGATCCTATGGCAGAGGCATAGGGTATTCTATCCATGAATGCCCTCTCATGAGGAGTCTTAGGAGATTGCTCATTTGAGAGACTAATTCCATGTCTCATCGGTATGAGACCTCTCTTGGAATTTTCTATGCCAAACCTTTTGACTATGGTATCTATGTACAAGGATTAGGTCATTCCAAGCATCCTCTTTGATCTATCTCTATAGATCCGTATTCCCAATATGTAGGATGCTTCTCCCAAATCCTTCATGGAGAAGTTTTTCGACAGCCAAATCTTTACTGATGACATCATAACTACATCATTCCCATTGAGTAGTATGCCATCTACGTAAAGAACTAGAAAAGTGACTGCACTCCCATTGGTTTTCTTGTACACACAAGGTTCATCTTCATTCTTAATGAAGTCATAAGACTTGACAGCCTCGTCAAATCTTATGTTCTAGCTCCGGGAAACCTGCTTCAGTCCATAAATGGACCTCTGAAGCTTGCACACTTTATTTGGAGATTCTTTGGATGTGAAACTTTCTGGTTTCATCATATACACCTCTTCCTCAAGGTTACCATTGAGGAAGGCAGTCTTCACATCCATCTGTCAGATTTTATAATCAAAATGTGCAGCAATGGCGAGTAGAACTCTGATCGACTTTATCATGGCAACTGGTGAGAAAGTCTCGTCATAGTCAATTCCTTGCCTTTGACGATATCCCTTTGCCACCAACCTTGCCTTATAAGTGTCGATCCGTTCATCAGCACCGATCTTTCTCTTAAAGATCTACTTGCAACTAATGGGTAGAATACCCTCGGGCAAGTCCTCCAAGTTCCAAACTTGGTTGGTGTACATGGACTGGATTTCTGAGTTCATGGCTTCTCGCCATTTCCCGGCTTCTGGGCCTTCTATGGCCTCCTGGTAGGTTTTAGGATCATCATCCTCATTATATTCTACCTTAGACTCACCTTCAGCAATATGTCCCACCTATCGTTCGGGTAGTCTAGGTACTCTACCAGATCTACGAGGCTCACCTGTGTGTACCAGAACAAATTCAGGAATTGATATCTCATCTGATGATAATGTAGCTGTTTGGAGATCTGGAACCTCTTTCAGTACTATTTTACTCCCACTATCCTCGTGGAGGAGGTATTCCTCTTTCAGGAAGACAACTTTCCTGGCGACAAACACCTTTTGTTCACCAGGATGGAAAAAATAGTATCTAAAGGTTTCCTTTGGATATCCCACAAACATGCATTTATCAGTTCGTGATTCTAGCTTGTCTGGATCATGCCTCTTTACATGAGCAGGACAATCCCAGACTTTAACATGTTTAAATTCTGGTTTCCTGCCTTTCCATATCTCATATGAAGTAGAGGCCACAGACTTGCTGTATACTCTGTTAAGTAGTTATGCTGCTGACTCTAGAGCATACCCCCAGAGGGACACTGGTAATCCCGAAAAGCTCATCATGGATCGCACCATGTCCAACAAGGTGCGATTCCTCCTTTCTGATACACCATTCATATGTGGTGTATATGAAGGGGTTAGCTGAGAAAGGATACCATTATCCTTTAAGAATTGTGTGAAATTAGTACTCAAGCATTCTCCTCTTCGATCTGATCGAAGAGCTTTAATACTCTTTCCTAACTGCTTCTCTACCTCATTCTTGAACTCCTTGAACTTCTCAAATGCTTCCGACTTGTACTTCATTAAGTACACATAGCCGAATCTTGAGAAGTCATCGGTGAACGTGATGAAGTATGAAAAGCCACTTTTGGCTTGGGTAGACATGGGACCACATACATCAGAATGTATTAGTTCCAGAATGTCCTTGGCACGTTCTCCATGTCCAGTAAATAGAGATTTTGCCATCTTTTCCATAAGGCAGGATTCACATGTTGCAAACGATTTATAATCGAATGCTGTTAAGTAACCATGTTTGTGCAACTTTTACAACCTGCTTTCGCCAATGTGTCCAAGTTTACAATGCCACATGTAGGCTTGGTTCACACAATTCTTACTCTTCTTAAGAGCATTATCAATTTGAAGATTGTAATAAGAAACATCTAAGAGATATAGACTGTTGACTAAAGATGCCGAAACTATTGATTTATTACCATAATAAATCGAACAACTTCTATTTTCAATAGTCAACATATATCCTATCTTGTCCAAACAAGACACTGATATGATGTTCTTTATTATGCTAGGAACATAATAACAATCTTCTAAAAGTAATGCGTCTCCTGATAGAAGCCTGAGGTTTGCTGTCCCAACAACAATCGCCGCAACTTTTGCGCCGTTTCCTAGCCTCAATTCTACCTCACCTTGTCTTAGCTTGCGCTTACTTGTCAGCATCTGCACATCATAGCAGATATGAGAAGCACATCCGATATCTAATACCCAAGATGTAGAATCTCTAACTGACAAGTTGATATCTATCATATAGATATCTGAAACTTCAGACAACTTCACCTTTCTATGAGCTTTATCATTAAGGAACTCCTTGCAGTTCCTCTTCCAGTGACCATACTGCTTATAGTAGAAACAGTCACCCTTCACTACTCTTTTGCCTTTGTCCTTCGATCTTTTATCATTAGCTATCATCTCTGCTTCAGGGGCATCCAATGCTGATTCAGCAGGAGGATCAACTCCAGGGACAAATTCAATGTGCTTAGACCTGAAGACATTCTTTAGGTTTTTGAACCAATCCGAGTAGATCATGTAAGTCAATAGGGCATCAAGTATGCCACGGAGTGGGTTATTCGACGACATAATTCCCTATAGGAGATAAGTAAAATTTATTTAGCAGATGTTCAATTATTAAAATTTAAAATAAGACATGATCTTTTGTTCAAGTTTAACTCCCACTAATTTTCGACGGACTGTATAACCCTCAGTTATACAGAACGGGAGATGCCGACAGTCTTCTAGTGGGGATCAGAATCTCAATGACTTACACTACAGCCTTGTGAATAGCACAACAAACTGTAATACAATCAAAGAGCACTCAACTCATGGGACTTGCAACTCCTTGCAATATCTGATCATGGCTTCGGTCCCCAGAGATTTAATGGCCTTGTGGATAGCACAACAAACTACTAATTCTGGTCTAAGCTAACCATCGTTACGCGACGAGCATAGATTTGCATGTAGCCCTTGTGGATAGCACAACAAAGCTACATTGTTCCTCTACCCCGATCATATAGGCATCTGATGCCATAGCCACAGTTTCTTCTCCCAATTAAACAGGCCTTGTGGATAGCACAACAAACCTGTCTAAAGTGATTCGAATCCTATGACTATAACGATGGTGGACCACGCGGTAAGTTCTTAACTACTCACGTTACGGCTTAGAGTTTATCTCAGGGTATTTAGATAACTTTTATCTTGGTCTCTTTTAGATTATAGTATATAAATATATCGTATATATTTACTAAATACTATACCTGCTTTGATTCATAATCAAAAGAAAACATTGCATCACATACATGTCTTGTGTGGTCATGGATAGCACAGTGGGTTTGACTGGAGTCAACAGTCAAACACACACACAATCTAACACAACAATTATATTAGATAACCTGCAAACATATAGGCCAGAGATCTCCATCTTTTCGCCTTCCTGATTGCAGTTGTGGATCGTCCTCGCTCCTTTCTCGATTGCCTCCATCATATTACATTAATTCTAGAATTACATGTAATTAGAAGAGAGCCTTATGGCGAGTACAAAAGAGAGGGAGGTAGCAATACATCAGAGAATGAGAGAGGGAGAGATACGCAGATCTCTATTTATTAACAATTTAATAAACATCCATCATTCACCCACGATCCACACAAACACATCATTCATCACATGAACAATTAAATAAGTACATATCCATGACCACGGTGTGTTTTAAACATCCCACACATGATTCAGCGCATCACATGGCTAAAATAAAGGAGTTTTCAAAAATAGATAACTTTGGCTTTCAAAAAGCTGGGATCCAATCAAAATTGGTATTTGAATTTCGAAAATTCATTTTATTAACTTATCATGCAATTAAATCAAAATTTAAAAGCATTAAACACACATCACATGCGCATACACTCCAAATTAATAATTCCAGATTATTCCATGCAAAGTAGAACACTTCTAATAATCTAACACTTAGATTAAACCCCATTAATAATCTAACAATTAGACTTTTAAAGACTAATCAAACTCTTAGATTAATCCAACAAAATTAATTAATAATTTAACACTTAAATTAATAATCAACCAAATTAATTATTAACTACTAATCTAACATTTAGATTAGTCAATTAATGTTAATTATTAATTTAACTCTTAAACCAATAATTAACATTAACTGATTAATAATTAATTAATATAACTCTTATATTAGATAATTAAAGTTATTATTAATTTAACTATTAAATTAATAACAACAATAATTAAATAAGGACTACCAATTCAACATTTAAATCAGCCACTTAAGCTAGTTATTAATATAATAATTAAATTAATAACTAACTCAAATTAATAATTAACAATTAGATGTATTAATAATTAATAATCTAACAATTAGATTAAAAATTATTAACTATTACTTTTAACTCTTAAAATTAAACAAATTAAGGTCAATAATTAATTTAACACTTAAATTAATATTAACCTCAATTAATCCACAACTAATTGCTAATTAATAAAAAAAATTCTTAATTGACATAATGATTCAAAATCATTAAATACATTAAATTAATTAAAATTGAATACTAATTTAAAATTTTAAAAAATAAAAATAAAAATCCAATTTAATTAATATCTGGGTAAATGGGGTTTAAACAGGAAACATGGGGTTTAAATGGAAATGGGTTTAAAAAAGGAACAAAGGACCCCAATGGGTTCAGCCCATGGCAGCCATGGCTCGGCCCCTTGCTGAGCGAGGGCTCGAGCAAGGGCGCTAGTTCTCTTGGCTGGCAAGGGCCCGGTCTAACCGGGCCGGTCCGGTCCATCCGGGCTCGAGCAGAGCGACCCGTCTGGTTCGCCCCTCTTCCTTGCAACCCGACCCCAACCTGCAGGAAACCCTAAACGGGTTGCAGGTTCAGCCCGACGGTGGCGCCACCCGGCGGCAGGCCCTTCCCCGGCAGTGCCCAGCCCTTCCGGCGACGCCTCCGGTGCCGTCCGGCTCGCCGGCGGTGGCCGGATGTCCTCCATGGCAGGTCGAGCCTCTCAAAAACTCCCCTAAATCTGATTTTCTGATTCCTTTTGAAACCGATTGAGAGCATGATTTCGCAGCCCTCCAAGGGCAATCTAGCGCCGAGAGTGATGTCCGGTGGGCAGTGGTGACTATCACCTTGAGATCCGGGGATCCAGCCTGCCATCCCAACGCTTGGGAAGCACGTACGAAGCCGTCGAAAACTCCCCGTTCTTCGTCCCACGAAGAACACAAAAAAAACCCCAAATAAATTTCGAAAAATTGCAGAATTAAATAATCAAAATTATTCATAAAATCTGTGTTCATCTTATGAACACGGATCCAGCAGAAAGTTCGAATCTTCGCATGGAATAATACACAGAAAAATTAATTTCAGAAACCGAAACGGGACGAGAAAGAGTGGAACCTGACTCTGATACCACTGTTGGGATTCTCGGGTTTCTCCGGATCGCTCAAGCAACGGAAAATAAAATATTAAAACAGCGATCCGTTCCCGTTTCGAAAAACTAAAACTACGATTATCGGATAATCGATCCTCACCGTGTGCCGATTCGAATCCGCAACCGTTCGGTTCCGTCGGTGCGACACCGCAAGCCGCGCAAGTGCCCGGCCTCTAGCGAAGTCCACGCAATCCTCCTCGCGACGGATATCCTCACGTTCCTCGTTCTTCGCAGCCCACGAAACCTCCTCCGGTCGCCGCAATCATCGCCACAACGCGCGGACGATTTCCCATCAAACGGGATTCGGAGAAGCGGCGGAGTAGATCTAGATCTGTCTGGATGCCAGAGAGAGAGAGAAACAGAGGAGGGGCGGCTAGGGTTAGCAGTAGCTTGGCCTGCTCAGCCCGTTCGCTATGTTTTATACTAACCGCACGGTTTTTCATAAAAAACCCCCGGTTTATATAAAATCTACCTATTTATCCATCGCCTTGAGAATCATTTGCGTGTGACCCTCTAGGCCCAAGTACCAGTCCAATTAATGGCCCAACAAGCCTAGTGACTCCTCACTGGCTTTATTAATCAATTAATAACTCTTTATTAATTAATTAATCAATCGAATTGATGTCGCACATCGAATTCGACCGGGCCTCCGATCACGTTGGGTGCCAAGCAACACCGCGTGAACCCGGAAGGTATTAGAGTTAAGTAACCCACTCTTGGAACCTTTCCGCCGACAGTTACCGCGTGGATATAATCCTTCATTCGTACAATGCTCTCGAGTCAACTCAGGGCATGGCGAGCTGTCAAACTCTAACCGATCGACTCACTTGGATTGGATGCCGCTGATGAATATCGGAAAACTCCTTTCCCGATATTATCGTCCGCCCTGGCCAGGGACTTCCACGCATCCTTCCTAAAGCATTCTCTCTCTAAGTACCGAGAGCGAATGATTCCTTATTAACACACAATTCCCTTCGACGGTATTCCGCTGTACCCAATCCTTGGCGTGTTAGAATCCCGTAGTTAGAGATTCGTAAACCAAGGTCAAAGCACAGAAGTCCACCGACAAGGTGTCCTTGGTGTCTCAGGTCCGAGGACCATCCACGCAACTGCGACAATAGAATCAAGCTGGTTGACAGTGAGGTACAATACCATCCAGCGATTCAGTCGGATCAGTTCAGTGAACTCATTCTCCAATGAGCACCAACAGATTGACCTTAGTGTCTCCACACAAGTGACTTATGAGATCAGTCATCCTCATCATATGAGCAGGAGTAATTTGTACTAGTCTAACCGGATATCCGATGTCCTTCTCGGATATCCTCCGACTATGAACGATTAAGAATATGTGTGTTTAAGTGATCAGTCTCATTAGTATGATCTCATCATAATCTGATCACTATAGCACATATTCACAGACTTCATTATGAAACGATAATTAATGCGATTTACACATAATGAATATTATTCCATTATATTAATAAATGAACGAGATTTACATAGTCAGATTGGCTTGTAGGCCACCTAAAACTAACAATAACATCTGCCAATTGATCAGCAGAACTGACATAGCGAACTTGAAGGAACCCTCATTTTCGCCTCCACCCTCTCTCTCATTTTCGCCTCCACCCTCTCTCTCTTCGTCCTCTCCGCCCTCTCCGACCCTCTTTTCCCCTTTCCCTTCCTCTTCTTCCTCTTCCATCACTCCAACACCTCCCTACCTCTCACCTCTACTACCACCACCTCCTTCGTGGCGTTCTATTCTCCAGACGGCGGCCGACGTCCCAGCGGAGTGGCGGCGTCCTGGAAGGTACCGGCGGCGGTCTGCGGTGCGGTGGGTCGGCGGCACGGAGCTTGGAGGAGTTCGAGAACCGGTAGGGGGACGAACCTTGCATGAATCGTGATTATCTTGCTTATGGTTTCCTTGGCGTGGAACGATATGTTTTGGGTTAGACTGAGCATGTTTAGGGGTTTTTCTCGTGGGAATGGCCGTGTTAGGGATTGTGGAATTGTAGCATGCTTGTGATAGTCGATTTCTCTTTCCCTCCCCCTTCTGTTTTGGGTATTTTCGGGGTGTTTGGGGTTAAAGGAGGAACCCTCGGATCGAACCAGAGAACCAGGTTTCTGGCGCTAAACGGCGTCGTGCCTGGTCGACGCCTTTTATAAGGACGTCAGGGCAGTACGACGCCTTTTAAGGCAGAAACCTCCCAGTTCGAGGTTTCGTTGTACGGGATTCTGGCGCTAAAAGACGTCATGTATGGACGACGCCTTTTAGAAGGACGTCGGACCATCATGACGCCTTTTAGGCAGGAAATCACCCCGACTGAGGCTTCTGCAAATATGAAATTCTGGGGTGAATGGCGTCTGTGGACTCTGACGCGTTTTAAAGGGCGGCTTCCCATGTCGACGTGGTTTAAGGAATAATCTGGTTTTAATAAACCTATTTTAGGGGATTGAATGGCGTCGACCTCGGTCGACGCGATTCAAGACAGAACTGCTTAACTCATGTTATTTAACACATGTTTCACGGTTGGATGGTTCAAATGTATGCTTTGAGTTGTACGCTGAGACGGAGGTTTACTGTGTGAATGGAATCACGTTATGTGCGTGTGTGTGTGCTTATGCGAATATGGAATCGGAATAACTGTGGTTTACGTTTGTCACCTTGGGCCGATGGGGAAGGGCCATGGTGTCTGTGAGGCATTGTGCCGTACCGGTGGGGGAGTGGTACATGTTGTGTTTTACCTTTGGCTGAGGGAAGCAGAACCACCTTGTGCTCGTCGGGCCTGAGTAACCGGTGCGCTATCCGAGGGGTTGCTGTTTAGTCTCAGCGGGTCGGGATTTCCCTGTTTGTCGTGGCAGCTTCCGGCGCGTTTCTTGCTGTGGAGCTGGTTGTGGTACTGTTGGAGTTGTTTTACCCCTTTAGCCACTGGGCCTGATGTGACCTTTGATCAAGGTTACGAGTGGTACCCTTCGCCCTTTGGCCTGACGCAGCCCGGGAGGTTAGGGTTGTGGGTAGTTCATGTAGCTTCGGCTTGACGGGGGTTCGCCGGTCCCCAGGGCCCTCCTGAAGCGCCGAGGCCTGGCGTGGAGGAAATCCGGTCGGTAGGACAGTAGTCTAGACTGCTTGTGTGCACACGTAGCTGGGCAGTGGTGGTTCACTGGTCCCAGTTAGTCCTAGTTTGACTCACTGCCTCACCCTACAGTGCCCCGGAACACTGCAGGGGTGGACAGGCGTGAGTAGTGGTGGTAGTGTTGTGAGGCGACGTTTGACTTCGATCGACAGTGTGGTTCGGTCGCTTTGTGGACTTTGGCTGTGAGACGTGACTTTGTGTTGAGTTCTTCGGGTTGCTTAGAACTGTTCCTGCTACACTGCTTATGCGTACGTTTCATATCAGGTTTGAGAGTTGTGTTTACTGCTTTGTTTAATTGCCATATATCTGTATTATTGCTCTTGTGGGTGTGTGAGTGGGAGGCAGGGGATCGGTTGATCCCTACTGAGCCCAATTCTGGTGTGGCTCACTCCCTGCGGTTTCAGGTGTGGACCTCGTGGCGTGTGGCGGCGTGTGGTGTCTTCTTGGTATGCGGACCAGCAGCTGTCTCAGTTCCGGGCTATGCCCCGATGTTGTTGTACTTTACTTCTGCATGTACTTATTTAATTGTTGGACCATGTAATTATTGTTGGACTGTATACGGACATTGTTATCTTCCTTCCTACGCACTTGTTATATTTAGCCTTGTTTAGCGCTTACTCCTCCAGATGTGTTGTGTGAGATCCGGGTGTGAATCCGCAGTTAATGGGCCGACATCCATTTAGTGATCGGGTCTCCGGTCATAGGATGGCGGGTCGTTATAGTAGGGGCATGCATGAATTGGGAGGCACGTTGCACAACAAAAGTCAGCTCTGGACGTGTGAGAGTAATGTACTATAGAGCCCCAACAGCCTGTCGATAGGGGAGAGGGTCATGGAGAGGCTGACCAGTATGACGGGACGGAGACGGGGCAGTAGTATAGGGAGTGGAAAGACCTTTGCAATCCCACAATCCAACACGTTGGAGAACATCATGAATGTAGAGTTGTTGGGAGAGAAGAGCACCACGGCTGTAAGGACTGAGGTTTTCGGATCCGATTTTCGGGGTTGGACCCTGTAGTTCATGCCCCGATGGGGTTGAGACTCTATTTTTTTTCGCGTCGAGCGGGATCGACGCTGTTTAAATGACGTCCAGCATTGCAGACGCGTTTTAGATTGTGCCACGTGGGCTGGCCTTGGGTTGCGAGAGTACGGCCCTTGTCTTGTCATCTGAACGGCGTCCGCGATAGACGACGCCATTCAGACTGCGACCTTGGGTTGTCAGTGTACGGTGCCTGTCTTGTCGTCTGAACGGCGTCGTGGGTAGGCGACGCGTTTCAGAGTTCTGTCAGAGTGGCCCGTCATGTCGACTGATAGGCGTCCGTACACCTCGACGCGTTTTACCCAATCTCTGGTTACCCCGCGAACCCTCCTTCCTTTCCCTCATTTCTTCCTTCCCTCTCTCTCCCCTCCCTTCCTCCGGCGATTCCAGCGACGCCTCCTTTCCCTCCCTCTTTTCCTCCCACCATTTCATCTCTCCCTCCACTCCATCGACCTCCTAATTCCTACCACTACCACCACCACCTCCTCCGCGGCGTTTTCTCTCTGGACGGCGGCCGACGTCCCAGTGGAGTAACGACGACTTCGGCGGTACCGGCGGCGGCGTGGGGCGAGACGGGTGGGCGGCTTGGAGCTTGGAGGAGTTCAAGTAACCGGTAGGGTGACGATTCCCATTGTATTTTCATTAAAAAGTATGTTTTCCCACTTTGAGGCATGTTTAGGGGTGTTTTTGGGGTGAAAATGTTAAATGCATGAGATGAGAAATTGGGTGTTTTAATGGTTAGTTAGGTTCTCTTCCTTCCCCCTTACGTTTCAGCACCCTTTTGTATGTTTTGGGGGAGGAATTCCACCCCGAGGATTGGGGGAAGCGAAGGGGAGAACCTGTCTGTCGGGGTTAAATGGCGTCGAGGTGCAGCGACGCCTTTTAGAAAGGCGGCGCCCACCCACGACGCAATTTAACCCAATAACAGACCCTGTCGCCGGACTGATAAGCGTCCAGGGACAGCGACGCCTTTTAATAGGCGACTTGCGTCAACGACGCATTTTAGTGGAAATCACCCCTTGGCATGTCCCTATTTTCGGTCGCTAAAAGGCGACGAGGGACAACGACGCTTTTCAAAAGGCGGCTACTTGTGGCGACGCGTTTTACGCCAGGTTCTGTGGCCGAGTTTCTGTTAACCAGTTTAGGGGACTTGAATGGCGTCGGCCTTGGGCGACGCGATTCAAGACAGAATCACACTAATTCATGCTATTAATATGTATTTACACTGTTAGATAGTTGGTTAAATGTATGCTTTATTTACACTCGATGATGATGGATTCTTCGTGACCGGTTAGCACTGTGTTGAGTGTTGTGCGACCGAGGATTTCTCACGTGACCGGATCGCACTGTGCCGGGTTTTGTGTTACTGTAGACCTAGAGTGACAGTTGTAGTGCTTTATTACCCTGTGCTGGTGTGGGTGGAGCACAGCGCCGGTGGGGGCGTGGGCGGGGTGACGCTTAGTGAGAGAGGGTCACTTGGTGAACCCCGGGGTTAGCTAGTACCGGTGTGGGTGTGGTACCTTTGGAGTGTCACTCGTGCTGAGGAAGGAGTAACCACTTGAGCCAGTTGGGCCGGAGTAGCTAGAGTGCTATCCGAAGAGTTACTGTTTGGTCTCAACGGGTCGGTGTTTTCCCCACCTTCGTTTGTGTTGTTGGCGTGTTCTACCGAGACGTTGGTTGTGGGTTCCCTGGTAGACTGGTTTTAAAAATATGCATGCTTAATATATTTCGAATGCATGTGATTCATATCGAGATTTAGGAGTAGTAATTACTATTGTACTTGTTACTCTACCTTCAGTTGTACTTTGCACTTGTGGGTGTGTGAGTGGACAGTGGGGATCGAAGGATCCCTACTGAGTCTTTTCGTTGAGACTCACCCCTGCAGTTTTCAGGTGAGGATTCCAGGCGGACTTAGCGAGGTGTGTACTGTTGTGAGTCGCGCGCCGTCAATTGTTGTTCCGGAGTATGCCCCGACGTAGTTGTTATCTTTATTTCTGGCCTGTATACTTAATTATTTCTTTTTTGTTGGAGTATGTAATTATTTGCTGTATCGAGTTGCATTATAATAACTTTTAATTCCTACATTTTCCTTTCAATTCAATGCGATGTGAATGTTTAGCATAGTTTATTGTTTATTTCCCAGACTTACTTAGATCCTGGTTTGGTTTCAAATTAATGATTCGGTACCCATTTAGTAATCGGATCTCCGATTATAGGGTGGCGGGTCGTTACAACGGCCAGCACGAAGGACCTCGATGCCGAGAAAATAATGAAGAGATCCTAGATCCTTCAAGGAGAATTTCTGGGAGAGCTGCTGAATTAGACTTCTTAGGAGAGTGGAGTTGCTGCCCGTCACAAGAATGCCATCAACATACACTAGCATATAGGCGTGATCACGCCCCCAATAATAAATGAATAAATTGGCATCGGACTGTGCTCCGACAAACTCCAGACTGGAGAGAAAGGAACTCAGCCGCATGAACCATGCACAAGGTGCCTGTTTCAAGCCATAGAGGGATTTTTGGAGTTGACACACATAGTCGGGATGTCGTGAGTCCACAAAGCCAGGAGGTTGTTGCATGAAGACTTGTTCTTGTAAGTGGCCATTAAGAAATGCATTATTTATATCAAGCTGATGAATAGGCCAGTTACGGCTGATGGCAAGCGTCAAGATGACATAGATGGTAGTGGGACGAACAACAGGACTAAAGGTGTCAAAATAGTTGATGCCCTCTTGCTGACTGAACCCTTTGGCAACGAGACGGGCCTTATGCCACAAAATCAATCCATCAGGGCCCCGTTTTGTGCGAAACAACCATTTGCAACCATCAATATTCATATTTGGGCGCCGATGAACTAGGCGCCAAGTGCCATTAGTGAATAACGCATGAATTTCGTCAGCCATGGCAGCACGCCAATGAGGGTGACGAGTAGCTTCAGTGAAGCAAGTAGGCTCAGGGATGGGGGAGGTTTGAGAGAGAAGGGCAAGACGTCTAGGAGGTGGAAGAGGACGAGGGCGAAGTTGCATGGAATGGGTGGCACGAGATGATGGCGATGTAGGGGCAAGGCTTGCATGAGGGGAATTGGTTTCATGGGGTAGGGTGTCTGAGTCAACTATAGGGGGGATATGTTGAGGAGTAGAACTAGATGGATGGGAGGGAGGTGACCACGAGCTGCAGTGTGGAGGGAAGTGGCAACAAAGACATGGTTGGAGGTGTCAGGCGATGGTGGATGGTGGGGCGTGGGTGGGCAAGCAATGGGGGACGGGCCTAGACCAATTGGGAAACAGGGTGAGGCACTTGTGGGTGGGGTGGTCGAAGTGATAACGAGAGGATCAGTAGCATGCAACGGCATCGGGACGGATAGGGAATGGGGTGACGCAAAGGGAAATTTGTATTCATTGAATTTGGCATGGCGAGCATTGTAGAAGCGACCAGAAGAGCGATCAAGGCAAAGATAGGCATGATGTTGAGGACTGTAACCAAGAAAGAGACTTGGGGTGGTGCAAAAGTTGAGCTTGTGGGATTGTTAAGCGTGGAGAAGAGGGTACATAGTGCAACCGAAGGTTTTGAGGAATAAATAGTCGGGTTGTTGATGAAATAGTTGGAAGAGGGCGGACTGCTATGATGAAGTGGCAGTGGGGAGACTGTTGATGATATAGACAGCGGCATCGAAAGCGTAAGACCAATAGGAGAGGGGAATGGATGCATGGGCAAGAAGTGAGAGGCCAGTGTCAACTACATGCCGAATGCGACGTTCGACGGCACCATTCTGCTCATGAGTGTGTGGGGAGGCAATGCGATGTTGAATGCCACAGGAGGCAAGGTGTTGTGCTAGCCGACGGAACTCCCCAACCCAGTTAGTTTGAACAGATTTAATGGGGGTACCAAGATGACGTTCAATAAGACGTTGGAGTTGAATGAACGTAGAACACATATTAGCACGATTACGCAGAGGAAAGCACCACATATATTTGGAAAAATCATCCACTATAAGCAAGAAATACTTAAATCCATTGACACTCGTTTGAGTGGGACCCCAGACATCCATAAACAAAAGAGACAAGGCAGTAGTACTACAAGAAGGAGTAGGAAGAAGAGGGAATTTATGAAGCTTTCTTAGACAACAGCCATGACAGGTAGAGGTAACATTTTTAGACAACTCTGAACAAGGTAGAGAGGCAGTCTTGACAAGACGACGAACGGCTTCATAATGAAGGTGTCCGAGACGCGCATGACACTGATCAATGGGATTATCGGTGACGGGGAAAGCATGAGGTGAGGAGGGCGATTGGGTGGTGGAGAGGCGATAGAGTCCCGAATCACTGGCGCCCTGCAGCAGTATGTTCTTCGTGAGAGAATTCTTCACACAAAAGGAGGACGGATGAAACTCAAAAAAACAATCATTATCAGTGCAAAACTTTTGGACAGAAAGAAGATTTTTTGTTATGGTTGGGACATGAAGCACGTTCTGTATAGATAAAGAACGAGAGGTTGATGGAACGGTGGAAGAGCCGACATGAGAGATGGATAAACCTGAGCCATCACCAATGCGTAGGCAGTCGTCACCAAGGTACTCCGAGGCAAGAGATAGATTATGAATATCATTGGTCACATGATGGGTCGCACCAGTGTCGGAAAACCAATCATCTGGAGAGGGTGGCGGCGGCAGAGCATGCGATGTGGAGGGCAGCTGAGCCATGTTAACATTAGGAGGACCACGAGCAAGAGGAGCATCATTGTAGCGATCATAACAGCGATCTGCAGTGTGACCAAAACGCCAACATATCTAACATTAAGGACGATCTAGCTGAAGCCACTGCTGAGGAGGAGGGTTTCGGCTGGCAAGGCGACCCCAGTTGGTCTGGGCATCAGAAGGTGGCCAGCGGGATGTGTTGTTGGAGGGCCGTCCACCCGGACGACCACGGCCACGGCTGCGACCACGGTTGCGAATCATGGACTGAGACAAGTTCATCGTCAGTTGGGTGGAGTTAGTGGTTGGAGGAGAGAGATCAGCAACACGGATCTCGGCGGCCATGAGAAGGCTGTGCAGTTCCGCAAATGAAACAATAGTAGTACGAGCCGAGATCGCCTTGATGGTGGCGGCAAAGTCAGGCCCCAAATTACGAAATATAATGGTGTTAAACTCCTCGGTGGGCAAGGCACGACCGGCAGCGGCGAGCTCATTGGCGAGGACTTTGGCACGTTGGAGAAAACGGGCCATTGGTTGGTCTCCCTTCTTCAGGCTTTGTAGCTGCATGTGAAGTTGAAGAAGCCACGTGTGTGGCGGGGCACCAAAGGCAGTATGCAAGGCCTTCCAAACTTCACGAGCAGTTTGGAGGCCAATAGTATGGGAGAGCACATCCTCAGTAAGGGAAGCAAGAAGAATGCTTTTTAAGAGCTGGTCACACTGGAGCCATAAGGGATAGTCGGGGCTGGTGGAGGAGAGGCACGGATCTGTACCATCAATATGACCCTTCAGATGGTAGTAATAGAGGATAGGATCAATTTGTGTTTTCCAGTGGAGGTAGTTGGTTGTCGTGAGACGAGCCGTGATAAGGTGGTGTATAGGGATGGAGATGCCAGTGGGGTTGGCGAGAGAGAGGGAGGGGGATGCAGCAGGTTGGTGGGTTTGAGAGGTGGTGTCGTTGTCACCCATGGTGCAGCCGAAGATGGAAGAGAGGCGACAAGCGACAGCGGCGGGGACTAAACCTGGTGCTCTGATACCATGTAAACAATGAGACCTTTGAGTTTTAGATGCAGGCCCCTCACACGGCTGCCATCAAGGGATACCTTCTTTATACATGGTGTTGTTACAATATTTAGGGAGTCCCATGATCACAGGAGATCTCTTGGGACGGAGGTAAGTTAGGTACAGTTGTACACACATAGATTACCTGCTAAAACAGAGGATCTGATGCAGAGACAGTCATGGAGGTTGCCGTGACGTGCAAGACATTCCTTGTTTAGAGACCACAGTTGATAGGAAGAATTTAGTATCTCAACCAAAAAATATTATTCTCGAAATTGAATTAACAATTTTAAATTATACTCAAGAATTTAATATTTTACCTTAGATAGATTCCGTCCCGCTATCAAAATGCCTGTCATGGGGAGCGTTAGGCCTGACAAGCCACTGAGATGGATTAACAAGTCGACGAGCCCGGACAATGAAGCCCAGGTTGAAACTACTAGTGCACTCCGAGAACAACCCGGCCCTCAATAGTCAGCTATTCTGACCTTTTCTATAGAAGTCCTAGGGACACAGGATCGAAGAATTCGATCCTGATCGTTGCGTATGCAGGCCTTCTCAAAAATTGTGACCGACGCAGACCTTGCCCTTAACTAACTCAATGAGCCATCGAGCCTTTCTTATTAAGTTGATATTGAGCTTCCAGATTCTACTGTCTCTTAGCTCATTATTATTTTTAAAGTCTTATTTATTTGTAAACAGAAAGTGATGTAGCCGAAGCTATCACGACCGGATTCCGAAACTGGAATCCGAAGTTTTGGATCCGGAGCTGGGTCGGATCGGTGCAAGAGGCCCGACAGGGATCCGGGAGACGCAGAAACGTGGTTGGAGATCCGCGGCCGAGAGTCGCTTGCTCTAAGATAGGCTTGTCCCCGGATGGCGGAGCCGAGGTTCCTCCGGCTGACGGGCGGGCAACGCGGAACCGAGTCTCCCTCGGTTGAAGGCAGCCGGCGTACGGCGTCGAGACCGGAGGGAGAAGTCCGAGGTCGGCGGCCGAGACCGACTCGGGGAGGTCGGCGATAATTCGAACCGAGCCCCTGCAGGAGGGGAAGAAGAAGAGGCCGGTCAGTAAGAGTCCCGGGCTTCGGCCCTTAGGAACCCCCTCCGACGGTTAAGTTAGCTTATGAAGAAGATTCAATTCAGAAGGCAAAGAGTAGCTTTAATGCTATTTGGACTATGGTCCTTGAAGGTCTCGGAGACATACCTTTGACAATAAATAGCGTGGTATTTATAGCGAAGGATAGAGGATGGTTAACAGTGATAGCCGATATGGGACTATGTTTCTGGCTTATTGGTAAACCGCCACAGTGCCTAGTCCTTCACCGGAGTGGGTCGAACACGGCTGTTGGGCCGAAGGGGGTTGGGCCGCTGATGGGCCGAAGTCTGCTGGGCCGAGGGCTACTGTGCCGCTTACCGGCTGAAGGCTTCTGGGCCGCTAATGGGCCGAAGGCTTCATGAAGGCCTTCTATTGCTGCTGCTGGGCTGAACCGGGGTCGGGCTTGTTTTGATGGGCCGAATCGGATTCTGCCTCATCACATAGCCCCCCACTCTTGTCTTCCTCAGTTCTGAGATGGCGAGAGTATAGCCCGAAGCCTTTTCTGAGAAATAACGTAACATGTGTTTTATCCGAGGCTTTCTGTTTTCTTTTTTAAGGAGGATGCCCTCGGTCGGCCGAGGGTCAGCAGTCACTTATCCGTCTTCATTCGGGATGTAGCGACGAAGGCCTTTACCTCTGAGGGCGAAGGGCCGAGGCTTCTGACTTGTGTCAGGCTCCATTAAATGGAAGGGATGGGTGTCGCTTTTTCCGTCAGAACGGTCGCTTCTCGGAGAAGCACAGGATACGCGTCGCGTATCCGGCCGCCCCGTTAAAAACACAAAAAGATCATGACCGCTCGCGGGTCGCAGGTTACCTCGGCTCTCTGCCCGAGGTCCCACTCGGATTGCCACCTCTTCCTTTCTCGGCACGCGGATCGGAACACGTGGCGGGCATCCGAGTGATCAGCCGAAGGGTCGGATCTCTTTCGGCCGTTGATCTTTTTGCTTTAATTCCCGGAGTCTGTCCGTCATCATTACCGAAGGACGGGACACGTGGCGGGCATCCGAGAGAGGCGGCGAGACGAAGGGGAAGATCTCGGCCGCTGGCTTCGGCGGGAAGGGTTTCGAACAGCGCCTATAAATAGGAACCCCTCGCAGGGCACTGTTCTTCTTCCTGCTTCCTGCGCTTGCGCTCCCCTGCGATCATCTGAGCTCTCCTTCTTCTCCGGCGAAAGGCTAGCCCTCTGGAGGTGTTTCCGAGCTCGCCGGCCGATCGCAAGAAGATCTCCATCACCCGGAGCTGTTGCTGGGGGAGTTGCTTTGGCTTGAGAGGCGGCGTCTGATCCAGGAGAGATCTTTTTCCCTTTGAGGGTAAGCCTCAATCTCCTCTCTTCATCACCGTGACCTTATGCCCCGCAGTCCTTCTTCGAGCGAGATTACCCCTTCAGACGAGGAGTATACCTCGTCTCATTCCCCCAAGTCTCCTCTGTCATCTCCTCTTACTCTGGACTCCCTCGCTTCTGCCATGGCAGACGAGGCCGAAGCCTCCGGTGCCGAAGGGTCCGAGGAGGTTCATACCCCGGGCCAGGCTTCCTCCTCGGGACGTCGTCGTCCCGAGACTGCTTCGGAAGCAGCCTGCGCCCTTTCGGATGACGGGGTCAGCTACATCGCTTCTTACTACCAACTCCCTTCTTGGATGACCCCCTATCGGCCTGGTTCTCATACCAGGGCTAACACTCCTCGCCCGGGTAGTTTTTCTATTTACGAAGAAAGCTTCCGGGCGGGCTTTCGTCTTCCTCTCTCCACCTTCGTCATCAACCTCCTCTGTTTCTACGGGCTGGCCCCGTCTCAATTTTTTCCCAATTCTTGGCGCACAGTCTACGCCTTTTTGGCTGTGTTTGCCCATGCGCAGATCATCCCCTCGGTCAACATCTTCCGCTACCTCTTCAAAATTCAAAGGCAAGGGAGATCTGAGTGGTATAGCTTCGTCCCTCGTCTCGGCCGAGGCATTTTCTCTGGGAAGCCTTCGTCCATTCACGGCTGGAAGAGGAATTTCATCCTAGTTTCTCTTCCGGAGAATGAGAGGAGCGTGTGGCCCTTCCCTACCACGTGGGCACCGCTGGCCGCAGGCCTTTCCGATCCTCCCACCCTCAACTCCGCCCAGCGCAACCTCGTGGGGCTTATCGAAGCCGCGGCTCCGTATAATATCTCGGAGCTTTTCAGCAAGCCGGAGCTGTGGGTGCCAAGGCATGGCCGGACCCTACGAGGGATCCCCCGCGGGCTTTCCCTTACCTTCCTCCCGGGGAGTCTTCAGAGGAGACCGAAGAAAGTGCCGGGGTCGCTCCTCCGGCCGAAGCTCCTCTGGCCGCCGAGGTTGCTGAAGCTTCGGCCGAGGGTAAGTCGGTCTTGGGTTGTGACTTTTGTGTGTTATCTGTTGGGATCGCTGTGTCGGGATCCGATCCTAAAACGCAGCGGAATAAAGGAGTTCGGGATCGGATCTGTCCCGTTTCGGTCGTTAAAACTAAACTGGTGTAAACCGAATTTACCTTGCGCGGATTCGAATCCGCGTCCGTTTTCCGGTTCCGTCGGAGCGATGCCGCAAGTCGCGCAGATGCCCGACCTCTAGCGGTATCCACGCGGTTCTCCTCGCGATGGATCGTCCTCGCTTCCTCGCTCGCTGCGGCGCTCGAAGATCCCGTCTGACTGCGCGTGATCCGCCGCGACATGTGGATCCAGAATCCTCGTCGAACGGGAAGTGGAGCAGTTGGGAACGGCACGCCCAGAGGAGAGAGAAAGTGGGAAGAACGAATGACGGCTAGGTCAGGGTTGCTGGCCCCGGACGTAGAATCCGTTCTTTTATAAAAAGTCAGTTTGCGGTTTTTCACAAAAACCCAGACTTATCCGAAATCCTGTCGGATTATCCATCGACTTGAAAACCATTTGCGTGTGACCCTCTAGGCCCAAATACCAGTCCAGTTAATAGCCCATTAAGTCCAGTAACTCTTTACTGACCCACTGAATTAATTAATATCCTTATATTCAATTAATCAGCCGAATTTAATGTCCCACAATAAATTCGGACGGACTGCCGATCACGTTGGATGCCAAGCAACATCGCGTGATCCTGGATGGAACTGGGGTTATCGCAACCCTCTATTGGAACCTTTCTGTCATCGGTTAGCGCGCGGATATAATCCTTCATCCGTACAATGTTCCCGAATCGACCTAGGGCATGGTTTACTGTTAAACCCTATTTGGTCGATTCACTTGAATCAGATGCTGCTATTCTGAATCCGATAACTCCTTATCGATTACAGAGTCCGCCCTGGCCAGGGACTTTAAGCGCATCATTCCCGGAACATTCTCTCTCAAACAACCGAGAGCGGATGATCCCGCATTGAACACACAATTACCTTCGAGGGCAATTTCCTGAACCCGATCACTTGACTTATTGATATCCCATGGTTAGGGATTCGTTCGTCAAGGTCAAAGCTCAGAAACCTACCAACAAGGTATCCTTGGAGTCTCAGGTCCAAGGATCATCCACGCAACCGTGACAATTGAATCGAGCTGGTTAACAGTGAGGTGATTACCATCCAGCGATTCATAGTCGGATCAGTTCAGTGAACTCATTCACCAATGAGCACCTATAGGTTCAGCATAGTGTCTCCACACAAGTGACTTATGGGATCAGTCACCCTCATCATATGAGCTGAAGTAACCTATACTAGTCTATCCGGATGTTCGATGTCCTATCTCAAACATCCTATGACTAGGAACAATTAAGAACATGTGTTTATAAGTCTTCGGTCCCGTAATTATGATCTCATCATAATCCAAAGACTATTGCACATGTTCATGGACTTCATCGTGATACGATAAACACAGATCGAATTAATTACACACAATGAATTATTGCCATTTATTAATAATCTGAATATGTACACAGTATCGGATTGGCTTTGAGACCATCTAATACTAACAATCTCCCACTTGGGCTAAAGCCAATCACTTTTATACAGAATACCCATATTCTCTAAGTGACGCTCAAAAACATTTTGAGACAAAGGCTTTGTAAGTGGATCTGCTATGTTGTCGGCTGAGGGAACTCTTTCCACCACGACATCTCCTCGAGCTATAATCTCTCTGATCAGATGAAAGCGCCGCAGAATGTGCTTCGACTTCTGATGAGACCTCGGCTCTTTCGCTTGAGCAATCGCCCCATTGTTGTCACACAGCAGTGGGACGGGACCAGATATGCTTTCCACCACACCAAGATCGCTGATGAATTTCTTCATCCACACATCTTCCTTGGCGGCTTCAGCAGCAGCAATATACTCGGCTTCTGTTGTCGAATCAGCAGTGGTTTCCTGCTTGGAACTTTTCCAGCTCACTGCTCCCCCGTTGAGTGTGAAAATAAAACCTGATGTTGACTTGCTATCGTCAGGATCAGACTGAAAACTCGAGTCAGTATATCCTTGCAGCTTTAAGTCTCCTCCTCCATAGACTAGAAATAGATCCTTAGTCCTTCTCAAGTACTTAAGGATGCATTTCACAGCCTTCCAGTGTTCATCACCTGGATCTGCCTGATGTCTGCTCGTAACACTTAGAGCATATGCTACATCAGGTCTGGTACATAGCATGGCATACATGATGGACCCTATGGCAGAAGCATAAGGGACTCTATCCATCATTGCCCTCTCTTCAGGTGTCTTGGGAGACTGACCTTTAGAGAGTGAAATTCCATGTCTCATCGGTATGAGACCTCTCTTGGAATTTTCCATGCCAAACCTTTTGACAATGGTTTCTATGTACATGGATTGGGTTAAAGCCAGCATCTTCTTTGATCTATCTCTATAGATCCGTATTCCCAATACGTAAGATGCTTCTCCCAAATCCTTCATGGAGAAGTTCTTTGACAACCATATCTTTACTGATGACATCATTCCTACATCATTCCCAATGAGTAGGATGTCGTCAACGTAAAGAACCAGAAATGTGATTGCGCTCCCACTGTTTTTCTTGTATACACAGGGCTCATCTTCATTTTTAATGAAGCCATAAGATTTGATCGCCTCATCAAATCTTATGTTCCAGCTTCGGGATGCTTGCTTCAGTCCATAAATGGACCTCTGCAACTTGCATACCATGTCTGGAGATTCTTTGGATGTGAATCCTTCTGGTTGTATCATATACACCTCCTCCTCAAGGTTTCCATTGAGGAAGGCAGTCTTCACATCCATCTGCCAGATTTCATAATCATGGTAGGCAGCAATGGCGAGAAGAATTCTAATAGACTTAATCATAGCAACGGGCGAAAAAGTTTCGTCATAGTCAACACCTTGTCTTTGACGATAGCCTTTTGCCACTAATCTTGCCTTGTAAGTCTCAATACGTCCATCTGCACCGATCTTTCTTTTAAAGATCCATTTGCAGCCGATAGGTACTATATCATCGGATAAATCCACCAAGTTCCAAACTTGGTTGATGTACATGGACTGTATTTCAGAATTCATGGCTTCCCGCCATTTCCCGGCCTCTGGACTTTCAATGGCCTCCTGGTAAGTCTTAGGATCATCATCCTCATTATAGAATATCCTTGAACCATCCAAATTAATATGTCCCACATATCTTTCTGGTGGTTTAGGTACTCTTTCAGACCTACGAGGTTCCTGTGTATCATTTTGAACAGGTTCAGAAACTGATGGTTCATCTAATGAACCATTGCCAGTTTGCGGGTCTGGAACTTCTTCCAGAATTACTTTACTCCCACTGTCCTTCTGGAGAATATAATCTTCTTCCAAAAAGACAGCTCTCCTGGCCACAAACACCTTTTGTTCGCCAGGATGATAGAAGTAATATCCATAAGTTTCCTTTGGATATCCCACAAATCTGCATTTGTCAGTTCTGGATTCCAGCTTATCTGCGTCATGTCTTTTAACATGAGCAGGACATCCCCAGACTTTAACATGTTTAAGGTCTGGTTTCCTTCCATTCCATATCTCATATGGAGTGGTCTCAACAGATTTGCTGGGTACCTTGTTCAGGATATACATAGCCGAACTAAGTGCATATCCCCATAAGGACACTGGTAATTTGGACATGCTCATCATGGATCGCACCATTTCCATTAATGTGCGATTTCTCCTTTCTGATACACCATTCATCTGAGGTGTATAAGGAGGTGTAAGCTGAGAAAGGATACCATTATCCTTTAAGTATTTAATGAACTCAGTACTCAAGTATTCACCACCCCGATCAGATCGGATGGTTTTTATACTCTTTCCTGTTTGTTTTTCTACTTCATTCTTAAATTCTCTGAATTTCTCAAAGGCTTCAGATTTATACTTCAATAAGTATACATATCCAAACCTTGAGTAATCATCAGTGAATGTAATGAAGTATGAGAAACCACCAATGGCTTGGGTTGACATAGGACCACATACATCTGAATGTATCAGTTCTAATATGCCTTTGGCTCGTTCTCCAGTTCCACTAAATGGAGACTTAGTCATTTTACCCATTAAACATGACTCACAGGTTGCATATGATTCATAATCAAATGGATCCAAATATCCATCTTTATGCAACCTTTGGAGTCTGTTTTCACCAATGTGTCCAAGCCTACAATGCCACAAGTAGGCTTTGTTCATTTCATACTTACTTCTCTTAATCGAAGAACCGATATGTAAATTATCATGAGACACATTCAATAGATACAATCCATTGGACAAAATAGCAGAAGCTATTAATTTATTTCTGAAATAAATTGAACAACTATTGTTCCCAAAATTTAAATTGTATCCAATTCTATCTAAACATGAAATAGAAATGATGTTCCTTATTATGCTAGGTACATAATAACATTCATCTAATATAAATGTGTCTCCGGATGGTAGCTTGAGCTTCACTGTCCCCACAGCGATCGCCGCAACTCTTGCGCCGTTACCTAGTCTCAGCTCCACCTCGCCGGTCCTCAGCTTACGCCTTCTTGTCAGTGCCTGCACAGAATTGCAGATATGAGATACACATCCAGTATCTAATACCCATGATGTACAATCTCTTATTGACAAGTTTATATCTATCATATAGATACCTGAAGCGTCCTGCTGCTTCACAGTTCCTTGAGCCTTGTCCTTGAGGTATTCCTTGCAATTCCTCTTCCAATGCCCTTTCTGGTGACAGTAGAAGCAATCACCTTTCTCAGCACTTTTACCCTTGTCTTTCTTGGTGACCTTTGCCTTTCTCTGAACCTTATTCTTATTCTTTCGAAAAGCTTGGACTGCAAGTCTTTTCCTGTTGGTCTTACCAACCATTAGGACTTGGGGTTTATCCTTCACAAGGTTCCCCTCAGCAGTCTTTAACATGTTCAGCAGTTCAGCTAAGGTGGCCTGGATCTTGTTCATGTTGAAATTGACAATGAACTGAGCATATGAAGGTGGAAGTGAAGACAACACAAGGTCTGTGTGCATCTCCTTGGGAAGTGTAACCCCAAGAGCATCCAGCCTCTCCACCCATTCAATCATCTTCAGCACTTGATTCTGTACTGAAGTTCCCTCTGCCATCTGAGCCTTGAACAGATTCTTCGATATCTCATATCGTTCGATTCTGCTCTGCTCACCAAAGAGCTCCTTCAAATGGAGCATGATGGATCTAGCATCCATCTCTTCATGTTGCCTCTGCAACTCATTGCTCATAGAGGCTAACATATAGCATTGGGCCATGGTGGAATCCTCCTTCCATTTTTCATACGCTATCATTTCCTCCTCTGGAGCATCTAATGCTGGTTCAGCAGGAGGTTGAGTATCCAAGACGTAGGCAATCTGCTCAGACCTGAGGACTATCTTCAGGTTTCTGAGCCAGTCTGAGTAATTGGTGCCTGTCAAACGGTTGGCATCAAGTATGCCTCGCAACGGGTTATGATGCGACATTCTCGCCTACAGGAGATAATCAATTGATAATTAGCAGATATTCAGATTATCTAAAACAAGATATGGTCTTTTATTATCTAGTTTTATTCCCACTAATTTTCGACGGACTGTATAACCTTCAGATATACAGAACGGGAGACGCCGACTGTCTCCTAGTGGGGATCAGAATCTCCAAGCATCACAGTATGACCTCGGGTAAACACATAGTATCATACTGCTATCTCAGAGCAATCATCTCATGATAATTGCAACTCCTTGCAATATCCGATCGTACTTCGGCTCCCAAGTTTAATGGTCCCGGGTAAACACAGTAGACCATTATCCCCGGTCTAAGCTTTACCATCAATACGTGACAGAGTAAAGTAGAAACATAGTTCCCGGGTAAACACGTGGATGACTATATCGTTCCTCTACTCTTATCCAAAGGCATCTAATGCCATGATCAACAGTCCTCTCATCAGTTAATGACAGACCTCGGGTAAACACATAGTATCTGCCACCACCGAATTAAGTTCTATCAATCATATTGATGGAGAGCCACGCGGTACATTCTCAATGACTCGCGCTACGGCTTAGAGTTTGTAACGAAGGTTTTATTTATTTAATTTGGTCTCATCCTAGGTGATAGTATTAAATATATCGAATATATTTATTAATACTAATAACCTAGCAAATATAAAGCACACGCATCACATACATGTCATTAGTGTGGTCATGGACGGCACTGCGGTTTGACTTGAGCCAGACAGTCAAACGCACACATTCACACAATATAACAACTTATATCATGAGTCTGCAAACCCATGAATGCAATGAACTCCTTCATTTTCATCTAGTCAGCAGTTGTGGATCATCCTCGCTCCGCGCGCATCCGCCTCGATCAAATTACATCGTAATTCTCAATTACATGATAATTTAAATGAGGAAGTCTTATGGCGATTACATCGAGGTGGAAGATAGAAGTACAATGGAATATGAGAGGGAGAGGTTCGCAGACCTCTATTTATTAATACACAATAAACCACACAATCACATTCCACATCCACAATTAATGCTCGTCCATGACCACCATGTGTTTTATTAAACAAACCACACATGAATTGCGCATCAAATGGCTAAATAAAATTTTCGAAAATAACTTATAATTTTGGTTTCATAAAACCAGGGACCAATCAAAATTGGATTTAGGATTTTCGAAAACTTTAGTATTTATTTCAAGCATACTAATTTAAATCTAATTTAAACAAGCAAATAAATGCACATCAATAAATGCACATAAACTCTAATTTGACAAGATTGTAACATTCCATGCAGATAAGATTAACTGGCATTAAATTATAAATTTAACAATTAAATTTATTCCCCAATTATTTCCTTTAATCTAACAAGTAGATTGAATTAACAACAACTTGTTAATTACAATTTTAATCTATATTAATCTAATTATTGGACCATAAAATTAAAAACAGAGCTCAATCTTATTGTAAAATTTCATTACAAATGAAAATTAAATTCTGTTTTTAATTTGGAACAAAAACAGATTAATTAAGGATTAAAAACAAAAACAAAAAATAAAGGGGAAAGGGGGCAACGGTCTAATGGACCGGACCGGACCTGGGCCGAGCCCAGCCGGTCCCTGGCTCGGACCCAGGTCCGCCCACAAGGGCGCGGACCTGGTCCGGGTCCAGGGCCGACTGGCTCGGACCCGGGGGCCCGGCCAGGCCCGTCGGGCCCACCCCCCCCACCCGAGCGCAGCTAGGAAACCCTAGCTGCGCGCAGGGTGGGGGGCGGCGGCTCCCTGCCGCCGGCAACCTGCCCCGCAGGTGCCGGCCGGCAGGGCCCCGGCCGTGGGGCGGTCTCCGGTGCCCGGAGGCACCGGTGCCGTCGCCGGCAACCCCTGGTTGCCGGCGGGGAGCTTCCAAAACACACCCCCCCCCCCCCGAAATCCGTTTTCTGCAAAAAAATTAGGAACCCCATATCTTTGAAAAATAAAAATAAATCTAGGGGTTTATGATCCTCCCGGTCATGATACAAGATCAGAATCTCGATCCACGACCCCATGGAAGGAATCCCATGCCCCATCGAGCCCTTCCCAACGCTTGGGATGCCCGTGAACAATCCGATACGAGTAGTTCTTCGTCCAGCGAAGAACACACACGAAAATTGCAGAAAAATAAAATTTTAATGCTTACAGTTTCTCTTAAACTTGCTGTGTTCATCTCATGAACGCATCATATGCATGGAATCAATTACAAAATTATCAAAAAGAGATCGAAACGGCGAAAACACAGTGGAACCTCGCTCTGATACCACTGTTGGGATCGCTGTGTCGGGATCCGATCCTAAAACGCAGCGGAATAAAGGAGTTCGGGATCGGATCTGTCCCGTTTCGGTCGTTAAAACTAAACTGGTGTAAACCGAATTTACCTTGCGCGGATTCGAATCCGCGTCTGTTTTCCGGTTCCGTCGGAGCGATGCCGCAAGTCGCGCAGATGCCCGACCTCTAGCGGTATCCACGCGGTTCTCCTCGCGATGGATCGTCCTCGCTTCCTCGCTCGCTGCGGCGCTCGAAGATCCCGTCTGACTGCGCGTGATCCGCCGCGACATGCGGATCCAGAATCCTCGTCGAACGGGAAGTGGAGCAGTTGGGAACGGCACGCCCAGAGGAGAGAGAAAGTGGGAAGAACGAATGACGGCTAGGTCAGGGTTGCTGGCCCCGGACGTAGAATCCGTTCTTTTATAAAAAGTCAGTTTGCGGTTTTTCACAAAAACCCAGACTTATCCGAAATCCTGTCGGATTATCCATCGACTTGAAAACCATTTGCGTGTGACCCTCTAGGCCCAAATACCAGTCCAGTTAATAGCCCATTAAGTCCAGTAACTCTTTACTGACCCACTGAATTAATTAATATCCTTATATTCAATTAATCAGCCGAATTTAATGTCCCACAATAAATTCGGACGGACTGCCGATCACGTTGGATGCCAAGCAACATCGCGTGATCCTGGATGGAACTGGGGTTATCGCAACCCTCTATTGGAACCTTTCTGTCATCGGTTAGCGCGCGGATATAATCCTTCATCCGTACAATGTTCCCGAATCGACCTAGGGCATGGTTTACTGTTAAACCCTATTTGGTCGATTCACTTGAATCAGATGCTGCTATTCTGAATCCGATAACTCCTTATCGATTACAGAGTCCGCCCTGGCCAGGGACTTTAAGCGCATCATTCCCGGAACATTCTCTCTCAAACAACCGAGAGCGGATGATCCCGCATTGAACACACAATTACCTTCGAGGGCAATTTCCTGAACCCGATCACTTGACTTATTGATATCCCATGGTTAGGGATTCGTTCGTCAAGGTCAAAGCTCAGAAACCTACCAACAAGGTATCCTTGGAGTCTCAGGTCCAAGGATCATCCACGCAACCGTGACAATTGAATCGAGCTGGTTAACAGTGAGGTGACTACCATCCAGCGATTCATAGTCGGATCAGTTCAGTGAACTCATTCACCAATGAGCACCTATAGGTTCAGCATAGTGTCTCCACACAAGTGACTTATGGGATCAGTCACCCTCATCATATGAGCTGAAGTAACCTATACTAGTCTATCCGGATGTTCGATGTCCTATCTCAAACATCCTATGACTAGGAACAATTAAGAACATGTGTTTATAAGTCTTCGGTCCCATAATTATGATCTCATCATAATCCAAAGACTATTGCACATGTTCATGGACTTCATCGTGATACGATAAACACAGATCGAATTAATTACACACAATGAATTATTGCCATTTATTAATAATCTGAATATGTACACAGTATCGGATTGGCTTTGAGACCATCTAATACTAACATTATCAATATCTAACACTTCTTTTCTTGTTTGTAGCAATGTCTGGGATCCGGGGCCTCCTCAGCCGGATAGCCCAGCAGCGCGGCCAACCCCAGCCATCTCGCCCGCAGGCAGCAGGAGGGTCTGGACGAGGCGTCGTGGCCCCAGGCATCCGAGCCGGGATCACGATGACGGTGGCTTCCTCAGAGGGCCGTGCCGCCGCTGCCGCTCTTGAGAGGGAGCGGAAAAGCAAGTCGGCCGCCCGAAGGGGCGGTCGTTCATCGAAGCGGAGCCGGGCGGACGAGCCTGGCGAGGCGGAGCCCGCCCCGGCTAAGAGATCCGCCGTGGCCCGAAGGGCCCCGAGGCCGGCGTCCCCCGAAGCGCCGAGGGGCGACTCTCCCCCGGCCACGATGGCGGGGGCGGAGGACCAGGAAGGCACTGGGCCGCAGGCGCCTCGCGCGCAGGAACGCGAGCTGTGGGTCCCCGATCTGGGGATCTATAGAGACGAGAGCGTGGAGGATTCGCAGACGTGCCTTCGTCTGCTTCGCGGCCTCACCCTCCCGTCTGCCCTGGAGGAGCTGAAGGATCACTCGGCCACTGATCTGGCGATGATCAGCGCCCGATTGGCGGTCCAGGTAAGAAGCTTCTCAGTGTGCTTCAGTCTAGCATTCATCTGAGATTATTTCGGATCTGCTGACCTTTATCCGCTTTCGGCTGTAAGCCGCGGTCACGGGTAGCGTCCTGATCCAACGTCAGGCGCTCCTCCGAGATCAATTCCTGGAGGCCGAGAGGGCGTCGGCCTCGGCGGGCTCGGGCGAGGGTCCCTCGGCGGGGCGCGACTTTGAGTCCAGCGTCGACTGGCTCTTAGCCGCGAACGCCCGGATGCGGGCTCAGCTGGAGGAGCAGGCAGCGGCGACCCGAGCTTCTTCCGAGGCCAAGGCGAAGGCCGAATGGGAGAAGGAGAAGGCCGAGCGGGAGCTGGCGGCGGTCCAGGCTGAAAATCGGGCCTTTAAGGCCCAAATCCATGACAAGGATGCCCGGCGGGCCTCAGATAGCCGTCGCCATGCCGAGGAGCTGTCGGCCTTGAAGCTGGATCTGGAAACTAAGGCCAAGGAGGTTGTTAGTTCGGCCGTGGCTGACTACAAGGCTGGCCCAGACTTCGCCGAGGAGATAATCCAGGCGCAGCTTCTGGCGGCCTCCTTGGTCTTCTTCATCGGGCTGGCTGCTGCCCAGAAGGCTTGCCCAACCGTGGACCTGACCGGGATTGCCCTGCCGACGGACGAGGAAGGCGAAGAGCTCCTGTCCTGGTGGAAGGGGCTTGCGGCTGAGAGGGCCTCAGCCTCGGCAGAAGGCGACGAGACCGTTCCAGTCGAGGCGACCCCCGTTGAGACCGCCCCGTCCGAAGCCGTGCAGATAGTCGATTCTCCCTCCCCATCTCCGGGCCAGAGCCCAGTTGATGTGGATGAGGGAAATACCGAGGGCTAATACGGGGGCCAGTCCCGGTTTTTGTTCTTCTCTTTTGTAAGCATGCGGCCAGATGGACGGCCGATTTTGTACTTCCTTTGCAGTATATATACAGGAAGTATTTTTTGCTTTACCTTGGTGTTGTGTATGAACGACTAAATCCGAGACCTTGTCGTTGTTTTAGTTGCGGCTCGCATGGCCGAGACCCGATGTAGGTTCGGATACGAAGTCGTTAAAGTATCGCCACCGATAGTATATGCGGCTGGGGCCTTTACTAACGTGGTTCATACGATCCGAGGGGATGTCCTGCCGCTCCCGATACGGTTTGCGTGGCCGAAGCCACTCCCGGCTTGGTTTACGCGGACTTAGAGACATACCTTGCCACTTCCCAATCCGGTATACATGGCCGAAGCCAACCTCGGATCAGGTTACCTGCGGGCTTAGAATAGAACATCATGCCGCTCCCGATACGGTTTGCATGGCCGAAGCCACTCCCGGTACGGTTTACACGGACTTAGAGACATACCTTGCCGCTTCCCGATCCGGTATATATGGCCGAAGCCACCCTCGGATCAGGTTACCTGCGGGCTTAGAATAGAACATCATGCCGCTCCCGATACGGTTTGCATGGCCAAAACCACTCCCGGTACGGTTTACACGGACTTAGAGACATACCTTGCCGCTTCCCGATCCGGTATACATGGCCGAAGCCACCCTCGGATCAGGTTACCTGCGGGCTTAGAATAGAACATCATGCCGCTCCCGATACGGTTTGCATGGCCGAAGCCACTCCCGGTACGGTTTACACGGACTTAGACATACCTTGCCGCTTCCCGATCCGGTATACATGGCCGAAGCCACCCTCGGATCAGGTTACCTGCGGGCTTAGAATAGAACATCATGCCGCTCCCGATATGGTTTGCATGGCCGAAGCCACTCCCGGTACGGTTTACACGGACTTAGAGACATACCTTGCCGCTTCCCGATCCGGTATACATGGCCGAAGCCACCCTCGGATCAAGTTACCTGCGGGCTTAGAATAGAACATCATGCCGCTCCCGATACGGTTTGCATGGCCGAAGCCACTCCCGGTACGGTTTACACGGACTTAGAGACATACCTTGCCGCTTCCCGATCCGGTATACATGGCCGAAGCCACCCTCGGATCAAGTTACCTGCGGGCTTAGAATAGAACATCATGCCGCTCCCGATACGGTTTGCATGGCCGAAGCCACTCCCAGTACAGTTTACACGGACTTAGAGATATACCTAGGTTTTCTGAAGAAGAGACCTTTATTCATGCCTTCCGGCTAAAATCCGGGAGAAGTGGTTTACATAAAATAACGTCGAAGGCATTCCACATTCCAGATGCGAGGGAGAGGTTGGCCCGAAAGGGTCTCCAACCGATAAGCCCCTCGTCTGATTACCTCTTTGACCCGATATGACCCCTCCCAGTTGGGGGCAAGCTTTCCTGCGGCTTCGGCCGGTTTAGAAGCATGAGCATTCCTTAACACGAGGCTCCCGATTTCAAAGCTTCGGGGCTTCACTCGAGTGTTGTGGTACCTGGCCATGCGCTGCTGATAAACCGCTAGCCGAACGCGACCCTTATCTCGGGTTTCTTCTATGAGGTCCAGATGATCCTTCAAGCCTTCTTCGTTGGCCTCTGGATCGTAGGTAATGACTCTTGGAGAGGGAAGGCCGATTTCTACTGGAATAACGGCTTCTATCTCATAAGCCATGCGAAATGGAGTTTCGCCGGTAGGGGTTTGGCTCGTAGTCCGATATGCCCATAGAACACTCGGTAGCTCCTCTGCCCATCGGCCTTTGGCTTTGCCGAGGCGGGTTTTCAGTCCCTGCAACAGGCTTCGGTTGGTGACTTCGACCTGGCCGTTTGCCCGAGGGTGTGCTACCGAAGTGAACTTATGAATGATGCCGAAGCCGGCACAGTTATCGTTGAACCGACGGCTATCGAACTGCTTGCCGTTGTCCGAAATGACGGCCCGGGGGATGCCGAACCGGCAAATGATGGACTTCCATACGAAGTTCCAAGCATTGCTATCGGTTATTGACGCGAGGGGTTCGGCTTCTACCCACTTGGTGAAATAGTCTACTGCCACGATGAGGAATTTCCTTTGGCCGGTGGCAATGGGAAAAGGCCCCAGGAGGTCGATTCCCCATTGAGCGAAAGGCCAGGGGTCGGATAAGGGGGTCAGAAGGGTGGCTGCCTGGTGGATGAGGGAGCTGAACCTCTGGCACTGATCACAGCGCCGTACGAGGGCTAAAGCGTCCTCTCGGAGTGTCGGCCACCAGTATCCTTACCTCAGAAGTTTGTGAGCCAGGGCCCTTCCTCCCGCATGTGCTTCGTATACCCCTTCGTGTACTTCTCTCATGGCGTAGTCGGCTTCAGTCGGGCCGAGGCACCGTAACAGTGGTCGGCCGAAGGATTTCTTGTACAATAGCCCGTCCAGAAGGAGGAAGTGGGATGAGCGTTGTCGAACGTGCTTCGCTTCCCTTGAATCTGGCGGGACTTCCCCTCGGAGGAGAAAAGTGACGAGGGGAGTCATCCAGGTCTCGACTTCGGCCTCGGTTATTTGCATGGCCTCAGGCTCGCCGAGGCTTGGTTCTGTGAGTTCCTCTACTAGGATCATTCAGCCTCCTCCCCCGTCTTGGGTTGACGCCAGCCGGGAAAGGGCATCGGCTCGGGCATTCTCGGCTCTCAGGATTCGAACGATTTCATAAGAATTGAATTGAGCGAGGATCTTACGAGTCACCTGGAGATAAGATGCCATTATCGCGTCCCGAGCTTCGTATTCCCCGGAGACATGACTGGCGATCAGATGAGAGTCGCTGAAGGCTTTTAGGTTCCGGGCACCGAGCTTCCTCGCGGCCCGGAGGCCGAAAATGAGGGCTTCATACTCGGCGGCATTATTAGTGGCTGGAAAGGAGAAGTGCAATGCGTACTCCGTGACGACTCCTTCGGGCGATGCCAGGATCCATCCGGCGCCGCTGCCCGTGGAGCAAGCGGAGCCGTCTACATAAAGTCGCCACTCGTCCGCCAGTGTGTGAGCCGAAGTGCCCTCAGCTTCGGGTACATCGACTTCCGGCTGAGGTGCCGAGGAAGTGCTGGGAGTGAGTTCGGCGATAAAGTCGGCTAATGCCTGGGCTTTTATTGCTATCCGAGGTGCGTAGGAGATGTCGAATTCTCCTAGCTCAATCGCCCATTTTGCCAGTCTGCCGGATACCTCCGGCCGGGAGAGAATCTGCCTCAGGGGCTGGTCGGTGAGAACCTTTACCGAATGGGCAAGAAAATAAGGCCGGAGCCTCCTCGCGGACGAGACGAGGGCCAAAGCCAATTTTTCCAGAGCGAGATACCGGAGTTCTGCGCCTTGAAGGGCTCGGCTGGTATAGTAGACTGGCTTCTGAACGCCATCTTGCTCTTGGATGAGGACGACGCTGATAGCTGCCTCGGATACCGCGAGGTAAAGGCTCAGTGGTTCCCCGGGGACTGGCTTAGAAAGAATGGGGACAGTAGAGAGGTAGGCCTTCAGCTGGTCGAAGGCTGCCTGGCACTCATCCGTCCAGGCGAAGCTATTGACCTTCTTCAATAACTTGAAGAAGGGGAAGCAGTAATCTGCCGCTCTTGACATGAAGCGGCTTAGGGCTGCGATCCTTCCATTTAGCTTTTGCATCTCTCGGAGGTTTGCCGGAGGGCGCATCTGTATGATGGCCGAAACCTTCTCGGGGTTAGTTTCTACCCCTCGGTGGGTGACCATGTAGCCGAGGAACTTCCCGGAGGCCACCCCGAAGGCGCACTTGGTCGGGTTCAGCTTCATCTTATATCGCCGCAGGGCGGAGAACGTCTCGGCTAAGTCGGCCAAGTGTTCTGCAGCGACGCGGCTCTTGACCAGCATGTCGTCTATATAGACCTCCATGTTGCGGCCGAGCTGTGGGGCGAACACTTTATTGACGAGGCGCTGATATTTCGCGCCAGCATTCTTCAAACCGAAGGGCATCCGGGTATAGCAATATAGACCCAGATCGGTCATAAAGTTGGTTTTGCTTTCATCCCCCGGATGCATTCGGATCTGGTGATAGCCTGAATAGGCTTCGAGGAAGCTCAAGAGTTCGTGGCCGGAGGTTGCATCCACCACCTGATCTATCCGAGGTAGCAGGAAGCTATCCATCGGACAGGCCTTGTTGAGGTTGGTGAAGTCCACGCACATTCGCCACTTGCCATCCTTCTTCGGCACCATCACTACGTTAGCGATCCATTCCGGGTGATGTACCTCTCGGAGGTGTCCGGCGTCCAGCCCCTTCTTCACTTCAGCTTGAATGGCGGCTCTCCTTTCCTGATTGAAGGTACGCCGCTTCTACTTAACCGGGGGCTGGTTAGGATCGGTGTGTAGTCGGTGTTCCGCTACTTCTGGGTCAACCTCGGGCATGTCTGTTGGAGACCAGGCGAAGATGTCGAGATTCTTTTTTAAGAATTCGGTGAGCTTTTCCGCTTCGATTTTCTCCAGGCCGGAGCCTATCATCAGGGTTCGTCCTTCGCCTCTCGGAACCGAAATGGCGACGAGTGCTTCTCCCGGGGACGCCTCGGCTGATGATTCGATCGCCAAGGATTCGGCTGCAGCCTTCCCTTTGACCGAAATCATATAGCATTGCCGGACTGCTTCTTGATTTCCCTTGGCCTCGCCTATTCCATGACTAGTATGAAACTTTAGCTTTTGATGGAAAGACGAAGGCACGGCTCCGACCCCGCCGATTAGCCTTCGGCCGAAGATGGCGTTGTAGGCTGAATCGATTTTCACAACGGCAAAATCCGTTTCAACGGTTAGTTGCCGGGGGGCAGAGCCTATAGTTACAGGGAGTCAGACAATGCCTTCTACTCGGCAGGGCGAACCATTAAAACCGAAGAGGGGGCCCCGGTGAGGCTTCATATTAGCCTCACTCAATCCCATTTTTACAAAGCAATCGTAAAATAAGATGTTCGGGGCACTTCCATTATCGACAAAAATACGATGTACATCGTAACTGTTTATTACAGCGTTTATGACGAGGGCGTCGTCGTGAGGGACCTGAATATCAACCAGGTCCTCTGAGCCGAAGGTAATATCTTCTTGGCGAAGCCGCTTCGGCTCGACGTCGATCGTCGCTATAATGGCAGAGCTGCACTGCCGCTGCCTTGATCCTTCTCCCGGCCCTCCGGATATCATCATAATGGACCCAGAGCTGGGTCTTTGATGGGATGCTTCCACCGGGGCCGAGGTGACCTTCGGCGGAGGAGCAACTCCTTTCTCCGGGGGCTGCTGTTGCCTGGGCGTCTCAGAGACGTCTCGGTTTCGCTGTGGCGGGGGCTGCTCTCGTCGAAGCTGCGGCAGTCTTCCCTCTCGGATGAGGCGGTCGATTTCTTCTCGAAGGTGCCGGCACTCGTCCGTCGTATGGCCGATCTCCCGGTGATACTCGCAGTATTTGCCGGGGTCCCTTCGGGGAAGATCTGTCCTCATGCGCTCTGGTCGCCGGATCATGCCCTTCACCTCCATGAGCATTCGGGAAGGGGAAGCAGGCAGGGGTAGGTACCGCTGTTGAGGGTCCCGTCGCCTCTCTCGGTCCCACTCCTCCCTGCGATATCGCTTTCGGGAGGGCTCTTGATCTTCGGGCCGAGGTCGGACCACCTGGGGGGCAGGTGCCGAGGCTGCTTCGGCTGCGCCTTTACCTTTGGACATCATCAGGGCCTCCCGGTTGATATACTTGTGGGCCCGGGCTACGAGGTCCTGGAAGGTAGGGGGATGGCGTTTCCCGATGGAGCCGAGGAGCCCTTCGTCCCGACACCCGCTGATCACGGCCGAGACCGCAATCGAGCTATCAAGGTTTGGGATTTGGGCGGCCTCGGTCCGAAACTTGGTAAAATACTCCTGGAGAGTTTCGGTGGGGCCTTACCAGATAGCCAGTAGGCTGGCGGAAGTTTTACACTGCCGGGTGGCATTATAAAACTGGTCGATAAACAGTTAGCCCAACTGGACCAGGGAGTGGATGGAGTTGGGGGCCAGTGTCTCGAACCAGGTAAGGGCAGTCTTCTCAAGGGTGAGGGGAAAAAGTCGGCAGCGGACTGCCTCGGCGACCCCTCGGATCGAGAGGTATGTGTTGAATCTCTGGAAATGACAGACCGGATCTGTCATTCCGTCGTAGAGAGGGCTCTTTGGTGGTTTGAAATTGGGAGGCACCTTGGTAGCCAGGAGCTCTGGCGTGAACAGGGTTTGCTCCAGGATGTTGCTAGCAAGGGGCGCCCCGTAGGGCCGAGACACCATCTGCTGCATTTCCTTCCGCATTGCCGTCAGCCGTCGGTCCAGGTCCGGGGCGGTCGAGGTGGCGACTGATTGCCCTCCGGTCTTGGCCGGGCGAAATTCTGACGAAGCATAGCCTTGCTCCGTTATGCGGTCGGCGCGAGGGGCTCGGGCAGGCAGCGCCGAGGGCTCGCTGCGTGCCGTAGCGGTTTCGTCGGGGGAAACCGGTGTGGGCGTTGGCCGGAACCGTGTGTCTTGGACCGGGTAGAGTGGGGGGAGCTGTGCTTGCTGAGGTAGCTGTCCCAGCAATCCCATGCGCTGGGCGATGGCGGATACCATCTCCTGAAGAGGCGCGAGGGATGTGACGGCAGCGGCTAGCGTCGCCATTTGTTGCTGGAGCACTCCCACCCGGTCTTCTGCAGCGAGGGACTCTGGTATGACGGGCAGAGCCATGCTCGGTGGAGCAGAAGGGGCGCCTTCGGAAGGCAGCATCTGTGCCGAGGCTTCCCGCGTCTCTGCTTCGTTCTGTCCGGATCGTCGAGTTATAGGTCGTTGAGACATGACTTGTTTGCTTGATTCCCACAGACGGCGCCACGTGATGTAGCCGAAGCTATCACGACCGGATTCCGAAGCTGGAATCCGAAGTTTTGGATCCGGAGCTGGGTCGGATCGGTGCAAGAGGCCCGACAGGGATCCGGGAGACGCAGAAACGTGGTTGGAGATCCGCGGCCGAGAGTCGCTTGCTCTGAGGTAGGCTTGTCCCCGGATGGCGGAGCCGAGGTTCCTCCGGCTGACGGGCGGGCAACGCGGAACCGAGTCTCCCTCGGTTGAAGGCAGCCGGCGTACGGCGTCGAAACCGGAGGGAGAAGTCCGAGGTCGGCGGCCGAGACCGACTCGGGGAGGTCGGCGATGATTCGAACCAAGCCTCTGCAGGAGGGGAAGAAGAAGAGGCCGGTCAGTAGGAGTCCCGGGCTTCGGCCCTTAGGAACCCCCTCCGACGGTTAAGTTAGCTTCTGAAGAAGATTCGATTCAGAAGGCAAAGAGTAGCTTTAATGCTATTTGGACTATGGTCCTTGAGGGTCTTGGAGACATACCTTTGACAATAAATAGCGTGGTATTTATAGCGAAGGATAGAGGATGGTTAACAGTGATAGCCGATATGGGACTATGTTTCGGGCTTATTGGTAAACCGCCACAGTGCCTAGTCCTTCACCGGAGTGGGCCGAACACGGCTGTTGGGCCGAAGGGGGTTGGGCCGCTGATGGGCCAAAGCCTGCTGGGCCGAGGGCTACTGTGCCGCTTACGGGCCGAAGGCTTTTGGGTCGCTAATGGGCCGAAGGCTTCCTGAAGGCCTTCTATTACTGCTGCTGGGCTGAACCGGGGTCGGACTTGTTTTGATGGGCCGAATCGGATTCTGCCTCATCAGAAAGTAATAGATTAATGTACATATAAAAAATTATGTCTCTCTGTATTTAGCCCCACTTTGTTTGCAAAATTAGAGAAGAATAAGACCTTTTATTCTTAGAATAAGACTAATTCTAATTTGATGAGCGGAATGACTTATACCGCATTAGAATTGCTTGTACTAGAATAAAAAGAATAAACAATTCGACTATAGACCTAAGAATTACTTATCCTTTTTATTCCACCAGTAGATCCCACATAACTATCAAAGCTAAACATCTCTTATTCTAATATACGTTATTTTGAATAAGTAATTTCGGATAACCTACTCTGCAAATAAATTGAGACGAAATACCCTTACGTAATGGGTATTTGCATATTCCATGTGCAAATATGAATTTAAATGCTAATAATCATCCAACTGTAAAAGTAGTATTCATACTTGTAATAATTGAATACGGTTGTAAATCAAATACAGCAAAAGGTTCATAGAAAAGAATAAATAACCTTAAAAGATAAAATTTGAATGTGTGCTTAAAATTCAAGGATAACAATCATGTTTAAAAAACATATAATTTTTTTATTCTGTAAGAATTACTCGAATATAAATAATTTATAGAGTATGCACTTATGTTTGGTAATATCTGAAGCAAATATGGAAACGAACACATTTACACGTGTTTGCATCCCTGATACTACGCACCAACGGATCCAACAGAACCGGCCTACGAGCTTTTATTTATTTATTTTTGAAGATGAAAAAGACAATGTCAAGTCTCCCGATAGACTTGACAAGAAACCCCGGTTCGCCAGCAGAATAAATGTTTGTTTGGCAGATAGGGAATGAGTTCGGATCCCCTACGGTCCAACGTCGACCGTAGGGGATCCGAACTCATAGTGAATACACAGCAGACGTGGTTGCTGCGACCCGATCCACACGGGGACCACGTCCACCACCCCTGCGTCAAGACCAAGATTTTATTTTCACGCATGCCCGGTCCCTTTCCCTTCCACAACGATCGAGTTGTTCCCCGCCCTCTGATGGGTGGCTCCTGTCGCTCTGATGCAGATCTCATCGATCAGACGGTTCACATCGACGTAGGACGAGCCGCCCTCCTGCGTGGCCCTCCGGGCCATCCCCGCCAGCTCCTTGGCCCTGCTCCTCACCCCCGCCGCCTCCTCCCCCTCCTCCATCACCCCCTCCACCGCACTCCTTATCTCCTCCGCCGTCACCACCGTCCCCTCCTTCTCCGACAACGCCCACACCCGGTTTCCCACGGCTACCCCCACCCGCAGCACCTCCGCCACCAGCTTCTCGTTGTAGAACTGCTCCGCCGTCAGCGGCCACGTCACCATGGGGACCCCGGCGGCCACGGCCTCCAGGCACGAGTTCCACCCACAGTGCGTCACGAAGGCTCCCACCGCCGCGTGGCCGAGGATGGCTCTCTGAGGCGCCCACCCCCTTACCACTAACCCCATGCTCCCCCTCTCATCTGCCAGAGCGCCGCCGACCCAGATGAAGGGGCGGCCCAACGCCTGCAGCGCCGCCGCTATCTCGCCCATCTGGGCGTCAGAGAGCCGGAACCAACTTCCGAAGCAGACGTACACGACGGAGCCGGGCTCCTGACCGTCCAGCCAGCTCAGGCAGGCGGAGACGTCCTCGGCGGTGGCGCGCTCCGCGTGGAGGGAGACGGGGCCGACGTGCCAGGCCCTCCTCCCCAGGGCGCTCCTGTAGTGCTCGACGAAGTCCGGCTCCAGCTCGTAGAAGCTGTTTACTACCATGCCGTCGCTGTTGGCCTCAGAACGCGCCATGTTGTCCATTACAGACTCCAACTCCGGCGCCGACATGTCCGGCAGCTGGGTCCGGAGCAGCTCCACCCGGCGGGGGAGACCAGGGAGCACGACGGTCTCCGTGGACAGGCTCTCGCGGGGGGTCAGGTGGCGGTGGACGGCGTCGGCGGCACACGTGGCGAAGAAACTGGTGCCGTTGAAGGCGAGCGCCATCGGCACGCCGGCCTCCCGGGCGTCGCCCACCGCCCATGGGAAGAGGGCGTCGAACACCACGCAGGCCGGGCGCCGCTGCCGGAGGAGGCGCCGGAACGGTTCACGCATGGCGCCGACGGCGGCGGCGGCGACGGCGACGGCGGCGGAAAACCTCACCCTGTCCTCCGGAGGCAGCAACAAGGGGTTGTCGCACGATCCCTCCGGCGGGCCTGGGAGCAGCAGCAGCAGGAGGGAGTGGCCGGACCGGGAGGCGCCGTCGACTGCAGGCTGGACGGAGGGGGCGGTGGCGGGGTTGACGAGGATGGTGGCCCTGACGCCGTGAGTGGAGATCATCCGGGCCATGTCCACCATAGGGATGAGGTGACCTCTCGCCATGAACGGGAGGAAGAAGATATCTATCAGTGCAGGAGTAGTACTTTTCTCGGTGGCCATGGTGACCAGCTCTTGTGTCCTGCTAGCAGAAACAGCGCAACGAGGGAGAGGGAGAGGGAGAGGGAGAGGAGGAGGATGTAGAAGAACGGTTCACTACGGCAAGCAACAGGTTATTGCATCCTTGCCCTTGTCATGTACTTAAAACCTCAGCCTGCTATTGGAGGATTGACCCTCATTCTTTGATTTATATAGTTTATAACCGTTTATTAACAATAATTCTAAAATATTATTATTAAATCATATTTCATTGGGCAAAAGGACATTATAGAAAAATACTTCTTAAAATTCCATGCGAAAAGTCTCAAACAGGACTCACAGGCGTTGTGTGCGCGACGCACGCCGCGTGCATGGCGCGCAAGCACCGCACGCGGGCAACTGCCTAGGACTTTTTTTAGTCCTGCATGAAATCTTTACGAAAACGCTTCAAAAAAAATTTAAAAGTTAAAAACATAACTTATAAATTTTAAAAGATATTATTAAATTTAATATTATTTTATTTTTTAAAAAAATGGTTTTTTAAAATTTTTTAAATCATCTAATCAAAGATAAAATTATGTGAACGTATGAGATATGATGAGGTCAATCTTAAAAAAAACTCAAAAATCTTTAAAAAATTCGTAAAGTTCAGCAACTTTACTACATCACATGTAATATAGTAAGTATTACGCTTCTGTAAAAATCATTGCTGGCCAACCCAACCCTGGGTTTGAACCTGCGCACTCGGGTAGCTAGGTAACCCAATAAAGAGTTGCTCGCCTGGTGCATCTAAATGGGCCCAAATGGAACTAAACAGAATTACATCGAAAGTTTTTAGCTTGGTTTGGTTCCAAACACCTCTATATGCAACCCTCCCCCACAAGAGATTACATTTTTTATATCCTTAATTTTTTTAGATATTTAATTTATTTTCTTTCTTTTATCATATATCAGCCAATAAATTGTTTTATTAGGTTATTAATATGTATATGCAAACCCCACTCCATTCCATTTTCAAATTTTAGCGATGCGTTATCCAATTCTCATTTTGCATAATCATCTTTTTCTTGTCCTTCAGGAGTCTCTCTTTATATACATGGGAACGGATCAAATGAGCCTTGCATCTAATTCATTAATTTTTTAAAATATTCAAATAGGTCACTTAGGATTGTACCCATCTCCGGAGTTTTAATTTTCACCGTCCGATCTGGACGATCAATCTTAACTATCTAATCGAATAAGTATAAAAAATCAACGTCTAAATTTTTTGTAAAAATGGTCAAAAAATAAAAAAATTGTTAAATTAATCTTTAGGGTTAACCTCATTCTTGAAGTTTTAGTTTTGATCTCCAAATGGCAATGCAATTAATTGGACAGCTATAGTTAAGTTTTTCAATTCAACGATGGAAATTAAATCTCAAAGATAGAAACCAACAAGAAAAGAATATTTGAATATTTTAAAACTTTTGATGATTTTTATTTATTTTTTTAAGATGAAGAAGTGAGAATTTCGAAAGGGGACACATACGGCAAATTATCTTTCGCACGTAGCGAAGAAGGGAAGGCATCGCTCAGTGGCCCTTGATAGGAACTGGCTAAGTACGGCAAGACGTCTAGTTAGCGTTGGAACATCCTTGAGCCGCGTCGACCGTTTCATGGTTAATATAGCCTTGATATTGTATGGATTGGCTTCGATCCCTCAGTGCTGACTAGTGACTCCAAAGGCATAGTTATCCAAGTTCAATTTCATGTCGTACCATCTCAAGGTGTCGAATGTCTCCAGGAGGTCTTCAATGTGGTCAGCAACATGCTTGGATTTGACTAGCATGTCGTCAACAAATAGTTCCATGTTTCGTTTGACCTGTCGATCAAGCATATTGTTGACAAGCCTTTGATAGGTGGCCTCTACATTCTTTAACCCAAATGGCATTCGAGTATAACAGTATAGTCTCATATCAGTAATAAAGGCGATGTGTTCTTTGTCTGTGAATTCATCCAAAATTTGGTGGTAGCCTAAGAAAGTATCAAGAAAGCTAAGTTGTTCATGTCATGTCGTCGTGTCAATTAGTTGGTCGACATTGGATAGAGGGAAACAATCTTTGGGAGTGGCCTTGTTGAGGTCGATAAAGTCCACGCACATTCATCACTCCAGAGGCTTTCTTTATCAGGACGATGTTGGCCACCCATACAGAATATTAAATATCTTGTATGACTCATGCATTCAACAGAGAAGTTACATGTTTCTTGATGGCATCATGTCGCTCTGTGGCAAAGCGCCGCTTTCATTGTTGGATTGGGAGAAACCTTGAGTCGAGGTTGAGGAAGTGTTTTACTATATGCTCTAGTATTCCTGAGAACGGGGTGTCCAGGCAAATATGTCCAAGTGGGCGGAGAGGAATTCTCGATATTCCTCTCGCCTTTACTCAGACATAAGGACTCCTACTTTCGATTCATAATGAGGGGTAGGTCCGAAACTTGATGGCAACCAACTCTTCGGACAACTCGGCGGCTTCTTTGGGTCTTCCTAGGACTTCCTTGTCTGGTTCTACGGGTTTCTTTGTTTGCCTGTCGGTTAACACTAGATATATTTGTCAAGAAATGTTCTAGTTCCCACAAGCTTCTCCAATTTCTCCAGCGGTCAAGAATTTGAGGTTTTGGTAAAAGCTAAATGGGTCAGCCCCAAACCGACTCAAGGACTCCCTCTCCAAGATCATGTTATAAGGTGATGAGGTGTCGATCACAAAGAACTCCACCTCCTTGGTTGCAGTCAAGGGAAGAGTCCCTAGAGTTACTAGGAGGGTTACATATCCTTCGATAACTATCGACCGGCCGCTAAATCCATAAGCATGCGATGTCAACTTTAATTATTAAGACATTGTTATCGGGAAGTATTATACCTCACAGGTCCTTATATGTAAAGGTAATTGGCTCCTTAGTAGACGATGATTAGTGGCCGACATGAGTTTTGACTGTTGTCATGAGCCACCGCAGTAGGGGCGCACTTCCTTTTTCGATCGTCCTCCTGAACTGCGCAGGCGATTTGTCTGGCCGGAGCAAATTGATTGTAGTTGATTCGGCTAGTATTTTCACACTTGGGTGCCAGACCGTGATGCCTTCCGGTCATGGCCTTCTTAAATCGTTTCCGTAGACGGTGTCGAAAGATGATAGACTGAAATATCGTCCACCACAATCAAGATCCTCTGCCTGTGATCAGAGGGGGGGAAATCCAGTTGCTCTTGCAAAAGAGAACACTCTGGAATATCCTTCCAATGCTTAAGTCAGAAAGTTGGGGGATATCAGGAAGAAGCAGAAGAGGGTTGGGTTGTCTACTGCGTACCTTCATTTGTCGATCAGGGGGATCCTTATGTAGCAGTACAGGTCCTTGTGGAAGTCCAGGAACAACTCCGATTCAAAAAGGATCATCTTCAAGAAGTCGGTCCTGACTTAGATCCTTAGGTCCATCTTGACCCACCACGAGTCATGGACGGATCGGTATTAGGAAGGGCGAGTTTTTCGAGTGTGGCAAGTCTCCGAGTCGGATTAGGTAGTCCCAAGGGTATGGATCCGAGCAGTCTTGGATTTCGTGGATGCATTCATGAATCGTGTTTGGGTTGGACTATGAACGAGATGGTTTGTATGCTTGAATAGGGATGAATTTGACAATCCAGACTCATACTTACTGGGCCGGCCCGCGGGTCTTTTTGAGCCAGTCTAAATTCTTCTCCTTCACATATCATGACAGAAAGTTCGATTTATGCGCAGGGGCACCGTTTGATAACACTTGGGAGTAAAGCAGATTGTAGAAAATCTCATAATTTCCATCTTTCTAAAAAAGTATGTATTGTAGTTATGAGAATATCATAATCTCATTTGATGTTTAGATATTTTTAGATTATAGTTTCTCAAATTGCATTTACTCTATTGCTCTTACTTTTTTATATAAAATAGAAAGAGCACCTTATTTTTATTGTCCTTTTCCCATCTCTTCATTGAAATCCATATAAAAGCTGGGTAGTGGATATTTTGGAAATTGCCTTTGTGTCTTTCTCTCTCTTTCTCTCCAAAATCACTCAAGCACATAACCCGAACATATTTGGTTCATTTGGTTAGGCTTACATATTGCCCGTGAATTGAAAAGGTCATAATATAATATATCACGTTTCCAAACTGTGCGATATGAATCATAAATATGGGAAGAGGCTGGGCCCGTGACTTATAGGCCTCTGTCTTATAAGGTAGACCATGAGTTCAATTCTCAGTTTTATATTAAAAAAAAAATAGCCATGAAAAATTGTACGAATTTTCTTAGTTATGCCACCGAACCCAAAAAAGCACTTCTTTAACTCTTCCTAAACAACTCCTGAAGCTAGCAATCGTCAAACAAATATTCACAAAATATTACTTCTTTGTATCATATTTTTATAAAATATATTAAGAATATTTTGCTAACATATGTATCATATTTTTTTGAATATTAAGAATATTTTGCGAACATTTCTAATTTTTATTTTTTCTTTACGGTTGCTAGTCAGAGGAAATTGTAAAGGAAGATCCAAAGATTATTGAAATGGTTAAAATAAATATGAAGATTTTAGGAATTAATACATAATGTTGAAAGTTGTTAGCAAGTTGCATCTTAAGTTGAGAACGGTGTCTTTTGAAGGGTATGCGACTCCCATTAAAATCGTGTATTAACTTTCTACTTTTATATTTAAAAAAATATTTATTTTAATTACATTAAAAACTTATCAACAAATATATATAAAAACCACCGACTTAGACATATTATTATAAACAAATGTTTAGTTTTTACCCTCTCCAATGTACTTAATTTAGGAAAAGTTTTCTATGACTTTTATATCTAGTAAAAACTCCCTATAATCTCACTTTTATTCGTAAAAGACTTTTTTAAGAAAAAAAAATTCAAAATATTCGAAAGCATCTATAGACTTTTTTGCATTTTTTAGGGTGCTTTTTAAAGTACAAGTGAGATTACAGGGAGTTTTTTTTTTTTTTTACAAAATCTAGAGGTCACAGTTTTTTCTGTTTATGATTCAGGGGTACGTGCTTCCCCGGGGATGCTTCCCCAGTAACAACATACCCACGATATGGGAGCATCAAAACTGCTGCAACCGGGTGGAGGAACCGGTTTGATTGTTTTCATTTTTCATCTTTTTTTTTCTATCCTCTCCTCCACCTATATGTTTTTCTTTTTAATTTTGCTATGGTTCTTGTTTTTCATAATTTGAGCAGTAGTATTTGGAGGCAATAAACTTTGTAACTGTTGAAATAAATTCACAGTTCGCAAGTACTTCTTATTTACACACATTAAAGTGCCAATTAAAATTTATGGTTAAAAATCTAGTAAAAATATTTGACTCATGAAATACAATTCTTAAGAGTGATTTTTTTGGTCAAGTGACTCAGTTCGCTAACTATGTACTATAAATGCTCTGGATAGAGAGAGTTGAAATCCTGACAATGTCAATATTCACAGTAAATGGGAGTCCCTTTTTTTCATATTGACTCAACAACTTTGCTTACACAGATGACTTCCTGTCTGGGGGATCTGTCACGGGAACAAAAAAATATTTTCTCTAAATTCTGCCCTTGGTAGAGAGCAGTCAGACACAAGTCCTCATAAAATTTATGGATTAATTTATGCATTTTTTATAAATTGATACGAGAATTTAACTCAGCAGACCTTGCTGGGCTCATTGGCTGGTGCATTCAATTATGAGTAATACTTTGCTGTAATGCTCCCCTCTAATTGTAATAGAGGCATTGAGTGGGTAAAAGAACTTTTTAAAAAAAAAATTAGATTGGTCCAAAGGTTCCTTACTCGGCCGTACAGTACAATATTCGATTGGATGACTCAAAAAAATTTAAAAAAATCAAAAACCGACCTTATGAACAGTAAAAAAATGCACCTTAATAACCTAACGAATGTTGGAGTGCACTCACACCCAGGTATTTGCCGATTCCTATTATCTGGACCTACCATACTGTGGGCGTAGCAGTGAGTGAACTCCATTTCTGCACAATCTCGTACACATGCACTGCAGGCAATCACAGGTGGCAAAGATTGACTCTGATCCCTGACATGCATGAAATCATCCTCTCCCATATCATTAAGGTTGACAATTGTTCCTATCAATGCTTTTGGGATTGGAAAACGGTTTCGTGACTCCCTCATTTGACATTAGACACATGACACAAATTTCAAGGTGAGTAAATGACAAAATCAAATTTGAATGGCAAATGTAAATTTTAAAATTTGTGCTATGAGTCTGGTGTCAAATGTAAGTGTCAAATGAAGGAGTCACAAAACCGTTTTCCTTTGGGATTTGGGGGTTTTTTCAGTATAGGGCTTCTTTTGGGATTTGGGGATTTTTCGGGTGTGGGGCCTCGACTCGCGCAGGGAGGTGTTCGGTTTTTTTTTTGGGGCCCACATAGTCTGTAACTAAAATTTAATATTTAAAAAAAAAACTCTGTACAAAATTATTGCCTATATTGACACTTCACGAAACCGTAAAGATCATATGTAAGTACAGACCAATTCTGTTGTAATGCCAAACATGTATAAATGGCTTCAAGTACTGCACATTAGCTCAGGGAATCGAATCAAATGTGTGCACATTGGCTCACCATCCTAGACTTGATTTTGTGCATCAACGAATGATAATCTAATGGCGAAGAAATTGTTGATCATGACAGCTAGGGGGAGCTACCCTCAAGCTCTTTGAGGCTCCTCCTTTCCTCTCACTCCCATCTAACCTCTTCTCCCCATACCCACCTCCAGTGCTCCTCCTGTTGGGAGGATCATCTCCTCTTTGGTATACTCATCTTCATTGGGAAACCTCTATGTCAGGTAAGTTCCTCATACTATCTTAGTTTTGCTTCCTTAATTGACTATAAGTTTCCATTCATTCTGAAGGATGAGAATTTTGTTTGGCCCAATAGCAAGTGGGTTGCCCCAGTAAAACGGCCGGAAGCCTAGACTATTTATCTATGGGCCTTGGCTCAATGGGGAAGCCTCGTCCAGGCCCAAGGTCAATTCGGTACGGATACTTTCCTCAACAAGAGTCTTTCAGATTTAGGACTCGATGGGAAGGTCTTCCTAGAACTAGGCTTTTCTGATTAGGATCCGCCTCTAACAAGTCCCGGACCGCTATATGAGGACCCCTACTCTAACCTGCAAATGTACATTCTTTGGAACTCAGATCTTTCCTGTTTTTTCTCTTCAACCTCAACTTTCTGACTTAAGCATCGAAGGGAGATCCTCCAGTTCTTCGTCAAGGGCCGTTAACGGTGTTCGCTTTTGCAGGTCTACAAATTCTTGGCCTTCTACTCGACGAAAGATTCTGATCGTGATGGATAAGATTTCGGTCCAACACATTCCTTCCAGTATCTTGTCACCGTTGCTAGTCAACATGTGGTTAAGGTTTGTTGTCTCCTTTTAACCTATGTTGATCAGTCTCTCTTTGAAGCCTTCACCTTTTTCCTCCCCCATCTTGAGCTTCTCAATGACTGTCAGTCCTATTCTCCCTTTGGCATCTCCCTCAATTGGCACCCTTGGCCTCTTCGAGACACCAAGCGTGTGTCTATTAAAACCTCATCATGGCACCCTTGTCGTCTCTTAGGAGAGAAAGTTTGGCACCATCTCACCCCCAAGGTAGCAAAGGAACATCATCATCAGCCTGGGGAATTCGGGTCATCAGAGATCCATCTGCATGCCTCCACTCCAGTGCATGTTTCTTCAAGTTATCTATGACATACCAACATTTCAGATGCAGCAACTTTGTCAAGATAGAAGCAACAGCCAACAGGCTCCGCTTTATTTGAATACTCTACTCTAGATTCCGTACATCGTTAATTCTTTTTCCTTTCTCTTAAGGTCAATTTTTATTCAAGAATGTGTTCATATAACCATGGTGGTAAGATGGTGACAAATGAGATGTTTGGTTTTCAAAGTACCTTTTGTCTTCACAAAAGATTTGAAATGAAATGAAAATATTTTTTCTCTTCACCAAAAAAAAGTCACTTAGGTCAAGGAGCCAAGCCCTAGGAGCTAGATAAATAAAACATTGTTCGTTTCGGCTTTCATGGTGCTCTTCCCCACCAAAAGCTACCTTTGGGCCTGGTTGCCTTAAATAGTATTTCTGTTAACACATAAAATGTGATAACATAGTATCAATTTTGATATTGATATTCTTATGATAATGAGTATAAATATTAAAATTGATATGATACAATATTTTGGTGTTTGGTTGAAATAATAGCAATATCAAAAGTGATACAAGAGGTTGTTTGGATGACTCTTATTATCAATTTAATTCGTTATACTAATTATGTGACCATTGGTGTGTCATAAAATGTTATGAAATATTATAAGTTACTATAAAATGATATTCCTTTTTACTTGATGGGGTAGAAAATAGTTTGCAATGTTTTTAAAATCCTATTAACTCATGGCATCTATTTTATCCAATTTTAGTCACTTTAATACTATTTTTAAATAATACATTAAAATTGAAGATTAGAACTGTCACAAATTTGTGAGTTTAAATTAGTGTTTTTCTATCCCATTTATAGTCCAAAACTACATAAGATCAAATCAAATATTTTTGTACTAATAATTTTAAACTTAATTGAAGAATCTAATTTACATCAAATATTTTAAAGCAATCCATAAAAGTTGCAACTTGAAAAAGCTTCTCCTATGCAACGTTGGCAATGACCTCTCTCCAACAATAGTGCTTGCAGGAGAGATGTGAGATGGGGATGGAGATGTGAGGCGCTGCACGGGGTTGGGTGGGATCGGGCAAGTCTCAACGTTTTCAAATCAAATTCAATACAGACATAAGGTTGTATTAAATTGGATAGAATTAGGGAGCTTAATTGTGAATAAATTTTAAAATTAATACAACCCAATCAAACATTTTAAAAAAATATATATTACTATCAATATTAAAAATGATAGTAATACTGGACTCTAATACCGAAACCAAACAGGGCATTATAGAATTTTACGATATGTCACGGCAAATCGAACCACCTCTTACTCTATAATCACCTCAACGGGATACTGCTTTCCTACAAAGTGTAATTGACACCAGGGATGGCCGTACCCTCCCCCCAAGCCGAGGATGAGGTACCATCAAATGTTTATAAAGATGCGCCAAAAACATTCTCTCTTGATATTAACTTGGGAAAGATTATATAGATGGGCCTTTTCTGATAATATAAATCATCTAAATGTTATAAAAGTAATTAAATAAAAAATAATCATAAATCAAAATGAAAATTGACATTCAAAAAGTCAATTTCGTAAATCAATCTGGCCGCTTCTTTTTTTTTGGCACTAGATCAGACAAGTGAAATTATTGTTTACATTTCAATAATATTTTTGACAAGTTTTATAATTAAAAATATTTTATAGATACACGGAAACTCAAATAAGGAGAGCTATTCAAGTTTAGTTGAGTTTGGGTTTACAACCTACCATGGTGGATATAAGTTAGGATCTAGTAAACTTAAGCTAAGCCTTTCGAAGGACGTGGATCAAATTTGGCACTAATATGAGGTGTATATGACACTGATTCAAATAATGGAATGTATGTAACATGGTGACTAATGATAAAAGACAGCCATCGCATATACCTGCGCGATATAATTTCGTGATAAATTGTTTACCAGCCTTTCAAGAAAAAAAGGAAATTGTAACCTTTCTCTGTATGATTTCCTTTTCTGCCCCGTGAGCATCACATTTACGCATGTCAACGGTAATGATAACCTAGGTATCCAACAATGTTAGGATGTTATTTTTGCCGTCGATAGATTAAGGAACATGAATGTAGATAAAGATGTTTCCTAGTGACTGACAAAGAGGGGAAGGAAGAAAAAAAACATTTTTGGCACAAGTTAATTTAGAAGTTGGTCACTTAAAAAATGACAAATATAAGGTCTAGAAAGAAAACCTTAAATCCTAACACCATGCTAAGTTCATTGAACCTACTAACTCAAAACTGTAAGAGGCACCACTTTTATAATCATGTTTTATCCTTTGTGTCCATTCCATGGGGGGATAACTATTCTAACAAGAGAGAAGGCGCAGCATCCACCATCCGATCAGCTGAATCAGAGGGTGCACGGTTGCCGCGCGCTCCCTCCTGTGTGGATACAGTGAGATTTAACTCCCACACGCTATCCGATCTGCGCGGCGGACGTAGGGCGCACATAAGAATTTCTCCTCCAACAACAGATAGTGATATCCTTGTAGTCAACCGCGATGGGAGAATGAGCCTATCACCGGAACTTAGGGAGCATTGGCGGACCTGAACGAAGGAGGAAGCATTGGTGGAACCATGTAATGTTAACAATGGCTTCATTGAACTGATGTCAATCCTGACTAGGGGTGCTAATCGGGCAGGCCAGCCCGTGACCTAATCTAATTTAACCCATATTAAAAGAAATTAGATTGACTCAAATTATATAAATTGAGTTGGGTTAAATTTGAGTTGACATTAGTTAAATTTAGACTGAAAACAGACTGACTTAATTTAATTTTACAATAATTCATTTAAAAAGTAAAATATTTCTAACAAGTTATTTATAAATATGGTCAGTCCAATCCAACTCAACCCACTCACTATTAAATTGGAGTTGAATTTTAGCTGAATCTAAGTTAAATTTCGGTTTGACTAAAATTAGGTTAAACTATTTTGAATTTGAGTTAAAGTCGAATCATCACATAATCCACTTCATCCCGCACAATTTACAACCCTAATCCTGACTAACCTCTGCCAACGAGAGACGGCGGTTGGTCTTGAATGCCAGCTTCGAAGTCGGCCAAATGACCTCCGTCTTAGAGCATGACAATCATGGAGACTATTCCCTTCTTCACTTCATGCACTCAAGTAGAAGAGGTTTTTACGGTGCTTTGTCTATGCTTCGCCAGAAAGATTTAGGGTTATATATAGATATTACAAGAAATGAGAGCTTGGCATACGACCAATAGAAAATTCCCCAGCGTATCTGGCACGGAAAACCTAATTCCAAGAGGCAAGGAATTCGGGGAGTACTTTCCAAACATCATTCATGGCTCTCCAAGGCATCTATAGCGATTTGAAGAGAATGTTGTGGCGGCAAAGATAAGGGACTCGGCGAGTGCTTCCCAAACACAAATCATGGCTTCATTTGCCTTACGAGATGTACGTGGCAAGGAGAAACCTAACTTCAAGAAGTAAAGGAAGAGAATACCAAAATCAACTTGGAAGTAAAAGCGAAAACATCAAGCTTGCATCATAAACAAAATCACTTCGCTCATAACAGAAGCGAGGAATTGTCAATCAGGTAATGGTAGCTTCTCTCTCCTGTCAAATTCCCTAAAGAGCAGAGGATCAGATGGGAATTACCACAAAGAAACTATCAAGTTTAATTTTGATGGGGCTCTTGGAGCCAAAATGAAGGGTTCCAATGGGCCAGAATTTAAGGAAATGGAAGAATAAATTGACTGGGATTGCAAGTTGGCCAAATCTGTATAGACATTCTTAAGAGGCAGTCAACCTCTTCTAGCACAAAAAGATGGGTTGCAATAATGTACGGCCGAAAGAAAAGGCACAATGCAGTGAAAATGCTCATGGAAAAGGCAGCCAACCTCTTCTCATAGCACAAAAAGATTGCAGCAATGCACAGCCTAAGGAAAAGACGCCATGCAGTGAGAATGCTCACGGACAAGGCAGCTATACCTTGAACAGCGTAAACAGATGTAGAATATACCAAGTATTTGGAGTATTTTAAGATCACACATTAATCTAACAGAGAAGGCATTCAAACAGCAGATCGACCAACAGCTTTCCAAGTGTCACCTTCAATGGCCAGGGAATTACTCTGAGCGTGATTTACATGTAACTATGACTACTATGTATGGCCTGATGAAGATGGCTGATTGTATGTTGTAACACACTCAAACAGTGGCCCATGGCAATCCCCATTTTCTAATGAATGCATACGGCAATATGCGACAAGGACTCGAATCAGAACCTCAAACAACATTCCCCACATAAAAGCATATTTCAGACTGACTCAGCCTTAACTCGTTTGCATTACACTACATCAGCCAATCCTAGAAAACTCAACACAGTGCTGGAATGACCCAATCCATTCCGTCGAAGCAGGTGCAAGCGTTAGTTTAGAAAATCAGACCTGCCAACATGCACATGTGTCATAGATCAATTCTGGCTACATCAGCTACATTATCGCTAGGCTAGGATAAGAAATGCCAGCACAAGATAAGCTAAATTAGATCGAGAATTACTTGCGCACCGCCAGGTGTTATTACGCTGCCAGGCGGTGATAAGCTTTTTTGAGATTTTTTTTTTTTTGAAGGGTCCCAATATGCCCTACATGCCCACGTAATCCGATTTTTTATCAGACATCCCAAAAAAAGATGAAAATTCAAAAACTGAGCCCCAGCATATTGGGCCCTTCAAAACAAGTTATTTGGGCTGCACCAGCAGGCGGGGTAATAAGCCTGACGGTGCAGTAGGTTATTCCCAATTAGATCTAATCTGTCTAGAAGGATCACAGATCAATTCTGACCAAGGCCAGACTGGCCAAGATTGCCCAAGATCAGTCCAGATTGATTGGGATAAGCTGATCAAGACTGATCCGGTCAGTTTTTGGTTGACAAATCCAACGACCGATCACGTACATAGCTTCCTTGTTATGCACCAATCCTAACCAGTAATGCCACATCGATCAATTTCATTGAAAACTTTGTAATTGTGCATACAAGTCAACCAAACCCATGAAATCTATGAACTCATCCACCTACAATGAACTTCCTTCTGCTGAGAAGGTTTGGACCCACAACCTCCTCTATTGATGTCATCAATTCTAGCCACATAACTAGAAGTCTGATCGAAGGAGGTGAGAATAGACCCAAAAGAAGGTGTTCCAAAATTAATGAGCCATATTTTGCTACATGAGAACTATTCCCTAGCAAAATAAGATTCCAATTTCACCATACTTCCACAAACAAAAAGGGTAAATTTCATTTCCATTCCCTATAGGTGAGAATACTTACACAGCTGGAAAACCTTTTACCCTACCTCACACGCTAGTGCCATATGTTACCAGCAGGTCAACAATGAATATTATGCGAAACTACAGCCTTTACGTGGTCGACAACACAGTCACAATTACAAACTATAGTGCTGAAAATAAGTTCAATATAAAAAGGCAAATATCCATACCCAAAAGAGTAGACAAAACAAACAACCAGAAAAAACCACATCGACGAAAACAATTTATAATATGTCTTATGTATACTAGGTTTAGCCAGAGGAGCATCGAGGTAAACCCCGATAAGACTAAAAAAGTAGCAAAAACATGCAACACATGATCAAAAGACAAAGGAAGCATTCCACACAGCAGAAGAAAAACGGTATGAAATCCATAATAATCTCCTTCATACAAAATTAGAGCCCATAGGTTCAAACATAGATGTCAAGGCTTACATCCAAACGACACCTAGGTACTTGGGCGACGCCTCGGCACCGCTTAGGCGACAAAACTTATTTTCAAAACCTAAGCAATTACATTCCTTATTGGGCCTTGAAAAAAGTACGTCTAGGCACCACTTAGGCAAGCTTAGGAGCACCTAACATGCCTAGGCTACTTCATGGGCCAATGAAATCAAGTCCATTGGGACCCAATACTAATATAAATAGGGTTACATAGATGATTGGGCCCTAGGTTTTGATACCACTTCATCTCATCTTCTTCATTATTTTATCTAGCTAATCGTCTTTGGCATCGTCCCTACTCGGTGAACAAACCTCGACATCAGCAATGAGGCACTCTTATATGTTCTTCTCTTACTATAATGACCACAATGTGGCAACAAGCCCCACTTGCCCATATCTACAAACTTGGAACTTCTCATGACAATTAACATCCTCTCACCTTTCCCAAGTTTTCTACATGCCCGTCATTTCTTCTCCCTTCTCTTCAAGTGTTTGTCTCACCATCTGTGAGTATCTCCCCCCCCCCCTCTCTTGATTATGAAGGTGCCGCCTAGGCACCATTTAGGCAGGCAGGAAGTGCTTAAGCACTCAAGGACCTCAAGTACAACTTGGATCACCTTATCGCCTTAACAACTAGGATTTGAAAGCACATAATCATGGTTTACAGATAGAAAAAAAACACATTGATGAAAAGAAAATATAATGTCTTATGTAATACAAAAGATGACAAAACACACAAAACATGATCAAAAAGATCAAGGAAGCATTTCACACAGTAGAAGGAAAATGGTAAGAAATCCATAATAATCTCCTTCATACAAAATTAACAGCCCTGTGTCGGTTGAAAGCATATAACCACAACCATATTATGCTAGCAAAATGACAGAATTTATCATTAAAAAAAGGGGACATCCACACTCAAAAGAATAGTCGCAACGAAACACCTTTCCAAGAAGGTTAATTAACAAAACAAGAAGATATACAGCACCAACAGTAATAAGAATATTGTCAGGACATGCTCAACTTGAAGGATTGAGAAGATCACGAGCAAAGCCATGAAGACACCCTTACAATAGAGATTGTACTTCTTAGAGAACCATGTATGTCATCGTGCATCAGAATTCACCTAAATTCCAACACAATGTATGACTTTGACACGGACAAATCTTTGTGCATGGAGTCCCTGGAAAAGTCCAGAGACACAATACCCAAGTACATTTCATTTTTAAGCCAAGTCAAATAACATGAGCCCAAAAAGACAAATTGGGCACAGCCATTGTGTGAAGCATCAACACTCAAGATTAGACATTAAACTAAAAACCACTGGCAAACTAGCAGATGCAAAAATAAGAACATACTAATCATCATATCACCAGAAACTGTCACAATACAAAAGCCACCATTAGAAATCTTACCATACCATCTCACTACAATAAGTATCAAAATTCTTAATAACTCATCATAAATCCAGATTGAAGTCCTTAAGATCCAACAGAAGCAAGAACTGAACTGACTTACAAGACACACTATAGAAATGACCGGGTCCCTTGCAGGTAGATCCGATCTACCGGTAGGATTTCTGGAACCTAGCACGTGCGCCACGCCCGCCAAACTTCTTGGGCTCGCAGCGGCGGGGGTCGGCGACGAGGAGGGTGCGGTCGTACCTGATGAGGATATCCTTGATCTCTTTCTTGGCCTGCTCGTCCACGTACTTCTGGTAAAAGGCGACAAGCGCCTTGGCGATGCTCTGGCGGATGGCGTAGATGCGGGAGACGTGCCCGCCGCCCTTGACGCGGACGCGGATGTCGACCCCCGCGAAGCGGTGGCGGCCGAGGAGGAGCACGGGCTCGCAGGCCTTGTGGCGGAGGATCTCCGGCTTCACCAGCTCGATGGGGCAGCCGTTGATCTTGATGAGACCGCGCCCGCGCTTGCAGTAGGCCACGGCCACCGCGTTCTTCTTCCTTCCGAAGCATTGCACGGACTCCACGGGCGGGGGCGCCGCCGAAGCCTCCACCGCCGCCGTCGCCATGGCTGCGCAAGCTGGAAGGAGCAGGAGATCACACACAGATGGAGTTAGATGTAGATGGGTGATCTGCCAAAACCCCAGAAGAAGGAGAAGAAGGATCTGATAGAGACGGATAAGAGTGAGAAAGAGAGAGAGGTGATGTTGCCGGCGTTAATGACGACCTGGTGCTGCTGCGAGAGAGGGGGAAAGAGGAAGCGCCGCCGCTGCGGGGGAGAAGAGGGAGAGGGGAAGGAGAGAGGCGTTAGGGTTTGAGGCGGTCAGAAGAAGTGCGCGGGGGGTTATGTGGGAGGTCAGATGGACGAAACTGCCCTTGGCTATCTGAGGGAGCACTTGGGACAGTTTCGTCAATTGGCAGGTTAAAGCCTCCTAAAGAATTATGTACATGCAAAAATAGCTCCTCTATATTTCATATTTGTAAGGTAACCCCTAAACTTTTGTTCTTATGGAAACATGAGCACGGCAGTCTGCCTTGCCCAGTGCCCAACAAAATTATGGAAAACTCCATGAACATTCTGTCAGAAATTACAATAAGAAAAATGTAGAATAATCTTTCTTTTTACCCTCCCTCTCCGTTCCTCCTCTCTCCTCCCAATGGCACACGCAATAGAAGGCAGGGCACAGACGTCCAGCCCTTCTTCCTGCTTTGTAGTGGGGAGTCGGGAGCAGAGGCGGATCCAATGTACAACCAGTGGGGTCCCAGGACCCCACTGGAATTTCGAAATCCTAGAGGCCCACCCCAATATTTATTGTCTAGGACCCCACTGGCACAGATGCAGGAACCCACTGGGCTGCCCGATCGCCCAGCCCACTTAGGCAGGCCCAGGCCCAACCGAGCGCGAAGGCGCGGAGCGCCCAATCCATTCCCTACCGGCCCACGCCGCCCACCCCGTCCGTTCCTGGCTGCCCGAGCTCGGAGCTCCCACTCCCAAACCCTAGCCCTTTGGCCATTGCCCTCCAGGCTCCGCCTCCGGCCTCCACGGCTCCACGGCTCCGCCTCCGGCCTCCGCCTCCGGCTCCCGCCTCCGCCTCCGCCTCCGGCCTCCGCCTCCGCCTCCGCCTCCTCCTCCGCCTCCGGCCTCCGCCTCTGCCTCCGCCTCCGCCTCCTCCTCCGCCTCCGGCCTCCGCCTCCGCCTCCGGCCTCCGCCTCCACGGCTCCGCCCCGTCCGCCTCCCTCCCTTCACCACTCTGCGGCTCTGCGCCTCTGCGGATCTGCCCAGCGCCGCCGCAGCCAGCGCCGGCGGCCCTTTGGTCGCTGCCCTCCAGGCTCCGCCTCCGCCTCCGGCCTCCGCCTCCGGCCTCCGCCTCCCGCCTCCGCCTCCGCCTCCGCCTCCGGCCTCCGCGGCTCCGAGCCTCCGCCCCGTCCGCCTCCCTCCCTTCACGGCTTCACCCCTCGGCTCTGCTGCGGATCTGCCCAGCGCCGCCGCAGCCAGCGCCGGCGGCGGCCCTTTGGGCTTTGGCCGCTGCCCTCCATGGCCCGGCCCAGCCCCTCCGACCACCAGCCGCTGAGCCCAGCCTGGCCAGTCACACCCCCAACCGCCTAGCCCGGCCTGGCCGGTCACCCCTCCGACCGCCAGCCGCTGAGCCCAACCTAGCCGGTCACCCCTCCAACCGCCAGCCGCTGAACCCGGCCTGGCCGATCACCTCCTCCGCCGCTGCGGCCTGCCCTCCAACTCCGGCCACCGGCTGGTCCCCCATCGCGCCGCAGCTGCTGCAGAACCAGAACAAGGTTAGTTTTTTTTTAATAATAAGATTAACGCACATGGGAAAAAAATTGGGCATAATTTTTCTGATTTATTTTCTCAATCTCTCATATGTTGACTTGATCATGGGAGAGTTTTTTTTTTTTTTGGAATCAGATTAAGGACTTCTGTGAGATTTTTTTGTGTACCATTTTTGTTCATCTTGATTTGATTCTTTTTTTTTTGTTCTCTTCTCTATTTCTAGTGATTTGGATTGTCAGTACAATTTTAGGGTTGCAGTTATGACCATTTATGTTCTGCACTTTTGCATTCCTTGTTGTTTCTTGTGGGTTATTCTATGGTTTTTAAAAACCAAGCTAAAAGCAGCCGTCCGAAGCTATGTCTGAAGATAATTAATGATCACTCAGTATGTTAATAAAGCAGGTTCTCCTTCTAGAATGGCATACCTGAAGTTTCTTTTTCTAACATCTTCTACAGACATTGGACAGCATGCAAGCGGATCCAATCGGTTAGGGCCAAAGTAATTAAGATCTGAACCGAACTAATATCGGATTCTTGGATCAAGCTTCCCCTAACGGAAGATGATCTTAATTTGTGGCTGGAATACGGGTCAAATCCGTATTAATTAGTGCACATTAGAGAGGTGAGCATCACTATTTTAGAGTGACTCCAAGTTGCCATTTCCTTATGTTGGTTTATGATTAAAAGGCAATGGAGAGACATTTGATTAATTCCTCTCCCTTATTGATAGGCACCTCTCCGATGTGTACATTTGGACACACCTATATAATCCAGACTTTTAATTCTAAAGGGGATCCATCAACTGTAAGAAAAAAATATACTTGTTTCTGGAATTTTTAGATCTCAACCCCCAACCTAATCATATTGAATAACGAATTATCCTATTTTCAATATTTATTTTTAATCTGCCTGCAATTGCACGCTCATTGGATAAAACTTCCTTTTCTTGATTTTTCAAAAATGTAGAGGGGATTATTCCTAATTTTTGTGGGGACTTACTGAATTACTTAAAAATCGCTTTTCTATTTCTTTTTTGCCTCATGGACCCAACTACAGATCCACTTTGATGGGTCCGTATTCTGATTCAGATTAATCCAGATTGGATCCGGAAACAATTTCGGATCCAAAATGGGTAAGGTTGGTGGCCCGTTGCTTCATTGTGATGGACCCGATTCTTATGGTGGGCATCCTTCACCAGTCCCACAAAGAACAAATCATGCATCATCCGCATCAAAGCTACCCCAAATCGAAACAAATTTGGATGGAAGAGCATTAAGTGTGAAGCTTTCATATTATGTTGTTCTATCATATATGTTTGCATGGACACAAGAGATGTGTATAAGAGGATTATATGACGATCTTAAAATTTCAACAACACTTTTAGATATATCCTTCACCTTTATATTATGTCAATTTTATATTTATCCTAGTTGTAAAAAGTTTAATCTAATGTTTTTTACTTGAAAGTTGAGAAAGATAAACTTTTATTAATTTTGAAAAATTTATCTTTCTTTCTAGGTTTTCGATATCTGAAGATTGCTGACATCGTGAAGTGGACAAATCAAGGTATCAAATCCACATAAGATTTTCTTCAATTTTTATGATCCAGCGAGCCTGGGTGGTGGCTCATTTATATTTTATTTTACTTTTCTTAGATGTTAATTTGTATGATCCAGCGAGCCTGGGAGGTGGCTCATTTATATATTATTACTTATTTATTTAATGTTAAATGTTTGTGATCCAGTGAGTCTGGGTGGTGGCTCATTTATATTTTATTTTACTCTTCTTAGATGTTATATTTAATGTTAAGTTTTTGTACTCTTTTTATTCTTGTTGAATGTATTTTTTTTATTATTATTGAAGTGTATTATTTTTTATTTGTAGTGAATGTATTTGTCAAATAAATCGCTCAGTCTAAATGAACTCTATTGTTGTCCTAGCGATTGAAATGATAATCGATCGATGATCCGAATATTTGACAGATCATTAGCTTATAGCCTTATAGGTCAATTAGCAAATTATCTTTTCAAATCGATATTCATAATCGATAAGATAATGAATACACATTATTTTTTATCGAATACATATGATATACTAAGATTTAATTATCTGACCGATTATTAACTTATAGGATCGTTGACGGATAATTTTTTTAAACTGATAACTTAATGGATACGGTCATGGATCTACCTTAGATCCGCACCGAATCCGACCCGTTTACATACTTGGCTGTCCCACTTTCAACTTGATCCACAATACTCAATCTGAGGACCCCACTGGACCAAATTCCTGCGTCCGCCACTGGTCGGGAGTGGGGTAGGGTACTTAACTTTGTAACGGAGAGTGGGGTGGGGTTAGGGATGCAAAGGAATTGAATCTAAGTCCAGTTTTTATTTGTTCGAGCTTGATTCGATTCCATATACTTGAGCTCAAGCCCGACTTTGAGCTCATTTTTCATGTTCAAGTTCAGATCGAACTAAAATTCGTATAGTTCGAGTTTAACTCGAACTCGACTCATTAAAAAACTTTGTACAATATGGGCCAGTGCCGGGCGATTGTCTTAAGTTAGAATATGGATCAGGCTGGACGCTTAGGTTGGACTTCCTCATCTATTTTATTAGAATCTATTAAAAGATAAATATAATATTAATCATATCTTTCATTTCGACCTACTCGCGAATTTTTTAGTCGAATTTGATAATACTCAAACTCGACTCATTCGATCAAACAAACTTATGTTCGAGTTTAAATTCGACTCATTTAATCAAATGAGTCGAACTCGAAGCGAGCTTTACTCGAGCTAAACTCAAGTAGCTAGAGAACAGCTCATTCGTTTGCATGGTACTTCTGCCATCACCAGCCCACCGCCTGCTCTTGGATCCACCAATATCAAGGCCATTATTTGCCACCCACCCCTTATTTGATCCATTGCCAGTGCCACTCTCATGCCGCTCAAGCTACAGTGCAAGCCTATTGCTTCATTGGTAGCTACCTACACTATGTGAATTGCCCAAGGGAAAGTCTACACCAACAATAAACACTTGCTTGGCTGGTTGATCAGGAAAGGAGGCAAAATTTACATCCTTTTTATCTGACAGATGGCTGGAAGACGTTTGTTTCAATGAGCCAGCATGACCATATAATTCTCAGGCAATCAATGAGAATGATATAGTTAGTATTTTTTCTTATGGACCATGGTTCTTGGGACATCTACAAGATCCATCAGGCAGTCCCCATGCTTTAACTACTTTGATCACTTAGCTCCCAACCTTGGTATCTGTATCTGCCGATGTAGTAGTCTGGCAGCCAGAGTCGAATGGAAGAGTGCCTACAAAGCTCTTTAGGGCCTGTTTGATTTCAGGATAGGAAAAAGGTTAACCCGGATTAGTCCAAGGGAGCATGATCAAGATAATCTTGACTTAATCTATTTTTTACTATTCTAAGATAAGTAGTTCATATTTCAAAGTGGAAGTTAGTTTAAGATAGGTACATAAAATTTTTATTTAAATAATTTATATAAATAAGTTTTATTATTAAAAATAAAAAATATAATAAACTTTATCATTATCTTTTCACATAATTATTAAATGTGTTTTATATATTAAAATAATAATAATTACTATTTAAATTAATAATAAACTATAATTAACGTTAATTGTTATCCTAATTTATTATTAGTAAATGGAGCATAGTAAATTTTATCTTAATAATGAATTATGATTAATGTTAATTAATATTAGTTAATCAAAATAATATTAAATAATATTTAGTAATTATACTAATATTTATTAATATTTATGAAGTAATATTTATTAAAATTTATCTATAATATGAATTAATGGTTATTAATAATATTTAATAATATTGTTAGTAATAATTAACATTTATTACCTCACATTTTAATATTTAATACTATTTAAATAGAGAATAATAAATTTTATATTAATCATTAACAATGATTAATGTTTACTGATATTTATTAATCACAATAATAGTAGTTAATATTTATTAATCATAATAATATGTATTAATATTGTTTAATATGTATTAATTACAATAATATTTATTAATATTATCAATATTAATTAACATTTATTAATATTAATTAATAATATTAATTAATGTTTGTAAATATGTATTAGTCAATATAATATTTTATATTATTAGTAATAATTAACATCTATTACTTAATATTTATTAATATTTAAATAGAGCATTAACATACGTTAACTCGGACTAAAGCCTAGTTAGCACCCATTTAACTCATTTTTAACTCGGATAGATTAATCCTACAAGTAAATTACAAAATGGGCTAGAAGTGGGATAACCCGAGTTATTCACGCGCTAACCCTCAATCAAACAGGGCCTTAGGGATCTTAAACAAGCTGGATTATCTACACCAATTAGAACTTGCTTAGACCCAAGACATTAGTGTACAGATGCAGTAAGAAGCATGGCATCTCCAGAAGACTACACCAAACTAAATTCTGACGGGGCTGGAGATCAAAATAGTGGAGAGGAAGGGGCAGGGGTGATCATCAGAAAGTGGGGTGGAAAGGTTCTCTATGAAGGCGCATGTTACCTAGGCCAAGTATGAGTTTTAAAAGCTGAAGCAACGACACCTTCGAAAGGTCTAGAACTACTAGAAGCAAGGCAGATAAGGTGGTTACCATCAATTTGTCTGGAAGGTGATAACTTGCTTTTAGTCAACCAGTTGAGCAAGAATGTTTACCCTCCTCTAGAGAGAGTGCAATCCATCAGTGTCTCAGTACGTTCTAAATCTTGAAGATCTTTCATATTAAAAGGAACAGAATAACTTTCTATGCTACCAGGCAGTGTTTTTAATTTAAAAAATTTTAAATATTTTTTTGGAGGGCCCCAACTTGACATGCATGACCGTACAATTCGATCTTGAATCAGATGACTTAAAAAAGATAAAGAGTCAAAAATCTACCTTAACTGAACACTAAAAAAACACTGCATTTTATTATTATTTTACTGTTCATTTGGGTCTGTTTTCGATTTTTCATCTTTTTTTGAGACGTCCAACCTAAGATCAAATTGTACAATTATGTAGTACACTATGGGGCTAAAAAAATTCAATTTTTTTTTAAATTAAAAAGCACCACTAGGCAGTGTAACACTGCCTAGCGGTGCAGCAAGTTACTATGTAAAAAAGGAAAGGCAAGAGGGCAATTGACTGTTTAGATCAATTATGAAATTGACTCGAAATATGACAAAAAGACGAAGCTCAAAATATTCTGCTGCTGCCTTGGAATGTCTAAAAAACTGAAGCTAGACAAAATTCCGATGGACAGAATTTTAAGTTCAAAAGTTTCTCATGGCAACCATAAAAGAGTACCGTCTGTGACATTATCCATTAAGTTAATATTGTTTTCTTGTAGAGACCATATTTTCACTGTTATTTGTCTATGGTAGTAGCCCGTTGGTGGCGAAACATATTTCTCAGCAGCTGGCCTGAGTCGAGGATTTCATAAACCGGTGCCCTGGATGCATAAGAAGAGGTTGTCTGGAAGCAACACCCTATAAGCACCTTGGCACTGGATACCATATACCATTATTCCAGCATGTGTTTGAAATAGATTCACAACGATCTTGAATGTGCAAGAAGATGGCCAAGGTTTCCACAATCACCACCTTAAGCTCTATCCCATAAATCTGAGGTCTGCTAAATGATAAGATCACAACTCTCAGGGGTATCAAGTGAGCAATGGTAACAGGATGGGAAAAGTTCACTTGTTACACAGCTTTTTTTTTTGAAATAAGCTCTATCCCATAAATCTGAGGTCTGCTAAATGATAAGATCACAACTCTCAGGGGTATCAAGTGAGCAATGGTAACAGGATGGGAAAAGTTCACTTGTTACACAGCTTTTTTTTTTGAAATAAGCTCTATCCCATAAATCTGAGGTCTGCTAAATGATAAGATCACAACTCTCAGGGGTATCAAGTGAGCAATGGTAACAGGATGGGAAAAGTTCACTTGTTACACAGCTTTTTTTTTTGAAAAAAAAAAAAGCTCTGACCAAAGAACATTTTTTATGATACACAGTGGTCGGCTATGTGGCTGATTGGTACACGTCCCAAAAGTATAAATGACTTGCAATAAGAAAGGAAAATTACTTTCTGATGGGAACACAACCCTCTTAGTTAAAAGCCTAAGAATTGTTACAAATATCAATCAATCAATGGATCAACTCTTTTACACACGAAATTCCAGAAACAGCCTTCCTTCAGAGGCTTCGGAACCGATAAGAGAAACAATGAAGAAAATTAACTCAGCTTCCATGTACAAGAGCTCTCAAATCATTATGGAACAGAGATCATCAAAGACAGTTCTGATGTTAGGTCTCTCATTTACAGGTAGAATACAACGAAGAGATACAGCCAGCAGATCGTCCATTGCCTTTGGAGTTTCTTCTAGTCCGGCAATATCCCTATCAAAGCATTCTACTCCTCGTCCTTCCCTAACACACATTCGAACCCAGTCTGTGAGATCAACTGCACCTGACTGACCGGAAATAATATCGCCAGCGCTTCTTCTAGTCAACAACTCCATCATAATCACCCCAAATGCATATACATCAGCCTTAAATGATGGGAATGGCTTGCTTGCTGTTGCCAATTCTGGGGCCCCATAACCAAGTGCCCCTAAATTTAACATCTGCTCTGCAGTACCATTTGGTGTCATCAGACGATGAAGACAATAGTCTGTTAGCTTTGCTGTGAGATCTGGGGTTGTTAAGAGTATGTTTGCTGGCTTCAGGTTACCATGAGGTAGGCCCCTTTCATGAAGGTAAGAAAGACACCGAGCAATGTCAACTGCAATTTTTAGCCTTTGGCTAAGCGATAGAGGGGAGTGCCTGCTTGGCGTAGATTCTGCAATGTGAATGCTTCAATTAGAAAACAAAATCATACAGTGAAGCAAGGTGATGCCATTCCCTAGGTATGTTGATCTCGTTCAATAGACAGATGGCAATCACAATGTTGAAATGTTAGCAGTGCATGCAAACACACAAGATCTTAACACAGGCAAGTTTGTGTCATCATAGGATGTGTTCTGCAGATGTAAAGTGACCTGACATGGACATTAATAATGTTGAGGCTGTACCAGAAATGTCCGGTTGCATTGGTTGGTTTTTGCAAACCATGGAGTTGAGGAAGACCTGCTCTTAAAATAAACAATTACCCTTTTCCCCAGGATGATGCAAGAGGACATTCTACCAGGGTGGCACATAATGGAGATGCATAATCCTTTTGACCTGAACAAAGCCTCTAGTTTGAAGGCTAAGCTACATCAAAATGGATTAACAGCTATGGTATCAAAGGCTATTGCCTCGCCTGTATAGGTGATGAAGTAGGGCAAGGCGAGCCAAAAATGCTTCGCCTCGTCTTGCCTCACTCACTTAGGTATTGGCCTTTGTTGTCTAATGCCAAATAACTGTATCTTTTTTAACTATGTGGTACTGCTTTTGTATTTCTTTTTCTTATTCTTAACTTTTCCAAAGTGGTTAATGCCTCTTTTAACAATGCCTACTGCCTTTTCTCTCTTACATGCTACCACATTTTCCTTATTTTTTATGATTCTCAAGACCATCCACTACTTGTATGAGTACATATACAAATTGGTCTTTACATGTTGGACATGATCAGTATTTTTAAAATTACTACATATTAACACCTTGGATGTTTTCTTTATTTTCCTCCAATTGTCATTTTCTTCCTTCATAGTAACTTATGAGAGAACAAATCACCTCAAATGCCTAGGCATTCAAGGCTAAGGTGACCCCTGGTCGTCTCACTCACTTCTCACCTTTACCTACATAGAACAAGACTTATCTTTTATCATTGTAGAAGAGAAAGCTGTCACTCATTTATCCATTATTTACTTGAAATACACAGTCCACTGTCAGTGCAATATGCATCCTCATGGATCAGTTTGATGACAGTGACCCCATCAATTTGCAATATCTATAGAAATAGTGAAAATGATGATGATTTTTTCTATCTCACAACTTCGTTTATTTGACATGTCAAACCATCCACCATTCTATTTACAAATATTTCCACATTACTGTTACCTTCAGTTCATGTTAAGTTGATGAATCATGGGTGTTAAAGTGGCCAAACTCAAGTTGGTCATATTAGAAGGAATACCATGGGAAGAACCATAGGTATTCTTGTATGACCACAACTAATGAACCACTTTTGTCACTGTAGCAACATCACTAACATGTGCATTCAGACCAAAGAACCATTTCTTGGCCCCACTCATAATAGTCTTAATAGAAGGAACATTAGATACTGGTGGATAAGTTTGTAAGTCCAAGTTTACTGTTAAATGCAATTTACTCCCTTCACTTGGGAAACCTCCACATCCCATCAGCTGCCGAAGGGGCTGTTGCGTTATTTTTATTTGATGGATTTTGACCCATCAAATTGCTAAAGTAGAATTTTTGCTACAATTTTCTTGATGATCACTGTTCGTTGTTTTGTTTCAATATTGATGACCTTGTAATTCGGATTGACAAGTCTTTAGCATTTGGATTCTGTCATACATATGGAGAACTTGGTGTGGCTGAAAAACAGAATAAAAATAGGCTGCAGAAAGTGGACTATAACATCAGATGATGTAAGATCATCAAGTGCTGTTAGAAACCTAAAAGTCCTATAGGATGGCAATAAGACTGATTGTAGCATAAAGATAGAATGCTGAAGGGTTAGTGAGACACATTAGGACAAATTGATGCTGATACAGAGAAAAAGATAACTTTCTGAATAACTAAATCAGAAACGAAGGTGCTCATACGTCTTACTGTACAAAGCTAGAAGAAAACTTAGATGAAAATGACGACGTGTACGAAACCACATAGTAGGCTATTTTGCTTTTGATAGCAACGTGAGAAAAAATTATTATAATGTTACTAACCCATAAGCTCAGGAATAATGCATCCCTACTTGCCCTGGTTTATTTGCATACATATTTTATTCCACCTTTAGTGGTCGTTTTATTTCTCACAGGCTCTCACTTAATTGAATGCATTTCATTTTTTTTCAAAGTTAACTGTTAGTTTTTCTAACGATATGTATTTTATTTTCCCCAATCTTATGTTAATATAATATGCAAATTTCCCTATCTCACACAATCCTTGTTTCCCTTTTATATCTATATTAGATATTATTGCTGACCAATGAGCAACAGCTTTGAAGGACACATTTAAACACAATGCTCCCACCCCAGGGAAAAATGCTCCTGCAGATTCCCAGTCCTGCTCCATTACACATCCACCACACTCTATTCAGCAGTCATCCTTAGTGGATCAATAAAACCCTAATGTTTGTTGCCTATATCATGAGTTTTTAGATTTATGAGGCCAAACTCACCTCAGCATCCCACTAACTCGACCCCACCCAGCCGCAACTATGTGCGGACTGAGTTGTGGATTGCCAAGGGGAACTTGAAGGTCAAACCCACCTTGGGGATCCTACCACGGGGAGTGCATGGGCCCGCGGGATCCCAGTTCTCCCACTACCCCTGGGAGAATCAAACTTGTAACCTTCGTTTACCAACCAAGGGCCCCGAGCCAACCCTCCTAAGGGCTGACTATATCATGAATAATACTCGAATTCATAATAACCAGCAAGGTTGATAGTATTCAACTGGTGAATGAACTAGATTGTATTTTCATCAGTTGCCTTTTTTCGGTAAGAGTCATCAGTTGCCTTTACCAATTTAACTCTATCTTCAGTTGTTGAACAAGGCAATGGCCAAGTAATTCATATGCTAGGATGAGCAAATAAAATTGCAGAGCTTTCTAAATATATAGCCCAGCTTTTCATGGCTTGAGAGCACAATGTCACAATCTAATGTTAATATAATATGCAACTTTCCTTTTCTCACACAATCCTTGTTTCCCTTTTATATCTATGTTAGATATTATTGCTGACCAATAAGCAACAGCTTTGAGGGACACATTTTGACGCAATGCTCCCACCCCACGGGAAAAATGCTCCTGCAGATTCCCAGTCCTGTTCCATTATACATCCACCACACTCCTTTCAGCAGTCATCCTTAGTGGATCAATAAATCCCTAATGCTTGTTGTCTCATCATGAGTTTTTATATTTATGAGGTCAACCTCACCTTAGCATCCCACTAACTCCACCCCACCCAGCCGCAACTATGTGCAGACCAAGTTGTGGAGTGCCAAGGGGAGCTCGAAAGTCAAACCCACCTTGGGGATCCTACCATGGAGAATGCACGGGCCCGCAGGATCCCAGTTCACCCCATACCTGCGAGAATCTAACTTGTAACCTTTGGTTACCAACTGAAGGGCCCAAGCCAACCCTCCTAAGGGCCGCCTATAGCATGAATAATACTCGAATTCATAATAACCAGCAAGGCTGATAGTATTCAACTGGTGAATGAACTAGACTGTATTTTCAACAGTAGTTTTTTTCGGTAATATTCATCAGTTGCCTTACCAATTTAACTCTATCTTCAGTTGTTGAACGAGGCAATGGCCAAGTAATTCATATGCTAGGATGAGCAAATAAAATTGCAGAGCTTTCTAAATATATAGCCAAGCTTTTCATGGCTTGAGAGCACAATGTCAAGGCCAATTCTTGAAGGCAGTAATGCAGCCATCTTGGCATTATCATATGGGCAAGCCAAGGACAGTAGGATTCCAGACTAAGAATGGATAGGTTGGCTCTAGGCCAATCTGGATTAGCCAATCCCAATTTGATCCGGCCAATCCGTTGTTGATCCTGGCCGATATAACCTTGGCCAAGATCAGTTCTAATTTGTAGCTTTAAAAAGTCAAAAAAATTAAAACATAGAAAACATAGAAAAATGCATCCTAGAATGAGAGGGCATAAATTTAGGCTGGGTTTGTTTGCACTCTTCCTTTAGATTTTACAAGAAAAAGCAACAGCTTCCCCTAGAATCTAAAAAACTTTAGATTGTGCGAGAATCTAGATAAGAGGGTGTGAATGAATGGCAGAGTGCCACCTTACCATCACGTTAGCCGAGGAACATCAACGCCCCAAAAAGTGTAACGATTACAATAGAATCCCATTTGTTTACATCAAACCTTATTCCGATTTTGACAGCTTTATTCCAAGGTTATCACCAAAATCTAAAGGGGACAGTGTTAACAAACAGAGCCTTAGACATACAAAATGAAAAAACATGCATATAAAACAATCATCCAACATGCTCAGCTTAAATCCGATGTCAAATTGTCTAATACAGTCTACATCGTTTGCATTTTCTCCCCTTAAAGAAACATTTTGATGATATCATTATGGCACAATGCCATGACAATGCTTTCTTGTGGGCTCATGTAGCACAACAAAGCCATCAAAATGTCTTTTTTGTCAGAATCATAAGTGTAGACAGCCAGATATGAGAGCACAAGTTGAGCAAGAGAGAGAAAAGAGTAAAAAAGAGTGAGAAGGTACAAGAAGTGAGAAGAGAGTAAGAGAGAGAGTGTGTGAGTGCCAATCCGATCACTGTATGTGATGCAGAGAGCCATCTCCCAAACCACAACATGAGAGTGTCGGATAGTAAATGATAGTAAGAGAGAAGAGAGTGAGAAAAAGTGTTAGAGAGATAGTGTGTTAAGAGAGAGAGAGAGAGAGAGGAGAGAGAGAAAGAGTTGAGATGTGGGTGTGAATGGCCAAATGGAGCATGTATAGCTCCCAAGCCATTCCCCACCCAAAACTAGCTGTTGAAGACCAGCTAGCAGTTGCTAGCCTTGATCTCCAATGGCTAGTTCTAGTAGCTGTTGGAGTCCCAATGCCTTCCAGGGTTGGTCTGGATCGGCCCCTGTTACAAATTGGGAACAGGGGGTCATAGTCCGATTGGAATGGCATGAAAATTCAATCAGATCAGCTTATCCAATCCAACCCATGCCCATCTGGCATACCAAGGGGCAAACTTGGAAGACATGTAACAAAACATTCGATGGCTCAACAACAAGCTAGAAAGGCATGAACACGCATATTGATATGTAAGCTTCCGTCATCCCCCAGCATTCTTCTGCAAAACAGTTAAAAACACATTTTGTATATTTTCCCTCTTCATGTCAAATTATTGAGACATAGCTTTTAGACCTTTGTTCAAAACAACTGTCAAGGAGGAAACAGACACAGGCATACAGATGTAGTCACTTTCATTTTTTTTATCACACTATTTCACTATAAGAAAAGTTAACAAGTTAATCCATTTGCAAAATGATCCAGCATTTGTTCATTTGCAGTGGAAGGTCTAACTATCAATTAACTCAAATCAAAGTGGCAGAAATTCTCTTACAGAGTCACGGGAATAAGACAAAATTGGCCAAATGGAAATGGCACTAGTGCCATAGTGAAGTCTTAGCAGGGACCTCAGACAATGACAAAAACCAACAATACCTGTATAAGAGATAAAGCTGGAAACTTGGCACAACAAAGTTGAAAACTTTTCAGCTGATGGGAGCCTTTTTCTGATGGAGATAGAGGCCATTTTCTTCATGGGGATCAAAAGAATACATGAAACATACAAACGATAGACAAAGAACCTAATAAGGTAACAACCTTCCCCTGTTTATTGTAATGATGGATATCAGGAATGTCCTTCTGACCCCCATCAATAAAACACAAGAAGATGGTGGGATGGTGTGTGGGCAGCCTAAGCTGTTGAAGTAGAAAGAAAGCACCACCAACCGATAGCCCCCGTCGCCATAATAGGGACTGACAATCTGATAGAATCCTTTTTGAACCTTATAGGGAGGGGATGGTTATATGTTTGTTGGATTTTTCTTAGGTTTGTTTAGGGATACTATCCTGATCATCTTCATTTAAGATAAAGAGATGGAAACACCTGTTTCCAAACCTGATTACCCCTACATATATACACTATATGTATCTATTATAATAATGCACTGTTGTGATCATTGATCAAATTAACTGATAATAATGACACAAGCTAAGGAGAAAGTTGACATAATATCTTGTTGAAAGAGAAAGGACAAATCAATACTTGACCTACCTTCTACACCCCAAGGCATAACAGGGGCAAGGGCAGCAGTTCCCAATAGGCATACACAGAATGGGCGGTTCCAGATCCAATCTGGGCACGGCATCCAAAAATCCAAATCCAATGGAAACATACTCAGGTCTGATACTGTTCTGGATGCAATTCATAGAATCACATCTAATTTTAGATCCATTGTATTTTCAGAACCACTTTCAAATTCTTAGGATCTGCCCCCAGCAAGCTGGTCTCTGTATTGTTCCCCAGATTGCCGAACAGCCAGCTCAAATGATGAGATGGGCATGGCAGATGGACAGTGGAGGTAGTAAGAAGCCCGCCATGGCAGCAGACCATGGAGCAGTTATCCACTTGGAAGTCTGGCATCAGGTCAATGTGGGGTGTGGAAATCGAAGTGAGAGCGGTCGCTCAGGAGGGCTTCTGTGTGCTGGCTATGCTCCAGATGACTTCACCCCATGCCCACACCCATCCCAGCCTCTAGCCAGGCTTTGCCCATTAGCCAGGCTTCTCAAAGGTAACCCTTGCCCCTGCAACCAATGTCCAGTTTCCCAGATTCAGGAGGAACTCCCTGCTGAAACCATTCCAAGAAAAGAACAAAGAAATAAAAACCTGTGATTGGTTTCTAAGCATCTGTCTTCTTTCTCGATTTTTTTTTTCCCTTCCAAAATGATCTTCTCAAATTTATGCAAAAATTCAATTCAACAGTAGAAAGGGGGGAGATGGTCCAAAAGGTTCTCAATGTGTATCCATCCGCAGACCAAGCATAGAACATACTCATCTGCAGACCAAGCATGGATGTAGAACATCACCACAAAAGCCGATGCAGAGCCAAAAGGAAAGGCGGTAGACAAGCAGTGCCAGAGAGTAGAAAGGAAGCAGAGGGAGAAGGGTGGAGGCACACATTAGAAGAGCCTCATCTGAATAGGGTTCTCAAAGGTCTAATCAGACCTTATCCAATGGACCTCTTCAACAGAAATCCAATTGGATTCAGATAGCCTAAAATTCAAATTGGACATTAGAACTTTCAATCTCTGATATTCAGAAATGGATATCAGATTTTCTGTTCCAATTTACATTCCAAGTTGCCAAGCCCTAGGCTTGCAATAGCAACAAGTTCAGGAAAAGGGCTTAGTTTGAACTTTTGAACTTTGTTTATGGCCAATAGTATAATAGAAAGTCTACTTTTATGCATGCTTTTTAAGGCTATTTACTATCTCTGTGTGAAATAGGAACTTTACGAACATATATTGATAGAAAGCTTATCCATGAAATTTTACTCTGTTTACAAGCGCTACCCTAGATGGCAAATGTGGGACCTATTCATATCCATGCTATGTTTATGCATGTTCTACATTTGGAAGTACAAAGTTGTACAGAATGCCAAGGACGGAAAAAAAAAATTGTATCAATCTGTGTAACCAGAAACAGATGTGCCTTCACCTTTAAAATGGTTAGAGTTGTGTGCCTAGATTATTTCCAATAGTTTTTGTCTCTCACTTCCAGATCGATTAGGAAGCTCCAATGTAATAATGATCCCTAAAACTCTTCTGCTACATGGCCCCTCAATCTCTCCATGCTACAGTCGGCTTTCAGATTAAATTTGCCAGGTCTAATTAGGACTCGGTAACAAGTTCAAAGAGTAATAAGATAAGTCGCAACTTTCTTTTTCATTGCTTCAGCATATTCATTTCTCTTTCTAAATACAATGGAATATTCTAAAAAAGATGGTCATCTTTCATTTGGTATCCATTTCCCTTGAGAGGAATAGCAGAAGCTTCTATAGCTGGGCCAACGTCCAAATATTTTATCGCATTCAGGCCAATAAATTGATCCCCATGAAGCATGAGTATTCTGTTCTCTAACTAACATGTATGATACACCAGCTGCCGTTTGGAGAAAAACTTCTGCTCTGATCTCCAACATCTATCATCGCTCTCAAACAGCAGAGATGTCTGGCAGGAATCCCAAGGTGAGAAAACTTGCCATCCCATTAGATGTCAAAAAGTACCATACCAGATCTCAGCATTGTACCTTGGAAGGCTGAAGAGAATGTGAATGTAATACTGACCAGAGATGGAAAGATCAGAGTTACAAGCACAAAAAAAAAAAAACTTACCACCTGGACAGCAGCTGGAGCGGTAAGATGCATAGTACGTGATGTGGGATGACAACATGATGTGATATAAACAATGACAAGCACAATATCGTCACAACGATCCAACAACATACAGTAAATACACACATGCAACCCAATAGCGCATTCGTGCAATTATGAAATTGTCAAGCAATTTCACACATTTCGTAATGTCGACCATTCCAAAGCAACGAAATGAAAGATCAACAGTAGCATAGGAACCACCGTAGGATAGGGTTGTTCTAATTTTAATGCATCTAATCTAAATAGCAACAGGGATAAAATTTGGAATCCTCACAATATTTCACACAACCAACAGCGTTTCACAAGTTTAAAAGTAGCTAGACCACACCATCATTCACTCTCGACACATGATAGTTAAGAAGCATACTAAATGAACAGATATTAAAAAAACCCATCATATCAAGTATGTCATCCAATCGGGGAATAGAAAAACTATACTTGACCGTGATTTTGTTGATAATGCGGATGACCATGCATATCCTCTAGGTGCCGTCTTTCTTAGGAGTCAACAACGCAGGCACAGCACATGGACTCGAACTCTCTCGAAAGAAATCTTTCCTTAACAACTCTTCCACCTCCCATTGTAGTTCAGCATGTTCGGTTGGGTTGAGCCGATAGTGCGACATGTTCGGCAGTGAGAATCTCGTGACAAGATCAATCGCGTGCTAGATGTCATACATAGGCGGTAGATGGTCCTAGAGGTCCTCAGGAAAGACATCAACAAATTCAGAAAGCATAGCGGCCACTTCCTCTGACTACTCAGTAGGGGAAGAATTTGACAACCGTGGAGAAGAAGGGGCAAGAGGATCTTACGGTTGTAGTAAAGGAAGATCATTATACAATCCCCAAATAGCAAGGAAAGAGTCTAGAGATTGTTGGATAACTGGGAAAGAAGGTTGGAAAAGGCAAGAGGATCACCAAGGGCCTCCCAGATCGTCTACCACCTATACGTAACATTCAGTACGTGATTGACCTTGTTCCAAGATCCTCATTGTCAAATATGTTGCAATATGAACTCAATCTAACTGAACATGCTAAACTATAACGGCAGGTGAAAGAATTGTTAAGGAAAAACTTCCTTCAAGAGAGCTTAACTCCGTGTGTAGTGTTTGCATTGTTGACTCCCAAAAAAGACGGCACCTAAAAGATGTGCTTAGATAGTTGTGCCATCAACAAAATCATGGTCAAATACCATTTCACTATCCTCCGATCAGATGACATACTTGATATGATGGTGGAGGCCACAATTTTCTCAAAGCTTAACTTGAAGAGTGGCTACCACCAAGTCGGAATCTGTCTAGGGGATGAGTAAAAAACTTCTTTGAAGACGAAGGATGGCTTGTATGAATGGTTGGTCATGTCTTTTTGGCTTATCCAATGCCCCTAACACATTTATGAGGATCATCACTCAGGTGTTACGACCTTTTATTGACAAATTCATGATCGTACATTTTGATGACATCCTCATCTACAGTCAATCTAGAGAGGACCATATGAACCACCTTCATGATGTTTGCTTCACCCTAAGGAAGGAGAGCCTTTATGCCAATCTGAAGAAATGTGAATTTATGTCTGATCAAGTCACTCTCCTTAGTTCATTATTTCCAATGATGGGGTGTCCGCTGATCCTAGTAAAGTAAAAGCATAGTTGTCAAGGCGGTAAGACGACCAAGGCGTGCTTGGAGTTCTGGACCGCCTAAGCGCTTAGGCACGTGCCTAGGCATCAACTTCATAATATAATATTTTAATATAATAGATATATATACATATATATGTATGTAAGTATACATAATACATATGTATACCCACATACATATGTATATATATATATATATATATACACATTACATACATACATTTATATATATATATATATATACACATTTAGATTTACACACACATATACATATACGAACATACATATATACATATTACATGCATGATACATATATTTAGATGTATACATATACATATATATGTATGTAATATGTATATATATATATATATATATGTATTAGTATGTACTTGTATATATATATATATATATATATGTATTAGTATGTACTTGTGTGTGTGTGTATATATATATATATACACACACACACATACATATATGTATATATACAAAGAGAGAGGGGCAGGGACCTTGGGTTTCAGTAATGTGGGCGCCTTGGGCGCCTTTTCACTTGTTGGAAAGGCGGCCCAGTGCCTTGCTGCTGGAAAAGCGCCTGGGCGCCTTGACAACAGTGAGTAAAAGTGAAAGTAATTGGCCCGAGTCAGACCTTTCATGATGTTCACAATTTTCATGGCTTGGCGACATTCTACCGTCGATTTATCCAAAGATTCAGCTCCATTACAGCTCCAATAGCTGATTGCATTAGAAAAGGAGCATTTTAGTGGACCAAGGCTGCAATTAAGGCATTCTGCGAAATCAAGGACAAAATGACTTGGGCACTCGTCTTATGCCTCCCTGATTTTTGCAAAGTGTTCCAAATCACTTGTGATGCCTCCGGAGTTGGCATAGGAGGTGTTAAGTCAAGAGGGGCATTTCGTTATCTTTTCAGTGAGAACTTTAATGAGGCCAAGAGGAGATATTCCACCTATGACCAAAAATTTAATGTAGTAGTTCAAGCATTGTGATATTGGAGACACTATTTGCTACTGCACGAGTTTGTTCTGTACTCCGATCATGAGGCAATGGATTATCTAAACTCGCAAAAGAAGTTGAGTTCCCTACACGCAAGTTGGGTCAAGTTTCTCCAATCTTATATCTTTGTGCTCAAGCATCATGTGGGAGTAGAGAATCGAGCAATAGATGCGCTCAACCGTCAAATTTCTCTGCTTGCGACTGTTAGCGTTAAAGTAACTAGATTTGAAAAACTCCGTAAGGAATATGAAGGCTGCCTAAATTTTGGAGAAATCATTGTCGCACTCCAGACAAGACCCATACAGGACCACAGTGATTATATTCTTCAGGATGGATATCTATTTCGTAGTCAGCGATTATCCATTCCCATACCTAAATTAGTGATTTTCTTATGTATGAATTGCACACTGGAGGTCCGGTAGACCACTTTGACCGTAATAAGACCACTGAGGAAGCGGAGAAGCAGTTTTATTCGTCGAGCCTGAAACACGATGTGACTAGGCTTGTTGCCCAGTGCCGCACATGTGCTTTGGCGAAGCAAACATGTCAGAATATGGGCTTATACGCTCCACTTCCCCTGCCTCACTGTCCCTGGCAAGATGTTAACATGGACTTCATCTTAGGCCTGCAACGCACAGTTCGAAGGCACGATTCTATTCTTATGGTGGTGGACTGTTCTTCCAAAGTAGCCTATTTTGTTCCCTGTTCCAAGGTCGCTGATGAATCTAGGATAGCCCGCTTATATTTTGATGAGATTGTCTAGTTGTTCCCTGTTCTTCCAAAGTAGCCTATTTTGTTCCATGTTCCTGGGTTTCCTTTACCTTGAACATATAAGCTTTTCTACTAGGAGTCTTTTCCAATTGACATAATGGTGCAAGACAGAGGGGAAATGGAGAGGAACGGCACAGAGGCCGGGGTTCAAGAAGACGACAAAAGAGAGAAAGAAAGGGGGAGATAGGGAGGAAGGAGGAGGGTGGGAAAGAAGATAGCCGAAGCGGGCGGTGGGGCATCTCACCCTCCCTTCATGGGATCCCAGGAGGAACACAAACACACATGACAATAGCTCATCTCAAGCAAAAGTTTCCCATTCTATCACCACCCATCCCTTTCCAATAGGGAGTACAAGACTATAAATAGAGCAAGCAATCCTAACACTAAAGGACCAAAATGCATCTTATTCAAAATAAAAGACTAAAATAGACGTAAAATCTAAAAAAATAGAAAACTACATCAATTGGGCCTCTCATGGGCCAAATAAAATAAACAATGGACCATTGGCTTCGTTTCCGCAGCTCTTGGATTCCCGTCACATAATACTAAATGTGGTGAAGTTGTACAATGAATTTCATCCAATCGACATAGTAACATGAGAATTGCCAAAAAGTACATGTGCCCCATTAGTATATTGTCTAAAAAACTTACACATTTAGTGGAAACAATAATTACCCAAATATACACAGTGGTAGGACAATAATGCCCTGAGTCAGTTCAAAAAGCAATGTCTCAATTAAAATCTAGCTCCTAAAGGACAGGCGTTTCCTGATAGTGATGCATTGATTATATTGTGTCAAAAAAACAGATAAAAGCATGAAACAGTAGTTGCAGAGAAGCATATGAAATTTGTATCCTAGGAAAAAGCTTCCGGATCCATCCATGTTTTTCCTGCAGGATACCCTTAGCCTTTGTCATTGTGTACTACACAATAAAGCTTGTACTTCTATTGCAGAGAATTCTGAGGTACAGACAATGAAAGAAAAACAAGATTTCATCCAAGAAGTAAAAAGGAAGATAGGCATCAAGAGTTTCATTGTGAAAACAGCTACCTGCAAACATTCAAACTTAGATGACATGGTATATAGGAAATGTTATTCAACAAATTCTTACCATGAAGATGGAGTGCCAAACTATCTCCATAAACATAATCTGATAAAATTAGCCTTTCTTGTTCCCTTGGTCCCCAATAATATCCTCTTAGTGGGATAACATTTGGATGTTGAATAGATCCATTTCTCTTCACTTCTTTGGCAAACTCCTTCTTACGTCTTACAAGGCCAACTCTCAACCACTTTACTGTCAACACATGGCCAGTAGCCAATGTTGCTTTATATGAAGTTCCATGGCTGCTTCTACCAAGTACTTCTGCTGGTGCTCGAGATAGATCCTCAGCAGTAAATGCTAATGAGGTATCCAAGAAAAACAATTCTCCAGCCAGTCGATCTGGCGAATAAACATCCAAAACTATGGGTTGGTCAGCAAAATCTGCATTAATAAAACGAACTGAAGGATTTAATGGTGAACCAGGAGACAACTTAAGTCCACCAGCTGGAGCACAACCATCCCGCACACTATGACTTAGAGACTCCGAACCAACTTCTCTTGAAACGGAAAAACCTCTTTCGACTGTCTCAGTTACTATTTCTTTTTGTGCGGGAATTGCTCTTGCAGCCGAAGTTAACAAATGATCATTGGAAAAACTCACTGAACTCGTCACAGCATCATTTTTGTGAGACCTGAGGATATTAGGTGGAATAAATCTTCCAAATTTTATATCTCTTCCAGAGGTACGTTCGCTGAATCCATTTGCTCCACAAAGCTCTCGAGTCCTTATCTTATACACTGCCATAAAAATGAAAAAAATCAGCACAACAGCTCCAACGGAACCAACAATAATTGCTACTCGTACTCTGGATTTTGAATGATGCTGTTGTGATCCATCATCGATGAACCCAGGTCCACTGTCCGTTTTAGAAGCACCGTTTGGTAGGACTAACAAAGCATTTCCAGGACGAAATGAGTCATTATGGAACCTCCGCAGATTTTCAGGAACAAGACCTGAAAGATCATTGTAGGAGACATTGAATATCTTTAGACTGACTTGAGGCATATCAGGAATCTGTCCCTTGAAGTGATTCATGGACAGGTCAAGAACTTCCAAATCACCAAGCTTGCCTATTTCACCTGGTATCTCTCCAGAAAAGGAATTATTGCCAAGATCAAGTAACTTAAGCTTCTGCATTTCGACTATTTCTGGAGGCAAAGGACCAGAAAGAGAATTGGCAGACAAATCAAGAGACTCCATATGCAAAACAGAAGGTAGAACCAGTGATTCTGTTGAATGAGGAGCATGAATTGGGAGAGTTCCTGTAAATTGATTCCCAGAAAGGTTTAAATATGTCAAGGTTAATGATGTGAAAAGACTGGGCAAGAGAGGCCCTGATAGCTTGTTCAGACTAAGGTCAACAACAGACAACCTTGGGCTGCTTCCTAATGTTGAAGGAAGAACACCAACCAAGGAGTTATTTCGCATCTTGACTGAAGACAAGGATACAAATTGAAAAGTTATATTTGGTAGGTTCCCTGACAACATATTTGAACTTAAGTCAACAACCTCCAATGTAGATCCCCAATTCTGCATAGAAGATACATCACCAGAGAGCATGTTTATACTTAAATCCACAGTATTGCAGCTTCCTGTATTGGAGGGCAATAAACCTGATAATGCATTTGACGAAAGGTTCAAAATTTTCAAAGATGTCGAGTTAATATTAAAAACTGGACCTGCAAAAACAAATGAAAAAAAGGCCTACATTAAGTTAATGACTTCAAAGAACCAAAGCATAATCATGAACACTGTTAAAACATCTCATAGAGAGATGAGCAAAACAACGTGAACCTTCAAATTCAAACAGCCAAGTAAGGAAAACATGGGTCTAGAGTAGGGCATGCTACTGGGTATACATGTTGGTTATGAAATTGCCACTTCGTACTTCAACAAGCAAAAGGAATAGAACTTGTACATTTTACTGTGTACAAGAATAAATAAATTCACATTAGAGACTGGAACAAAAGAAAGATATTAACACATTACTAAAGGTCATTTACTAGAGAAATAACAAAGGGTGGCCACTGCCTTTCGCAGTGTCTGAAGGGTGGTCAAACATATGGAAAATATAGTGCCTCTGTGGCTTCACAGAATCAAGGCAGGTTTTCACAGTAGATGAGGCTATGTTGCTGCATTAAGGTAAGCTTCAAAAACTCTTGGTTGTACAATGAATGGGAATAGAGGAGAAGTCAATGGACCTTGGGGAGCAAGACCATAACATGTAAGCCCGCTGTGCAATACACCCAATAAGTACAACCAACTGCTATACAACCTGAGACCGCACGAAGCCGTCTCAAGAAGAACACCCTTTTGTTTATTTAGTCCACTATTTTGCTACATCCCCCCCCCCACCCCACACACATGCACACAACAAAAAAAAAAAAAAAAAAGCAAAAGGATATGAATGTCCTTCCCCAAGACCCAAACACAATGGATCAATCTAGCCACTTGTATGTATTCAGAATAAATTATTTTGCAGCCCATGTTTCACCTACTATGTTCACATCTATATGGAAGGGGAATATACTTCAAAGAATAATATCAGCACAAGGAGGACTCCCATCGGATGCCAGAAGTCACTGTCCTACATGATTCATAACTTTAGCTGATGCACAGTTCCAAAGGGTCATTCAAACCTACGACCATTCTTTCAAGCTTATCCATCTCTTTCCCATTAAGGCAGTGATAAAGATCGCTCAGAAAAATGCATTGTAGTGGTAAACAGTTACATTCACAACCCACATTCTGCACTTAAATAACAGACAAGCATACACATTCCAAAGTATGCATTTTAGTAAATCAAACAGAATTCACTTTCATGCAAGTTACAAGTAACATTTTTTTCCCAGAACCACAGATTTTGCAATTAGGCCACCATGTTGAAGGAGGACAAGCCGTGGAAACAATCCACAACAATGGCCCAACTCTGAAGGCGTGCATTTTCCTTTCTTGAACATAAGCATTCATCGGATGTAATGTTTCCATGGTAAACACCATTTTGACATTGGAAAAAATATATATAACCCAGAAGCATTGTGCAGCCTAGTTAAAAATGCATCTACTTTTAGGCCAATTTCCAGAAATTGGTCACCTACAAATGGACAACCACTAATCATCCGTATAAACCAAAACCAAAATGTCAAGCAATCAAAGAACCAAGCATGTTTAGCCTATTCTTGGTCAACCAGTAATCAAAACAGCTAAAACTGGATCTGAGATCAATAGTGAACAGATACTATCACCGATGTAACTTACCAGTAAACCCATTCCCACTGAGATCAAGCTCCACCAAGGCCATTGAGCTCCCAAAAAGCTCTTGCCTCAGAGATCCATAGAGCTGGTTTCTTCCAGCCCGCAAAATCCGCAAATTGCTTAAGGCCTCAAACGATGGGAGCTCTCCAGAGAGCTGGTTGTCGCCCACGTCCAGAGCCTCCAAATTCTCGAACAGCCGCAGCGAATCACCCGTGAAGAGACCCCCACTGAGCTTGTTGAAGCTCAAATTGACGAGCTTCGCTGTGTTCGCAAAGCTCGAGAGATTCGCTGAGCTCGTCTCCAGCCCCCCATAGAACTCATTGCGGCTCAGATCGAGGTGCTCTACATTCCTCAGCTCGGAGAGTACCACTCCGACGTCCCCCCACAGGCCGTTGGAACTCAAATCCAGCACCCTCAGCTGCTGCAGCCGCCACAACCCGGTGGGAAACCCCCCAGTGAGGCCATTGTGGGAGAGATTTAGGTAGACGAGGCCCCAGAGCTCCGTGATCCGCTGCGGGACGGGGCCGTAGAACTGGTTCCCCGACAGATCCAGGTGCTGCAGCGACGCGATAGTCCCGATGGCGGGGACGACGCGCCCGGTGAAGTTGTTGCCGGAGAGGCTGAGGTTGCGAAGGGACTTCATCCCGGCGAGGGTGGAGAACTTGAGGTCGCCATTGAGGCCGAGGCCGTCGAGGGCGACGCCCACCACGGCGCCATTGGCGTCGCACGCGACGCCGTGCCAGGAGCTGGGGCAGCCGCCGCCAGCCGTGGCCGGCGACGAAGGGTTCCACGAAGCCAGCACGAGGCCCAAGGGGTCGTCGCGGATGCCCTTCTTGAACTCGAGCAGGGATCTGAGGTCGTCGCCGCCGCCGGACTGCTGCGCCATGGCGGGGAGGAGCAGCAGCAGGAGCGAGCAGAAGAGGAGGAAATGGAGATGGAGAGCCATCCCCCCTCTCTCTCTCTAGCTTTCTCTCTCTACTAGTCCGTGTCGCGGGACATGGGAGGACAAAGGGGGATCTCCAAGAGAGGAGAGAGAAAGAGAGAAAGAGAGAGAGACAGGAAGGGTGGGTGGAAGGAAGGGTTAGGGTTCTTATAAGGTAGGGGATGAAATGGGGAAGTTTCCGTTGAGGGTTGGACTCTGGGGAGGAGGAGGTGGTGGAGAGGGAGTAGTGAAGAAGGTTTGGGGTGTGTGTGTGAGAGAGAAACTAGAGAGAGAATAAAGAGAGTAGAGAGAGAATGTGTGTTGAGAGGGAGAGAGACAGCTAAACATCACTCTGTAAAGGGCACGGGGTGTCTGAGCTGAAAGGAGAGGGTGGCGGGCCCCAACACACACATCAGCCCACGTGGTTACAATAGCCTTTCTCCAATCTTCTGCCCTCGGATGGAACTAGTCTTGCGGAACACGGCGTAGTACGCCTGACCTATAGGAGAAGAGCACGTTTTCCTTTTGATACGTGGCCAAAGTCTATTGGATAGGTTCAATGCGCCAAATGGTCATACCGGCAGCTCGCATCTCACTTTTTTAAGGAGAGATCTGCGGATTCTTAATAATTGATCATGGTGATATCTCTTTGCCTTTTTGGAGAGAATTTTGAATGCCTTGGGACACAAAACATAGATGCTGCATGCACAGATGGCTTAAGCCAAGGTCAAGGATTGGCTCGTGGGGTATGAACGGTGTGCTAGAGCTGATATGGTAAGTGTTAATTTTGGACTCTAGTAAGGAGGAGTTTGGCTAGTGAGCCAATCATTGGTTTGAACAAGTTACTTTTGAAGGAAGGAATACAATCTTCAACATTTTACAAATAATTTTTGAACATAGTTTATAAAAAACTAAATTGGCACGACTCAAAATACTAACAATGATCTTTTGCTATTATAATTGGGCAAAGTTTTAAAATTTTAGATATAACATTTTTCTTTTGTGATTTTGTCAAATTTGATATTTCTCTTAAAATGTATAAGTCAATATCCCAAAAAAACTGACATATCGTGATCCCTATTTTGCAATAGGAAAGTGAAGCATGTTTTTATGTTGTAGGATTGTGTTAGTATTTTTTTTGTGGTAGGACAACTATCAAGGGCATGCTTATTTTTCCTTCGACCCCATGTGCTTCTTTAGTGAAACTTTAATTTTGGTAATATATTTGAATTTTTATCATCATATGTTAATGGAAATCTTTCATTTTTGAATTACCCTAAATTTATACTCTCAATAAAAGGAGTTGAAAACACTTACGGAAAGAACTTCCCAACATGCACCTGAACATTGGTTTTTTTTTTAAAGTAGCTTTCTTAAGGCATGACTTTCTTAAAACATGCTGTAAAAGACTTCTTTTAGATTCATAATGAATCTCAAACTTGATGGATGTAAGGAGAATTATTGTCAAATTTAAAAGTAATTAAATTCAATAGCTTTAGGATTAGTCAACTTAAGTTAGAATATATGAAACATAATTTTAGTAATATGTGCGTAGACCAAGAGGATCAAATGGTGATCAACAATCAAGTTATCCCTAAAAGGAGTAACTTTTAATATTTAAATTTTATTATTCAAGAAAATGGAGAGACCAAAAGAGGATCACACATAGGGTTAAGGCATGGTGAAGTGTGTTGCTTAACCTTCCTATATAACAAGTCTCATAATAATTCTATATATGTAACCATTAATGTGTGCCATTAATGTGGTGTTGACATATTATATACAGAGGATAGAGAATCTAGATCCACCAAGTTTTAAACATTATAAGCACCTAGAACCTTAATGGTGTACCGATATAGAAAGAAAAAGATAAAATTCAAAAGCAATGCAAAAGAACATTTTTTTTCTTATTTTTACGTTTTTTTATATTTTTAGACAATATTCAAAATAATAGATCTAGTTCTAGCATATTTTAAAACAATGCCTCCTGCCATTCAATTTACAAACATACACATTTTGCGATTGAATTCATATAATTTATTTCTTGTTTGCATAATTTCTTGTGAAGTTACATATTTCATAAGCATTTACACAATTTTATTAGATCACGGTCTTACTATTTTGCTAAAAATAATGCACTTTGTTTCTAAATTTTATTATTTTACTAGTTTACATTATTTTAATCTAAATTAAACAATTTTGTCTAATTTACAAAATTATAAAGATAGTTTTACATTTAAAAAAATGGAACACACTTTTTGAAACATTTTGTAATAAAGGTTAGCTTGTAAAATAGTTCGCAACCTATTATCTCTATTAAAATCTCATTTTCCATTTTTAGGAGTACAAGGAGTTACATTTCTAGTCGCACTGTAAAAGTTGGAGTTGATTACATCATCTAGATAATATTTTGACAAAATATAAGACCTCAATTGGCTCACCCACTCTCTTTTAGAAACATTGTTAGTTTTTTTTTTCTTGAAAACAATAAAAATGAAGGAAAATGAAACATATCCAATGATCAGCTGGCTCAAAATTATTAAAGATCATTGTATCACTCAATGTCAATGTCATCCATATCATCCCCTCAAGAAGACTCATGATTAATGTGTTCACAGAAATGGTGAATAATCAAAATTCAGAAAACAAAACAAAAATTTCCCCAGTGCTACCAGAGATCCATGAGATAAGGCTCTAAAGTTGCATGAGGCATCCCTCCCCCCTTGGCCTTGAGAACTCTGTTCTCTACAAAAGGCTGCTGTCTCTCACCAATGAAGCACTCCCAATCCCCAGACAAAAAGGGGCCCCTGGCTCCTACTACCTAGATGGATAATTCATAACTGGATAAAATGGATAAGCTTTCTCTATATTATAACAATTGTATCCTTTTAATTTTATTTTCCTATGAATTAAATGGAATGCATGTGACTAAATCACCGCCATTCCCTATGAAGGGAATCTATCCCTCCTTCAGAAAAGAGCAGTTAAAGAACTTTCAAACCTTATCTCGTTACAGAAGAATATGTCGATTCTTCAACTAAAAAAATATCAAATACTTTCATTGACAAGATATCAAACAACCCATCAGAAGTTAGTGTCCCATCCCATTCACAAACACATTACTAGCATGAGCTGATCCCATCACTTGCAGGGTGGAATAAGTAGGGACTAGGAAGAGAGAGCAGGTAACTCCCTACAGCCCATCACCCAGACCCACCACATGGCGCCCCGTGATTGGAGACTGCGAGTACTCTTGCCTTTCTAGCATGAGCGGGTCCCAATTCATTACTAAATCCTCTATTGGCAGCACATATTTTTTTTCCTTTTTTTTTCTTTTCAAGGAGCAATTAGTAGAGCTATGAAGTAAAACCTGTGCCCTCTTTGCCTCCCACCACAAAAGACACATTCTATTCCCCTAACACAGAAAATATGTATGCCATATGAGGGGAACAACTCAGCTCCCCTCCACCGATGCCATTCATTCTGATCTGCACCCATCCCACCACTCTGTCGCCACACACCTCCTCCAGGTATTAAAAGTCCACAGGGGGAAGGGGCGCTAATCTCTTTTGCCCCATGTGCTAGATTCACCTCTTGCCCCCCTCCCTTTGGGATTCAATTCAGCTGGGCACACCCCAGGACACAATAAATTTAATGCCAGGTCTCCAAGAACAGGTAATGGTGGGGAGTGGGTGTTGGTGATGGATTTGGAACTCCGCTGGTTTTGACCCAATTACACATATTTCAACCTAAGCTTAGAATAGTAGCTAATTTGGAAGGGAGGAGGTGTGGGTGTTTGTTAAAGGGGGTCCTGCATGTGGGTTGAACAGGTCCTCTCTGTTCTGTGAAGTTGATGCTGTGGAAAGCTGAGGCAGCCATGGAGTTTGCAAGGGAAACAGACGACTCCTCCGGTCCTCCCTCTTCCATATGTGATCTGTATGTGCATGCCATGTTCTTGCAAGGTTTTGGACTGGAGTGGGAGAGGAGGAACCCATGACTGCCAGCTCCATCCCCCACTTCTTCCAGTTGTGAGAGCATCTGGGGGTGGTCTCCTGGTGGCCTTGCTAAGTCTAACTTGTATAGAAGAACAAAGCAGTAAAGCCATAAGAACGGAAGACTGGTGAAGCCTTTTGCAAGTGCATATAGTAGACATCCAATTGCAAGTCCAAGAAGTGACCACCTAAAATTATATATGGATATTGCTATAATTCGATTATACTTTGAGTTTCTGTTTACACCTAACACATACGGATGCAAAATGGGTCGAATAGTATCTTTAAGTAAAGGGCTATTTTTGTTGACCAGAAAACAGTAGAGGGCTATTTCTAGCTTTATCCTTATCTTGGTACATATTATATATGTTCCCTTTTCTTTAAAGTGGAATAAGATGCATAATTATATGTTAAACTGCAGGAGAAGACCGGAGTTCAGCAAACAATTTTCGTCATACCTTAATAGGATTAGAAGATGATCCTAATAGAGCCATAAGCATTAACTATTTTGAAATTACAGTTAATCGATTTTGAAATTTCACGTGTTTAAAGTGTCCTAAAATATACTGTAATTTCAAAATCGATTAACTGATATGACACTCTTTTTAGTTGATTATAGTTTTTTAATTAAAAATATCGTAACCTGAAATTAGAGGTTTACACATAGTGATTTTAAAATCAGGAATTTTTAATTTCTTCAGTTTTAAAACTTGTGATTTTAAAATCTATATTGTACCATATTTTACAACACACTAAAGAGAACAGAGTAGATATTCAAGAGAATGAACTTTACGCCATGTTTGAGGCTCATTTCAATTAGAAGCAGTTTTAGATATCCACCTAGTTTTAACTAAAAATCACAAGTGGAAATTTCCTAAGTTGAGGAAAAGATAAGATTGATAGGGAAGGTCCGACTTTCATAATAAAAGTTAATTATAATCATTATCACGCAATATTTTCTATATTGAAAGTAGAAGTCAAGAGCGACTTTTCACAAAGAAGTCATTTGGTTTAATATAAAATATTAATTTTAAAATCACTCGTTTTGAAATCAATAAAAATAAAGTAGTTTGAAACTCTCGATCTTAGTTCTCAGTAGTTTTAGACTGAAATCAAAACCTATATAACAATTTTATGATACTCTAAATGTATGAAAGACAATTGTAAAATAATTTATAGCAATCTAAAATTTTTTGATGTCGTTATCAAGTTGTCTAATCCCACCAAACAGTAGAAATTTTAAGTGCAAGCGATGTGATGTTCGTTCAAGGACATGTAAGCAGCTATAAATTAAGTAAAACTGCGTACACCGAAATAATGGGAAATGGGCGAGGCCCGAAACGATTGAGTCACCCTGACCTGTTCAAGCAAGATGCGTGGATTCTGATCTTTTATGGTACCGATCTAGGGTCTTTTTGCAATTAGATTCTCTAGATTGCTTCACAACGATCAAAGTCCCTAGAGATTAAACTCTTTCCTTTGTGTTGGGTTAGATCACCTTTCCATTAAAAAAAAATATGTATACTTCAACATGTTTTTTAATTTAGTAGCATGAGGACTAAGTATTTGCAATTCTTCTCGATTGAAAGAGTACAAAACCGAGTTTCACCAATAGCCTTCCGGTGGGAATTTTAAAGCTTGTTGCTATGCAAGACATTGCAGCAGGTTTAGTCATCTTGTAATGTAAGATATCATTGGTTCATCTAGTCATATAGGTTAAACAACTTTTTTCACACACGACCTGGCAAACATTAAATGTGGGTGCAGCGTTCTCGTCACGTCAAATACATGTACGCGTGACAAATACTTCGTGGGCATAACAAACGCTATTTGTCACGCCTATTGAGTATTTGTCACACCTATAAATCTATTCACACATGCATATAGATGACAAATACTTTTCAGTGTGACAAATATTTTGTGGACGTAACAAATATTATTCGTCACATTTATGAAGCATTTGTCATGTATATGTATTTTTATCACGTCCAAAACTCTACATGTCACATTTAATACTTGTCAAGTCATTTGTGAAAAAAATTACTGAGTTTATTAACCCTTGCCTAGATAGAACAATGACATCTTACATTACAAGATGACTTAGCAATGCAAGTATTACTCATTTTTTATGCCAGATCATGACTATTTTGCCTTCAGGGCAACAGGTCTTACAGACCCGCCCTGTACATGAAACACAAGAGCAAAGACTTCAACAGTCTGAAAGATAAATTCCGTTCACTTAGGGGCTGTTTGTTCCACCCAACATTCTATAATTCATCAATTTTAAAATTATTGATTCTAAAACATAGTAAGTTTTCATAGTTTTAAAGTCAGAGAGTATTTTGTTCCGATGCTTGTAAAACACTAGAAAACAAAACAAGGAAATGAACAAATTCTCCCATTTTGATTTTTGATAGTCCTTCCCCAGAATCTAAGATCTAGGCAGACATGCAATACTCTGACAGAATTTTATTTTATGCTGTCTTATATTTTTGCACTGAACTAAACATCTAAAAGTGTTACAAAATAAGATCGTTTTTCAAATTACATTATTTTACGTTGAAACAAACAACCCTTTAATTATATAATTATAGACAGGAGACATGATCTCTTGACCTTTGGTTGCAAAGGACCTCTTATGCTGGGCTACTGATCCAGCATGGACCACCAAAATGGGGACAGAACAGCTTCATCCGCTGGCCCCAGCCACAGCTGCAAAGTCGATAACAAAAAGTAGGAACACATTCCCCCTTTTCTAAACTTCAGGGCGAAGTTCTTGGGCCATCATTCTGCTTGCCACCAGATCAAGATGGGATTTGCTGTGCAGGGTGCACTGAGCCAATCAACTGCAGCAATTGGTGGTCCTCGACACCATGATGACCGGCCGAGTGCCTTCGTAGAAAACAAGAACCATGTTCGCTTTCACGGAAGAACGACCATCACCACCAATCACCATATATATATATATGCATATATGGAGAGACAGATAGAGATATATATATATAGAGAGAGTGCCCATACATATATCTATCATCTCTCAACGTCAGGAGGGTTTCGACGTGGGAAATGTCAAGTAACTTTTCGTGGATGCACTGAGCTTTCTGTTGTCACCACGTTCTTGTAAAGCCTCTTGGCTTATTTCGGTAAAAAAGCTTGATCACAGGGGACAAATGGGCCTCAGCTGCAATGCCTTTTGCGCACGTGCACGAGGTATACATAATTGCTCTGTGTGTGTGTGTGTGTGAGAGAGAGAGAGAGAGAGAGATATCCTCTGAATCATTGTATCTCCTCTCACGTGGGGGGATGAGGTGAATTTGGTATTTACACATCAGGAGAATCACTTTGGTGGATTTGATATTCTCTCAATCTCTTCTATATCTGCTCTCATTTAGGGATGTAGTGAATCTAATATTTACCTATTAAAAGATTTGATATTATCAAATTGCTTTCTCTAGATTATAATGTATCTCTTCTCACATGGACATGAAGTGAATTTGGTATTTACCCATAAAAAAAAAAATCTCTTCGGTGGTTTTGATACTCTCTCTCTCTCTCTCTCTCTCTCTCTCTCTCTCTCTCTCTCTCTCTCTCTCTCTCTCTCTCTCTCTCTCTCTCTCTCTCTCTCTCTCTCTCTCTCTCTCTCTCTCTCTCTCTCTCTCTCTCTCTCTCTGTGCACAAGTAGAGGAGAGAAAGGAAGGAACAAGATGCAATTGCATGGGTCATGCGAAATAGAACTCAACGCCATCTTTCATGAAAAGACGGAAGGTGGAATTAAAGAGGTATTTGACTAAAATTTGTCTGAAAAATATTTTATCAACTAACTTTCACATGTTTTACAAATGAGAGTAAAAAAAAGTTGCTAAAATGTTTCTCATATTCTCGAAATATTCCTTTTTTTTTAGGATCTGTTTCTCCACTCCTCCTGTTTACCACTTTTTCTCTCCACATCAGATTCTCACGTCACATTCTCTTCATTTTTTTTTTATTTTTCTGTGAGACTCACAAATATATATTTTTGTTCTACCAAAAATATTTTTCATAATTCTTTACTTTTCGAAGAAATATTAAGAATGCAAATGCCCCACGTAACATACGCCCCCTAAGACATACATGACCTTAAGATGCATGCACATCCAAATTTACTGACGGGCGATCTCAATCTCCGGGCACATGCATCCCTTGTGAAGACAAGCCACGATACTGTGCGATAGCTCCGCGGAGGAAAATGATTCACCAGATGCGGAGAAATCGTTTGCGCGCGGCGGGTAACGGCTCCGTGCACGCACATGCATGCGGCGCGTGAATGTAGAAAATGCGGGTGCGTACTGACCCCACCTGCACATGCAGAAGAAATGAAGGCGACCGCTCAATCCGTGTCCCCATTATCGTCAAGACAACAAGACGCCAAAAACTTTGACAACTAAGCCCACCTACCAGCAGCATGGACAAAACCCGGTTCACTTTGTTTGTAGAATAGGGCCAGAATAACTGGTATAAAGGCCTTATTCTGATTTGATTGAGAGTATGCCTAATTCTTCCAATTTCTCCAACTCTCCAAATTTACCTAGAATAACTAATTCTTCCAATTCTCTCAATTTTATCTTTTATTTCACTCCTTATTCCATTTATTCCTACCAAATCACTTGGAATAGCGCAATATAATTCTTCTTATTCTGGGTAGACTACCAAATCAAAATACCTCTTATTCTAATTTAAAAAATCCCCAGAACCTTATTCTGATTTAAATTATTCTGCAAACAAAAACAAAGTGAGCCATTAATAAGAAAGAGCCCTCAAAATCAGATGGCAACTCTCAGTAAATTAGGATTCCACTCTGTTTCAGTTTTTTTTTTTTTTTCCCTTCTTTACCTCGACTGGCGAGTCAAAAGCAAACTCGAATGTTTGGCTTTTTCTTGTTGACTACAGAAAACTATCCATCAGAAAAGATCCACAGTGGGAGTTGCAACCTTTCCATCTCAGAATCTCTCAGGGTGATTTTCTTTTCTTCCGTGCTACAGAGGCGAACCCTACAAACGTCAGGAAAGAATATGCCAATTTGTTACATTTTTAGGGTTTCGCTCTGCTTTAAATCATCCAGCAGAACTTTATTTGTTGACTAAAAAGAGGTTAAAACGATGTTTAGCACAGCTTTTAATTGTAAGTACTTGTAGATTTTAGTCTAGTCTAACCTGGGGGGTGGGCCTTGAGCATTGGAAGCTAGTTACGTACTCTCTTGAGTTATTTTTTGCTTCCAATTAAAAACTGTAAACTAACTTTCCTAGACTAGGAGAGAAATAAGATTATTAAGGAAGATTTTGTTCTTATAATCAGTTATAATCATCTCCAATCAACATTTTGCATGACAAAAGTGAAAAACCAAGTGACTTCATTTTAAAAATGTTCAAGCACATCCTAAGACCAGAAGCCTCATTACAGATGAGAAAAGGCAGACTCAGTTTTGAATTACTACAAGAGAGAAAGTATCCGGGCATATTTGTTAAAATTGTGGGTGACACAGCCAACACTGCTGTTGCCGGACAAAATTTGAATCACAGTAGTGAATAAGAAAAACTTGGAACTTACCAGAGGAAAGTCTACGGAAACATGTAAGACAAGATACTCACCTGCTATATTCACCAAATCTAAAGGGCTGGGGTAAAACATGGACTTTCCTTTGCCTCTAGCCCCATCTCCAATAGGTTTATTGTTGGATATTAGCTAAATATAAACATAACTAGAAACAAGGATAAACGTATCTTCACCTCTAAACTTGCGTATTTACACGTTGAATGAGTCGAGAAAGAGAATGACAGTGACCATCCACAATACATATATCATTCAGCTTTGTTCTTTATATGGTGTCCAAATCAACTTGCTAACATCCACCTCCAAACCTCCACGACCTGCAGCCTTTAGATGACGATCAAGAACCTTTGGGTCTGCACATATAGCATGTTGCCCTTTCCTGTACTGTATGAGATCTAAGCTCTGCAGAGTGCTCAAGATATCATCCGCTTTTATTGCTGTCATATCGCTGAGTTCCTACAAAAGGAAGCAGAGAAATATTAGATCAACTGGCACCGTGGTCTCACCAACTTCCTGGGCCACAGAAAAAGGCCACTTTAATACTGCTGCAAAAGAAGTTTTATAAGGTTCACTTCGACACCAGATTAACAAACATAGAAGGCAACTAATGCTGAACACTTTCAGGCCTTGTAAAGAATAATCTTTTGTTTCCTGTCGGGCCGTCACGGGTGATTAACTGTCACAAAGCTCTAAGAATGAGAACTGTGACTTGGCATGTTGTGAATCAATTTAATGATCTGATGTCTTACAATTTTATTCTCAACTCCAAGACCAACAATCACAGGATGAAATTAGGTATCGAAATTTGAAATTCTGGGTGTCGAAATTTGAAACTCTAAGGCAAAACATTCTCCCAAAGTTGCATACGGATCCAAACTATTGCCAGACAAGGAAATTGGCAAGGATTCCTAGACTAGGACCCATCTTAGCCATTTGGATAATGAACACAAGCATAACTTGTTCACCTCATGGCCTACTTTTTTACACAGGATTAAAGAATCCAGCATACCTGATGAAGCCCATCTAGATTTGGGAAGTGTGTTTAAAATTTAAATAATTCCTCACTGAGTTGCACTCGAGAAGATCACACATTTCAATGGAATGTCAAACTTTGCATCTTTTCCTCTCCATCTGTGGTCTTCCAAAAGACTAAAAGGATCTTTGAAGGCTGCTCCCTAGTTGCATAAGCTTGAATGGTGCAACCAAAAAGGGAATATTTTGCCCACCAAGTGGCCTCATCAAATCTTTGACAGACGCCCACCTATCTAAAGCTACATAGCCTACTTTGTTGGCATCACCTTGTAATGGGTTGACTTTATATAGGCAGCCCATCATAAAACTTTGGTTTAGCCTACTTTGTTGGCATCACCTTGTAATGGGTTGACTTTATATAGGCAGCCCATCATAAAACTTTGGTTGACTTTAAATAGGCAGCCCATCATAAAACTTTCTAAAATCCTTGATCCTTTATTAGATCTTAGCACAGCCAAATTAATGGGTCAGAATTGTGATTATAAAGATAAAAGCCCATTAGATCAAATGGCCATCTGACTAATCATGATAGCATTTGGCACATGGACTGACTAAAGAGGTGTACCTGAATAGGTTGAAATACATTTGTAGAGTGAATGGCAGTTCTAGCAAGAGAACTAAATGCCTCAAAGTCTTCACAGTGGTTCATCTGGTACTGAACTCTTTTAATTTTATACAACAATAAGATGTATACTGGAAAGACACCTCAGAATGGCAAAGCTGTTACCTTGATGGAGATGTTGCTTTTGTGCTTCTTCAAGATGTCCAGAAGAACCCTGGTCCAATACCCTCTGTAACTTAACAATCCAAGATCAGAAAGCGGCCTTTCAGGTGTGCCTACTTTGCCTTCCTTTTTTGAAAGTTCATAAGCTGGTTGGAATTATCATCAGGTCAGATGTCTTCATGAGTATAAAAATAGTGACTAGATAGATACCTTGTGACTAGTAAGAAGGTATTTAATTCAAACAGCTAGAGATATATGATAATTGAAAAGTTTGAATGCTGAATGCAACCAAGACTGATATAAACACCATCCAATCAGTGAAAATGAGCCTAAAAGAAGACATACACAAGGGATGATTAACTCCCCGATAACTTCCATGTATTTTACCAGGCTGTTTCCCACCATCCGCATGAACTGGAGGATACATGGGCACAGTGGGCACTAGGACAGTATGGAGCATTGGGATAACATAAAAGTTTTTACTTGTCCTTCTTGCAAGTTGCAAACAAATGATGATTTGTAAAGTGCAGAATATTGGATGAACATAGTATCATTTACAAAATAGAAGGGATTTTGCACTGAGATGGATAAAATGAATGATAACGACCCTTTTCATTTTGATCCAGAATTTACCGCATGAATTGGGGAGTTGTATCTGATATATATTTCACCTGCAAACAGCATATCCATTGCAATGGAACAAATATGTGATATCCAACTCAGAACTCAGAACTCAGAAAAAACAGTTTCAATTTGAGTGGAATGAAATGTCCATGGAAGTGAAATCCCACTCACAAACAAAAGAGAGATTCCCATGGTACGTGAGAGCTGGACATCACATTGAGGGATGGTGAAGTAGAAATCTATAACCCATAGATCTAACTTTGGCATCTTTCACAAATTACCCCCAATCATAACATGAGCCATCTATGGGCAATAGTTCCGTGTGGCATTCTTCATTATGCCATTTGTTCTTTTCACCATCATCCACCACAAGTCTACACTGCCTGTGAAAAAATCATAATTTCACAGCATAAGCTTTAAGTAGAGGTACTCTTCCAGGATTACGTGCTTCATCCACGTTTTTTTTTTTTTTTTGGGTGGGGTGGAGGGGGGGTTGTTCTTGGATGTTCTCTAGTCCACTCTAAAAAAGGTCAAGGCCTAAACAGGGTGATCAAAGAATATAGCTCATTTTGTCAAAGTTTGATCAGAAACTAAACTCTGTTTTGGACTGCTTTATCGCCTGAAAAGAAACTAGCCCCCTTCCCTCCAATCCTCTCTCACTTCCATTTGTCTTGAAATAATACATAAAATGTTGCAACTTCTAGAGAACGATACTTTCCTTGAATTTTAATGACTCCACAGGGATCTTGCATTTTTTTTTACACTTCACTGAGACCAAATGCCCCTCCCATCCGAATGATCTTCCCTTATTCTGTCCAACCAATTAACAAATTGCTCCTCTAAAGTGTAGTGGACTCGGTCTTCACAGCCACTCTCATCAGCTGATTCAGGTAGGAATCAGGCCTTCTCAACCCAATTTCAAGCGCCAAAATAGTTTTGGATTGGGTTTGGGCATTCCTAACTTAACGTCAAGGAAACTGATACCCCCACCCCCAATCTAGAAGAGAAACTCTGTGTTGAATCAGCTTGACTGGTCTAAAATCAGCCGATGCAGATTGATTTAAGCCATTTCTGACCCCCCCCCCCCCCCCCCCAACACACACACAAATTGAATGTTGGCTGTCATGGAGCTAAGATGTGTAAACAGAGCCTGCAACATTAAATTATGTTGAATCAATAGAGGATTTCAAAAACAAACAATTTGAAGAACCTGACCAAAACCAATCACTTTTGAGTGGCCAATTTTATCTCCATGAAAAAAGTGCATTGAAAGCAATTGCTAAGAAGAGCCGTATTAATCAGAAAGACCAGAAGCAAATAGTGTATAAAAGACAAAAGAAACACGAGGACTCACAAAATGCAATGAGAAACTTCCCATATCCTTTTCTCTGGTAAGGAGGGAGGGTAAGAATACAGGCCAAATTATAAGACTCTTCTGAATGTTTCTCCTGCAACACAAGAAATATAACAAGATATTAAAATAAGTAAATACTATATCGCCAATAAAAGTAAATATCAGGACAAATAATAAGAAAAGTCATGTGAGAACAAAGTAGACTGCAATACCACGGGGACTGAGAGTTCACTCTTTTAGAACTCAACAAGAAGATCTAGATCTCCAGACTTAACAATAATCCTAATACTATTTTGCTCAGTTGCAGATGGTACGAGATTTATTCATTAAGCCTCACTTTGATAGCAGAATCCAGCGGAATAAGGCCACCTTATTTTTGGAATAAGCCAAATTCCGGTTTGATAGGAGGCATCTAGTATTTTGGACAAGAATGGCTTATTCCTAGAATAAGCCGAATAAGCCATTGCACCCTACACTCAAGAACATGGTATTCCGCCCCGCTATCAAAGTGAAACACCCCTTATTCTGGAATAAGCAATCCAGAATAACTCATCCTGTCATAACCCATTCTGCTCTCAAGTGAAGTTAAAAGAGGAAAAATATATGGCATAGACATCATAGGCAAGTGCCTACATAATTAAAAAGAAACAAATATATGGCATAGACCCCATTGGATCAGCCTAGTGACCGCACTAACCCGCCCAGCTCAGTAATCCAAGCCACCCCCCCCGTCCTCCAATTTGGCCCACAGTGTCCAATTCGGGTGACCCCACTCATTGATGGCAGTACCGGTATCGGTGGGTACTAGTACCGATACGTACCGGTATCGATATTGGCCGTACTGACCGGTACAGGTATAAAGGCTAGAAAAATTCAGGAAAAATCAGAAAAAATTCAGAAAAAATCTGGAAAAATCAAGAAAAATTAATTAGATATGTGCTGAGTGTGACAGGTAGATTAAGATAAAGAAGTACACATAACACATACTAAATGACTATTTTGATACAGATTAAACAAGAAAAATATTATGCTAATATACTAAATATTTACAAATAATAAATATTAATGAAATCAAATAATTCTTACCCATGAAAAACATAAGTGAGTATACTAATATAGATAATAACCAGTAGATCCTTCTAAAAAAGTCCTAATTTTTAACCCTAATTAGGGTCAAATTTGAGATTTTTCTCTAATTAGGGTTCAATGAACGCAATTGACACCATACTCCTACTGTAAATTATGCAATCAACATTAATTAAGCTTCAATTAATGTTCAATTGAAGTAATGGGACAAAAATCCTAATTTTTAACCGCTAATTAGGATCAAAAATTGGGGGTTGTCTATTTTGCTAAGAAAACGAATGTAAATAATCTACTAACAGTTAACAACTCAAAAATAATTTAAAGAATTAAAATATATATCATACCTTCTTCTATATTTTTTTTTCCTTCTACCCAAAAGGGCCAAAACCTCTCCGACAGCGGCGGCGGGCGGCGGCAGCAGGCGGCGGCGGGCAGCGGCAGCAGGTGGCGGCACCGGCACCGGCACCTTCTCCTCCTTCCCCTACTTCCCCTCTCAAAACCGCAGGAGCCCCACTCACAAATCTGTTTCTGTGAGAGGGGAAAGTGAAACACCCCTTTTTAGAGGGCGTTTCACGAGTACCGGTTCGGTACCAGTCCGATTTCGGACGTACCGGCCAGTACAAAATCGTACAATTTTTATTTATTTTTTTAAATGTAGTATCTGGCATTTGACCCCGTACCTGTACTGGCATGGTTGGCAATATCGGCCTGGTTCGATACTATACCTGTAAACAGTATCGGCCGATACCGGCCAATTCTGGGCCGGTACCAGCCGATACGTACCGATATCAATACCCTCCAATACCGGTACCGATATACGATACTGCCATCCATGGGTACCGGTGCCGGCATGGATTGCGGAATCGGCCGATTCCGATCCGAATCGGCCGATTCAAATCCCCCCCGAATCGGATCGGAACCCGCCGATTCCCTCCTAGGTACTTTTTTTCTGCCCCGTTGGTGGCATATTCAGCAGGTTCGGCCCCTCTCTTCTCTTCTATTTTTTGCTCTTGTTGGTGGTCCTAGGGCACCAAATAGAAGGCAGGTACCCTCTTGGCCTGTGGTGCTCTGTTTTTTCCTCCAACCGGGTGCTGGTTTTTCTCCAAAGAGCAGGCCGGTATCATTGCTCAGCAGGTCCGGTCCTCCCTGTGCAGCAAGGGGCTGGGCCGGGTGACTGTTGGCTAGTGTTTGGTGCTCCTTTCTTTGCCCTAAGAGCAGGTTGGTGCCTGGTGAAGTCTTTTGCTTTGTGTTTGGAAGTCGCCTCACCTCAGGTTATCTCGTGTGGGGCTGTCATGGTGTTTTCTACGACCAGTAGTGCTGATCAAGAAGCTAACTCCTTCCTCGATGCGTCCTACTGGTTCTTCATCGATTGATTATCACCTACTTGCTATGCAAATGACTTCAGTGAAGCTTACAAAGACCACTTACCGGCTCTGGTATGTCTCTGCCCGTATTTTCCTTGAAGGACGAGGTAAAACATGTTATATTGATAGTAGAACCAAGGAACCAGCACATGAGGATCCCACCTATGCTAGGTGGGAACAGAAGAACAACTTGGTTATGGGATAGATTCTCAACTTTGTAAGTCCAGAGATTCAACAGCTAATCATGATGAAGAAGACAGCAAGAGAGATGTGAGATATTCTAAACTTAATGTATGGCCAAAAGCAAGATATTTCTCGCATATATACAGGAGTTGAAACAAGGTAGCACTGGCATTACCACTTACTTTGGGTTGCTAAAAGGTAGCTGGGAGGAGTTGGACTACTACTCTGTATATAGTTGGACTTGTACTGAAGATCAGAAAGTCTATTTGCTACATGTGGAGCGGAACTGCATCTTCAAGTTTCTTGCTGGTCTCACCTTTGAGTATGAAACTTAAGAGCTCATATACTCAAACTGACCTCCTTCCATCCCTTGAACAAGTGTATCACAAGGTGCTGCGAGAAGAGGGACGAAAGAAGGCGATGAGTGGTGGTAGTGTCACAGCATGTAGCAGCAACGTTGTTGAGTCATCTGCACTTGCGAGTGCCTTTTCCAAGCCTGTAAAGAGTGATGGTGGTCAGGGGAAAGGAAAAAGACAAGGCAGGAAAACACTGCTCTCATTGTGGGAAGGACAACCACAATATAGACAGGTGTTGGGACTTTTATCTTGATAAGAAGCCGCTAAAATTCTGAAATTCTAAGAGTGGACAGCAAACAAAGAGCAATGTAGCCTTCAATCAAGACTCAGGTGACCCTTCCAGACCCTCTCTAGATAGTGGGTTTACTACTTCTCAAGTGTTTGCTCTCTCATCTAGTAATATTTTGCACCTTCAGCGGATCCTCTCTCAGTTTGGCACGTCTTTATCTACCACCTCTACACCAGGTACTGTTAGGGCAGCCTTGAGTGTAACTCACTCTGTTTTCCCAAATAACCCTTGGGTTACTGGCTCAGGTGCTACAGATCACATGACGAGTATCTCTTCTCTCTTTACTTCATATTCCTTGAGTTCTAGACAAGAGAACGTCACCATTGCATATGGTACGTGATACAGTGGCGAGTAACAACTTAATAAGTCTCAGTGATGACCTACTTCTATCCTCTGTACTTCATATTACTACCTTACACATTAATCTTTTATCTGTTAGGAGCTTAACCAAATCACTTCAATGCTTTATAACTTTCTTTCCCACTCATTGTGTTTTTTAGGATCTGAAACTCAAACAGACGATTGGGACTGGTTGTAAAGTGGGAGGCTTATATCATTTGGATCATGGTGGTCGAGCTGCATTTCAATCCAGTGTTGATGGCATGGAAAAGAAACATGAAGAGATCTATTTGTGACACTGTCATTTAAGTCATTGGTCTTTTAGGTCTTTAAAGGTCTTGTTTCTTTCATTGTTCAAGTCTATTAGAGTTGACACCCTTTAGTGTCAAGTCTGCCAACTTACCAAGCATTGTAGAACCAATTTTCAAGTTTCTATGAATAAGTGTTTTTCCCTTCCAACTTGTTCACCCTGATGTTTGGGGGCCATCTCATGTTCCCTATGTGGATGGTCACCGTTATTTTATCAATTTTATTGATGACTTTTCTCATTGTTGCTGGGTTTACCTCATGAAATCCCGTGAAGAAGTACTCCGGATTATTCAAGTGTTCTGCAAAATTGTTGAGAACTAATCTAAAAGGCGCGTTAAGATGTTCAGATCTGACAATACAAAGGAGTACTTTAAGAGGACACTCAATATTTTTGTGGAAAATAAGGGCATCATCCATGAGTCCTATTGTGCTTACTCGCTCCAACAAAATGGGGTGGCTGAAAGAAGTAATAGACATTTACTTGAGACATCTCGAACACTCCTTTTGCAACGTCAGCTGCCCAATAAGTTATGGGCAGAAGTTGTCTTAACTGCCTTATATGTTATTAACCGTATGCCTTCTCGAACACTTGACTTTTTGTCCCCTATCCGAATACTTTGTCCCGACCATCCTTTGTTTGTTTTGGAACTCAAAATCTTTGGTTGTGTATGCTTTATTCATTCCCTCACTCCACGGTCTATAAAATTGGATCCTCGAGCCGCCCGTGGCATCTTTTTGAGTTATTCCCCCACTTAAAAGGAGTACAAATATTTTGACCCTAAAAGAGGGAAAAAATATGTCCTCAAAGATGTCACATTTTTTGAGTCAGTCTTACTTTGCACCTCAGACCTCTGGTGAGGGGGAGGATGTTCCTGGTCCTTGTGGTGATTCTCCTCCTGAGTTGACTCTTCCTTTACTCCTTGTTACCGACACGACTAGTGCTACATTTGGATTACCCGACAAGTCTCCATTGGATACCCTCACTTACTCCAGGCATACTTGGCACAAGCATAGGCCTTCCATAGATCTACCATCCCAAGAAGTTGCTGAAATTTTAGGTAATTCTTTGAACTCATCACCTGCAGCTCCTGAGGATTTGGAGTTACCTATTGCTATCCGAAAAGGGATGAGAACATGTACCAAGCATCATATTTCCCACTATATTTCTTATTCTCGTCTCTCACCATCTTATTGTTTCTTTTTTGCTGCTATTTCCACTTATCGTGTTCCTAACTCCTTTGCAGAAGCTGTTAAGGACCCAAAGTGGGTCCATGCCATGGAGGAAGAGATGTAAGCTCTCCAAATAAACAATACATGGGAGTTAGTAACTTTGCCTCCAAGTAAGAGTTTTGTTGGATCCAGATGGGTGCACACTATTAAGTATCATTTTGATGGTACTATTCAAAGGTAGGTATAAAGTTCGCCTTGTTGCCAAAGGCTTTACCCATACTTATGGTGTTGATTATCTGTAGACGGGAGTTGATTATCTGGAGACGTTTGCTCATGTGGCTAAGCTCAAATCTGTCAAAGTTCTATTCTCCCTCGTGTACAGTTTTCTTGGGAACTTCACCAATTAGATGTTAAGAATGTCTTTCTTAACAATGATTTACAAGAAGAGGTGTATATGCAGCCCCCTCCTGGATTGGAAGCCAGGGAGAGAGTGTGTCGGCTCAAGAAGGCACTATATGACTTGAAACAGTCTCCAAGGGCTTGGTTTGACATGTTCAGATCTACCATGGTGTAGCTTGGCTATCAACAGGGCAACTCAGATCATACTCTTTACCAAATAGGTGGATGGTCATGTGATAATTCTTCTTGTGTATGTTGATGACTTTATCACTGTAGATTATACCACCGAGATACAGAAACTTAAAGTTAGTTTGACACATGAGTTTGACATTAAGGATCTTGGGGAGCTAAAATATTTTCTTGGTATTGAGGTAGCCAAGTCTCAAAGAGGTCTCTATGTCTGTCAACGGAAATGTGCTCTTGATTTGCTTTAGGAGACTGGGAAGCTTGGTTGTAAACCAGCTCATACCCCTATAGAGACCAATCATAGATTGTCTGAGTCAGGTGGGGAGCTCTTGTCTGAGTCTAATAGAGGTTCATACCAACGGCCTTGTCGGGAAACTCTTTTTTTTTTTTATGATAATCCAGTGTACCGCCAATTTTATTGAAAAATACAGGGAGTACATCCAAACACAATCTAGAGGAAAGGTTCCTCTGACCGAAGAATAAAAAAAATGAAAATTACAATTGACTTGTTACTCTATTCCAACTGTCACTTGATGTGCCTAAGATATGCCAACTCCAATGGAACCATAAAGACACCGCTTGCAAGCAAATATTTTCAATGTAAACTTTGTTTCCCTTGAACAAATTATTATTCATGCTCCTCCAAATACTCCAACACACAGCATGCATCAGAATTTTTATTATTTTTTGTTGTTTCATTGTCTTCCCTGGTGAAAAATTCCTAAAGAATGAGAACATGTCATCAGACACGTACCAAATCCTCGGTTTGATCCCATTTCTATGCACGCTTCCGCATTTATGTTGTTCATTTAATGCATGGAGATTTATCTTCAGTGGTGACTTAACTTTCCAGATTTCCTTAAACGAAGGAGAATTAGATAAATTCCTTGTCGGGAAACTTTTGTACTTATCCCTCACCCGACCAAACATTGCCTATGCAATTAGCATTGTCAGCCAGTTTATGCATGCTCCTTGGTCTTCTCACATGCGGGCTGTGGAAAGAATTATGCGTTACATCAAGACTTGTCCTAATACAGACTTGTTGTATACCCAGGCTCCCCATGTGAATATTGATGCTTATACTAATGAAGATTGGGCAGGTTCTTGTGATGATAGGAGGTCAACCACTGGTTATTGTTTGTTTCTGGGTGGGAACCTTGTTACTTGGCGTAGTAAGAAACAAACTGCTTGTGCTCGTTCTAGTGCATAAGCTAAATATCGGGCTATGGCACATGGGGTTACAGAGATGTTATGGGTTAAGCTTTTTCTTCAAGACCTTGGTGTTCAAGTTCATACACCTATGCGTCTGTATTGTGACAACAAAGCTACCATCAACATTGCAAATAACCCGGTTCAATATGATCGCACCAAGGATATTGAAATTGACCGTCATTTCATTCGCGAGAAGTTGGATAATGGGGTGATATGCCTCTCTTATGTTCGCTCTGTGGATCAACTGTCTAATGTCTTCACTAAAGGGCTGTCTAGGGAAGTTTTTGACTCTCTGTTGTCTAAGCTGTGTATTTTTGACTTATATGCTCAGCTTGAGGGGGAGTGTAGTCAGGGCTAATTTTGTCAGTCAGTTTTTATAAGTTTATTTTCTTCTTTTGCCTCTTTTGTATGAGTGGTTGGGGTTTATTATGCATTTTATTGGAGCAAGGGGTATTCTTGTCCTTGCCCAATCTTTTGTTAAAACCTTTCTCACTCATGATATAAAAGAGGGGGGTGGCAGTTTGTTTGGGCCTGCCGCAGCCTCCAGTTCTGTCTTCTCTCTCTCTCTCTCTCGGTTATTCAACATTATCAAAGGCGACACGGTCACTTAGGCGAGGAGGTGAGCCGAGGCACCCACAAGCTGTCATGTATTCGGCTTTGTCGCGTAGGTGATTGTTGTAATTGCCTCAATTGCAGAGGCAGTCTCCTAGCCACCTCACAACTCTATTGGCCCGGCCCATAGCAAGGGCCCATACAAAGCCTCATGTAATCTCGTCCACTTCATCATAATCATGACCATGCCCTGACCTATCCACTCCGCTTCTCTTCGCCCCCCCATGCCCTCCTCTGCATCTCTGGCAATGGCAGCAACAGAAGAGTCTAGCGACGATGCCAACAGAAGTTCTCGCCCACAATACCAACCCGTTGCGAAGAGCCATCTCTTGCAAAGGAAGACTCCAGCAAACCCTGCCCTCTTCTCCGGCACAGGCACTGTGGCTCTTCTCCGGTGACCCCACAAGATGCTCTCTCTCTCTCTCTCTCTCTCTCTCTCTCTCTCTCTCTACCACAGTGATAGGAGGGCCCAAAAGCCCCCTCTCTCTTAGTGCACAAGGGTGGGAGGTGAAAGACAAACAAGAGGATGGGGTACCGGATCGCCCTTGATCATCCCAGTTCTAGTTTGGTATGCCGGTTCTAGAGGCTGGTTGATTCCTATTTGCCCATGCCAGTCGAATAAGTTCTACCCGTAACTTGCCGATTCGCGGGTTGGCGATGGATCGGAGCATGGACCCAACTTGGGTCATCTTTCTCACTCAATAACCATGACACCTCTTGTGCCTTTTGCGCAGAGGGATCTCGTCCTTAACCTAATGGATGTGGATGCTCCCGAATAGCCGATGAGCAATGTTGATAAATCTCCATGCATTAAAAGAACAACATAAATGCGGAAGCGTGCATGGAGACGAGATCATACCGAGGATTTGGTACGTACCTTCACGGCGACGTTCGTGGACGTTCGGCGATGGCTCCAAGAGGACGAGGAGAAGAACCACGCAAGAGGGCTCCTTCCTAAGTTTCACGCTTCAAATCCCAAGCCTATGGTGATGGCTATCTTGAAGAGCAACCATTGAGAAAGAGAGAGAGAGAGAGTTCTTCTAGAGGGAGAGAATAACATTCAACCTTGTTTCCTCGTAACTCCCTTCCCCTTTAAATATACTCCCCTTTGAATATTAAAAAAAAAGAGGGAGTAGGTATAAGAAGTACGTAGGAGTGGGAGATGTGGATTGTGGTTACCAACTGCATGGTCAAAGTCCCAGTTATTATGGACTTTGTGCTTATCTCCACTTTCCCCACTCATTCCACTTCTTGCCCACGTAGGCACATGGCCATCTCTCAACCCCTCAACCGCATGTGACGGTTAACATCTCCCACTTCTCCACGATGGGTAAAACGATCTTACTTAGTTGCTACAATCCAACTGTCATACAGGAAATGAAGCGTGCAACCTCACGAGCATAACGCGATCAGGTGAGTAGTGATCCATTAAGTTATCACCAAAACTAACGGAACACAATACTCTTTAAAAGTCTCGTAGTACCCCAGACCATCTTATATTCACCTGATTTAACACTCCAACACTCCGGATCTCTTAGATAAATAACTGGCAGTGTTTAAATCCCAAATGTCATGTGATCATAACTCTGTCTGTACACAACCGACTAAGTTCCTCGGGGTATGATCCACATAGCATGATGCAATATACAAATGTCTTCCCTAAGCTCTCATGTCAATTCGATTAATCTCGACCGCTTTTCTAGTCATGTCCCGCTATACTGTATCAACTTGGTCCTAAGGATCATGCTAAAGTAGCGACACCGAACTTCCTCTTCATGACATAGGTCTCAGGTCACATAGGGTATAAGTAGAATCAACAATATGATCCAAGAGCTCACACAATGATGAAACAGAGATCCATTCATCATTCTCATTTATCGGTCGAGAATCACACATGCGGTATGAATTGCATGTTATGGTGTTCTTCGACAAATGTGGGCGTGTCAATTTATACATTTATCATTAAACACCATACGGATCTTAGTCTAATCACTCCCACTGCGATTAACCTGAGTCTCATAACCCAATCGCTTCCATTCAGTGCCTTGCCTCAAGACTCACATCCGGCTTCTGCAGACTATACAAGATGGGCTTAATTATTCCCGTATTCGATCTTTGAAGATCTTATCACGGCTCTTATCCGAGGCGACATAAATAAATATTTTAAGTGTATCTTTTTCGCTCTCCTAGCGCCATAGATACACAATGTCTCATCTTGCTCGCTATCTCAGCGCCAAGGCGAATTACCCGTGTGAGAGAGTCAATTCAAGTATAGTGACACTTATTGATTTGTAAACAAGCATTCCATTAAAATGTACTCAGTAAGAGAAAGCATAATCATATCGAAGTCAACAATAACTGTTTTTCACAATACAGTTTACATAAACCCATGGCTCTACTATGGGTCATGAAAGCCTCTCTAGTGATCTATTTAGTTAGCGGGTCCGCTACCATACGATCAGTAGAGATATGTCGAAAGACCACTGTTTGTTTTGCAAACAGATCTCGAATGAAGTGATATCTAATGTCAATGTGTTTGGTTTTACCATGGTACTTAGGATCCTTGATGTAAGCCAGAGCTGATGTACTATCAACATAGAGAAATAAACTCTCCTCCGGATGAGGAGTGACAGCCAATCGCCGCAGGAAATTCCTTAACCAAACTGCCTCTTGACAAGCTATCGAACATGCCACGTATTCCGATTCAATAGTGGATAGAGCGATACACGTTTGTTTCTTACTGCACTAAGAAATGGCCGTACCACCAAGCATGAACACATACCCTGACGTAGACTTTCTTTCGTCTTTGTCGCTGGCCCAATCAGCATCGCTATAACCTTTCAACCTTAGATCACCTCCTTCGCAACATAAGGCAAGGCTTGTTGTTCGACGTAAATATCGGAATATTCTCTTGACGGCCTTTCAGTGAGCAAGACCAAGATTACTTTGATAACGGCTAGCTAAACCTACGGCATAACTGATGTCGGGTCGAGTACACAACATAGCATACATTAGACTCCCAATAGTTGCCGCATATGGCACTTTTTTAATTTGATTCTTCTCTTCTTCATTCTGTGGACATTGGCTTACACCTAAAACACAACTTTTATCAACTGGAGTATCAATAGGTTTGGAGTGATTCATTCGGTATCGCTCTAGAATCTTATTAATATAGGTTTCTTGAGACAGACTCAGAAACCTTCTAGTGCGATCTCTGACTATTTTCACTTCGAGTACATAGTTTGCTTCACCCATATCTTTGGACTCGAAGACGGAAGATAACCATTGCTTAGTGGCATTGATAGACTCCATATTATTCCCAACTAATAAAATGTCGTCAACATACAATGATAAGATTAGAATATTCTCTTTCTTTCGTTTGACGTATACACAGTGATCTTCCTCAATCGTCGCAAAACCGAATGAGGTGATTTCCCTATGAAATCTTAAATACCACTGTTTAGACGATTATTTGAGACCATAGATGGAACGTTTTAGGCGGCAGACTTTACGCTCTTGTTTCTTTACATTAAAGCCCTCTGCTTGAAACATGTAAATTTCCTCGTCTAGCTCTCCATTAAGGAATGTCGTCTTCACATCTATTTGAAAAAGTTCTAAATCTAAATGTGCGACGATAGATAGGATCATGCGAACATACGTAAATCTCACCACTGGGGAAAACGTCTCATCAAAGTCAATACCCTTTTTCTGAATATATCCTTTCGCCACTAGTCGTACTTTGTATTTGCCAATTGATCCATCTGCCTTGCGTTTAATTTTGAAAACCAATTTATTTCCAATACTTTACGTCCAGGCGGAAGATCAACTAACTCCCAGACCTTATTCTTTTCCATTTAATCTATTTCATCTAGCATGGCAGCTTCACATTCTTTCTTTGATAATGATGAATATGCATCTTTGACATTTTTAGATTCTTCATCATCCGCAGGCTGACACATTAAAATCTCCTCTTCAATCTCAAAACGTCGACGAGGAGTGTGCCCGCGTTTACTTCGACGTATTTGGGTGTCGGCATCTTCCAATTCTAATAGAGTACTCCTACTTGGTAAATTAATGGGTACACTCCCACTAGCTTGATCATCTATACTATCTCCAGCGATGATATGGTTAGGAACTAATTCCCTCCCCTCGCTGGAAGATAGTAAGAGAGCACTTGTCTCATCCACTTCATGGAGATCAAAGCTTTTCCCAGCATCGCCAGGTTTAGGGTATTATTTCTCTAAGAATACAACGTCTCGGACCTCTTTCTCTGTCATTCCTCCATCTTGATATTGTCCATACATGACATACCCTTGTGAGCTATCAGGATACCTTATGAAGATAAGTTTTTTAGCTTTATGGCCCAGTTTCCCATACTTGTGGGAAGAGTCATGGACATTTCCAGCTGACCCCCATGGGCATAGGTTTCCCAAATTCGGCTTTTTGTTACACCACAACTCATAAGGGGTAGAAGGAACTGACTGTGAAGGCACACGGTTAAGTAAATAGGCGGCAGTCAACAAAGCATCCCCTAGAATGATATTGGGAGGTTGGCATGCGCCATCATAGACCTAACCATCTTTAACAACTTTCTATTCCTTCTTTCGGCAACACCATTTTGCTTTGGAGTGTATGGAATAGTGAGTTGTCTCTTAATTCCCTTTTCCTCACATAGAATCTTGAACTAATCAGATAAATATTTGCGTCATCGATATGTGCGAAGAGCTTTTACACTATTATCGGTCTGATTCTCAACCTCAACTAGAAAGCGTTTGAAACAATCTAATGCTTCATAGCGGTGAGCGATTAGATAAACATAACCGTATCGCGAATAATCATATATAAAGGTAAGGAAATATGATACTCAATGTCGAGCCTTTACACTCAAAGGTCCACAAATATCATAATGGATAAGCTGCAATACATCAGTAGCCCTTTTGGGCTTCCCGAAAGGTTTTCAGCATGTTTTTCCAGCCAAATATGATTCACATAAAGGTAGAGTAATCTTAGCGAGTAAACCTAAAAGGCCTTCTCGAGCTAACCTGGTCATTCTATCCTGTCTTATGTGACCTAAGCGAGCATGCCATATTTTAGAACAAAAGTCTTTCTCATCAGCCACATACGACATAGAAGAAGCAGAATTATTGATATCAATATCTAATTTAAACAAACCACTACTTAATAAAGCACGTCCATACAACACATCATTTAAATAAACATCAATGCCAACACCTATCATAACTATAGCAAATCCTAAGGATAATAAAAACGAAGTTGATAAAAGATTATGTTGAACTCCTGGCACATAAAGAACAACATGTAATGTCAACACACGACCAGTTCTAAGTTTGAGCTGGTACATACCAACTCCAAAAACTTCTTCGCTGGTCCCGTTGCCCATATATACTCTTTGCGTCCCTCTTGGAATTCGACGATAATCGTGGTACCCATCTCGATCTTTAGTCACATGCTTGGTCGCTCCTGAATTCACAATCTACTCAGGATAAGTTCGGACGACTAAGACATGAGAACAAACATATACAGAGAGAGAACTTAAGTTTAGGGATACCTTTTTCGACTCAGTACACTCGCGAGCGAAATGTCCCATCTTCTCACAATTGTAGCACTTCACCTTTGATTTGTCCCTTTTTTTTACCGCGCTTGCCTCTGTGGTGGCGCTTCGGTGTCCGCTCTGCCTTGGACTTAGAGCTGGATGCAGTGTCACGATCTTTACGTTTGAAAATTTTCTTTGGGCCCTTCCTGCCTTGGTGTCTGCCTCCCTTGGTGACTAAGGCAGTGGCACGTACAGCTTCTTCGCGCTCAGCCTCTAACTCCACATGACGGGAAATATCAAAAAAATTCTTGATATTCTCATTGTGAGTAAGAATCTGCTTCATATGGACCCAAGAGTCCGGTAGAGATCGGCTCACTGCAAGGACCTGTTGCTCGTCTGTAATCATGACCTGCCGACTTTAAGTCCCTGATCATGCCCGACATCACCCTAAAGTGTTCGATCATAGTCTGGTGCTGGTCCTTGCGATAGGTCTAAAACTTAAGTATAAGAGTGCGCAACCACGTAGTCAAAGTTCCACCAAATTGGAACTTCAGCTGATCCCACATTTCTTTGACAATCTGGAATTTCTCAAATTCCTCAATAAGATCGTCTTGCATGCTGCTTAACATAGTAAAGTGCACGCTATGATCCTTATTGAACTATTGTCGGTACGCTTCTTAATCCCGACAATGATGTGTTGTATTGCCTTCTTAAGGCGGTGACATGACGGTGGTAAGATGTTCCAGTAATTCCTGCTCGTTTAGCAGGTATTGTATCTTACGATGTCATATATCATAATTCATCCCCGTCAACTTGTTACCCTTAGTCAAATCAGCAATAACATTTTTCATGACCATTGCAAACCACTACATAAAAAATTAGAGTTGAGTTGACATGTTTACACATCATAATTCGCTTTCAAAAATGTAAACTAATAAATATTAAGTTAACTTAACAATCGAGATCGAAATATAGATCTAGAATACTATAATCATCTCCCGATTAAATCAAGATAACTGAATTTTAATAGAATGATTTTGAGCGAATTTTACAACGAGAGAAACAATTTAATCTCACGTTATAGCCAATTAATTTAAGTGATCACATACTTATTTGAATATCATAAGAATAACATTGAATCAACAACAATCAGTGAGATCCATGATATTTCAACAACTTAATCAAATATGGAAATCGATCAAGTCAAGATGTGCTAATTTACAAACTATCAAATAAATTAATTGACGCTACACTAACATGCGCAACATTTAAATGATTCAATAAATATACATGCACTCAACTATTTAATTGACTAATTTCGATGTAAATTTATCACTTTGCATGTTCTTAATTAATCATACAATTGACTAATAAAAAAATATGCATATTATAAGTCTATATTCGTTAATTAACTTAATTACCGTAAATCCAATATGCGCAATAAATTAACGACCTTTTAAATATGCATTTATCAAAATAATCATGTACTTAATTTGATTATTTCATGGACAAATTTTTCTTCACATGCGCAAACAATTAAATCATTTTCATGCATTAATTTTAAAGTCAAACTAAATTAAATTATTTACGTGACTAAATATTATAATTAATTCATTCTGCGCAACATGACAATCATAAACATACAATCATCACCCACAAATAAGTAACACTAATGAAGATAAATTGACTATTAATCATATTGTCCATACGAACCAAATTACATTTAACTGAACTAATAAACTAGCAATTCAAATTAAATGCTAACAATTTAGACTAATGCGCCATTCAAAATAGGAATTAATTAATCTAAAACTTCATAATTTCTATTTCAACTTCTCCATTCATTATCATGTGGAGAATTTGAAATGGATCCATTCAAACAACCATCCGGCCCGTTCCGGGTCCAGCCCAATATGGTACATAGTGTGGTCTACGGTGACCCATGAAAGGTGTTTTTGGACCCCCGTAAATTCTGCCTATCCTTGCCCGCGGATAGAAAAGACCAGGCAGAAGCCATGTGTCACCAAATGGCCCGCCGCGGTGACGTCTGTGGGTCTCACAGCGCCGACGCCGGTGTGCACGAGTCACCTCACGTAACGGGGACACGCCAACATCATAAGGAACAAGTCTCGGCGACCCCTCGCGTTGGGGTGTACGCTCCAGTGGTGCCCGTGGAAGGGGCGTGTGGGCTGGCACCCCCCCACGCAGGGGTGTGGGCGCCAGACCCGCCCCTCCCTCTCTTGCCAGGGGCGCCCCCCTAACCCCTCATGCACGGGCATTGCGTCTCGTATCTGGTTTTTCGAGACCGTGGGGTTCGTCTCGTTGACCCGTCTCCCATTCACATGGCTGCCGTTACAGGCGTCGTCTTCTTCCTTGTCTGCATGTACATCAAGCTCGTCATGGCCGCCGTCACGTTTCGTCTCAGATGGTTGGTCGCGTCCCGAGTGCACGCCGCAAAACCTTCTAAGATAATCAACGTATTCCGACGCCGTGAGCCTTCGAGGAGGAGATGGGACTGGGACTTCACTGGGCGATTCCTCGTCATAGTCCGTTAATTCTTCGGGCACGAGATCCGGTTCTTCGTCGCTAAGCACCACCAAGGGAGCCATTCGGCTCGACGAGGCCACTGCACCAGAATGAGTTTCTTTGATCGAGGATCACGCCGCCATAGTTTAAACAACCTGGCTCTGATACCAATGTTGATAAATCTCCGTGCATTAAAAGAACAACATAAATGCGGAAGCGTGTATGGAGATGGGATCATACCGAGGATTTGGTACGTTCCTTTACGGTGACGTTCGACGATGGCTCCGAGAGGACGAGGAGAAGAACCACGCAAGAGGGCTCCTTCCTAAGTTTCACGCTTCAAATCCCAAGCCTATGGTGAAGAGCAACCCTTGAGAGAGAGAGAGTTCTTCTAGAGGAAGATAATAACATTCAACCTTGTTTCCCCGTAACTCCCTTCCCTTTTAAATATACTCCCCTTTGAATATTCAAAAACAAGAGGGAGTAGGTATATGAAGTACATAAGAGTGGGAGATGTGGATTGTGGTTACCAACCACATGGTCAAAGTCCCACTAATTATGGACTTTGTGCTTATCTCCACTCCCCCCACTCATTCCACTTCTTGCCCATGTGGGCACATGGCCATCTCTCAACCCCTCAACTGCATGTGACGGTTAACATCCACTCATTCCACTTCTTGCCCACGTGGGCACATGGCATGCGGTTGAGTGAATGAGAGATGGCCATATGCCCACGTGGGCAAGAAGTGGAATGAGTGGGAAGAGTGGAGATAAGCACAAAGTCCATAATAAGTGGGACTTTGACCATGCGGTTGGTAACCACGATCCACATCTCCCACTCCTACGTACTTCTTATACCTACTCCCTTTTGTTTTTGAATATTCAAAGGGGAGTATATTTAAAGGGGAAGGGAGTTACGGGAAACAAGGTTGAATGTTATTCTCTCCCTCAAGAAGAACTCTCTCTCTCTCTCTCAAGGGTTGCTCTTCATGATAGCCATCACTATAGGCTTGGAATTTGAAGCGTAAAACTTAGGAAGGAGCCCTCTTGCGTGGTTCTTCTCCTCGTCCTCTCGGAGTCATCGCCAAACGTCCACGAACGTCGCCGCGAAGGTACGTACCAAATCCTCGGTATGATCCCATCTCCATGCACGCTTCCGCATTTATGTTGTTCTTTTAATGCACGGAGATTTATCAACATTAGTATCAGAGCCAGGTTGTTTAAACTATGGCGGCGTGGTCCTCAATCAAAGAAACTCATTCCGGTGCGGTGGCCTCGTCGAGCCGAATGTCTCCCTTGGTGGTGCTTAGCGACAAGGAACCGGATCTCGTGCCCGAAGAATTAACGGACTACGACGAGGAATCGCCCAGTGAAGTCCCAGTCCCATCTCCTCCTCGAAGGCTCACGGCGTCGGAATACGTTGATTATCTTAGAAGGTTTTGCGGCGTGCACTCGGGACGCGACCAACCATCTGAGACGAAACGTGACGGCGGCCATGACAAGCTTGACGTACATGCAGACAAGGAAGAAGACGGCGCCTGTAATGGCAGCCATGCGAATGGGGGACGGGTCAACGAGACGAACCCCACGGTCTCGAAAAACCAGATACGAGACGCAATGCCCGTGCACGAGGGGCCAGGGGGGCGCCCCTGGCAAGAGAGGAAGGGGCGGGACTGACGCCCGCACCCTTGCACGGGCACCACTGGAGAGAACACCCCAAAGCGAGGGGTCGCCGAGACTTGTTCCCCATGATGTTGGCGTGTCCCCGTTACGTGAGGTGACTCGTGCACACCGGCGTCAGCGCTGGGAGACCCACAGACGTCACTGCAGCGGGCCATTTGGTGACACATGGCTTCGACATTGTCGTTTCTATCCGCGGACAAGGATGGGCAAAGTTTACGGGGGTCTAAGAACACCTTTCATGGGCCGCCGTAGACCACACTATGTACCATATTGACCGCGCATTAGTCTAAATTGTTAGCATTTAATTTGAATTGCTAGTTTATTAGTTCAGTTAAATGTAATTTGGTTCCCATAGACAATATGATTAATGGTCAATTTATCTTTATTAGTATCACTTATTTGTGAGTGATGATTGTATGTTTATGATTGTCATGTTGTGCAGAATGAAATAATTATAATATTTAGTCATGCAAATAATTTAATTTAGTATTTTAGTTTGACTTTAAAATTAATGCGTGAAAATGATTTAATTGTTTGCGCATGTGAAGAAAAATTTATCCATGAAATAATCAAATTAAGTAAATGATTATTTTGATAAATGCATATTTAAAAGGTCGTTAATTTATTGTGCATATCGAATTTGCGGCAATTAAGTTAATTAACGAATATAGACTCATAATATACATTTTTTTTTTAGTAATCAATTGCATGATTAATTAAGAACATGCAAAGTAATAAATTTACATCAAAATTAGTCAATTAAATAATTGAGTGCATGTATATTTATCGAATCATTTAAATGTTGCGCATGCTAGTGTAACGCGAATTAATTTATTTGATAATTTGTAAATTTGCACATCTTGACTTGATCGATTTCCATATTTGATTAAGTTGTTGAAATATCATGGACCTCACTGATCGATGTTGATTCAATGTTATTCCCATGATATTCAAATAAGTACGTGATCACTTAAATTAATTGGCTATAACGAGTAATTTAAATTGTTTCTCTCGTTATAAAATTCGCTCAAAATCATTCTATTAAAATTCAGTTATATTGATTTAATCAGGAGATGATTATAGTATCCTAGATCTATATTTCGATCTCGATTGTTAAGTTAACTTAATATTTATTAGTTTGGATTTTTGGAAGCAAATTATGATGTGTAATCAACTCTCTAATGTTTTATGTAGTGATTTGCAATGGCTATAAAAAATGTTATTGCTGATTTGACTAAGGGTGACAAGTTGACGGGAATGAATTATAATATATGGCATCGCAAGATATAATACCTGCTAAACGAACAGAAATTACTGGAATATCTTACCACCGTCATGTCACCGCTTAAAGAAGGCAATACAACACAACACTGTCGGGACCTAGAAGCGTACTGACAATGGTTCAATAAGGATCGTAGCGCGCGTTTTACTATGTTAAGCAGCATGAAAGACGATCTTATTGGGGAATTTGAGAAATTCCAAACTGCCAAAGATATGTGAGATCATCTGAAGTTCCAATTTCGTGGAACTTCGACTACGCGATTACGTACTCTTGTACTTAAGTTTGAGACCTATCGCAAGGACCAGCACCATACCATGACCGAACACCTTAAGGTAATGTCAGGCATGATAAGAGACTTAAAGGCAGTAGGGCATGATCTCACAGACGAGCAACAGGTCCTTGCAGTGATCCGATCTCTACCAGACTCTTGGGTTCATATGAAACAAATTCTCACTCACAATGAGAATATCAAGAACTTTTCTGATATTTCTCGACATGTGGAGTTAGAAGCTGAGCGCGAAGCAGTTGTGCGCGCCATTGCCTTAGTCGTCAAGGGAGGCAGACACCAAGACAGGAAGGACCCAAGAAAGTTCTTCAAATGCAAAGATCGTGATGCTGCATCCAACTCTAAGTCCAAGGCAGAGCAGACACCAAAGCACCACCACAGAGGCAAGCGCGGTGGAAAAAGGGTTAAGTCGAAGGTGAAATGCTACAATTGTGAAAAGATAGGACATTTCGCTCGCGAATGCGCTGAGCCGAAAAAGGTATCCCTAAACCCAAGGTCTCTCTCTGTATATGTTTGTTCTCATGTCTTAGTCGCCCGCACTTATCTTGAGTGGATTGTGAATTCAGGAGTAAGTAAGCACGGGACTAGAGATCGAGATGGGTACCAAGATTATCGCTGAATTCCAAGAGGGATGCAAAGAGTACATGGGCAATGGGACCAGTGAAGAAGTTTTTGGAGTTGGTGTGTACCAGCTTAAACTTAGAACTGGTCGTGTATTGACATTGCACGATGTTCTTTATGCGCCAGGAATTCAGCATAATCTTTTATCAGCTTCATCTTTGTTATCCCTAATATTTGCTCTTGTTATGATAGGTACTAGCATTGACGTTTATTTAAATGATGTGTTGTATAGACATACTTTATTAAGTGGTAGTTTGTTAAATTAGATGTTGATATCAATGATTCTACTTCTTCTATGTCGTATGTGGCTGATGATAAAGACCTTAGTTTTCAAATATGACATGCTCGCCTAGGTCACATAGGACATGATAGAATGACCAGGTTAGCTCGAGAAGGCCTTTTAGGTTCACTCGCTAAGGTTACTCTACCTTTATGTGAATCATGTTTGGCTGGAAAAACATGCCGAAAACTTTTCGGAAAGGCCAAAAGGGCTACTGATGTATTGTAGCTTATCCATTCTGATATTTGTGGATCTTTGAGTATAAAGGCTCGACATGAAGCATCATATTTCCTTATCTTTATAGATGATTATTCACGATATGGTTATGTTTATCTGATCGCTTACCGCTATGAAGCATTGGATTGTTTCAAACGCTTCCTAGCTGAGGTTGAGAATCAGACCGGTAATAGTGTAAAAGCTCTTCGCACAGACCGAGGACGCAAATATTTATCTGATCAGTTCAAAATTCTATGTGAGAAAAAGGGAATTAAGAGACAACTCACTATTCCATACACTCCAAAGCAAAATGGTGTTGCCGAAAGAAGGAATAGAACGTTGTTAAAGATGGTTAGGTCTATGATGGTGCATGCCAACCTCCTAATATCATTCTGGGGGGATGCTTTGTTGACTGCCGCCTATTTACTTAACTGTGTGCCTTCACAGTCAGTTCCTTCTACCCCTTATAAGTTGTGGCGTGGCAAAAAACCGAATTTGGAAAACCTACGCCTATGGGGGTCAGCTGGATATGTCCATGACTCTTCCCACAAGTAAGGAAAACTGGGTCCTAAAGCTAAAAAGCTTACCTTCATAAGATATCATGATAGCTCACAAGGGTATGTCATGTATGGACAATATCAAGATGGAGGAATGACAGAGAAAGAGGTCCGAGACGTTGTATTCTTAGAGAAATAATACCCTAAACTTGGCGATGCTGGGAAAAGCTTTGATCTCCATGAAGTGGATGAGACAAGTGCTCTCTTACTATCTTCCAGCGATGGGAGGGAATTAGTTCCTAACCATATCATCGCTGGAGATAGTATAGATGATCAAGCTAGTGGGAGTGTACCCATTAATTTACCAAGTAGGAGTACTCCATTAGAATCGGAAGATGCCGACACCCAAATACGTCGAAGTAAACGCGGGCACACTCCTCGTCGACGTTTTGAGATTGAAGAGGAGATTTTAATGTGTCAACCTGCGGATGATGAAGAACCTAAAAATGTCAAAGAGACATATTCATCATTATCAAAGAAAGAATGGGAAATAAAGCACGACTAGTGGCGAAAGGATATACCCAAAAAGAGGGTATTGACTTTGATGAGACGTTCTCCCCGGTGGTGAGATTTACGTTTGTTCGTCTGATCCTAGCTATTGTCGCACATTTAGATTTAGAACTCTTTCAAATGGATGTTAAGACGGCATTTCTTAATAGAGAACTAGACGAGAAAATTTACATGTTTCAACCAGAGGGTTTTGAGGTAAAGGAATAAGAGCGCAAAGTTTGCCGCTTAAAACGTTCCATTTACGGCCTCAAACAATCGTTTAGACAGTGGTATTTAAGATTTCATAGCGAAATCACCTCATTCGGTTTTCAAACGATTGAGGAAGATCACTGTGTGTATGTCAAACGAAAAAAAGAAAAGATTATAATTCTATCATTGTATGTAGACGACATTTTGTTGGCTGGGAATAATATGGAGTCTATCAATGCCACTAGACAGTGGTTATCTTTCGTCTTCGAGACCAAAGATATGGGCGAAGCAAACTATGTACTCGGAGTGAAAATAGTCAGAGATCGCTCTAGAAGATTTCTGAGTATGTCTCTGGAAACCTACATTAATAAGATTCTAGAGCGATACCGAATGAATCACTCCAAACCCATTGATACTCCAGTTGATAAAAGTTGTGTTTTAAGTATAAGCCAATGCCCACAGAATGAAGAGAAAAATCAAATGAATAAAGTGCCATATGCGGCAGCTATTGGAAGTCTAATGTATGCTATGTTGTGTACTCGATCCGACATCAGTTATGCCGTAGGTTTAGCTAGTCGTTATCAAAGTAACCCTAGTCCTGCTCACTGGAAGGCAGTCAAGAGATATTCCGATATTTATATGGAACAACAAACCTTACCTTATATTACGGAGGTGATCTAAGGTTGAAAGGTTATAGCGATGTTGATTGGGCCAGCGACAAAGACGAAAGAAAGTCTATGTCAAGGTATGTGTTCATGCTTGGTGGCGCGGCCATTTCTTGGTGCAGTAAGAAACAAACGTGCATCGCTCTATCCACTATGGAATCGGAATACGTGGCATGTTCAGCAACTTGTTAAGAGGTGGTTTGGTTAAGGAATTTCCTGCGGCGATTGGCTGTCACTCCTCATCCGGAAGAAAATGTACTTCTCTATGTTGATAGTACATCAGCTCGGGCTTACTCATTGTGGAAGAACACCATAACATGCGTATCATACCGCATGTGCAATTTTCGATCGATAAATGAGAATAATGAATGGATATCTGTTTCATCATTGTGTAAGCTCTTGAATCATAATATTGATCCTACATGTACCCTATGTGACCTGAGAACTATGTCATGAAGAGTAAGCTCGGCGTCGCTACTTTAGCATGATCCTTAGGACTAAGGTTGATACAGTCTAACGGTACATGACTAGGAAAGCGACCGAGATTAATCGAATTGACATAAGAGCTTAGGGAAGACATCTATATATTGCATCATGCTATGTAGATCATACTCCGGAAAACTTAGTCAGTTGTGTACAGACAGAGTTATGATCACATGACATTTAGGATTTTAACAATGCCAGTTATTTATCTGAGAGATCCGGAGTGTTAAATCAGGTGAATATAAGATGGTCTGGGGTACCACGAGACTGTTAAAGAGTATTGTGTTCCGTTAGTTTTGGTGATAACTTAATGGATCACTACTCGCATGATCGTGTTATGCTCGTGAGGTTGTACGCTTCATTTCCTGTATGACAGTTGGATTGTAGCAACTAAGTAAGATCGTTTTGCCCATCGTAGAGAAGTGGGAGATGTTAACCGTCACATGCAGTTGAGGGGTTGAGAGATGGCCATGTGCCCACGTAGGCAAGAAGTGGAATGAGTGGGGAGAGTGGAGATAAGCACAAAGTCCATAAAAAGTGAGACTTTGACCATGCGGTTGGTAACCACAATCCACATCCCCAATCCTACGTACTTCCTATACCTACTCCCTCTTGTTTTTGAATATTCAAAGGGGAGTATATTTAAAGGGGAAGGGAGTTACGAGGAAACAAGGTTGAATGTTATTCTCTCCCTCTAGAAGAACTCTCTCTCTCTCTCAAAGGTTGCTCTTCAAGATAGCCATCACCATAGGCTTGGGTTTTGAAGCGTGAAACTTAGGAAGGAGCCCTCTTGCGTGGTTCTTCTCCTCGTCCTCCCGAAGCCATCGCCGAACGTCCACGAACGTCGCCGTGAAGGTACGTACCAAATCCTCAGTTTGATCCAATCTCCATGCACGCTTCCGCATTTATGTTGTTCATTTAATGCATGGAGATTTATCTTCAGTGGTGACTTAACTTTCTAGATTTCCTTAAACGAAGGAGAATTAGATAAATTCCTTGTCGGGAAACTTTTGTACTTACCCTCACCCGACCAAACATTGCCTATGTAGTTAACATTGTCAGCCAGTTTATGCATGCTCCATGGTCTTCTCACATGCGGGCTGTGGAAAGAATTATGCGTTGCATCAAGACTTGTCCTGGTAGAGACTTGTTGTATACTCAGGCTCCACATGTGAATATTGATGCTTATACTAATGCAGATTGGGCAGGTTCTCGTGATGATAGGAGGTCAACCACTGGTTATTGTTTGTTTCTGGGTGGAACCTTGTTACTTGGCGTAATAAGAAACAAACTGCTTGTGCTCGTTCTAGTGCAGAAGCTGAATATTGGGGTATGGCACATGGGGTTACAGAGATGTTATGAGTTAAGCTTTTTCTTCAAGACCTTGGTGTTCAAGTTCATACACCTATGCGTCTGTATTGTGACAACAAAGCTACCATCAACATTGCAAATAACCCGGTTCAATATGATCGCACCAAGGATATTGAAATTGACCGTCATTTCATTCGCGAGAAGTAGGATAATGGGGAGATATGCCTCTCTTATGTTCGCTCTGTGGATCAATTGTCTGATGTCTTCACTAAAGGGCTGTCCAGGGAAGTTTTTAACTCTCTGTTGTCTAAGCTGTGTATTTTTTACTTATATGCTCAGCTTGAGGGGGAGTGTAGTCAGGGGTAATTTTGTCAGCCAGTTTTTATAAGTTTATTTTCTTCTTTTTCCTCTTTTGTATGAGTGGTTGGGGTTTATTATGTATTTTATTGGAGCAAGAGGTATTCTTGTCCTTGCCCAATCTTTTGTTAAAACCTTTCTCACTCATGATATAAAAGAGGGGGGCGGCAGTCTGTTTGGGCCTGCCGCAACCTCCAGTTCTGTCTTCTCTCTCTCTCTCGGTTATTCAACATTATCAAAGGTGGCACGGTCACTTAGGCAAGGAGGTTAGCCGAGGCACCCACAAGCTGTCATGTATTGGGCTTTGTCGTGTAGTTGATTGTTGTAATTGCCTCAATTGCAGAGGCAGTCTCCTAGCCACCTCACAACTCTACTGGCCTGGCCCATAGCAAGGGCCCATACAAAGCCTCATGTAATCTCGTCCACTTCATCATAATCATGACCATGCCCTAACCTATCCGCTCCGCTTCTCTTCGCCCCCCCATGCCCTCCTCTGCATCTCTGGCAACGGCAGCAACATAAGAGTATAGCGACGATGCCAACAGAAGTTCTCGCCCACAATACCAACCCGTTGCGAAGAGCCTTCTCTTGCAAAGGAAGACTCCGGCAAACCCTGCCCTCTTCTCCGGCACAGGCACTGTGGCTCTACTCCGGTGACCCCACAAGATGCGCTCTCTCTCTCTCTCTCTCTCTCTCTCTCTCTCTACCACAGTGATAGAAGGGCCCAAAAGCCCCCTCTCTCTTAGTGCACAAGGGTAGGAGGTGAAAGACAAACAGGAGGATGGGGTACATGGCGATCATCCAGGGGTCATTTTAACGTCTGAATGGATGAACCGGATCGCCCCTGCTGCATCCCAGTTCTAGTTTGGTATGTCGGTTCTAGAGGCTGGTTGATTCCTATTTGCCCATGCCAGTCGGGTAAGTTCTACCCGTAACTTGCGGATTCACGGGTTGGCGATGGATCGGAGCATGGACCCAACTTGGGTCATCTTTCTCACTCAATAAACATGACACCTCTTGTGCCTTTGGCGTAGAGGGATCTCGTCCTTAACCTAATGGATGTGGATGCTCCGGAATAGCCGAGGAGTTCGTCCGACCTTCCTGGCTCCGGCAAGCATCCCATGGAGACTATTCACTTGGTTGCAAGGCATCTGGTAGACCCCCAGCTTCCTACAGAGCTTTTGCTCTGTTAGGGGGAAGCTGGGGCCCTTCAACAGTCCTTACCTCCTAGTGCTCCTCTCTTTAGAGCCCAAGGAAGGAGAAGCTGGCGGTAGACTCTTCTATTCTGCCAAGGACCCTTCATCTCGACAATGATCTGCTTGAGGATATTTTGAGCCTAGACGTCCAGGCCAGGGAATCTGGTGCTCAACGCCCACAGGAAACTCTTCTTCCTCACACGTCAGGGCCTTAGAAATAGGCGGTTCGGGCTTGATCCAATGAAGACCTAGGCTGATCAGCACAAGGAATTCCGGATCGGATCGAGTCCCCGAATCGGGACCCGCCGATCCCGATCCGAATCGGGATCGGATCGGTCGGAATTCGGCTAGGATCGGCCGGAATCGGGACCTGCCGATCCCGATCCGGATAGAGATCGGCCGATTCTGCATTCCATGGATCAAGCATCTAGAAGGACCATAACACCTAAAACCTCCTCACATGAGGAGGAGCTCCAACACTTCTCTACGCGACCGTAGAGGCCAAATTCCTATTCTGCGGCAGTAGGGGAAGATTAGTTGGGAGGAGTTTGCCCCTCTTCCTCTGGGGCTTTTGCTTCCTCCAGAGTGGGAGAGGAATTGGGAGGAGAGGCGGACTCAGAGGTTGCGTTGGAGACACCGACTCATGGGGCTCATATTGGTGTGAGGCCCCCAAGACAAAAGGGGGTCTTGACAGGGAGGAGTTCAGGGAGATTCTGACCCAAGTAGAGAAGGTCATAGGAGAGCAAGCCAAAGAGGTGGCCGATAGGATTCAGGTCTCTTTTGCCAAGGTTGAGAAAGGCATTCACTATGTCTTTCATAGAATTCATAATACGTGGCAATTGGGATTAGCCAGGGGTGTGGTGGTGGGGTTTGTTTTTTGGGTGGGGGGGTGGTGGTGGGGGGAGCCACAAGGAGGGAGGGGAAGGAAAGGGCAGAGGGGGACTTCGGGGGTGAGAGTGGGGCCACTGCTGAAGTTTATCCATGAAGATACTCTCTCGGAATATCAGGGGACATAGTAGGGAGATAAAGGCTGTGTGAGGGATTGGGTTAGGCAACAGTGAGAGACGTCAAAGGTGTCTACTTCATTCGGAGTTGTGGAGGACATCCAAGAGTTCATTCATCAATGTTCATATGGACAATGCCTTTTATTCATGGTCTAATCTCAGGAATCAACCTATTTGCTGAAGATTGGACAGATTCTTGATTTTTGTTGACTGGGAAAAGCATTCCCCACATTTGCAGGCATCTTGTCTTAGGAGGCCAATATCGGACCACAAGCCCATTCTCCTAAATTTCAATTTTACTTTCTATCGGAATCTCATTTTTCGGTTGGAGACATTTTAGATTCAAGAGGAGGGTTTCCTCGACTTCGTCAAGAAGGTTGGGTTGTCATGCTCTTGGAAGGTATCAATAATGGCAAATGTTCTATGCAACCACAGAAACCTTGCTCATGAATTGTTTGTATGGGGGACTTCTAAGAGGCTTCCTCATAAAGAGGAAAAGGATAGAATCCTCCAACAGCTTGTGGCTATGCGGCTCTTGAGGAGGTGGGTTTGCTAGATGAAGATGACACAGATAAATGGACAAAGCTTAAGGGGCTCTATTTGGTAACGATTTTGAGACTCTAAATTTTGGAGGAATTCAAATTCTGAAAAGAGTCACGTTGTCATCTCTTGAATTCAAATTTTAGGAGAAGTTGTTTACTTTTTAGAATCTCATTTGGAAAGACTATGAAAACACAAATTTGAAGACACATCAAAAGACACTTTTATCCTCATATTATTTCCTTTTAGGAATTTTAGGAGGGTAAAAAAGAAAAGTAAGAGGGTGCTACTTTTTAGAATCCTCATATTCCCCTCCTATTCCCTTTTCAAAAGATTCGTCGGGAATTGAAAAGATGCCCTTTTTCAACATGGAACAAAACCCGAATTCTTAAAGAATCCATCTACCTTTTTTTTGTTTGAATTTTTTTTTGCACTTTTCAGATTCCCGCCGAATCTAGGGACCCCGATTCTGAGATAGAATCGTTATCAAATGGAGCCTAAGTCAAGGTTCCAAGTTTTTTTGTTTAAGGAAAAGATATATTGGAAAGAACGATCCAAGGATAGATGGGTTAAGGAAGGAGACATGAATACTGCATATTTTCACCGTGTAGCCTCAGGCATGAGAAGAAAGAACCATATAGGACACTCTACCTAGATTGGTACTTCGCCAATCAATTTTGGACACTTTACCTATCTATTTCTTGTCCCTCTTCCAAATCCCCATTTCAGTGGCAAATAAACTTGATACATTGAGGTGCATATTTTTTTTAGCATGGCTCTTAGGAGAAAGATGTTGGCATGATATCTGCTGGTCCAAAATTTGCTTGGACAAGAGTAGGGGAGGTCTTGGCATCAAATATATTAGCGACTTCAACTTGTCTCTTCTAGATAAATGGCTTTGGCACCTAAGCTCATCAAGCAATTCTCTTTGGGAAGATATGATTAAGCAAAAGTACTATAGACAATCAAGAACTTTAGATATTTATCCATCATCCAATCAGGGCATCCCCTCTTCATGGAAGGGCATTTTACAAGCTTTTGATTTGATCCTTGCGGGGACGCAGCATGTTCTTGGCAATGGGAAGTTTTGGCTGTTTTAGGAAGACAAATGGTGTAATGGGGTCCCTTTTCACAAGAGGTCCCCCCTCTACAGGATCTCTTCTCCAGAAGCCGTGGTTGCCATAATCTAGGACCGTGGAGGATGGAGTCCCACCTTCCGTAGGAATTTGAGAGATGAGGAGTTTGAGCAGCTGGCCAACCTCCTCCTGGCCATGGATGGCAGTTTCGGCCGGTACCGGTACATACCGGTACCGGTACCCCCGTTTCGGGCCGGTACAATAAAAAAAAAAATGACTGTACCGGACCGGTACCGGTCCGGTTTCGGAAACCGGGCCGGTACGGTGTTTCACTGTCCCCTCTCACAGAAACAGATCTGTGAGAGGGGATTCCGGTTTTTTGCAGTGGGAGGGGAAGGGAAGGAGGGGAAGGAGGAGGAGAAGGAGGGGAAAGAACTGCCGCCGCCACCGGCCGCCGCCCGCCACCGCCGCCGGAGACGTTTTCACCTTTTTCCGGAGACGTTTTCACCGTTTTGGGTGGAAGAAAAAAAGAAGATATGATTTCTATTTTAATGTAGTGATTATTTTTTAGTTTGTAACATATTTCTTAGATTATTTACGTTCATTTTCTTGATAAAATAGACAACCCCCGATTTTGGCCCTAATTAGTGGTTAAAAATTGGGGCTTTTGTCTAATTATTTAAATTAAACATCAATTGGAGCCTAATTAAGCTTCATTGCATGTTTTAAACTAGGAGTGTGCTGTCAATTACGTTGATCGACGGTTAATTAGGAGAAATCCCCAATTTTGGTCCTAATTAGCGGTTAAAAATTGGGGGGTTTGTCTAATTACTTAAATTAAACATCAATTAGAGCCTAATTAAACTTCATTGCATGTTTTAAAATAGGAGTGTGCTGTCAATTGTGTTGATCGACGGTTAATTAGGGGAAATCCCCAATTGTGGCCATAATTAGCGGTTAAAAATTAGGACTTTTGTCTAATTACTTAAATTAAACATCAATTGGAGCCTAATTAAGCTTCATTGCATGTTTTAAAATAGGAGTGTGCTGTCAATTGTGTTGATCGACGGTTAATTAGGGGAAATCCCCAATTTTAGGGCCCCAATTTTACATGTTTTAAACTAGGAGCATAATGCCAAATGTTCTTATATTTGTTTCTCTTTTTTTTTTATGTGTTGTAGGAACATGGCTGAACAGCAAGAGCAAGACCCAAGGTGGGCCCATATCACCTTAATTAATACTGCAAAGAGGAGAGTGAAATGCAAATATTGTGGCAAAGAGATGGGTGGTGGAATCATTCGAGGGAAAGAACATTTAGCAGGAAAGACATGACATGTGACAAGGTGTACTGTCTGTCCCCGACAAGTTGCCAACGAGATGCGTGAATTGTTGCATGGCCGAAAAGTATAAAAAGAACAAAAGAATGAAGATGAGGTTGAACTCCAAGGCGAAATTTCAAGTAGACATAATACAAAAGGCAAAGGGATGTATACTGCGGCCAGTGACATTTCTATACGTGAGAGGCAAAGGGCTGAACAAATTGTAGATTCTAGTGATGATAATGATGATGATGATCCTGAGATGGTTGCAGCTAGAAGAGAGAGTTTGTGGCATCAACAAGAAGACGAAGCCCGAAGGAGAGGTGATGGACCATCAATAAGAGGCACAAGTCAACCTACAGGCCAAGCAGGTCATATGGACAGTTATCTTTTTAGAAGACAGAGTTCTACTCAGCCAAAAATCAAGCAAGCAATGAGAGGAGTAAAAAAGTCAGCTGAAGCGGCAGGACATACTTTTAAAAGCATATGCAAATGGTTTTTGCATGCAGGTGTTCCCTCACATGCTACTCAGTCTCCTTATTTTCAACCTATGATTGATGCGATAGCAGATCATGGTCGTGGGTTCAAAGCCCCCACACGTCGAGACATATATGGACGGGGGCTTGATGGAGAATACGAGGAACTTCAACAGTGGGTTGAAAGTTTTAAGGCAGTATGGAAGGAGAGAGGATGCACAATTATGTAGATTGAGGCTTATAGGCTAAGGCTGGAGACATATAATGAAGACTCTGTGCAAATTGCCGTAGAGAAAGTGAGCCCAGGTATACTTAGTCATTGCATTGTTGTCATATGTGCATAAGAAACGAGAACATACATTGATTAATTTTTTGGTTTCTTTTAATGATGGCACAGCTAAGTGGAGGATAATGGTGTACAACAGAGATAGGTGTTATAATCCATTGGCTTCCGTTGCAGTGAGGGTTTTGAGTCAGACGACGTCGGCAAGCCAATGTGAAAGAAACTGGAGCACGTTCAGCCTTATACACTCAAAAATTCGTAATTGGTTAAAGACTGAACGATTGGACAAATTGGTGTACTGCCATTACAATATGAGATTAAGGATCAAAAACATCCGGTTGAGACAACAATTGAGGGAGAAACGAGCTGCAGGGCACGTAGAAGATGTTGTTGGCCAAATTGATGTGGAAGAGTTATTTGATGATGATAATCCCTTGCAGACTTGGGTTGAGACACGAGCAACTGTCGATGAGCCAGTTTTTGATCCTGATGATACAGAATGGGCAGAAGGCATACTAGATGGAGCTGTTGCTAGAGATCCAGAATTAAGAACCTCGAAAAGGCAAAAAGAAAATTCACCTCCTCCTTCACATGAGCATCAGAGTCAGACTGAGCATGTGCCTTTATTTGCACCTGATACTGAGCTTGAGCCTGCTAGACACTCAGAATCAGATAGTAGGCCAGTCACTCCTAGAATGGTTGGGCCACCATCATTCTTGAAAAGGAGTACATCTACATTGGAGAGGACTAATCTGACTGCCAGAGACGATCCTGCCATTGATGAGATGAAGCAAATTTATGTGAGGCATACACCACGAGGAAAAGGAGTATTGAATCGATTGAACTTGCAAAAGGATCTAGAAAAAAAAGAAAGCCAGCAAAAACATGCATCACAAAAGAAAAAATCAAGTAATGTCAAAAGAAAGTTAATTGTTGATTATGATCAAGATGATGATGATGATGGGACAGAGTCTCCTAGTGATGATGCAGGTGCAGCTGCAGGTGCTGCTACCGGAGGCGGAGTGTATGCACCTTCTTTCTCCTTACATATTGACACAGGAAGAGGACAACATAAAAGTCAAGGAGATTATGATTCACAAAGTCAGCATGGACAGCAGTCAGGTTATGGAGGTGGCCAACAAGAAGCAGGCATGTATAGCTGGGAAGATCAAGTAGAGTATGAAGGCTTTCAATTCCATCCACCGATTCCACCCAGTAGCAGTTATGGGTCAGGGTCTTCTTATCCTCATGCTACTTCTTTGCACCATGATTCTGGAATTTCATCAAGTCAACAAGCATATACTCCAAGAGGGATTCAAAGAGGGATGCACGACTTGGCTGCATCATTGTTTAGTTATGGTGAATATAGGGAACATATGCAACTTTATTATGGATACCAACAACAGCAACCAGATGATGAATCAGAAGGATCTACGGGTTATTATCCATATTAAGGAACTCACTTATGTTTTTCATAGGTAAGGATCGTTTGATTTCGTTAATATTTTACATTGTTGTAAATATTTAGTACATTAACATAATATTTTTCATGTTTAATCTGTATGAAAATAGTAATTTTGTATGCGTTATGTGTACTTCTTTGTCTTAACCCACTTTTATCACACCCAACACATAGCTAATTAATTGTTTACATTTTTTCTGATTTTTTTTCTTTTTTTCTGATTTTTTTGGACCCCTTTAAGTCCGTACCGGCCGGTACCGGTACCGGCTGGCACCGGTACCGGTACTGCCATCCATGCTCCTGGCCCTCCAAGGCATCTCCATTGACCCCGATGTAGGAGATTCTTGGAAGTGGATATGGGATCCCTCAGGTACATATCCCATCAGGTCAGCATATAGAATTTTTTTTTTAAAGTGGATGAAGCCAAAAATATGTATTAAAAAAAGAAAATCAGTACAACTCGGCACATAAGCCGCCTCAGAACAAAAAGGAACCGGGACACCAAAACAGGGGGCACCAAAAAGGTAACCAAATCAACCCTCACCTGATCTCACAAAAAAGGAAAATTGAGTACAAGATTTACAAAAAAGCCTTGCCCACTCTCTAACCCTCTCACCCACCAAGTTCACTACTTTGGCGGAAGCTTCATGTTTGAAGATACGACGATTCCTCTCTCCCCAAATGACCCACAAGGTTGTGTGGAGGATCAACCACCATATATTAAGATCAACCTTAGGTAACACTTTATGGGACCAATAGGAAAGGAGGTCTTCTACTGAAAACACAGGACTGAAAGGAAGATGCACCCTGCTGAAGATGGAAAGCCAGACTTCCAAAGAGTAATCACAGCTCACAAAACGATGATCAATAGACTAATCTTGCTGTCCACAGAGGACACAAGTAGATGGCACCTCACATCCAAACCACAACAACCTGTCCACAGTAGGGAGCCTGCCATGAGAAATTCGCCATACAAGAATCTTAACCTTCAGAAAACTAGAAGCCCTTCTAAAGTGCAGATTTTGGTGTCGAATCATCCAGGGTAGACTATCTATTAGAGACAAAATTGTTTTTTGGGGATGGCTTTATGGATACTACTTGTTCCCTATGCAGTCACAGTGATGAGACATAAGCATCTTTTCCTCCAATCTCCTTTCTCAGTCACTGTTTTGGAGAATCAACTGTGTATTTCCAACCTGCTTCTATTGATACTTTTGTTACTGGATGGAGGAGGAAATGGGCTGATAAGGATGATCACAAGGTGTGCTCATTCTCCATGCAACTGTGTGGTCCATTTGGGGAGAACAGAACTACAGAATCTTCAAGGAGTCTAGGTCCTCGGATGCTCTTGTTTCTTTTATTTGTAATAGGGTCCTTGAATGGGGCCAGTTTTAGTGTGGTGGAAACGTACAATCTTCTTCCCTGTCGGCAGCCTTGGAAAGCTCATAGGTGTGACACCTTCTGGTGTCTTCTGTATAGGATTTTTTTTGTGAGCTTTAGCTTTTATACTTGTAATCTTTTTTTATATATTTATGTGGCACCATCCGATTTCAAAAAGGTTCCAATCTGAATCCACAGCCAATTTTGCAAACAAAGCATGTCAGTATTGCTAGGTATAGTATAATCTGTTGTCTGACACATCCTGTGGTGTACAGATGACTAACACAAATGTCCATGTTAGGCACATCATATGCTAGGAAATGGAAAATTTACCCAAGAGACCGTACAAAACTTTAGCTGCACTTTGCTGTTGACTTTTCACTTCAGAAATTTATTCTTTACTAATCACAGGTACATTGAACAATAAAATCATGTTTTACATGGCCAAAATGAACACCAAGGGAACCATTAACACTAAAAACATATTAGCCAGATAAGTATGATAAGAAGCATCAGCAAATATCTCCTAGTGAGATAGAAACAATCATTCCAAAAAAAAGGCCATTAAGAACATGAAGACGCAAAACCAAGCAAGATGGTTCAGTTGGCACATTAAGCTTGTCTCAAAAGCGAGAATATCTGTTTCAAGCCCCTGTGCAAGTCTGGACGGGGGTTTCAAATGCCACAGTTCCTGGAGATCATCTGGCCTGGATCTCTCTCTCTCTCTCTCCCCCCTTTTCTTTTGGTTGGTTGGTTGGGGGGGGGGGGGGGTGGTTACAGATACAGCAGTGAAGGAAAAAATGAAGGGTAAACTATGAACACATGTTTACATTTACATGCTAAGATCATTAAAAAAACAGTCACCTTGGAGAAGTAGCCAACCATGTGACAACCTCGATCATCGCACTCACATAGAATATAAAATAGAAATAGATCAACATCATAGTAAAGTGTCTTGTGATCAAGAAATAATTTTGCCAGGTAGCACAAATTCTGTCCATAAACCTTGTTCTTCTTTCCATCAACCTGTTTTTTGAAGTAAAAAGAAATCTCAGAAAGAATAAAAAGAGCTCATCAAATAGGAAAAAAAAACTCCATCCAGTTCTGAATAAATATTGTGAGATGATTATATATGGTGACGTACAATGACAGAGCTATTTACTTGCAGTGGAAGAGAATGAAATAATAAGCAACAGTGATGCACCCGTTCAGCAAAGTGAGACATGTAAGAAAAGCCTTTGACGTCGGTTACGGTGCTGCCAGTTTGAAGGAAACGGCCACATGTTTCTAGCATCGTTGGATGCCAACTTGGATCGAGTCAAGGTGCTAAAGCTACAGTGAAGCCTATGGCAGATAGTCAACTTGCATCAAAGGAGCCAGCTAAGTGAAAGGCTACAATAAGGGATCTCTCCATGGGCCCATCAAAAGAATCAAGAAATCCAGTGGGCAGAACAAGGCAGAATATAGGACTCAAATTGTGCAAAATTGAAAGTTGTTGGAGATTGCATGGAGGTAAAGATATTGCCTGGCTAGCTCGAAGACCACAGTGCAAGCTGATCAACAGGTTAATGGCAAGGCCCCAACACAGAGACACCACAAGGACTTAAAATGGGGTAGAGTTGGACCAAGGTGCAAGTTGATTAACAGGATAAATGGTAAGGTCTCAAGAGGGAGAAACCACAGACTTGATGTGCATAGAGAGTTGGAAACACGGGAGATTATATGGCCAGGAATACAATAATGGATCAGTTACCAGGTAAACTGAAGAGAGGAATCTAGTTTATGTACAAGAGAAAGGAATAATGCTAAAGTAGGAAGAATAAGATTTTGTAATGAGTGAGGGGCACATGAGCCTCTTTGTTTCGAGGCAAGTGAGAGAAAAACCATATTGCAGTATTTTTCTTTTCCTTTCTCGTACTGTATGCTTACAATATGTAGCCCCAACAACCTATTAGGTATGTTCAAGGTTTGGTATGGGTTAGTTTATAACTTTATAGCAAAAAAAAATCAATCCAAACCAAATAACTCTTGCAGCCAAACAAAGACAGTTCAGTTTGAATTGGTTCAGTTCGGTCTAAACTGATTTCTGAACAAGGTAAAATAATTTCAACTTTTTGCTTCTTAAGCATGCCAATTGAGGCAAAGACTTGTGCTTGAGCCGTGGGCAGGACTGTGGCAGGGACAGGCATCAGTTACACACTATTTTGTAAACTTTTGGGTCCCTAGATTTTCTACATTTGCCAATGTGGGAGTAAAATATAACCACTCAGCCCTGTGGGTGCTTTTGAGGCTTATGCAAACACGGCACTTGGTGCCTCAGTGTTGCTCACTTGCTCCTCCTTCATTTAATCCCATATCGGGAAATGAGGAAGACTTGAAGGGGAGAATTTATAAAGGCAATTTCGCAGCATCATTTGTTGGCGTCAAGGTGTGTACATCACCCATGATCACAGGTCGGGTGGGCTCAAAAGCCCATCATATTAATCATTTAGGGTTGGAATTTTGGAAACTGAACCAAAACCAAAATAATTTTCAAACCAAACCGAAATTGGTTTTCACGTTGGACCAAATTGAGTACACCACTATGACTACGACCTATCAAGAAGGTTAGTTGTTTTTTATGTGTGTTTTGGGGTTTGGGTTTTGTGTTTTGGAATAATTTCCCACACTTTTTCTATTCAAGATTTATCATTATAATAGAAAAAGTGTGGGAAATTATTCCATAATAATAGTCAAATGATGGTATAAGAATTACTTGTTATGCTCGTTTGTGTTAAAGTCAAAGAATGGGCTAGAGTCTTTTGTAAAGTGGAGTGTGCTAACTCCTTATTTTGTTTGTTGGAGGATGCTTGAGGGAGAATTTCACCGTCTTGGTGTTTCTTTTGGAGGGACTTTCTCTGCTTGCCCTCCTTACTTGTGCATGTTCACTTTATTTCCATTTATGATACAACATACAAGTGGTACCATCCAAATTAAAAAAAAGAATTACTTGTTATGTTCTATGACTGACAAAGTAACTATTCACTTAGAAATCTGAATTACAATGAGACATTTGACTGATGCTGATGCTGATGGAGCTGAAATATTAGTGACGGCTATGATATTGCTGTCGAGAGTAAGAAGGTGATACCCAGCACCAGCAGCGTTTGGCCTTGACATCCAAACATCATGAATAGGATGAGAGATTATCAGTCCTTAACTTAGTGTATCCATGTGCCAGTGAGTATGATGAGAAGGAAGAAAGAGCAAGGATGCACGCCGGGGGGGGGGGGGGGGGGGGGGCGGCTTCCAAGTCCAAGAGAAACAAATAGAATGGCTTCACTTTTGGAGACCTGAGTAAATAAGGAAATAAGGAAAATAGTTCAGTGGGCTGTGCACCCCTACTGTCAGACTGCAAGTCTTCATGGCTCTGATCCAGTTAACCAGATGGTATAAAGCATGATCAATCATGATGCATCTCTATCATGGATGTTGGTCAATGTAGTTCAGTGGGCTGTGCACCCCCACTGTCAGACTGCCAGTCTCCATGGCTCTGATCCAGTTAACCTGATGGTATAAAACATGATCAACCATGATGCATCTCTATCATGGATATTAATCAATGTCCCCCACCACAACGTTGAGCTTTTCACATGATATTGTGCATATAGTGCTTCTTCTCATCAAATCACATGGTCAGGGGCTCAGCTACACGGATAACTCCATGCAGTAGACCCAGTGAAACATTGAATATGGGAGTGTTTCACTTATGAGGAAATATAACATATCGATGGTAAAAACAAAAATTGCCCTTCAACCCAGTTCCACTTCTGATAACCAAGAATGACATGAAACAACTACGTAACAATGTCTGGGATGATTGAAAAAGCTGACAAGGGTCTCACATAATAAGAGAAGGCAGTAGAGCTATAAATATGCTTAACTCATTTGCTGTCAGTACAAATCAGCACTCCCTAACTGAATATTTTCTATGACTGGAAAACAGAAAAGTAGTAAGGGGAAAAGCAACAGAAAGGACAAGAGAACCTACCTCGAACATTGAAAGTGTGCCACTACGATAGATCTCATCACCTGGTGGATGTTTGAGATCACACTTCCTCTGCATAACAAAAAGTAAAGAAGAAATTACAAAAGCTACTGAATGTACATGATTGGAGGCAAATAAAAACTACTAACTCAAAGGCAATGTGCAGCAACTAAGATGACACTGGTGTACAGTTCTCCTTTTTGTGATAATGATTCTTGTATCCCCAAAAAGGGTAACATATTTATTATGTAAACACACAGGATAAACAGAAATTGAAAGACATGCAGTAATATTTCAACCAAAATCTCATAAACACATCTTAATATATTCCCACACAGTATCATAGATTTTGCGTCCATGTGGGCTGATCAGTTGAACCAGAATGTGCACAGTTTTAAAAAAAATATTTTGAATGTCCCTAGAAAAAACACCAGAGAAGAGAGATTTTTGTCCTCTTGACAGAGCATGTTACTTGAATCTGGATATGGGATCCTACTCAGTAGGCAATACCCAATCAAGCACATCCTTCTGGTTTTTGGGAACTTGAACTAGACAGATCCAAACATATCTAGTAACAAGGATGGCAATCTCGGTCTCGGTACCGGTGGGTACCGATACCAATACGTATCGGTATCAGCTGTATTGGCTGGTACCGGCCAATAAAAAAGTAAAAAACATATATGTTCTTAATTTTTATAACTACAAACGCCAGACCCCCCCCCATATCGATACCGGAACAGGCTGATACCGAGACGTATCAGCCGATACAGCCATCCATGCCTAGTAAAGAATAGGCATGGATAGGGCTGCAACTCAGGTCGGGTTGAAGTCAACCCTAATCCAACCCACGTAAGAAACCCCTCAACCCTAACCCAACCCAGCCCAACCCTCAACCCAACCTCCTCAACCCAAACTGTCTGAAGGATCTGTGACATACAATAGGCGAGAAATGAGAACCAGAAAGCATAAATTGATTATCGGACGCCCATCTCTTCATAACATAACTTTTAAAGACTCACCAAAGTGAGAATTATTATCACTCTTTTCAAAGTTTCGTTGAAAACAAACATTGAAAGTCACCCACTTCGCAAGGTTAAAAATGGAAGAAGAACTCTATAGATAACCACTCTCATTCCAGAGGGGGTCATGGAAGGGTCTCAAATGTCTTTAGATGATTGGAATAGAATATATATATATATATATATATATATATATATAGTTAAGCAAATTATAGATGCATGTTAAAAAAGGAAAACTTTCTATTATTTTGAAAGCAAAAGGACATTTTTTTCTATTGATTGATGAGACTTGAAAGATCGCAAATGCAGGAGTTCTATTTTCTTCAAGACATTGAAGTCTGATTTTTTTTTTTTTTAAGGTGACTTAATAGTCACAATTCATTGAAAAGGATGAAAACATACAACAAGATAGCCCCAAGACAGGGGCTTGAAACACAAACAAACAAAAGGATGAAACACAAAGATACACAAAAAATTACTCCACCAAGATGGTAAAGTAGAGGAAGACCCCAGGACGAAGACCAAGAAATACACAGAGATATACATGAGTTCAAAAAGAGGTCACATGATAAGTGTCTCCCATGGTTTAGCCGCATGGAACACATTGTGGTTGTCATTCACATTGATGTTCTCAGCATTGCCCCAATCGCTCACAAAGATGATAGCCCTTCTGAGAATACCAAATGGACTGCTGAAATCATCCTTAAACTTTCTATTATTTCGTTCACCCCATAGAGCCCACATCATAGCTCGGCGGAATAAGGACCATACTTGTTTATTTTGAGATGATTTAATGAGGTCTGACCAATTCCTCATCAGATCTAAAACATTCCGAGGTTCAAACCAGGTCACATTAACCACCAAGCATAGAGTCTCCCACAGAACATTCACTATACCACAATTGCAGAAAAGGTGGTCAAGATCTTCTTCACAGATTCGATAAAAATAACATTTGGAATTCTGAATTTTGAATATCTTTTTTATTCTGGAACTGGTTGGTAGTCTCCCAATAGCCACTTTCCATAAAAACAATTTGATCTTGTTTGGTAACAGCTTGGACCAAACAATTGATTTCCACCAACCTCTGCAGCCTCCATCAGAGATGATTTTGACCAGGGAATTAACTGAAAATCTGCCATGTTCCCACATAACCATTTCCTAGAATCTTCCTGATTAGACAAGCATCTAATATGACTGATGAGTCTCAGCATGCAAACCAATTGATCAAATTCAGCCTCAGTTGGACTCCTCAACCTGATATTCCAATGATCTCTGTCCTGATGAGCAAAAATCTGAGCAACTGATTTTGTTTTATCTGGAGCAATATGGTACAGGTCTTTGAATTGCTTAGCAAATGCAGTATCTGAACACCATTTACCCTCCCAAAAACGAATAGATTCTCTATTCCCCAATTGAAGACTGATCCCAGGAGTTATAAGGTCCACTCTGCTGAGAATGTTCTTCCAAATATATGACAGATTATAAGTCCTTGGGGAGACGAGAACACGTGTGGGAAGAAGAGTAATATTTTTCCTTGATCACCCATAGTGCATCCCTTTCCACTCCAAACCTCCACAACCATTTGTCTAGGAGAACCTTGTTAAAAGCCTCAATTTTAGTACAGCCGACACCACCTTGTTCTTTACTTGAACAAACTTATTCCAGCTTACTAAATGAAGGCCTTTCTTATCTCTTTTTCCACCACTCCAAAAGAAGGAGCTTCTCCTAGCTTCAATTAATTTATCAACTGTCCTAGGAATTCTGAAGATGGAGAGATGGTATGAAGCTAATGAAGACAGGATGGTCTTAGAAAGGATCCATTTACTCCCAGCAGAGAGAAGTTTGGCTTTCCATCCTTCTAGTCCATGGTCAAATTTCTTGATAACACCATCCCAGTCTCTCACCTTCACAAGCCCATCAGTTAATGGCAAACCCAAATATTTAATTGGAATTGGGTCTGTTTACAATGAACTGTGTCAGCGATTCCCTTAATTATGCCCTCTTCCATGTGGATACCAACCAATTCTGACTTCTGAAAATTTATCTTGAGACCCGTAATGGCTTCAGTCCAAATCAACAAGAACTTGATATTGTGAATCATTCCTTCATCACCAGCTGTGAATAGCAGCGCATCATCTGCAAATTGCAGATGAGTCAATTGAAATACATTCCTTCCAACAGAAAATCCATCAACCAATCCTTCCACGGCAGCTCTCTCCCATAAGATGACAAAACCTGGCCAAAAATAAGGAACAACAGAGGTGAGATGGGATCCCCCTGCCTTAAACTCTGGAGCTTTCAAAATACCCATGGCTCCCCGTTTACTAGGATAGAGAAACGAGTAGAAATACAATGCATAATCCAACTAATTCATTTACTGCCGAAACCCATCAGCCGAAGAGTGTTGTGAACACAGGACCAGCTGACCCTATTGAATGCTTTTTCAAAATCCAGCTTGAGAATTACCCCTTCTTTCTTTCTCACTTTTTTATTATGAATAACTTCATGGGCAGTCAGCACATTGTCTAGAATAAATTTGCCCTTCATGAAAGCTGTTTGATTATGTCCAACAACCTTGCCAATCACCTTCTTAAGCCTTGTAGCCAAGATTTTAGTAATGATCTTATAGCACCCATTCAATAAGCTAATGGAATAAGAAGGTAAATTACAGGAACAATTGGAGGTACATAGAGAAATTAGGTCGATTGATTATGAACAATACCCAAATATGGATAAGTTTAAAAGTGGAAGAGTGGAAACATGCTGAACAGAACCTCACTTTAAAAGTCATTTCTTGGAGTTTGAAAAAGCATATTATAGTCTTCTTTTTAAAATGAATAGCCCCAATCCTTCAATTTCATTCTCCTGTAAAGTTTATGCTTGTAGGGAGGCGGGATGAAGGCAATCAAATCTGTAAAGAAGAATCATTTCCTCGAAAACCTTTAAACTCATAGTCAGTTTCTTTCAAGGCATTATACTTTTCCCAACTTACAATAACTAAAAAAAGCTTACATTAAAGTGTGTGTTTGGACTGCTTACTTGGAGACAATATAATAATCTTGATCTTGGTATTCTTTATCCCACTGTTGCTTCATTTGTGTTGTCTTTTACTCTTAAGCGTCCTTTACCATTTTGTTCCTCTGACTTAAGACTTGCTTATGTATTTAACTTTGATACCTTACAATAGTTCATGGTTTCATCTTGCCCCCTTTTGTATGCTTGCTCTTCCCTTTTCCTTTATATATATATATACACGACTTTTATTGCCATGGGGCAGATCCTGCAGTCAACCAACTAGCAGTAGCTGGTTATGTGTGACAAGCAGAACCAAATGAACCCTGAGATGTAGCAAATAAAATGGACAAGGAACGAATTTATGCAGAAAGAGCTGTTATAAGAGTTACTCTCCATTTTACTCTCCCGTTAATTATTAAGCAACATTTTTTTTTGCTTTATGTTTTAAAGCTTGATTATAACATTGTTACTCCAACAATCTATTTTCTTTTCTTTAATTCTTTGCTACACTAGGTTGGACCATTGGAAAAATAGTGACCCTGGATTTCAGTTTAGTTACTCTGTTCTTTGGGCCCTATGGCCCTGTGAGACTCCCATCTGGGTTGATTTTATTATCCTTTGATTTTGAAAAAAATCTTTGTCGGATTTGAAAGTCTTTGCGGAAATCTTGATTTGAAAAGAGAATTTTAAGTTTTTGAAAGCATGTTCTATTTTCTTTTAGGCAGACTTTTAGGATTAATCCTCAAAATCTTAATGACGTCTGGATCGACTATAGATCCAGATGCTCTTGACCTCTCCCCAATGACCTTGGTCAATGTTAATTACACCAATCAAAGATTGGTAACCTTTGATTAACCATCAAATTAAGGCTTGAAGGAAACAGAAAACAAACAAGAATTGAATACAGCATACAAGTCATTTTTTTGTTCTTTTTTTAATAAAGATGAGTCCATGGGTACCCTTTACAGGATACTTAAAAGATCTTGAAGTTCTTACAAATGGGCGAGTATTTCGAGAATCTTTCCTAGAAATTATCCTTTAAGTATCATTTAAAAAGATGGAAGATTATCTGAGCAGCATATCCTCTCATTTGAGATCTTTTGAGGAAACATAGACTGCTTAAAGGATACTATTGATTTATGAGGCATGAAGGCCGCCACATAATTAAGAATATTCTTTAATGGTCTTTCAACCAATGTGAAGGAATTAGAATTCGTTTAGGTCATTTAACCAGTATAAATGAACCAGAACTTAATGATTAATCTATTAGTATGAAATAAACACTTTAATTAATGATTACCCTATCGATAAAAATGAATAAAGATTCATCCTTATTGGTCCATCTATAAATAAGATAATCACGACTTCGTAGCCTGGCCCCCAATTAGGACAGAACCATAAAAGTCACTGATTATACACATTGATAGGGATGAATCAATAATCATAACCTTTGGTCACTCTACCAATAAGAGTGAACCATAAATCAAGTGTTCAGTCTAACAATAAGATAGAACCACTAAATTTAGGTCATTCAACCAATACGAATGAACATGATTTTTTTTATTATCTTTTTTTTTATTTGAAAAGAAGGACATTGTTTATCCAACTGATATGGAAGAGCCATGTTGATTTAATTTGTTAACTTAATTTATTGATTAATTAACAAATTAACTTAATTAGTTAAATTAATTGATTAATTAACAAATTTGTTAAGTAAATTGATTGAATTAACTTAATTGGTTAATTAACAAGTTTATTAATTGAATTGGTTGATTGATTAACAACTTTAACTTAATTAGTTGAATTAATTGATTAATTAACGAACTTGTTAATTTGATTGGTTGAATTAATTAACAAATTAACTTAATTAGTTAAGTTAATTGATTAATTAATAGATTTCGTTAATTGATTGATTAATTAACAAATTTGTATTGATTTAATTGGTTGGTTGATTAACAACTAGACTTAATTGATTGATTAACAACTTAATTTGGTTAGTTGATTAATTGGTTAACAAACTTATTAACTTAATTGGTTGATTAACAACTTAATTTAATTAGTTGATTGATTAGTTAACAAATAAGTTAAATCAATTGGCTGATTAACAACTTAACAAATTAACTTAATTGGTTAAGTTAACTGATTGATTAACAAATTTTATTAACTTAATTGATTGATTGCTTAACAAATTAACCTAATTGGTTAATTAATAAATTTGTTGATTTAATTGATTGAATTAATTGGTAGATTACTAAATTTTTTAAGTTAGTTAATTAAATTAATTGATTGATTGAATTAATTAACTTAATTGATTAATTTAATTGATTAACAATTTCATTGATTGATTAACAAATTTATTAATTGATTGACTAATAACTTGATTTGATTTGTTAAGTTAATTAACAAATTTATTAATTGGTTGATTGATTGGTTAAGTTAAATAATTGACTAATAGATTTTTGGGTCAACCAAATATTATGGAAGAACCATAGTCATTATCTTTTTTTTTTTATATGGCCAACCAACCAATATGGCAGAACCAAATATTATGGAAGAACCATCTTATTTGTTAAATTTTCTGTTTTTAAATTAATTTGCATTTGAATGGCCAACCAACCAATATGGAAGAACCATTAATTATTATTTTGTTTTCTTTTTCATTTAAATTAATTTTAAATGCCAACCAACCAATATGGAAGAACCATATTAATTAATTTATTATTTTCTATTTTTTAAGTTAATTTATTATTGAATGGCCGTCCAACCAATGTGGAAGAATCATTACTCAATTTATTATTTTCTGTTTTGTTATTTTAAGTTTATTTTATTAAATAGCCAACCAACCAATATGGAAAAACCATTATTTTTACCTTTTTATTTTCTGTTTTATTATTTTAATTCATTTTTTTTGAATGGCCAACCAACCAATATGGAAGAACCATTATCTTTAATTCTTTATTTCTGTTTTCTATTTGAATTTTAGATGGCCAACCAACTAATATGGCAGAACCATTATTTTTATTTTATTTATTTTCTATTTTTATATTTATTTTATATTTAAATGGCCAACTAACCAATATGGAAGAACTATTAATTTATTTTATTTATTTTCTGTTTTTATATTTATTTTATATTTTAATGGTCAACCAACCAATATGGAAGAATTATTTTGTTTAATTTATTATTTTTTTATTTTTAAATTAATTTTACATGGCCAACCAACCAATATGGTAGAACCATTATTTTTATTTTATTTATTTTCTGTTTTTTTATATTTATTTTAATGGCCAACCAACCAATATGGAAGAACCATCATTTTTATTATCTTATTATTATTATTATTATTATTATTTAATAGCCAACCAACCAATATAGAAGAACCATTATTTATCTTATTTTTAAGATGATGGCCAACCAACCGATATGAAAGAACCATCTTTTTATTATCTTATTAAATTAATTTTAGATGGCCGACTAACTGATATGGCAGAACCATCTTTTTATTATCTTATTAGATTAATTTTAGATGGCCGACCAACCGATATGGCAAAACCATCTTAAGAAAACATGTAATTCATATGAAAATTGATCTATATAAAAAATATATATATGAAATTCTTTTTCCCAAAACAAAATTACAAGCCTAAATATAGGCATTCTCTTCTTTTTCCTCCTTTCTTTCTTGCAGGCTTGGAGCTTAGAAGCTTAGTGCCTGAAGCTTGGAGGCCGGCCTCGAGGCGCTGGAGCAAGATGGTGGTCGAGGGCTCTCGTGTGTTGGAGAGAGGAGGCAGCCGGGGGGAACCTTGCACGCTGGGATCCAAGGGCTTGAGGCTGCCGATGGAGGGCCTTTTATAGGCTTGGAGGCCGGCTGTGGGGGGGAACCGGTAGCACCCCCTACCGGTGCCAACTAGGCGCCGGTAGGGGGGTCTTCGGCTGCCGCAGGTGAGAGAGGAAGAGATAGGGACGAGGGGGAGAGTGGATAGAGATGAGAGGAGATAGAGATGGAAGGGGATAGGGATGAGAAGGAGATAGAGATGGGGGGATAAGAGGCCGACCGGTCCCTCCTCATCTCTTCTATTTATTTTTATTTTATTTATTTATTCCCCTCCAATCCCCTTGCGGTTCTCTCTCTCTCTCCCTGCGATTCCTCTCTCTCTCCCCCTGCAGTTTGATGACCGATGGTGAAGCTCCCTGCTGCAAATTGGTTGTTGTTGGAGCTTACTTGGCTGCCTTTGGCGCTGTCGTTGGAGGGCTAGTGTTGGTGCAGATTTGCTGCTGCCTTGAGGTATGTTGTCATCCCTTTTCTCTGTTTCTTTGTTGATTTTTTGTTCTTGCATGCACCAAAAAAATCTGTAAGCATCTCTTCTTTCTCTCTTTTTTTGCATACACATACATATCTATGTGTGCTTACATGCATCTCACATAAGTATATGCATGTATATATATATATATATATATATATATATATATATATTTGCAAGAATTAGAACTAGATCTATATGCAATATATGTATTTGATATGCATGCATATGCCTAGATGCAATCATACACATGGGCTTATATAAAAAAACCTAGTGTATGTTCCTAAAAAAAAAAAATGGTTCAACAGGCCCTAAATAAATTCAGGCAAAAGTTTGACCATAGGCTAGAATGATGGAAAGCCATATTTCTTTCAGATGGTGGAAGATGGATCCTCTCTCTATCAGTTCTTTCCTCCCTTGCAACCTATCATCTTTATATCTTAAAAGTCCCTAGAACTGTGGAAAAAATGATAGAGGCCAGGAGAAGCTCCTTCTTCTGGGGAGGAGGTAAGAGAGATGGGAAAAGTCTCCATCTTATAGCCTGGGATGAAGTCCACAGAAGTAAGAATCAAGGTGGGGCCGGTCTGGTCACAACTCTTCATTTTAATAAGGCCCTGTTGGCTAAATGGTTGTGGAGGCTGGGGGAAGATGAAGACCATCTTTGGATTAAAATTGTAAGGGCTAAATATTATCTTAATTGTTCAATATGATAGTTGAACCCTTCTAGATCCTACAATATGTCCCATATTTGGAGGAACATTGCTAACTTGCAGAATTTGATTCTTCCAACAACCAGGTTCATTTTGGGCAATGGAGATATCAGTTTTTGGAATGACAAATGGCTCTCTAATTTTCCTCTCCTTGATCAGGCCCCTAGTATTTACCATCTTGTAGACAATAAAAATGCTTCAGTGACTCAGGTTCTCTCCCATGACAATGATGTTCTATGGAACCTTTCCCTCAGGAGGAACCCAACAGAATCTGAAATAGGGGAAATATTGAGAATTCTTCAACAAACCTCTGATATCCATCTCATCAGGGATCAAAAGACTTAAGAATTTGGTCTTGGAATAGCAAAGGTACCTTTTCTACAAAGACTCTTTCCTCTATTATCCAAGACGGTGGTATCAGAGTATGATGGAATTCCATAGTGTGGTCCAAATTCATCCCAATTAAAATCATATTGTTCCTATGGAAGATGGCTTTGAATAGACTTCCCACATCCCATAAACTGAAGAGTTTCCTCAAAATTAACAACTCTTTATGTGTTTTCTGTGGGTTGTTTGATGAAGACCAGAATCACCTATTCTGTCATTGTGGGATCATCATTTTTCAGTGGGAAATCCTTTTCAAGACTCTGAATTTTCAGTGGGTGGAACCTCTTGATCCCCTTCATCTCATGCAAGGATGGTCAGATTTCTGTTCTAATCAGCCCGACAAGAAGATGTGGTCACTTTTCCTCCCTGCCATGCTATGGTCCATTTGGTTAGAAAGAAACAACAGAAGATTCAATCATGAGTTCAGAAATCCCTCCATAATTCTTCACAGAGCTATTAATTGGGTGAAAGATTGGGGAAGAGCTTCAGATATCTGGTTTGCCACAGAAGGAGATATCATTTCCAGGGTTGCTTCATGGAAAAACCTTTTGTTATGAGCCTTTTTCCTGAGGCATTGTTGTTAACTTCTTCTTTACTTTCTAGTAAATTAGAAGCATAGGGTCTGTTTTCAGTTTTGTTGTTCGGCCTGTGGTCTTTGCCTTTGGCCTTCTTTGTATCCTCTTTTACTTTCAATGAAATGTGACTTTATGTCACCTTCCAAAAAAAAATGCAGGTATTCATAGGATGGTATCACTGAGCCAAGCTACGGCAAGATTTCTATAAAACAGATGGAAGGTGCATGTACTTTAGAAGTAAAAGAACAATCTTTACAAACCATTTTCAAGTGGTTTGTAACAAACTGGCATTAAAGTAAATGAGAATTACTATGACATCGGGGTTAAGTAGAAAACTGAGGGTTTTCTAATTAATGTATTCAACATGATAGTGGTAGCAAAAAGGTGATGAGAGAAGGCAGAATTTTATGTTTAAAGAGAAAATTTTGAATTTTTTTTGAAGGGCTCCATGGTGCCCTACCTGACCGTACAATCCAATCTTGGATCAGACGACCCGAAAAAAGATGAAAAATCAAAAACCGACCCCAAATACACAATTAAAAAATATATATATCAATGTTCATTTGGGGTCGGTTTTCGATTTTTCATCTTTTTTCGGGTCGTCCGATCCAAGATCGGATTGTACGGTCCCTTAGGGTGGATTGAGGCCTTCCAGAAAAAAAAAATTACTTGCTGCACCGCTAGGGGGCGTAATAGCCCCTGGCAGTGCAGCAAGTTTAACTGATGTTTAAAATGGGCAGCATCACCTGCAACAATAAAAACCAGGATCCAGTTGCTCCCAAGGTTCAAGAAGAAAATTGGGCCTAAGACAAAGTCCACAAAACTGATGTAAGTTGCTAATCCTGTACACACACTGTTAAAAGCCCAAGCTGTTGCTGTGTATGTACCATGATCGAAGAGCATTTCTGCAAAATCACTTTTCACAACATCTGTAGTGTACAAACTGTTCTCAGCATTCCAACTTTCTTGTATAGCTCCCCAGGCTGGGCCCCACAAATTCCCACCCCTTCTCTCACAGCAGCCAATTCAGCCATTAGCAGCTGCCACCAGCAATGATGACAGCAGCAGCAGCAGCAGCAGGAACGGAAAATGGGAACATCATCAGTCTGCAAAATTAGCCGAGCTGCCACATCCTATAGTCTCTTTTAGAATTCCACAGCCTATTCCATGACAATAGCAACTGCTCCACACACCTCTGAAGGGCTACCAACTTTTATGTATTTTCTTCCAAATCTCCTGTGTATATGGACACCCTACAAACAAGTTGTTGACAGACTTGTCTTCCACATCACATAGAAAGCACAGAGTCCTGATACCTACCCAGAACTGCCCAATCTTATCAAACATGGGAAACCTTGTGCAGGATATTCTCCACATTAGAAACTACATCTTCAATGGAACTCTCCCATTTTCCTCTCACTTTCTGCTTCCACCTGCCCTTTCTCTGCTCAACAGGCATACTCATCATGGAGCACCAGAAGCTTCCCAAGCTGCCGAATCTCCTCGCCCTGTAGGTTCATTCTAAAGGAAGGCAGAGGCAGACACCCACTTGCATATTGTCCTACCACAACTGCATCAGTCTCTAGAGATGCCAAACCAATAGGGATGCCTCCTATCCAAAGGGCTCCAGTGCAAAAAAGTTGCCACAGAATCCCCTACCACAAGCCGGACATATTACCTGTGCAGCTGTGCCAGGAGTATCAAATTCTGCTGCTTCTGCAGTTTTTCATTCTTTTCTTTCTTTCTTTCTTTCTTTCTTTCTTTTTTTTGTGTGTGTGTGTGGGGGGGGGAGAAGGGGGGCAGGACGGATCACTTCCACCTACAAGAACCCCAACCCACCCACCAAAAAACCATACCAAACCTGTAGAGCCTTCTATTCAACAAGGCTAAGTTGAAGTCCCACAAATTCTTGAGTTCTACACCTCAATTCTCTTTGTTCTTGCAGACTCTTCCCCACCTGATATCATGACATGTCATCCCCTACATTTACAGTTGCCAATATTTTATACAAGGAAATATATCAGAATGCCAAGCATGTCAGAAAAATGTAAAAGATGTTTCCTAAGATGGGAGTATTTGTAAAGAAAAGCATAAGCGATCTTTGGAGTATATGATTAGCATGTTCACCCAGCTTAGAGACTACAATCTTCTTTACAATGCAGCATAACTATGTAGCACTATGCACTGAGATGCATTGCATTCAAACATTCATCAGGCCAACACCACCAAGGGGATAATGAAAAATGCATTCAAAGGAACTGAGATATGTTAAAAGGAAAAAAGATCTTTATAATTGCAGTTACGTAATAGTCCAAAATTATCAAATCCTAAGATCAAACAAATAGCGAACTCAAAACTTCTCCCTCCTAAATATACTTAATAAAACCTGCTGGTTATTAAATCTAGGTGCAGCTCACCATATGCCTCTGAAGCTGCTCTTTGCGCTTCATGAAATTAAGACAAAACTCACAAAAGAACAGCTTCACGCAGTCATTGTATTCTGGCGGAAAAGGGGAGAAGTACCATGTCTCAATCTCATATCTCCCAAGTTCTATGGTAGCAATATTTTTCACTTTTGTGAACTCCTCATGTTCTCGCAGACTAGCTGCGTCAAGCTCCTCATGGCCCTGGCTAAGAGGAAAACACATCATATATCAACACTGAAAATCAAAAGGTAAAATAAACAATCAAAAAAACCCATGATAGTCTAATGCTATGCATACCTCCACATGTGTCTCGTCAATCTTTCTCTTCTGATGACGTGTCATTTTCAAGCTCGTTGCCTGTTAAAAAAATGTGAAAGCAAAGAAATCGTTCAGTATGGTATAGATCCCAGTATCTTTTTAAGAATAAAAAGAGTGAGAATTTCCATAATTGAATTCATGAAAACAATTCATTCTTTGTAAGAATTTCACAAGTGAAACTACAAGGAACATGAAAACACATTTCAAAAGTGAAGAACCACAGTGAACCAGAGTACGAAGTGACCTAGATACCTAAGCAAGCACGTGGGAGGTTGTTTAATAAACCCACAATGCCCCACAAAATTCAACCAGACTATCAGACAATCTCCATTGTTATTGTTGTCATCACTGAACCCTTGTCCCATTTATTTGGAGTCAGCTATATGAATCCACTTTAATATATCCAATGCCATTTTTGTAGTTAAACCTGGAAGCAAGGTAGGCCAACTCGGTCCAGGTCGGATCGGATCGCCCGGTCCGCTCGGAAACCGGGCGGTCCGATCCGACCCCGAGCCCCGACCCAACGATCCCGCCGGGATCGGGTTGGGTCGGCCGGATCGGGCGACCCGGGCCCGGGTCGGACCGGTCCGGCCGACCCCAACCCCCAACGGCTAGTTCCGAATTAGCCGTTGGGGTAACCATTGGGAACCCATTCAAATGGGCTCCCAACAGCTAGAAGGGGCTTCTAAGCCCCTTCAAGTCCCTATAAAACCCCCCATACCCTTCTCTCCCTCATTCACACAAATTCTCATTTATCTCTCTCTCTCAAATTTCTTTCTCTCTCTCCAAGCTCTCATACTCTCTCAAAGACTCAAACTCAAAGTTCTCTTGCTCTACAAAGCTCTCTAAAGGACGGACGAACGGACTACATCAAATTTTTTCATCATTTTATGATTTTATCTCTTTAATATTTTTGTTTTTTTACGTTTTTCTTATTTTTTTTCTCTCTCTAACTTTTTAATCCCTTTTTAACATATATCTCTCTTTACTTTTTGTCTCTCTATTTTTTTCCCCTCTAACATATATCTCTTTCTCAGACTTTTTCATATCTAAATTTCTCTTTTTTTTCTCTCTCTCTCTCTCATTTTCTTTCTCTAACCATTTTTTTTGTATCTATTTATTTTTATCGCATTTTAGTTTTTCTCTCTAACATTTTTTTGTCTCTGACTCTCTGTAGCTTTCTTTCTCATTGTCTCTCACTCTCCCTCGAGGTATGATATGAAATCTCACTCTCTTTTTCTATGTTTTTTCTTATTTCTCACCATTTCTCTTTCTGTAATTCTCTCTTTCCCAATTAATATTTTTTTTCTTTTTAAAGATGTCGACTTTTTAGCATAATGTGGCCACATCTGTCACCTCTCGTGGTGACCCGGGATGGAACCACTGCACTGTCGTGGACATGGCTTCACGCAAAGTCAAATGCAGCTACTGCAGTCGGATTATTTCGGGTGGAGTTTTTCGTCTAAAGTAACATATTGGGGGTGTTAAAGGAGAAGTGAAGGCTTGTACTGCTGCACCACTAGAGGTAAAAAATCAATTCAAAAATTACCTACGATAAAAAGAGATGAAAAAAGGAGCAGCATCAACGATGAGAGGTCAAATTATGGAGGAAATGACACGGCCCTTAGGTCAAGGTATTCATATTCACCCTCCGGGAGATAGATCTCGAGAGGGAGATATAGACCCTACCAGAAGGAGATCCACTACATTTGAAGACTTTTCTCGAGGTATTCTTTGATTTAAAATTTTTAATTAGTTATTTACACTTCATCTCAGTTAAATTAGTCTCAAATCATCTATTTTAATTTTAAGATGATATACGTCGAGCCATGGACGAAAGTAGAAGATCTTTTGCTGACCAGGATGTGTATAGATGCACCGGTCGACACGTTGGGCAAGGGAGTGGATCTAGACATGGATCCAACAAGGAGGAAATTCATGACTTGACTAGGGACAATGACCCTAGAGTGGGTCCTATAGATGTTTTCCTAACAAGACGGAAAGATAGACAACCATCAATCACAGCTGCTATGAAGAATCTGAAGGTATGCAAGGAGAAGATTGGCCGTGTTGTTTCGAGATGGTTTGTTTATAACAGTGTACCTATCAATGCTGCAAAGGGTCCTTACTAGGAGGACATGATTGAGACTACTGGAGATGTGGGTAAGGGTATTCCTGGACCAACCCCCAAGGAGATATACAACACTTACCTTCCTCGAGAGGTAAGTGATCTCCAAGAGTATATCAAGTCGTTCGAGCGAATTTAGGATGAAAGAGACTGCACAATAATGACAGATGGCTGGACAAGTGAGTACATTGAATTAGTTCAACATATTTAGAATCTTAGATTAATAGATTATATTTTTTAGTTAATTTAGACATTCTCTAATATCTATAACATTATTTGAATAGGAATTACGAGAAGAAGCATGATTAACTTCCTTATATACTGTCAAGCTGGGACTGTATTTTGGAAGTCCGTAGATGCTAGTGGAAAGGTAAAGAATGTTGAATATCTTTTCAAGTTAATTGATGACATTGTAGAGCAGGTGGGGGAAGATCAGGTTGTACAAGTTGTAACAGATAATGCAGCTTCATATAGAGTTACTGGCCATATGTTAATAGAGAAGAGGCCACATCTATATTGGCTTCCTTGCTCTGCTCACTCCCTAGATTTGATACTAGAAGATATTGGAAAAGATGTAAAAATTAGTGAGACAGTGAAGTCAGCCCAATTCATCACATCATATATCTACAACCATAACATGTGCTAACGTTGATGCGTGAACACACTAAACAGAGGGAGTTACTATGTTCCTATGTTATGAAAGGCTATCGCCTCGCTCGCCTAGGCGATGAAATAGGTTGAGGCGAGCCAAGAAGTCCTCGCCTCGCCTCATGTTCGTCTCACTGACCTAGGCACTTACCTATAAGGTCTATGCCAAGTGTTTGTTTCCTTTTTAATTATGTGGTACTGTTTTTCTTATTCCAAAGTAGGTAATACCTCTTTTAACAATGTACAATACCGTTTTCTCTTACATGCTACCACATTTTTTCTTTTTTCTGTTACATGCTGCCACAAATTTTTTCTTATTTTTTATGTTTCCTAAGAACATGCACTACTTGTATGAATGCTTTATACAAATGGTCATTACATGTCAGGCATGATCAATGTTTCTCAAGGTCTTACATTAATTATCTTGGATGTTTTCTTTATTTTCTTCATGCTGCTATTTCCTTTCTTTGTGGTGATGTACGAGGGAAAATACATCGCCTCAAACGCCCAGCCGATCGCCTAAGCATTTGAGGCTGAGGCGAACCCCTGGTCGCCTCACTCGCCTTTCGCCTCTGACTACAAAGCTATGTTCCGGGGTAACTCGTTTCGCCTCCACGTACATTTCCTTGAAGAGTATACAGTCACAAAAACGCCTCTTGAAGCAGATGATTTCAAGTAAATGATGGGAAGATTGGATGACAAGGCAAGCGAAGCGTGATGCAAGAGACAAGGGGAAGCAGGTTGAGGACTTGATTTAGAGTCGGGAGTATTTGAAGGATATAAAGATGATCTTGAGCATAGTTGAACCTCTTGTGCGGGTTCTGAGGATGGTGGATGGAGATAAGAAGGCCACCATGGGATATTTATATGAAGCTATGGACCATACGAAGGAAGACATTGCCAAGGCCAACAAGAATACATATAAAAAGTCGTGGGATATCATAGATGCAAGATGGGATAGGACACTCAACCATGACTTGCATACGGTAGGTAACAAAATAAGTCATTCCATATTACTTGCCATTTTATTTCCTATAAGTTTTATTTTCTTTTTAATTTTGTTTTCAATTCCTTAGGTCATTTCTTCAACCCAAGATACCAATATAGCTCTGCTACTCAAAATGCGCCTAATGATGAAGAAGTACTCCGTGGGACTCAAAATGTAATTCGGCGTTTGTTACATGATGAGGATCGAGCTATCATAGCATGCAACAAAATGCATCACTATAGGCTCCGGACAATACATTTTGGTACTCATCGTGCTCAACGGGCAGTCATGTTGCTTTCACCAGGTATTTAGAATTTTACACAGAACTAATACTTTTACGGAATTGTTATCATACCTAGGCTTTACAATGCTAATTGTTAGTTGGATCATCATGGAATTACAACTGACTGGTGGATGGATCATGGGAAGGCTCCAGGTTATGAAGATCTTGCTTATGTTGTCATCCGTGTATTGAGCCAAACCACCTCCTCTTCTGGCTGTGAGAGGAATTGGTCTACATTTAGCTTGATACACACCAAGCAAAGGAACCGATTAAGCTCAGCGAGATTGGAGCAATTGGTCTTTTGCCACTACAATATACGCTTGAAATTAAAGAATCTTCAAAAAATTCAAGAGAACCAAAGAGAAGAAGAACGATGGAGAGATGAAGTTGTTGGAAGATCAGTGCAAGCAGAACAACAAGTTGAGGAACCAATCAATCTGGACGAGATATTTGAGGAGCAGAACCCACTGAATGCATGGGTGGATGCAAGGAATGTTTTGGGTCCATCAGAATTTGATCCAAACGATCGGTCATGGGCAAAAGGACAATTAGATGGTATCCCCTTGTCCGTTGAGTTTCAACTTCCACCTCCTTCGAAACGGCAAAAGAAATCCACTCCACAAAGTTCAGGTAAGGGTAAAGGTAAAAGAGCAACTACTCATGTTGATATTGCAGATTTAGAAACTGTACAAGAAGATGAGTCAGACGAGACACTGGAGCCGAACGACAAAGCCTTTTACCAAACTTCAAACGACTCTACTTCGGCAACGAGTACCCCTGACGATGACGATGACGATGCTGATCCACATGGAAGTCAAGGTGGATCCTTGCAACAACAGTCATCTCGAGGACATGGATCAAGTCAACATGGTGAAGCTCCTCCAATGATTTTCACAGGGGAGCAACAATTTACACATGTTACGCAGGATGATGACCACTCCAGTAGGTTGGCTAAGAATACATCAGCAACAGATAAAGACAAAGGAAAACAACAACAAGAGTTCCTAAAGAGAGTAAGAGAAACATCCTCTCAAGAGCATTCGTCTGATGCATCCTATCAAGTTCCATTAGAAGGTTATAGTCCTTATGGATATACAGATACATATTATCAGCATCCACCACCCTATGATACATCGAGTTACTTAGGAGGATATCCCACTTATCCTCCAACTTCATATGTTTCCTCTTATCAATCCTCAACCTCAGAAGGATCTTATCATGAGCCAAAGACACAAGGATGGATACCGGTGACAATAATCTACCCATTCACAGATGAGTATAACCGGTTTGTACAGGAATATGAACAATGTTACCAAGCTTATGTCTTGGACCGATTATGTGCAACATTCGTATAGCACCTACAATGTAAGGCTAGAATAAATGTATGTCTACTTGTTTTGTCACTTTGTGTTTTTTTTTTTTTTTACTATCATGTAATACTTAGGGGTAAGGTTTTATGTCTCCCCCATGTATTGTATTCAAGTTTTTTTTCCAAGTTAATAAAATTTCAAGGGCTTACCCGAGGTCCTAGATAAGTTTCGGGTAAATATAATTTTTTTTTACTTTTTGGAATTTTTTTCTATTTTTCTTCTTTTTTTTTCTTTTTTTTAAATTGAATTGGCCATACCGGTCCGGCTCAGTCCGAACCGGTCCAGGATCGAATCGGATCGGCCGATCCACTCGGTCAGGACCGGACCGATCCGAGTCCGATCCCCGAGTTAGCCTACCTTGCCTGGGAGGGTTATGTCCTTTCTTACTACGTCAAATCATCACATTTTAGGCCCTTGAATCATTTTACCATCCTCCAATCGAAATTGATCACACCTTCTAACTAGTACCCTAGTACTGCACGTGTCCAAATTGTATAAAGCTTATTTTTCCTCAGCTTAACGGTCAATTAGAGCCATGGTTAAGTCTTGTCTTTCTACACATCCCTCTCAACATTCTAATATTTACTGTAAAGAAGAAATGACAGCTGGGGGAAACAAAGAGAACACCCAAGAAAAAGGAATTCCGAAGGCCCCAAGAACCCTAAATCATGAATAATAGACAAGCTAGTAGAAAGTAACCAGCTTTGGAGTGGATTGTCCTAGGAAACATTAAAAAAGCATTAATAAAGAATTAAAAAAACATCATTAACAAAAGGCACTAACTAATACCTAACACAACTAACTGCATTAAAAGACCAATACAGGTCAACAGCAACAGCAAGAGGCTACATCTTAAGACAAAACAGAGCTGCCAAAGCCTAGCAGCACGTGGTGTCACAAAAATTGATTTTCTTCTCTTTAATCGTGATCTTAAACACACTTGCTGTCCCATCATATTTTTCAGACATCAATGACAACTTATTTGAAAAAAAATGTTAAAAACCACAACCAAAAAAAAATCATGATATGCTCACAAGTTCATCACATACTTTCCAAAAAGAATAATGATTTTTCAAAAGTAATTTATTTATGTTATAAAATTGTAGGATCACTCCCCTTGCCATCAATGTCTGCCGCTGTAATTTGCCTATAGTTGAGTTAGTGGTTGATTCAACTATGGAATGACAACCATATGCCAGAAAAGCAAGGAAGGCGGAACAGAGCAAGACCCCAGATCAGGATCAGATTGGCCAATCCAAAGGAAGAAAGCTGATTAGTAGCAGGATTCTCGCATTTTGCCATTGCTCCCGCTCCCAAAAGCGTTCCCCGTTCCCGCACCCACTCCCAAGGGAAATTTGAATGGTAAACTAGATGACCCCCTGCTCCCATCTCATTCCCATGACCGCTCCCATGACTGTTCCCTGCAACTATTAGCTGATCCTAGACCAGCTTGTTTTTAAATTTAAACATTCAAAAAAAATCAGAAAAATGAATATGGCACAATAACATTCAAATGAGTGCAGGGTGGCTAGGCGTTGGGGTTGCAATCTCCATACACAGAACAAGACCCAGTTCAAAGGTTGAACAGTTACAGTTGGCCTAGGTTTATCCAGTCAGAGTTGGGTCAGCCAATCTTGCCCGATTCAGTGATTCCAAGCCGGTTTGGCCTGATCTTTTTGTTTTCCAAGGAGGTATCGGATTCCCCTCTGAAATCAGATCAAGAGGGTTCGGTCCAGATTTGGATTGGTCAATCCTGTGAACCAACTTGAAAAGAAGGAAAAGAATAGAGAGGTGTGAGCAAAAGAAGTTTTTGTTTTTAATAGAAAGGGTAAAATTGAACTTCACTATTACAGAAAGATGTGAAGAATAGAAATTTTCATTTTTTACATTTGAAAAAGGCAAAGGGTATGTCTATAGGTTTTATTGGAACTTTAATGCCAAGTCAAAACACACCAGGCTGACTTTTCAGGATCCCAACTTGGTGGTTATGTCGGCAGCATGTACAACATCATAAAAGAACATACAAGGAGCAGCAGTTTATCATTGCATACGTGCTTATGATAGAGACAAAAGAAATCTCTCTCTCTCTCTCAACCCCCCACCCGCCCAACCGCACACACTCCACCCACCCAAGCTGACTGTTCACACTCCCAACTTGGTAGTTACATTGGCAGCATGTATAACATCATAAAAGGGTATACAAGGAGAAGCAGTTTATGACGCATATGTGCTTATGATAGAGACAACAGACTGTTACATGATATTCTGGATAGATGATAAAGATGCCACTTTATGATCCCATACACAAAATTATGTTCCCAGCACTTATAGAACAGGGATGTGAGAATACCTTATCCTCCACCTTTTCATCAACATCTGTCTCCACTGAATCAAGATCAAGTTGTTCCAGCTTAACCCACTCATCAAGCCTTCGATTGACTGCATAATGGAAAAACAAATTGGACAAAAACATACCAAATCCTTTATATCAAACAAACAATTTGAATAATACGTAGTTCTATCACTTAAAACATAGCCATGCAACCACTCAAAAACTAATTTGCACACATTAGTTATCAACAAAATGAATGTTAAACAACAAAAATAATATGGTTCCTCAAACCAGAGTTTGCATTTCAACTTACTTTTTGAGCATTTTTTATGTGCAACTGTAACCCAATCACATTATATTCCTCTTCATCAAAATAAGATAAAGTGTTTCATAATCATGGTTTGCAGAACCGGCTGGTTCAAACCGGAACCTGCAGAGCCGGATTGGAACAGGCAGTTCCCAATATGGTTCGAACCAGCCGGTTTTGGCCAGTTCTGTCCTGGTTCTGTGAACCTTGTTCATAATCCATAAAAATCCAGAAGAGACAACATAACACTGTGATGTACATATCTCCGCCTTCCAAATGGTCTTCAATGACCTACCATAAATGCATGTACCTATGGGAGAGGAATCCACAGAATGGCGAGCCACTTGCAGTTAACAACAACAGAACAGCATGCTATCTGGCCCTCTTTGAGTGCTAGTAAAAAGGAGACTAGGTTATGTGCATTTCACCAGGAAGTTTCTTTTTAAGCGGATGGTACTTGTATTATAAAATTAAAATGTGAAGATGTACACGTAAAGAGAGGGAACAACAAACGTCCCCCTATACAAAAACACCAAGAAGCTGTAAAGCTCTACACCCCCTCCTCAAGAAGCCCAAAAAGGGAAGAGTTACATTCATTGACATTGCCAGAAACCCGAGCCCACGCTTTCACCAGGAAGATGAAATTTAATTTTGGCGATGTAGACAAAAAGGAGGAGATATGAATGGAGAAAGGTGAGAGACAAGAGGCAAGAAGGGGAGATTCTAGCTTTCAAAGGAGACAAAAAGATGGAGGAGTGGAGGAGGAAGATAACCTAAGGAAAGACGAAGGAAGCAGTTCAAAGAAGATATTGCTGAGTGCCATGATGCAGATCTAGGAACTTAGATGATGGATGGACAAAGAGTAGAAGATCGAAGAAAACAAAGCATCAGACATTAAGAAGCAACCAGAGATTTGGAGTCCCACTATTAGGAGGGATCAATGCTTCAGGTGTCTTGGCAGGGGCCATCGTCCGGCAACCTGTTGCAATGCCATAGTCTGCTGGAAGCTGTGTTATCAAAGGCGCCCGAGGCGAACACCTAGGCGACAAGGCGAGGCGAGGCGCTGGTATGGCGCCTCGCGTTCCCGCTTTTCGCCTAGGCGATCACGGGAACCGCCTCGTTCGCCCAGGCCTTCGCCTAGGCGTGCCTCGTCCGCCTTCGGCGCCTCAGCGAGCCCACAAAACCCAAACCGTCTGGTTCGTTTCGAGCTTAAACCGGCCCAATAGGTATCGGCCCGCCTTATTAACCCTCCTTCCTCCACGACCTTCATAGATTGCCCTAACCCCAAGACCCTTCTCCCGAGCGCAACGGACTTCTCCGGCGACAACGAAAGCTCTAGCGGCAGGAAGCATCTCCGGCGGCAGCGGGCGACTTCTCCGGCGACGGCGGCGGCAGGTAAGCCCTCTCTCAGCCTCACGCACACTCTGTCTCGCTCTCTCTTACTGTCTCACACTCTCCGCCTCTCTCTCTCTCTCTCTCATGCACACTCTATCTCAATCTCACTCTCTTGGTCTCTCTCTCTCACGCACACTGTATTACTGTCTCACTCTCTCCGCCTCTCTCTTGCTCTCTCTGTCCCTCTCTCTCTGTCTCACTCTCTCTCTGTCTTACTCTCACTCTCTCTTGCTCTCTCTCTCTCACGCACACTGTCTCACTCTCACTCTCTCTCTCACGCACACTCTCACTCTTACTCTTTCACGCACTATGTCTCACGCACACTCACTCTGTCTGCCCGACCCTCACTCTCTGTCTGCCTCACTCTCTCTCAGTCTCTCTGTCTCTCTCAATCTCTCGGGCTTTATCTGTCTATCTCTCTCACTCTCAGACTCTCAGTCTCCTCACTCTCTCTGCCTGCCTCACTCTCTATGTCTGCCCGACCCTCACTCTTTGTCTGCCTCACTCTCTGTTTGCCTCACTCTCAGACTCTCAATCTCCTTACTCTCTCTGTCTGCCTCACTTTGTATGTCTGCCCGACCCTCACTCTCTGTTTGTCTCACTTATTTATCTTACATTTGCACAATTATATTGTGCTTGCTTAGCATTTCGTTGATAAATTTTCATTATGGTGGATTTAATTAGTAGCAAAATGTCCATGAATTTGTTGATTGCATCTTTGAAAGATAAAAATTTATTTCAATTAGTTTGATTTGAAACTATTTGGTTATATTTGATAATTTGAGTGAATGAATATGTCATTATGTATGATTATATTTGTGTTTTTGACATTTTGTATAATAAGTAAATTATAAAAATATTTTTTTTTAAAATGTCGCCTCAAACGCCTAGGCCATCGCCTAGGCGTTTGAGGCTGAGGCGACCCCCTGGTTGCCTCTTGCCTCTGACTACATAGGCTGGAAGTGTAGAGACATGGGCCATCAAAGCTTTGGTTGTCCGGGGAAAGAGGTTGCTTCTACCATGATCAAACAGCTTGGAGGCTTTGAACTGTGAAAGGCAATTTAAGGATGAGAAATACCTCCTATCATTGATGTGATGTGGATCCCACTTTTTATGGAGAACTTAAATGCATTGCACCGGTGCCCAGTTGGGCCTGTTCAACAGGAGCAATTGGTGGTTGGAGATTTGGTGAGCAGGCTGCAATGGTTTTGGCCACTCGGAAGGTCAGTAAGGTAGATGACAGATGGACCCTGGTGGTCTTACCATCAAAAGACATGACGAACCTACCTATTAAGAAGAAGGTGGTCCCTTTGATATCTCCAAAGGAGATGATAAAGTGGGACGAAGGTGGCTCCCCCAGGTCTACATGCTGTGTCCTATTTCTGATATCTCACACTAGCCATGGGCCGTAGAAATGTCCAGGGATCTCGCAGGTCCTTTTGGCATTTTGAAAGAAGTTTTTTAAAAAAAAACATGGATTGCACCACCAATTTTATTCAAATAAAGAGAGGAAGTACAATCAAGAGGATAGAAGAGGTTCCTATCCAGAAGAACTACATAGGCATTACTAACTTAATGCCTTTATCCAAGAGTCAATTGAAATACCAATGATGGGGATCCAAGAACTGCAGGAATGGAGTCGAAGATCCATTGTACATTTTATTTGGCCCATTAGGGGTCTATTTAGTGTCTTTTATTTTATCTGTAATTTTCTGCATGTTTTTTTTGCTATTTTCGGAGTCCTAGGGGTAACTTGGTAAGTTTCCTATTAGGGCTTCCTTTTAGGGGCCTATATGTCCTATGTACACCCTTTTGGGAATTGATGAAGATTGGAAAGAAAAGAACAGCCATTGTGCGTTTCTCCCGAGATGGGAACCCATGTGAGGGCGTGAGGCCCTAACCTTCTTCTTCCTCCTTGGGGATCCCGTGAAGGGAGGGCGTGAAGTCTCACCGTCCCTGTTTCTCTCCTTTCTCCCTCTCTTCTTCCTTCATCCAGCTTCTCCCCCTGCTGTCCCGCATCAACCAATTACATGGCGAGACCAACTATACATAAAAGACAAACTTCTAATGGCAATATTTTCAACATAAATTCTACTTCTCCAGAATATGGCGTCATTCCTTTCTCTCTAGATGCTCCAGCAAGTTGCATAAGGAATGATATTAATAATGCCTCTCCATTCCTGCTGCTTTGTTTGCGACCTTAATTGCTTGAAAAATCTCCACATGTCCATGACTGATTGAAAAGTAGGCTAGAAATTCAAGATTTCTCCAAAGGCATTCCAGACTTGTTGGCTCACATGGCAGGTAACAAGTAAATGATCAACATCTTCAGGATGCATACCACAAAAGGAACACAATACATCATCCCCCGGACACCATTTACTCCTATAAAATTTGGTGATTATTCTTTTCTCATATGTTAACCAAACGAAGGCCCTAACTTGAAGTGGGGATTTGATCTTCCAAACTTCAGCATATTTCACATAGTTGGGCATTTCACCTTCCAGCACAGAATAGAATGATTTCACAGTAAAATTCCCTTTGCTAGGTTCCCAAATCAATTTATCAGATGTATCAACCTGAATGGAAGATGAATATAACTCCTTCAACAGCAAAGTAAATTGTTCAATCTCTTCATCTTTCAAATTCCTGCGCAAATTAACATTCCACTGAATCTGATTCCCATTTATTTCATAGCAATCAAACACAGATACCCACTGATCAGCGGCAAGCAGGCAATTGCATACGGGTTTGGATAAGACTCCTTCAGATTTTTATTCCCCAGTCATCTGTGTTTCCAGAAGAAAGTATTTCTCCCATTTCCCACTTTGAAAAGAACATGATTCTGAAAATAAACAGCTGATCTAATAATATCCATCCACACTGGAGACATACTGGATCCACTGAGAGTTTGTAGATAAAATCTGCATACCGGCTAATAATGCTTGAAGATTATCCCTTGCTTCCATAGGCTAGACTCTTCCTCCAATAACTCCCATAACCATTTACCCAGCGGAGCTGCATTCCAGATTTGGATATTCTTCACCCCCAGACCCCCTTTTTGATTTGGGCATGCAAACTTTCCTCCAATTCACCGGAGAAATACCTTTGTCATTATGGTTGTATCCACCCCAAAGAAATCATCTTCTGATCTTATCAATTTCTTTGCACACTGATGTTGGCATGAGAAAGACAGAAAGATAATGCATGGGCATGCTAGTAAGCACTGAATTAATTTAAAGTAATCCTTCCTTCTAGGGATAGACATCTGGCCTTCCAAGTAGTCTAGTCAACATTCTTTGTGTTTTATGAATAATTGGATCCCAGTCCTTAACACACAGTCTACGGTCATTTAAAGGCAACCCCACACATAGCCGATTGAAAGTTTACCAACACCACAACCAAGAGTAGTTGCAATATGCCTGCATAACTCCTTCCCCACATTAACAGGTATGATAGAGCTTTTATCATAATTAATCATCACCCTGAACATGTCTCAAATCCTTTCAAAATAAAGGAAATATTTTCCAGTGTCCAAATCTACTTTGAAAAAAAAGATCGTCAGCAAATTGAAGATGAGAAATCCCTGGCTGATGTCTACAAATTTGAACTCCCCCAATCCACCCCTTGTTCTCAGCAATAGAACACATACACATTCTGCTCAGTATATTAGCAACAATAACAAATAATAATGGCAAAAGTGGATCCCCCTGCCTCAGTCCTCTTGTACTTGCGAAATAGCCATACACATTGTTGTTCAGCATTATAGAAAATATGACCGTGGTCAAGCATTTTCCCATAACTCTAATCCAATGTGGAGGAAAATGATGTGATTCCAAGATATTCCATAAACAATTCCAGTGCACCCAGTCATAGGCTTTGTTAAAATCAAGTTTACAGACAACACCTTCCATACCTCTTTTCTTTGCTAAAAGAAAGATATGCTTCAATCTCCTGCCCCAAATAAAAGCAGATTGATTTGGTTGTACAATGCTATTCAAGACATTACTCAACCTTAAGGCTAGGATGCGAGCAATCATTTTATATGACCCATTAAGTAAACTTATAGGTCTAAAATCCTTCAATTGCATCGCATTATCCTTCTTCGGAAGCAACACCACAAAAGTGTGATTAATATCTTCACAACCTGCATCCCCTGTAATGAATTCCTTTGCAGCGTTGATGACATCAATTTAATTACCTCCCAGAACATCTGACAGATACTAATAAGTACTCCATCAGGGCCTGGTGCCTTGTCTGCACCCAAATCAAACACTGCCTTCTTCACTTCTCCTTCCATCACTGGGTTGTTTAATGAAGATTGTTCCTCTGCACACAAAATGTTGATGCCAGCATCAGACCAGATTGGAAACCATCTTTGTTCTTGATGAAAACAAATCTTTATAAAAATAAATTACTTCCTCTGCTATTCTGTCCTCATCCTAAATACATACATCGTGTTTTTGTATGATGGAAATATACTTCCTCCATCTTCTTCCATTCGCTACCTGGTGAAAAAAAAAATCTTGTACTGAGATCCCCTTCTTTCAGCCAAAGTGCCCTCGATCTTTGACTCCACCTTATTTCCTCTTCAAGAAGCCAATCAGAGTACTGTAATTTGGCCGTTGACCTGAGATTCAACTCTTGCTGATTTAGATTCCTGCTTTCCTCAATTATATACAAATGCTTAATAGTATCCAGTAGCTAACATGGATAAATCTGTCCTGGCGCAACTTATCGGCCCATGCTTCCACTTTCTTTTTAAGATTTCTGATCTTCATTGCCAGGACCTTAGTCCCGGAATGACTCCCAACTGACTGTTGCCAAAATTCCAACACCGGATTTCTGAACTCCTCATTATTCATCCACACTTTTTCCAGGCGGAAAGGTTTTTTCTGACTATTCCTCCTCTGACAATTCATCAAAATAGCATTATGATCTGAGACCATTCTTGGCTGTGCAAACACTCTTGCATCAGGAAACAAACTATTCCACCTATCATTAACAAGGACCCTGTCCAATTCAGACATTGATGGTGTCTGTCTCCCATTAGGCCATGTAAATTGAACATTAAGCATCACAATCTCCATAAATGCACATTCTTCGGTCCATTCATTGAATACTTGTGTGTCACTGTTGATCCTTGTACCTCTGTTTCTTTCCGAAGGCTTTCTCACTTGGTTAAAATCACCGATAATGCACCATGGCATCTGAAATTCATTCTGACACAAAGTCAACTCTTTCCGCATTTCCTGCTGATCTTGAAGCTGTTGAGGACCATACACCCCTGATAACATCCATGTGTCTGTTTTTGGCATTCGCACAGTTTGATTGTGATAGAATATTCCCCGATCTCCAGAAGATGGCCTTCACATTTTAGTTTGTTCCATACAACTATAATCCCTCCTGACTGACCTGCAGATCTTCTGAATACAAAAGACTCCCCAAATGGTACTATTTTCTTAATTAAATTATCATCCACCAATTCCATCTTCGTTTCCTGTAAACAAAGTATACCCACAGATTGTCTTCACACAGTCTCTTTAACAGCCCGCTGCTTTCCACCATCATTCAGACCCCTTATGTTCCAAGACAAAAGAATCATTGCATACACTGTAATAATATGGAGTACACAAGGTTTCATATCAAAGTCAAACAGAGGACTTCAAACTCGAAAAGATTAAAGTTGCAATTTTTTGGGTCTTCATAGTTAATAACTGTAATGGGTTCTCAAATCTTTTTCTATCCACTCCTCAAACAAGACTGATTGGATCAACAAGGAAGTTGTGCAGGCTTATAAGGTGACCTGAGGAGGAAGATGATGATGATTCAACTTGTACCAAACTGTTTTAGTCCTTGCAAAGAATTAGTTGGGTGGAACCGGACACAGGAGCCAGGTCAGCTAGTCCATGATACCCATTTGCTCGAGAGGTGTGACAGTTTCCATTCCTCAAGCTCCAAATTTTGAGGTTGGCTGTCAGATTCATAGTTGGCCTTCTTATGCCTACGGTCAACATCCTACATCCAAAGAAGATGGCAAAGATCTGGTGGAAGGTTCTCCATACGACTCTTGCAGCCATCTGTGGAGAGAGAAATGGGAGAATCTTCAAAAAATGAAGCCTTGGCTCTGGAGAGAATTGCTTCTTTTGTTTGTCTTAGAGTGGAAACAGAGAATCCATATAGCCTAAGGCTTCGTTGAGTTGAGTTGAGTTGAGTTTGTCTTAGAGTGAGGGAGTGGGCAAAGGTCTTTAATTTTGGTGTATATAGCTCCTCCTCTTTTTGTTAGGTTGGGGGACACTTGCAGGTTGCACCACTTTTATGCCTTTCGTATAAAGGGACTTTTGGAGGTTTTTTGTTCTTCACCCTTGTAAATTCCCATATGTTTCATATTTAAAACATCATGCAGTACCATCCACATTTCAAAAAGAAAAAGTGCCCACTGAATCAAGGACCGATGTTCCACCGAAGAGGATAAGTTTGATAGCAAGGTAATTGACAATCTTACCCAGCTGATGTCAACAAAGAAAATGACAACATGTTGCAGAGGTGTGGGGCAGTTTGGGTAAATCGGCAAACTTGGCATGGGCAATCCCTATCTCAGTTCTCGCATCCCAAGTAACAATGAGTTGAGTGGTATTGCACACCATCATTTAACCATTGCTATTCTTTTCCTGATAGCTGGTCATATGTACAGGACCAACTGCTGGGTCATGGCTTGAAAGACAATTTAGAGGCTCATAAAAAACATGCTATACTGGATGGAATCCATAGGCTGGAGTTAGAGACACTAGTCACGCTAATTAAAAGAGAAAACTACTTTTAAGGCACAAGTGGCAGATTGCATGCAAGAAGAGGGGAATAGATTGAGCAGCATTTGAGAATGTCATGGCTTCGAGAAGGCGATTCAACACAACCTTTTCCACAAAATACTTAACAACAAACAGAGACGTAAAACTATATTTGTGCTGTAAATTAACAAATCCTCATTAGAATATGAGCAACGTTGCGGAGGAAATCATCAAAATTTATAAGGACCTGTCTACTGTAGAAAAGAAATGACACTCTACATGGACAAATGCAGCTGCTGTTATTATTTTGGATGACTGTGTTTCAATCATGCAATAAGTCAATGAGGTGGAGCTTGAAGAGGCTGTCTTTACCTCTGGAGGATAGAAAGACCCAGGCCCTACTGGTTTTCCAATGTTCCGAGCCATGATGATTCAAGGAAGGTAGAATCGGATTGGAACTTGGGATCGACAGGTCCTGACCCGATCCAGATCGGGATCAGAACGGCCAGATCAGCCGATCCAAAGGAAAAAGGCTGATCCTTGGATCGGCTTGAATTTTTTATTTTAAAAATAAGAAAAATAGAAACAAGATAGAAAACAATAAGAAAAAATGAATATCACACAAACGATCAAATTCAATGACATACATTGAATTAAAAACCCTTAGCTCATAGGCCACATTGGCCTGGATCAGCTGACCAGGCCACATTGGCCTAGATCGGCTTGTATGGGCCTGATCCAAGTCAATATGACCGATTTTAGGACAATTCAGACCAATTTATGGCTGATTCAGACTTATTTTAAATTTATTTTTTTATTTTCTATTGTTTTCATGGGAGGATCGGATCTACCCCTTGAGATCGGATCGTTAGGCATCGACTCCGATCCAAATACGGCCGATCCAGATCGGAATAGGCTGATTCTGAATACCATGGATGGTTTTCCAATGTTCTTCTAACATAAATTTTTGGAAGGTTGCCAAAAGAGATGTTGTTAAAAGCAATAAAGGAGTCTATGCAAAATGGCAAATGTCTCTTGATTGCACTTTCTTGGTGTTAATACCAAAAAAATGGACACTTTGAAACTTAAGGATCATCATCGTTTAAGTCTCTTGAACGGTTCTAATTAGATTTTAGTCAATATTTATATCATGTGGTTCTAAAAAGATTCTAGTCAAAGTGCTATCCACAAGACTGGGAATGGGGATAGCTAGAATTATAGAAGAAAATCAATAAACTTTTATTCAAGGAAGAAGATTAAAGAACACTTTTCAAATGGCACAAGAAGTTTTTGTTCACTATCAAAAGGGAAAAAAGGTGGGATTAGCATACAAGATGGATTTTGTTAAGGCTGAGGATAGAGTATCTAGGTGGAGCTTGTGGAGAATGATTCTTAGATAAATTCCAAGAACAATCAATAAATTTGCTAAAGAATTGGGAAAACACAGCTTGGTTCTTTGCCATTATCAATGGGAGTGTACATGTTCTTCTCCAGCTCTAGAGGGCTTCAGCCTTCAACAAGGCGATCCTTTGTCATCACTACCTTTTTTGTCTTATATGTTAATATGCTGAGTCTATTTTGAGCCCCGTGATTTTCTTCTTTACAATAGTAAACAAAACCTCAGCCGGTCAGGGGAGAGAGGCGGCACTGGGGACCTCCCTACTGGCATTCGCCTCCAAGGCCAACTGACCCCCTCAGCAGTAAACGTCTGGGGAGCTCCTCACAAGCTCCTCCACCACCCAGGGCCTCCACAGTCACTCATTGCGTACCAGTACGGGGTCCATCAAGTGCTTCAGATGCCTCCGGATTGGGCATCTGGCGCTGTCCTGCAGGGTTCCTATTCAATGTTTTTGCTGTGGGGAAGAGGGGCACATCCGAGTCCGATGTCCAACGTCCACGGGGGTTGCAGGGTGGAGTAGGAAGACATATGCAGAGGTGGTCTCTTCTCTGCCACCCAAACCACACCCCCCTTGCCCTTTGGTGGTAGTGGTTCTGTCCCCTACGGAGTCAATGTTGGCCCCTCGCCTGCGGTGGCTCCTGCGAGGTGTTTTGATCTTTATGATAGTGGGGAATCCAGAGGTAGATCTGATTAAGGATGCCCTGGATAAGAGATGGGAGGAGGAGTATGGGAGATCCACTGGCTGAACCCTGTAAGCTTTCTTGCCATGTTGGGCCAGAGTAGGAAGCGGAGAGGGCAGTGGCGCTAGGCCATATTGCAGAGGAGACCTACATCTTCTGATGCAAGCAGTGGGAGCTTCAACAGGGAACATTCCCAGACCCCGGATGTTCCACCATCCCCTTGTGCCTCGTGGGAGTGCCACTTCCCTTGTGTGATTTCTAGGGCATCCAACACCTGGTGCGACAGTTCCGCGTGCCTGTGGAGAAGTCTCTGCAACTCCGGTGGATCGAGTGGTCCTCAGCGATGATGTGGAAGTCCAGACTCACTTGAGGGAGGCAGTGTCAGAGGTAGCAGAGCTCCATGTCCTCGATGGCGTCTTCTCGATGAGGATTTTTGTTCGGAATGAGGAGGCATTGCCAGTCGGCGTGGGCGGGTTAGGGTTTCAGCAGACGAGGTCATGGGTTGATAACGATACAGCATAAATTTCAATTCAAAAAACCCTGCCCCCGAGTCGCCGGCTTGTCCACTTTATCCGCTAGACCGATCGCTTGGACCAGACCGCTGTAAAGCCGATTTGATCCAATCTCAGTGCTCAAATCAAGGGAGGGTTCCATCGGACCAATCGGGTTCTCTTTCGGGGACATGTGACTTACCCACTTCCATCAGTAAGCATGGGCCTGCTCGTGGACCCGATCCAGCCCCTCTTCTCCACCTGTTAGCCATCCTTGCCCCTCCCTGGAACCAGTCCTCCTGACGCCCCCACCTCGGCTCCCTCTAGAGCCCCTCGACCATCTTCGACCACCGGGATAACTCTTAGGCCCCTCCGGATGGTTCGGCGGTGCTGTTGGTGAATCTTACACTGACCATGGGCTACTTGTTTCCACACAGAATCACTACGTAGGCCAGCCAGGGGGACGAAAGCCTCCCACATCTGGGGCAGGAGTCCCCTCTCCCCTCCTCATCTGCGATGCACTAGGAGGGTGTGGTGGACTCCTCTTGACCCTCCCTGCCCTCGACGAGGACAACCTGGACACCATAGGCCAGGTGGGTCTTTTGCCGGAGGAAGCTGGGGGGAGGGGGGACCTGCTGCTGCCTTGTCTTTCAGGGGGTTCCCCATCTATGGTTCAGGAAACCCCTCTAGAGTCCCCAAACGAGTGAAGCGTCCACAAGAACTTGGTACATAGGGGGATGAGATGGCCAAGGGGAAGATACCTAAGGGAGGACAGGTGCGTGAGAGGGAGGAAGTTAGGGAATTGTTAATGGAAGTGGAGTGTTTTACTGCTGAGAAGGCCAGGGAGGTGGCAAAATAGGTAGGGGTGTCTTTTGAAGGCGTGAAAAAAGAAATCAGAGCGGCTTTCTACAAAATCCAAAACTGCTGGCATTTATCTTTAGCCAGAGATGCTAGAGGGGGAAAGTCTAGGATGAAGAAAGGAGCAAGGAAGGGAAGAGAGAAGAAGGAGGGGATGGAGGAAGGAGGGGAAGAGGAAGAGTCTTATTAGTCAATAAGAATCATTACTTGGAATGTTAAAGACATTGGAGGAAGGGAGAAGAGAGTGGTTCTCATGGAGTTTATTAGGAGATGTAAAATCTATGTAGTCAAAGGCAAGAGGCAAGCGAGACGACCAAGGGTTCACCTCAGCCTCAAATGCCTAGGCAATCGCCTAGGCATTTGAGGCGATGTGTTCTCTTATACATCACTATGGAAAAAAGAAAATGATAATATAAAAAAAAAAAATCTAAGATAATCATATGTAAGACTTTAAGAAGCATTGATCATGCCCAACATGTAATGTCCTAAAACCATCTACTACTTATAAAAGTAGTCGATGGACTTATGAATCATCAAAAATATGGCAGCATGTAAAAGAAAATGAGTATTGAGCATTGTTAAAAAAAGCATTAGCCACTTTGGAATAACTAAGAATAAGAAAAAGCAATATCACATAATTAAAAAGTAACAAACATTTGGCCTAGATACCATAGGCAAGTGCCTTGGTGAATAAGGCGAACATAAGGCGAGGTGAGGCGTTATAGCTCGCCTCAATCTATTTTATTGCATAGGCAAGTGAGGCGATCGCCTTTGATAATATAGTGTAAAATAGACATTGTGTGTATTCAGGAGACCAAGAATCAGGAAAGGGGGAAGAAGTTCTTAGAGAGCTCAGTGGGAGTAGACTATCCAAAGGGGCCCTACTGCCGGCTAATGATAGATTAGGAGGTATAATGGTTTTGCGAAATCATTTCCCACTAGAGGAGGTGAAAAGACAAGTGGGGAGACATTGGGTGTCTATTACCTTCAAGTGCTTGAAGGATGGCTTTATTTGGGACTTCTATAGGGTCTATGGCCCCCAAGGTAAAGATGATAAGAAGGCATTGTAGGAGAGACTCTTGGCTTTCCATCGGCTTGCTGGGAGGCCATGGTGTGTTGCGGGTGACTTCAATGCTACTATGTTGGAGAGAAATCTAATGCCACTGAGGTCACTGGAGTTATGGAAGACTTTCATGATTTTATTGCAGAAGCCACCCTGGTTGATATTCCCACTTATAATGCTTTGTTTACATGGTCCAACTATAGGTCTGATCCATCTTATTCCAGGCTTGACATATTTCTTATGTCTACGAATTAGGAGGATCACTTCCCAAAGCTACAAATGCTACTATGCTGGTGTGGAGAAATCTAATGCCATTGAGGTCACTGGAGTTACGAAAGACTTTCAAGATTTTATTGCAGAAGCCGCCCTGGTTGATATTCCTACTTATAATGGTCCAACTATAGGTCTGATCCATCTTGTTCCAAGCTTGACAGATTTCTTATGTCTGTAGATTGGGAGGATGACTTCCCAAAGCTACAGACTTCTTGCTTACAAAGACGCATGTCGGATCATAAGCCCATCTTGCTTAAGACGACTGCTAGAATGTATTTCAAGCCCTGATTCAGGATGGAAAAGTAATGGCTGAAGGAGGAAGGGTTTTATGGAAGAGGTGAGAAGGGCTTGGAATGAACCCATTGATGGGACCTATTGTGCCATGGCTCTGTTGACTAAGAAACTGAAATCCCTAGCACATGCGCTATTTATATGGGGGCCTGCCAGATCTTTCCCCATCAAGGAAGGTAAAAATCAGATTCTTGCTCACATTGATGCCTTAGAAGAAGCGAGGTTGCTTGATGATGAGGATAGGTGACTGAGACAAAAGCTCAAGGAGGATGTTTGGAGGCCTACCTTTACCAGGGACTTACTCCCTTCCCTCCTCGAAGAGGAGAAGAGAGACTTATCGGCTGATTTCACTGATGAGGAGGTTAAATGTGTTGTTTTTGTTTTGGCAAAAGCCAAGGCTACAGGACCTGATGGTTTTGCCCTCTTCTTTTATTAGCATTGTTGGGATGTGATTAAGGATCTACTTCAAAAAACGGTCCTAAAATTTTAGGATGGTAAAGCCCATCACAAAGAGATTAACAAGACCTTCCTAGTGCTCATTTCTAAGAAGCAAGGGGAAAATAACTTGTCTAATTTTCAGCCTACATCACCAAGATGCCAGCATCTAGATTAGAGAGGGTGATGCACAGGATTGTTAGTTGTAATCAGGGTGGCTTCATTCAAGGGTGACATATTCAAGAAAACTTTTTTGGTGGCACATGAATGCATTCGTTCCATGAAACAACGGAAACAATAGGTGTTGGTTTTGAGGTTAGACTTCCAAAAGGTCTATGACAGGGTTATATGGGAATGTCTCCTTCAAGTGATATAGAAGATGGGCTTTGGTACAAGGTGTGTGAGATGGATCCGAAATTGCATATCTTCAGCCGCCTTCACAATTCTTGTAATGGAAAGCCGACAGCTTCCTTTTTTAGTGGTAGAGGTATCCGCCAGGGAGATCCAATGTCTCCTTTGTTGTTTGTCTTGGTGGCCAATGTCTTGAGTATGATGTGGGAGAGAGCAGTAGCAGCAAGGACTTCCTACTGGGTTTCATATTAGGGCATTGGACAGACAAATTTTCCATCTTCAATATGCAGATGATACTGCAATGACCCAATCAGCTAACTGGTCCAACAATTGTGCTAGTTAATAGACTTCTCAAGAATGTCACCTATCTTGAGACTTCTCTCATCCGAGCACACTTAACTTCGGAGTTCTTTCCAACTCGAGCTCCGAAAAATAGCTAGCCGGTGTTGTTGGTAGTCTACTGATTTAGTTTATTTAACATATTCTTATACGGAGTATCATAATCTACCCCCTTAGAAGCATGACGTCCTCGTCATAACTATATTACACGTAACCCAAAATCTAGTCACCTCCAAGTGATGTGAATTTTCGGAGATTTCTAAGCCCATCACACTGTTGCCACCGTTTACAAGGTTACACTCCCTTGCCAGATCAAGCGTAACCAGGTCCTGATATGCACAATAGGTCGTTGTGTAGTCCTCACATCACGAGAAAAACTACTTCAATACTATTTATAATGACACAATCAGCTAACTGATCTAACAAATGTGCTAGTTAGTAGACTTCCCAAGAAGGTCACCCGTCCTGAGACTTCTCCCAATCGAACACGCTAGACTTCGAAATTCTTTCTAACTCGAATTCTAAAAAATGACTAGTCGATATTGTTGGTAGTCTACTGATTTAGTTTATTTAACATATTCTTATATGGGATGTTACACAGGAAAACCATTTTTTCAAAAAAATAATGTTAGCCACATCCCCAAATGCATATAATTTTTAAATCAATCCTGCTACAGAATTTTCCATCCAAACCCTAGCTTACACAACATTTCCTCTAATGATGCCTCCGAATCGATCAAAAAGAGAGAGAGGGAAAAAAAACTACTCCAACAAGTAGATGTAAAATTGATACACATTCTACGTCAATCAGTAACTGCTACAAAATTTTCCACGCAAACCCTACCTTACACAACATTCCCTCCCATCCTGTTATACTGTTTAACTGACAAGATCAATTAAAAAAAACTAACGAGTAGATTTTAAAAGTGAGCTTCAACATCAATCCATGAATGCCATTTTCCATCTAACCTTAACTTACACAACATTCACCCATCCTGCCTCGCCGTTTAACTAGCAAGATCAATTTCAAAAAACAAAAACCATTAACCAGTAGATGTAGAATTGATACAAATTCTTCGTCGGACGGCAACGCCAAACATTTCCTCCCAGTCTAGCTCCCTGTTGTACTGACAAGAGCACGGAGCGGGGAAAAAAAGAACAAACTAACCAACCCTAACCCTAACCCTGACTAGCATAACCAAAAAAGAGAACCCTCTCAGAAGAAGGGACTGGGGTACTCACACTCGGTGTAGTGCACGTAGTACTCGTACTCGTGGGCGCCGAAGGAGGAGGAGGGAGCGGCGGGCAGCTTGCGCCGCTCGATTACCTTGACGGGATGGAACTTCCCATCCCTCCACCGACACATCATCCGCGTCCCCACCTCCAGCGGCAGAGCCGCCACCGCCCCCGCCTTCCCCTTCCTCGTCCCCGCGGGGTAGACCCCGCCGCTGGTCGGCGCCGCCGCGGCGGGCCCGTCTGACGGGGGCTGGTCAGCAGGGGCCCCATTCTGCTGCTGGTGCTGGTGCTGCTGCTGCGGCTGCTTGCCGTTGCAACTCGGGGCGGGGGCGGCGATCCCGGCCGCGGCGTCGCCGTTCTCCACGGCAGAACCCTCCATCGACCCCATCTCCCGCTCTGCCGTGGCGGAAGAGCAGGGCGGTTTGCGTTTAGCGTGCTCAAGAACGAAGAGGAATTAGGGGTGCCTGTGATATGGTTCAGCAAAATTGGCCCATCCCGTCGCACGGCCCAATTTCTTGACCTTTGGGGTAAGAAGTAGTAAAACGGGCCAACTCCCCTGTGCGTGGGGTTACTGGTCAGTTAAATACGGCAAAAATACGTTCGGAAATGATTCGATTTAAATTTTAAATAAGAGGTTCAATCGGTTAAATACTTAAAGATTTAAAAAATATTTAAAAATATATATAATTTTTTATTAAGAATTTTAAAAAATCAAAATAATAACTTTAATCTTAAAATAAATAGTTATTAATCAAATTATAATTTTTTATCAATAAAAAATGAGTTTTGTATCATATAATCTCATATTCTATTATATTTAAATAGTAAAATCTTATTTTAATTCAATAGTATGGTAATAAAGATGTTGGACAAATTTCAAAAATAATAACTTCAAGGTAAAAGGTTTGATCTATTATTACTTGTTATTGTTGTTCTTAATTCTTAAATTGAGATACATGGAAGTTTATCACTAAAATAAATAAATAAAAAGTATAATTGAGAAGTTATTATGATGCACAAGAAACGTGCTTAAATCTCTCTTATTGTGTTATTAAACTCTTCAAGCTTTTAGCAATATAATAAAAATAAAAGATAAAACACAATTGTAATAAAAACCACGAGGAAGATCCAACTATTGACATCAATGAAAATGAAGAATAAAAATATATTCAAGATAAATTTTAAAAGCATTTAGAAGAAGAGGAAAATGCTAAGAATAAATATATATTAGAAAGGCATCAAAAAGAAAAGATAGCAATTATAACATTTTATAACATTCGAAGATTTAATGATGTGAAGTTATAAATGCTTAGTTATATTGTTTAAGATATCGTAGCAATTTCTCACTCAATAGTGACTTCAAAATAAACTTTAGTACACGTGACTATGCATTTGACAAATATCATAATTCCTTAATAAGCTAAATTATGAAGTTGTTAACTTATCAACAAGGTTGATCAATGGATTTAGATTAGAATGACTCCAAAGAGAAGATTGAATAGTGTGGTAAGAAATATAAAATGCAACTATGTTTTTTGCTTCATTTGCAATTAGTTTAGTGATATGTCTTTTCTAGGCATATAAATGAACTTTAAATCAATTCGTTATTCGTATATTAAAGATGTTTGTATTATATTGTATGATTCTCTTAATCATCGAAATCAATTAATAACGTATATTATAAAGTCCGATGTCAATCATCACTTTTGAGGTAATTTTTTATGATAGACATTCTTTTAAAAGATATTTATGTGTTCTTATGTGTAGTTTTGTTTTGATTTATATTGATAGTTTTAGAAAAATAAATATACTATCAAGTTGTGGCTTTCAATTAAGCATAAGAAAGAAGAAGAAATGCTTTATTTTAACTTACCATCAAGCATGTCTCTATAATTCATGTTATATATGGCATCTTGTTCCTTTTCAACTTCATTTTAAGTCTGAAAAACAGTTAAAAGTGGCTAGAAGTGTTGGTTTACATTATTATTTTTAAGTCCAGCATATTCTACAATTGTTTCTTGCATTCTAAATCAGCATTATACAATATTCAATCTACAATCTTAATAGATGGATAGAAGACATCTGAACACCCAACAGCAAACCAACAATGGAGACGAGGGAACGTGCACAGGGGACGAGGGATCATGGAAACATGAACATCATTAAGGCATAAGGGTGTGTAAATTAGAAATAAATCAGTAGACTCATTTGATACCAAGGCATGTAATAATTTTTCATAAGTTTCCATAAGCTTATTAAAGGTTTTGAGATGCAGTGAGTGGATCTTGACTAAGAAAAAGAAGATAAAAAAAAGAATTTTCAAATCACACCAGGGCATGATTAGGCCATCCACCTGTGATGTGCCCCTTTCTACATGTCCATTTTTTTCCTTTTAACTTTTCAATGGCCATCCTGTCATTACTAGATGACTTTGGTACAATTTGTAGTTTGCGATAATGGACTATATCACTCTCGTATATGCATAGTAATATGTATGCTTATACATTTGTTATTACACACTAACAATTTCTAGTCTATTTTCTCCCTCATAAAGAGGACTTACGTCTAAATATTTTACAATAACGCTTTTGTTATAGAGGATAGTTGTCCAAAAATAACATCTTTTTCCTCTTATCTCCTAAGGACTAAAATCGTTATGATTGAATTTAGTGATTCATTATTATCCCAATTCTTTGTACGTGGACCATGTCATGTTTTTATCCCAAAAAGCAAAATATTTCAACATGTTACAATTTATGTTTGAAAAACTCAACATGTTACAGTCTTTACTGTCCGGTGATGGAGAGACTATCAAAGAACCATTAGATTTGCCATACAAGAGCTGAACTCTCTTGGCGCAGTACGATTTGCATGATTTTTTTACACCCAAATCACACTTTATCACCAGAGATTTTTTATAAATTTTTTTTTTGTAAACATATTTTAAATATGCATAATTGTTAATATTTATAAAATTAACTCTATTCAATTTACATAGATTGTGTAATTTCATCAACTTACGTATTTTAGCTTTACATTCACACAAGTCATCACTTACACTTTGCACCCATACTAAGCCATTTGACTAAATTACATAATTTTACTCAAAATTATGTAACTTCAATGTATTATATACAGTTTTATTCTCACTTGCATAGTTTTTTGCCAACTCACTTAATTTCACAAGGAAATGCATAGTTTCTTGAGTTACTCAGAACTAAATACTTTTCGCTAAGAATCCTACAATCTGCCTCTAGATGACCTAATTTTATTCGTCTATATAATTCTTAGTTTTACCTCAAATTATAAAAGCTTTGTCCATTCTACAGGGATTCCAAGCTGGCCGTAATTTATCGGTCTTCAATATATTTTAAAACCAACTGTTTTCTTTTTTTAGTAGGATAAATAAATCTCATTTATTTTTATAAAATTCCTAACCAAAAGGAAGTGATGTTCTTTGAAGAAAAAAAAAATTAGGGATGAGAAATAAGAAGATCTATACATGGTAGTGAATAGTGGCGGATGCAGCCATATTCAATGGGGGTCTTGAGACCCTACTGAATTTTATTTAGTCTATAGTCTCAATGTAAAGTAGTATATCTAGGACTCTACTAGTTCAGCTTAAGACCCCACTGTCCTAATCTAAGATCCTATATGGTCTAGTCTAAAATCTCATTGACTTAACCTTATTTACGACTTAATGTTTCAGTAACCCTACTTGACAAAATTTCTGGGTCCGCCACTGATAGTGAACCCCACTAGGCAACAAGAATTAAAACCCACTTGGCAGCCCAACAGAAACCCCATCTCATTATAATCCTCCCACCGTGAGGAAAGGCGCCATTCCCATTTGCATTTCAAAACGAACGGCCGCAGCAGCCAGCGGGATGGACGAGGGGGAGGACTGGCTGACGTCAGCTGCTCGCACCCACCGCCGACGGGATCCCCCGCGAGGGCACGCCGTCGGCGATGAGCGCCTCCGCCGCGGCCCGCCCCGACGCCAGCGCCCCGTCGAAGGTCGCCGACCGCACGTGGTCCCCGCACACGTACACCCCGCCGCCCACCCTCGGCTCCCGCCCCGCCACCTCCGTCGGCGGGCACTGGTCCGGCTGCGCGTATCCCACCCGGTACGTCCTCAGGTGCTTCCACCCCGCCACCTCCCTTTCTCCGAACCAACCACCCAACTCCGCCGCCACCTCCGCCGCCAACTCCCCCTGTCGCTCCTCCGCCGCCACCCCGATCAGGGACACCGACACCAGCGCCCTCCCCGGCGGCGCATACGACGGCGCCACGTTGGTGGCGAAGAACATGTTGTTGACCCGCCCCTCCCCGGACCCGTTCAGCAGCAGGATCGGCTCCGGGATCGGCGCCCGATCCGCCGCGTAGTAAAGGCAGGTGGTGCTCCGGGGAGGGCGCTGCCGTCGCCGGTGCTCCGCCCAGGGGAGTAGCCGCTCCGCTTCCGGGCCCTCCACCGCTACGACGACGCCCAGCTCTCCCCGGACCACCTCACCTCCTTCGAGCCGTACAGCAGGGGCGCCCCCTCCGGAGGCCTCTGACTCGACGGCGACGGCCCTGGATCCCAGCCGGAGGGTGCCCGGCGGGAGCCGCGCCGCCAGCTGCTCCGGGATGGCGCCTATCCCCTTGGAAGGGAGGGCGTTGTCGCCGAGGGCGAGGCACTTGAACACGAAGTCGAACAGCCTGGAGGTCGTCCCGAGCTCCCGGTCGAAGAAGACCCCGCCGAAGAAGGGTCGGAAGAACCCGTCTATGATGGATTCGGTGAAGCCCTCTCCCCGCAGCCGCTCGATGATGGGGACCTCCGCGGCAGCGAGGAGGTTGGCGTCAGATTGCGCCGCCGCGCGGATCCGGGCGAGGCCCACCCGCACCTTGTCGGCAGGGGTGCCGATGGGGTTGAGGAGGCTGGCGAGGCCGTCCATGGGGTGGCGGAGGGGGTCCGCGAGGAGGTGAAACCTGCCGTCGCCGGCGTAGACAAGGGCGCCGGAGTAGAACCGGCGGAGGTCGAGGGCGGCGTAGTCGAGGACGCGGCGGGCCTCCGGGTAGGCGGTGATGTGGATCTGGAAGCCGCGGTCGAGGAGGAAGCCGTCCACGGCGTCGGTGCGGACGCGACCACCGACGCCGTCGGAGGCCTCGAGGAGGAGCACCGGGACGCCGGCGGCGTGAAGGCGGGTCGCGGCCGCCAGGCCGGCGAGGCCCGCGCCGACGACCACGGCGCGGCGAGGCTCCGCCGCCGGAGGGAAGGACACCGCGGCGGAGGACGAGGAGGAGGACGAAGAGGAAGCCGCGAGAGGTCTGAGGGCAGCAGAGCCGCCGCCGAGGGGGAGAAGGAGATGGGGGTGGTCATGGCGGCCGCCGCGTTGCCATGATGTGAGGGCGGCGGAGGCGGCGGCGTTAGGCGGCGGAGCGAGCGAGATCATTTGGAGCGGCGCGGGAGGGAGCTTAGAGAGTGTGTGTGTGTGTGCGCGCGCACGCGTTTCTGTAGAATATGTAGAGAGAGGACCCCGCGTGCGGGCGTCTGAGTTGGTGGCCACAGGGGAATTATCCACATATCCACAAGGTGGTCCCGGCGTGATGAACGTGATCTTCAGGATATTAACTACTTCGTATATACTAAATTTTAAAATATTATTCTTACTTGCATATTATCTTACGTGCCCTTAAGTATGTTATTCAATGCAGTGGCGGATTCATAAATTTTGTCCAGTAAAGTAGATCATTATTAAATATATCGATATTTTATTTTTGTTATATTAAAAATATTAAAATAAAAAATAGATATAAATATATTTTAATCATTATAAAAATGATATACTTCAATAAAAATGATACACTTCGTTACGAAGATTTTTTTCTTCCAAATACATTCAACTAATTTTTTATTAAATCATAAATATAAATCATAATACTATGTAAAAAAATTCAGTGGAATTGAGCTCTGAGTGAGACTGGAGTCATATGAGTCATCTAAAAAATTCAATGGGGTCATCTTATACTTAAATTTGAAATTTACCTTATTAAATTAAAACTCTTCTAATAAAATTTTAAAATTTCAGTGGGGTCCTAGGATCCTACTGAAATGAGCTGCGTTCACCATTGACAATGCCATATATGAAATATGTATACACATCAAATAAGAATAATTTCATACTAGTCACTCCAATTTGTTAAATTTTGAGTGTCATTTTTGCATATTATCTTACATACCCTCTTAACATATGAAATATTTTAAAAATTGCCATAGCAATGACGCACTTCTATAAATATAAATGTTTATATATGGCACTAAAATGAGATCTTAGGTATATGTGTTTTTTGTGTAAAAGTATGTAGGGTAACATGTAGGTAACCGTGGCTTTTTGGAATTTTAATATACAAAAATAGTTAGTATGAAATTATCCCTATCTAGTGTGCCATCACCTTGGTAACTTTGAAACGATATTACATATTAGGAGGGTATGCAGATAAGAAGCAAGTAAATGTAGTATTTTTCAAAATTTAGCATACAAGAGTGGAATTATCACATAATTATAATGTTGTGAATATTTTAAAGAGTAAGGAATTTTGCGTGAATACTTTTAGTAAAGCTCTATTTGCATGAAAAGCCATCTTCTCTCCCTTATATAGAGCTCCCACAATTGTATTTCTACTAAAACTTTTCAAAATAAACCTTCCCACCCATATACACCTGACAAGCAATCCAATACCCATCCAAATGAGCCCAATCACCCTCTAATAGGTCCAATATCCAACCCACTAACCAAATACACACTAAACCAATTCATTCTTTATTCTTAAACATCTTTAATCGACTCGAACACACTAAAAGAAGAAATTTAATCCAAAACTCACTAAACCATATCTAAATCATCTAATTAAACATAAATCACTTAATATCCATAAAAAAAATCTATTCAACTCAAAATACATTGAATTAAAAAAACTAAGCTAATTCGATCATGGTCAAATTTGGTTAAAGCCGATAATTTGGTTTGAAAGTCATGAATCGGAGGCCGAGTTATTACAATCATGCTTCACTTTGTTTAACTCAAGCTTCATGATATAATTGATTGTTTCATGTTGTCTTATACTATCTACGTGAGCTTAATCAATTATTTCTCTGATCAGTTAGCATGTAGGAGATTATTTTCATTGCTTTTTTTTTCTCATGAGAATCTTGTGATATTGTTTGATTACTTTTACAGACATTGTTCAAATCTATGCCGCATTAAATAGCAATGCATATAAGCTGTTTGAGGACTTCTCGCCTACTAAGAACGAAAGCTTCTATGCACAAGCAGCCGAAATATCTAGCGCCTATATATGTGCTCGCAACTTGTAATACAGACTCTATGTTTCAACTCTAGACTCAAGAAAGTTAACATTAGACTCATTGAGGAAACTACGCTATACTCAAGAAATTTAACCTTTAGCTACATATAGAAAATCCATAAGTAACAATTTTCGTATACTTATATATAACCATAGGTATAAGCATTTTAGACTTGCGCATTATCCATAAGCAAGTCATTTAAAACGGTAAGAAAATACATGATTGTATAACCAATCACCTATCCATATTTATAGACAAAAATGGTAAGAAAAGGTTCTTAAATTAATACCTATACTTTATTCCGTACATCAATAATATTTTAATTTAAATAAAATTCAAATTAAACCCAGATAGTTGAGGGGGTCATACACAAATGACGTCATAGTTAAGAGGATTATACACAAATATGAATCATATAGGAGGTTATCTACAAATACAAGATTCTTTAAGGCGTTAATTGCAAAAATAATTTAAGTTTTCTAACTTAAGGACATAAACTGTAAAACTAGAAAATAAAGGTTAAAAGTTTATAGGGGAGTTCCCTTATTTCCCATGAAGAGGAAACCCTAAAGAATGTGAACAAGTATAGAAAAAAAACAGACGATAAAACGGTGACTTGCCAGGATCCCGGTCAACACACCTGCTATCGCCACAAGTAGCGCCCTACTTGCGGTGGCTCACCCACATTGCAGTAAGGCCCTGCCCTGCATTATGTGGGCCCCAGCATGCTATAAGGCCCTGCCCTATGCACCATAGGGAGTGCCCTGATAGCTATAGATTATGTCGTTAAAAATCACAGCTAACAATCATATTTTAATTGGCTCATTTAAATGAATTTTAGCAATCTCAATTATGAGTCCGAGTCGAATCCACAGCGAAATAAATTTATAATTTTGAAAACTTTGGATTTTACTTATCTAAAACAGATGAGGATTTGAACTAACTAATTAATTATCCATTTAAACAACAAATTAATTAACTGAAACAACTAAGATTGGAAAATCTAATTAAGTGAGCTAGTTTTCTAAGAAACTAATCAGAACTTTATGTGAAGAAGAAAAAAATGATATTCAGTTCTCGCAAATTTAAAAGATCGTCATTACTCATCCAAAAGTAAAAGAATTAAAGTTACAAATCTTCTACCCTTAAAGTCCTAAAAAGAAATAACTAATCGATTAACCTAATCAAATAACTAAACAAATAAAAGCTAAAAAAAATAAGCAACAGAGGGGTGCTTCCGTGAAGGCGATGGATGCATTGCTCCAGCGCAGGGGTACGTGGCAGGACGTGACTGGCTTGGTGCGCGGCTGGGCGTGGTGCGCCGGCGGGTAGCAGACGAGTGGGCGTAGGCGCACGACCGGAGGCTGTGCATCGGGCTCGAACGCTTGCAGCTGGAGAAGAGGGCGCGTACGGCGGGCGGGCTCGCTGAGCGGTCCGAGGTATAGGAAGCGAGGAGGTGCGTGGCTGGCGCCGGCTACATATGGGCGACGCCGCGTGTCGACCAGCAGCGTGGGGCGTGCCTGAGCAGGAGGGCGCGGGCGACGATGTTGCCCCTTGGCGAAATTCGCAGGGGCGACACGTGGACGGGCGGCGACCGGTGCTGGCGGCTGGCGAGCGGGAAGGCGCTGTATGGTGCCGCGTGGCTCGTACGGTGGCGTTGGCGGGCCCAGAGAGAGAGCAAGAGCACTGGGAGAGAGAGAGAGAGGGCATAGTGGGGAACAGAAGAGAGAAAGAGAGGAAGAGAAAGAGAAAAAGTAAGAGAGAGAAAGAGTTTGACAGAGAGAGAGAGGGAGAACATGAGAGAGAGAGATGATAGGGAGAGAGAGAGAACTGGGAGCGGGAGAGAGAATTATGAGAGAGAGAGAGAGAGTGCGCAGGGAAAGGAATAAAATAAAATGAGAACTTTTGAAAACTACGAGAGAGGGAGAGAGCAAATGCATAAGAAAGTGGGAGAGAGGAAGATAAAAGAATTTTAGAAAAATGGGGGAAAGGGAGTGCTCGGTTGGGAGGATGTTGGAGAAGTTTTAAAAAATTCCAAAAGTGTATTTTTCCTCCCTCCTTCATTGGTTTTATAGAAGAGAACCCCTTATTTTGAATTTCAAAAAGGTAATAAATAGGCCATTATTTGTATTAAGTTCTCCCTTAATTAAGGGATTCTTTTTTTTAAAGATAATAATGGACTATTTTAAAATTTGAATTTAGAGAGGGAAATTTGATTTTGAATTTAGAAACAATAAGTATTATTTTAAAATTTTTAATTTCGAGATTCCCTCCCCTCTCTCTCTTAGTCGGCATGTAGCTCCTTTTGAAAATAAAAAAATACAATCTTGTTCCTTCCGAGATTCAAACCTTGGTCATTTCATTAAAACTCAAGTGGGTTAACCATTATGCCATATGCTTGCTCATGTCTTGAATTCACATAAAATAATAATTAAGTTCATACGACAATTAATAAATTATTCAAATGCTGATTAAATAATTACCGAGAAACTCTTATTTGAGAATGAAATTGTTACACTCACTTAATCCATAAAATGATGATATTTGAAATTTGAATTTTAAAAAATTAGTATTTTTGAAAGCATAATTGATTTATCTATCATTCCATGCAATTTTGTACATAAAAGTAACAGCATAGTGTGTAAATTTCATCTATTATTTATCTAAAAATGTGTACTTATCATGCCCGCACGTAGCAGGCCTCTTGAAGCCCATCCTGTCATCAATACCTTTGTTTACCATCTTGCTTACCACCTCACCAGAGTTACCTTACGAGGTGCAGGTAATAAACAAACATGGAACTAGAACGAGAAACTACGCTCTAATACCATTGTTGGATTTCAGGGTCTAACACACACATGAAGAAATACCTACATGATGTGGTCAATGGAGAGATCCTCTCATCGATGAAGAGATCCTTGTCACATAGCAGAAGTAGCAAATCAGAGTCCCCATGAAGTTCCATGTGACAAGATCTAGGGGTCCTAGGCGGTACCCTAAGGAGAGAGAGAGAGAGAGAGAGATCAAGGGAGAGAATAGTGCTAGTTGCAAATCTTATCCCCTGTACTATCTTTTGTAGATGTGGGTCTCTCACATATACCACAATTCTTGAACTCCTCTTCTCCTCCCCCGAGTATAGTCTAGCACTATCCACCAATATGGATGCTAGAGGTCGAACTTAAATCAAATTCTGTTCTACAGGAAGAATATTTCTTTTTACTGTTGGTTCTCCTAGGTCAAAATAATCGTCTGAATAGGTAGAATAATTGATCGTAAATTGTGCGGGAACTACGGTGAATCCTTGGAATTATCACTTGAGTAGGTGGAAAGCATCTCCTTAGGAGGAATTAAATTGGTTGTCGCACAAATTCAAATCCTAGTCAATGGAAAGAGTTGTACATATCTTAGCCAACTATGCCACTTTCAACAAAAAGAAAAGAAGACAAAACCTATGCTACGAAAATCCTCTCTAATTCTCCTCCTATGAACTTCTTCTCTTTGTGTCTTAAGGTGATATGAGATTAAGTGTAAATGATCTTTGTCCTAGAGTGTACTTACACGGATTGTGTGTAGTTGTCAAATCTTGAGAGAAGATTATCATTGATCTTTTGTGTCATTGAAGATAATATATTTAGTCGAGGTTAGCTGGCTTATCAATGCTTCAACTGGATAATATTTCTCTTATCATTATGCTCTAATCTACAAAGTTATTTGATCGTATTTCTCGTAAATTTGAGATCTTTGGCATCTATCATGCCTACTCCAAATACAATCAATTAAACTATATACAGCTAGCTATGTTGTATAAGTAGATCATATTATGAGTGGGAATTGAAGTGTATATAATGTTATGACTAGATAATGCCATTTTAAGGATATGTTTATTTCATTATTATTCATTGTCGTCGAGAAATGTAAATTCATGTTGATTGCCTTAGGTGCTTCTTTTCCTTATAAAGATATCGAATAAAATAAGTTACTTTGACCTGCACTATAATTTTGAAAATGAACATGTAAATACCCTTCAAAGGTAAGTAAATACACCTGAAACATATAAAAATGCAGTTAGTCCTGTTGTAAAATAAGCTATTACTGCGAAAATTGCTGAATACAACCAACTTTCACTAAGAATTTCATCTTTGGACCAAAAACAAGTTAGAGGAGGAATACCACAAAGAGAAAGTGTACCTAATAAAAACGTAGTTCTTGTAATTGGAACATATCTTGTTAAACCACCCATAAGAACCATATTCTGACTTTTATCGAGTGAATATCCAACAAGGGGTTCCATTGAATGAATAATAGATCCGGATCCCAAAAACAATAATGCTTTAGAATAGACATAGGTGATCAAATGAAATAGAACAGCTCGGTAAGAACCTAGCCCAAGGGCTAACATAATATAACTAAATTGAGACATTGTAGAATAGACTAAACTTCTTTTAATATCTCTTTGAGTAAGAGCCAAAGTCGCTCCTAATAACAGTGTTGTTATACCTATCAAAGAAATGAGATTCATTATGTAAGGTATGCCTATGAAAGAGGAAGAAGACGAGCCACAAGAAAAATTCCCGCCGCTACTATAGTAGCAGCATGTATAAAAGCCGAAATGGAAGTAGGTCCCTCCATGGCATCAGGTAACCATATGTGAAGGGGGAATTGTGCAGATTTAGCAACTGCACCGAGGAATAATAGGGAAGCCCACAAAGTAGCAAATAAGGAATTAACCTCATTATTATGAATCAACTTATTAAATGTTTCGAACGAATCTTGGAATTCAAAACTTCCTATTATCCAATAAAAACCAAAGATTCTTAGTAACAAACCAAAATCCTCTACACGGTTGGTTACAAAAGCTTTTTCGCAAGCACTTGCTGCAATTGGTCGTGTGAACCAAAAATCTATTAATAAATACGAACACATTCCTACCAATTCCCCAAAAATATAAATTTGTACCAAATTGGAACTAGTAACTAATCCCAACATTGAAGCATTGGAAAAACTCATATAAGCAAAAAATCTCAAATATCCTTGATCATGAGACATATAATTGTCACTATAAATAAGAACCATAATTCCAACAGCAGTAATTAATATTAACATTATAGAAGTAAGCATATCAATAAAATATCCGAACTCTAAGGAAAAATCATTATTGATGGTCCAAGACCATAGATATTGATAAACAAAACTTCTATTTATTTGTTGAATAGACAGATTGGCCGAAAAAATCATAGCTGCTTAGTAGTAAAACACTAGGAAAAGCCCACATACGACGAATATTTTTTGTTGCTGTTGGAACAAGTAGAAGTCCAAATACTATTAACATAATAACAGGGAGTGGAAGGAAAGGTATTATCCATGCATATTGACATGTATGTTCCATAAGAAAGCAAAATTTAAAATTTTTCTTATTAATTTAATTATAATTGTTTCCGATTCACCAACTCTTATTTATTTCTATTTCGGAAAGAACAAGAATTAAAGAAATCAGCAATAAAATTATGAAAAAATCAAGGATTTTAATCCTTAATTTATCTGATTTTTCCCATATATCATTAAATAAAACTTATTGGAGGATACACGACTTTTTAGGAAAAGCTAAAATGTGGTGTAGTGAAAAAAAAATGGGTGCATATTTGATCAAACTTTTGGATTCTCTTATAAGTTTAAAATTTGAGTTTGAGATAATTGACATGAACATGCTCACTTTCCCTCCCTTTTTGAATTCTATGAGAATCCTAAAAGAAAGATTAGTGGGAGAATCAACCCCCTCATAGATCACGTTTCACGATGACACTCGGCCAATTCAATCATAAGAGTCGACTGACATGGGTGCCATTGTTCCCAAGTGACGATTGACATCTTTAGCTTCTATATTATTTGATTTTCAACCTGAAGAGAGAGATAGATACATTAGGAGGGCACATACATTTCCGACAAGGGAGTTTTGCGATAGTTCAAGGGATTTTATCTTTTATTTTCCTTGTTTTGCCACTCAATCACCTAAACCACAAATTTGATCCATATAAAAAAGGATCTCCCAAATCCTCAACCCTTCCCTCCTTTCCCCCTCTTGCTAATCTCCCCATTTATGCCCTCTTATGGTGGCCACAAACCCAACCAAAGGTGGCATCTTCTTAATGCTTGCTAAAGAAGCCAATGTCACCATGGCGACTTTAGTATGGGCAAAATGTCACCCCTTCCCCATTGACTAGGAAAGGCGACACCGACTATTGCCATCTGGGTGATGTTGGATGCGTGGAGATCTGGCGACCTTGCCAAGCCCACACAAGGGGTAGGAATGTCATTGCTGTTGAGTGGGACCGTGGGAAAGATGGCTATATGAGGTGACCTCTTTTAGGACATGGGTAAAGTAGTAAAAGTCCACTAACCCATCCATGCCTACTCTTTTTTGCGGATAGAAAGGAATCTTTCATTCCATATAAATCAAAGCACAATCAAGACTTTCAAACCCACCAGTACACAGTCGTAGGAGCCATACCACAGCCCATTCTTTTCATCCTCCCCACTGGGTTTAAAAAAAAGATAAAGCAAACACTGTAGAGATCAATGTTACAAACTAGCAACCTGGAGATAAAAGGAGGAAGAGCTTGAACTATCTCAGAAGACTGATGACCACTTCCTCCAGGTGCACTTGGCTACCAAGCGAGCATAGATAATTGGCAGTAAGAATTGGGGGGCAACTCCAAAAGCCTGCATTCAGTTAGATGCGAGGGGAATAAGCACTGGATCTTCAAGCTCCCATAAGCTAACAACAAACTAGCAAAGACTACTATGGAGTGGTTAACTTTGGACCTTTGTCAACCTCCAAAGATACAACAGAAGCTGTGATGAGCATCCGATGAAGCAACCACCAAAAAGGGATTGAACAATCTTGTAAGGGTCCATCGGGGGAGGAAGACAAAGACGGGAGGGAGATAGATACGAAAGAAAGCATTCTGACTGGGTGCAAACAGAGATGGTGGCCTTCTAAGAACTTGAAACAAAATTTGGTAGGGAATGAAGATGACACAAAGACTAAAACTAAACAAGTGACATGAAGAAAAACTCTCTGTTGATGAGGTCAACAGAGGAATGATTTCAGGTGAGTTAAGAAACTTACCTGACAAAAAACTCCTGAAAGAAGAGAAGGATCCTCCCACAAGAGGGAGACAGAATCTTCGGAAGGGAGAGAGGGGAGGGGGTTCTACCAATTGAACACCCCTCCCCTAGGCACGTTGCAATGAGAGAGACGAAGGAATAGGTGGGAGCAAACACAAGGGGGTCCGGCTCATGGCTTCCCATCCATGCCTACTCAATCCTCTTCCAAATGTGAGAAAGAGATGAAACACAATTACACCAAAATTGGACAATTTTGACATGGACATCAGCAATCTGATTTTTTGAAATCTTTTGCAACATGAATCATTGCCAAATGCTGCCTAAAAGAAGCAGTTTTACATAAAACTGTTCTAAAATTTTAAGGTATAATCGGGTAGCTTGTTCTTTTTCCGAGATTAATTATTACAATACTTTTGGACAGAACTACGATGCTTGTCTTTTTCTCTCTCACTTTATCCTACTAGAGGCGGCGGGCAACTTCCTACATGTACAAATGTTAAAACTAAATAATATAAGTCAAAAGTCATAACTCATACAACTAAATTCCTATCATACATATTCCTATAATGTTCTTATTACATATCATGTTCATCTTAGACACTCATGTCCAATGCCCAAGTCGGTATGCATAGTATACGGGGACGCATGACGCTGTTTAGGTGATCGAATGTAGAGTAGGATACTTACCTTCTTTTGTTATCCTCGAGTTCTTTTTTTGTGAAGAATAAACTTTTGATGTGCGACTATTTCTTTGTCTAACAACTTTGATAGGATAATAAGAGAACTTATTCTTAAAATAAGACTAATTCTAATTTGACATGTGGAATATGTTATACCATGAGAATTGCTTATTCCTTAGACAAGGAGAATAAGCAATTCTACTTTAGGCCCAAGAATTACTTATTCTGTCTATCCGTCAATGCACACTGCTATCAAAGTGAAGCTCCCCTTTTTTTAATCTAAGCAATTTTCATGTAAGTCCGAATAACTCATTCTGCTATCAAAGTGGTTAGAATGGGGCAGACCAAGTATGCCTTCCCGGTTCGGCTCGGGGGCTCTTGTCCTACTGGGCCCCTGACGGACCGAGCCCAGCAGGCAGATTTCTCTCGTATCAAAACTTTGTCCGATTAGGCGATTTGTGGGAGAGGATCTGAAGTGATAGTTGCTCAGTCGCTTTCACAGGTGTAAACCATCTCTGTGTTCATATGTACACACGGCTCCAGCTTCACGCTTTCTTGGATTAATGGATCATCCATTTAAAGATGTTGATAAACGAACAAAGAAGATTTTAAGAGGTCATTTTACATGAAGAACGTTGATATTGACCCCTTGGAAATTTTAGTAAAACTCACAGCCCTCCTAATCAGATACCTACTAACATTCAAACAAGATATATATATTATAGTCATCAGCCTTTCCATTCTCCTAATTTTAGTACAGACGAAAGCACTTCAAGATATTTCCTCCATATAATTCGACATCCATAAACCCAAACAAAGGATCCAATACAGAACAAATTGCAATTCACTTCAAACCACAATTGCATGCCCACACTTATTAAATAAACCACGCCTCTCAGTACTGCTGGAGGAGGATAGCTCAAGTATTTGACAAATTTGTAAAAAATTCCTCATGTATGATCCTCTATTTTGGTGAATACCTAAATCCTCTTCCTACGGTTGAATTCCAATTCAAAGTAGTACTGATTAAAACCTCTGGACCACCCCATGGGAGTAGTAGGCAGCCAAAGCAGCAACATCAGCATCTCCAGTCTCGTTTCTCCCACCCAAGTTTACAGTAAAATCATCCAACCGTGGCTGATCTGGTCCATACGCTCCCACCTCTCCTCCACTCACATAACTATGAGCCATGGGTGCGCCAAGAGAGTAGAACTCTGGAATGATGCTGGAAAGATGCATGTTCATGGCCATGCCTTCATGGTTAGGGTTGGAACTGATAGTACTGTTAAGTAAACTATTCTTATAGGTCACCTCTTCCATGGGAGACCGATCACCCTCCTTAGCCACAGAGTTGAGAGAATGGTCACTCTCTATGGCTATGGAGTTCTGATCACCTTCTGTTTCCCTGTACTTGTTCATGTACACTTTGAGATATACGGCGTAGTCTTGGAAGCCGAGTGTTGCCATGGCCCAGAGGAGGTCGTCTCCGTTGATGGTCTTCCTCTTCTCTCTCTGGCACTTGTCGGAGGCCTCGCCGGTGACGAAGCCGATGAACTCGGAGACGCACTCCTGGATGATCCCCTTGGCCTCCTTTGATATCTTGGCATTTGCTGGGAGGGACTTCTTCATGATGCGTCCGACGTTGGCGATGGGGAGATGCCAGTCTTGCTCCTTGTTGGAGGCCTCGGAGCTGTTCCACTTGACTTCATCGCCGTAATCGTTGTCGGAGAGGGGACTCCATTGTGGACTACGTTGGTGGCTGCTTCTCCCATCCATCACTTTGTGTGCGTGTGTGTGTGTGAGAGAGAGAGAGAGAGAGGAGGAGGAGGAGGAGGAGGAAGAAGAAGGAGAACTGAGGCACCATTAAGCTGATGGGTTAGTTTTAAAGCTTTGAGAGGGTTAAGCGGTGAGGAGGAGCTATTTTTTTAATGCCTGCATAAATAACTTTGTTTGGTGGTATTATTTTATTTAGAGAAGATACATGCATGAACATTAATATATTTGTGTGGTTACAACCGTTCTTACGTCACGCAACATCCAGTTTCATACACAAACTGTGTATGGGAGATGAGACGAGCAGTATCATGCTCGAAAAAGGAAGAAGAGACTTGACTAATTCCTGTTTCAGTTTGGTACCTTATTCATACACGGCCTAAAAGAGGCATCTTAGAGCATCTGGACGTGAGAGAAGGGGTCTTCAAGATGCGCGTGTTTAGGTATCAGATTCCCCTCCCCAACTCACATACATATATAAAACTTAAGGGGGCATCAGATTGAGTGGAGAGACCCATTGACAAAGCAACCTGTGACCCAATCATAATTATTATGGTAATTTAAAAAGGAAGTTGAAATAATATAAAGAGAAGATGTTTAAAATAATCAGCATATATAGATCACTCGGTAGCATTGTGACAAATGTCCCCCTTAGAAGTGTATGTGGTGATTGTTCAATTGTCATCATATAGCTGTCTCCTCTTGGGTGCAATAAACCTCAACCAGGCCAAACTCTAATAATATAATCCGTGGTCAGCATTACAGTGTCTCCGAAATTTTGACATGGTCTTGTGGATAGTGTTGCCTCCCAGTAATCTATCCCTGTGAACATGAAGATGTAATACACCTCATTTTTCCCTATTCATTCACATTTTAACTAAATGTTTCCGGAGCAAACCTTCCACCCTTAATATCATTCCTTTCAAATCCATTCATTAGCTGCACATTAGATCGCTATGAAACTTTTAGGTCACTTGCAAAGGCCTCATCTAGAGTTTGTATCCATGCTTCAACGATTTATTAATCATAGAAGCAGGATTATGACCCACATAGTATCTGTAAATAGGACTCAATTGCATATGCTAGAAGGCCATGTAGAACTCATATGTGCGAGAAATTATAACCTCTAGTGCAATTATTGAGGGTCTAAGCATAGTTAATTAAATATTGTACGAGTATTATATGGCAAAAAGATGTTAGAATATGATTTGATTTAAAATTTGAATAAGATGGTCAATAATTCGATCAAATAATTAAAAGATCAAAAAATATTTAAAAAACCTATAATTTTTTTTTATCAATAATTTAAAAAGTTTAAATAATGATTGTAATCATATAATAAATAGCTATTAATCAAATTATACATTTTTATCAATGAAAAATTGTTATCTTATAATGTTATATGACATTTAAGCAGTAAAAATCTTATTTTAATTCAATAGTATAGTACATTAAAGGGGAAGTATTAAACGTTTTTGTGTTATACGTGAATATAACAATTGGTGTCAAAACAACTAGCATTTTTTTTTACCTTTCAGTTCGGTGCGATGTATGGAAGTTTTATTGGAGATTTAAAAGTACTAAAATTATATGCATATAATATAGTATTTAATTAACTATGAGTCCAGGTACTAGCATGATCTCATACACAATTTAAATAACTAGCAATGGGTGAGGTTAGTTTAAGAAAATGCCCTTACCTAAGCCGGCTCCCAAGAGTCAAGTGATGTCATCTAAAAAAGTGCTGGTTTGATGTTACTCTGGTGTCTCTTGTAGGCTGTTAAGCTGCCGTTCAAAGGGTAGACAATGACCTTGTTTGTGATAGGGGGAAATGGTCTAATAAATAGCACCTTCTCTTAACGCTCCTTCAGCACACTGATGTGGCAATGATGCAGCACAGCCCTGGCCAGACTTCTTTCTTAACTATGTTTCTCCACTGTCAATAAGGTGGGGTTTTTTTTTTTTGTGCGTTTGCAAATAATCTCCTCAAATCAGTATTTGTAGATAATCTCTTATATGATTCATATTTGTATATAACCCCATTAACTATGGTGTTATATAACCCCTTAACTGTGTGATTTTACTTTGAATTTTATCTGACTTAAAATACTATTATTTTACATAGAATTTGTAAAAATATTAAATAAAATACTAATAATATCCTCAATCAAAATACAAACAGCTCATAAGAAAAATTGCATAAACATTCACTTATAAGCTTGTTATATATATATATTTAGCATCAAAAATTTATTTCTATTTTCATGTAGAGTAAAAAAATATTTAGCTCAAATAAAAATAGAAAAAAATTATCTTGCTATATGCAAATATCATCATAGTTAAAGGAGTTATACACAAATATAAATTATGTAAGAGAGTTATCTACAAATAAAGAATCGTTTAGGGGGTTATTTGCAAACCCACCCACCCACCTACCTTTTTTTTGGCCATCCTCTTTAATCACTCTCATCTCTAGGATTGGGTGGCCGAGATATGTAACAAGGGGACTCACGGGGGATCTCACATGCCAACATCTTATGGTAATGGAATGGGGTATGGGAGGAGATGCCATTGTGTTATAGAAGGGTTTTCTCTTGTCGGGTGGGAATTAGGAGGAGATGCTGTTGTGCTGTGTTAGGGTTTCCTCTTCTTATGGATGAGTGGGGAATGGTGAGATCATACTCATGAGGAGAGAGGCACCTTGACACTTCCTCCTCTTGTACTTGATCTCTTGTATGCATCTAACCATATTCCAAGGATGTAAGCCAATCTTATGGTTAATATTAACCTCTAAGTATTATATTTTATTATTTATATCAAAAAAAGAAAATTAAAAATTAGATACAATAAGATTTCTCTTTCATCTTTGATGGCTTATCGGAAATATATATGATTCCAAAACTAATAGTTGTCAAACCTCTATTCGAATATGTTTTCATAAGAGGAAGTTAGTCAAAAGGTTGAATAATCAGATTTCCATTTACCCTCCTTTCCCATGCAGCCCCTTCCCTCTCTTCCCCCCCCACCCCCCAACATCTCTAGGCCCTCTCACAAATCACCCTATTCTAGCCTTATTCCGTTATCAAAATAAATCTTAGGGGATTAGACCATGTGCCTCCATGGACAATGTCGGTCAATTCCCAATGGGGACAAGTCATTAAATGTCTAACTAATCATATATGTTATTTAGAGTTATATCGAAAATTGTTTAGGGAAATACTTCTATCCATTATGGTCTTGATCATTTGCCAGAAAGTTTCAATTTTGATTAACACATGTATCAGAAAATAAGAATTTTAATTTAACTTATTAAATTTATATTTGCTAGAATTGCCAGAGAAAGGTGGCAGTGGAGGCATCAGTCGGTAACCACATGCCAGTTTGGGCAAGAAATTAAGAGAAGGGATCCTCTGAGTGCATGTTTGGGTGGTACTCAGACAGTACAGAGAGGGGATTTTTCAAACAACTCCTTCATATGGAACTTTTTCTCATTCCCAATGAAGGGGCTTTTGGAAAAACTCCTCCCCCCTGTTGCACTTACCCAGTCCACTCCACACTTGCACTTACTGGAACCGCACTCAGAAAATAAAGATTAGGTCACATTGGCCAGGCCAGATCACATTTTGGCCAACTGATACTACTTGGGTTCCATGTTAGGCCAGCGAAGCTCGAGTCCAATCCCAACTAATCGAAGTCCTGGTTGCTTTAGATAAGGTAAATAGCTGACGTCAACAAGTTCCCTTCCGTTGCCCATTGGTTCTACTCCTATTCATTGTGCAAATGAGATTGGCCTTTTTTGTGGTTGGATTATAATAGGACTACGAGTGAAAATTCAATTATCTGATTTTCCATTGATTCTGACACATTGAAAGTTAATATACATGCCTATTTAGTTCTTAAAAACATGGCATAATTCAAAATATCAAAGGTAAAATGTCGAGCCTGGTGGCTGATGGAGACATTATATGGTGCTTAAGTCTTTGGCCTAATAATTTTTTTCTGGTTTATAAATAACACAAAAAAGATCATGGACACACTATCTGCTTTCTAAATACATTTTTTAATAAAATATAAAAGGAGAAAACGAAACATAAACAGAACAGCTATTATTATTTTCAATGTTTTCTCATAAATTTTATCAAAAATAGATACAAGTTTCAACTTCCACCCATTTACAGCCCTATATTATAATGAGGTGGGGTTCCGTTGGGATGCCACGGCCCCATCACCCATGGGCACTGGACTGCTACTGGTCTACTGCATGGATTTCCATTGCCTATCGCTCTCCGTAAAGTGGTCAGAATGTGCAGTTTCGAGTTAAATCATGTAAACCAACACTTTGGGCAACCTAAAGGTGAACTATGCATTCCATGGCAAAATTACACAAATATAAAACTTTTTTTCGAAACGTGGATAGTACCACATCATATATAAAACTAAAAAAAAAAGGAAAATGTACCAGAGTAAAAGAAAAACCCTTAGAATTTCCCTCTATACAAAAGAGACCGAAGTGATACACCCTCAAGAAGCACCCAAAAGATCAAAAAAGACTGAATGACTCAAAAAATTAAGAACACTCTCTGGAGTTGGAGCTTCCTAGCGAAAGATCTTCCTATTACGCTCACCCCAAGTGGTCCACAAAGTAGCATGCAGGATCAACCACCGGACGTTGAGATCGACCTTTGGCACGTGCTAAGATGCCCAAAGGTTGAGCAAGTCACAAACGGCGGAGACGCTATGTAAATAGCTAGGATGTAGTTGCAGCTTCTGCCTCAACAATTGCCAAACTTGCTTAGCAAAATCACAGAAAAGAAACACATGATCCAAAATACTCGTCCTCCTCCCCACAAAGGTTACAAGAAGTAAGATTGACCACACATGTCTGCAAAAGGGGAAATGTAACCCACCATCTGCAATCATCTTATAAGTAGATCTCACCCCGACCACCCCCAGTTCCATCTCCATGCATCTATCGTTGAAGAGACAGGTTTGTAGGCCTGTAAGAGTGACAAAAGGCAATCCAGCTCCTATATCTCATTTTTCCACATCTGCCTCCTAAAGCAAGGTGATCAGCTACCTCCTCCCTCTCCCTGTGAGTTGCTATGAAAGATGTGGACAACCCTAGCTTGCTGGTTGGTTGCAATGGCAAATAAGGGGGCAAGAGAAGAGTGGCCGCACCATCTATCGACCCAAAAGGAGGTGGCCTCCCCATCCCCAATGGAATGAAAGTGCCCACCTTCATGATATCAACCCCTTCTAGGACACCCTTCCACACAAAAGACCCCTGTAAAGAGAATCTGGAATAAGATCCCAAACCCTGTTACGTAGGTAGTACTTATGTGTAACGACCTCCCACCAAAGGCCTAACTATGTTGTCTCCAACTTCCAAAGCCACTTAGAAATGCAAGGTTGAAATCCAAGATACCCTTGAGTGCCAACCCTCCATTCTCCAAGCTCCTACAAATTATACCCTAAGAGATGTCAAATCCCCCCTTCCTCATATTATCCCCATTGCCTTTCCAAAAAAGCAACACCTGATAGCATCTAACTTCTTGGCCATGGACTTTGGAATCCTGATAAAGTTGTGTGCAAGTTGATTTCTCATAAAACTTAACGAGTTAACTCAAGAAACTAGGTGATTTCTCATAAAATTACGCAAATTGATGTAAAACTTTGTACATTAGAGAAGTCGTGCATCACAAATGATATTTTATAGATTGTCTAAAAGCATTAAATATTTTGTATAAACATTTAAATAATATTTTATAATAGGATTTCTTTTTATTCCTCTAATCTACACAATTTAGGAGAAATATCCTATAATCTCTGTATTTAATCTGTAATCTCACTTTTATTTGGAAAACATCTCAGATAATTCATAAAGAGTTTTCAAATATCTTGGAATATTTTAAAAAATCCCTAAAAAGAGATCTTTTCTATATAAAAGTGAGACTACACAAAACTTTTATTAAATATAGAGGTTATAGGGAGTTTTTTTTTTTTCGGAGACTAAAAAATAAAAAATTTCCATACAATAAAGCTCATAAATAAAAGGGTCGCTGTTTAATCATTTTTATCTTAATAAAATTTCTTCTGTTCTCACCATCCTGTTCTAAGGAAAAGTCAAATTACATAAAACATCTACATGTACGTTCTTCAGAATGCAACTTGAGAAATAGAGATCCTTCATGTGCGTAGAATAACCCTGTTCGTAGTATGTCCACACAAGTAATGCCCATTTGTTTCCAGACATGCAGGATAGCACAGAAGGGATCTATACAGTTGTCTTCCTTATTTAGAAGATCAAGCCATCCAAGGGATAGCTACATTACATTTTAACAAGGGTTTTTAGTTTTAGTCTATCTAATCTACTTAGTTTAGCAAAAACTCCCTATAACCTCTGTAGTTAATAAAAGCTCCATGTGATCTCACTTTTATTTGGAAAAGAACCTTTTCAGAAAATTTATCCAAAATCTTCATGGAATAGTTAGTAGTCTAATTCATTAGGCGTCAACAGAATTCCATTAGTGTGCTGGAAGTCCATACATCATAGAGCAACCATAAAGCCCCAAAACACATCACAATACCATGAATATGCGGAAAACATGCATATGCCAAAATAATGTCATAATAACTCATTTCTCTGCATAGGTTTAATCATGATGCGTGGTCGATTGAAATCTTATATAAGTCCAAACAAAAGCATAGCTACATACCCCCTAAAAGCTCACAACAGGGTATGAAAACAGAACAGAACAGCCACCTCAAAATATAGCCCAACAGTCGTCCACATCCTCATGATCGTTTCCTGCATCCTATTCAACAGAACATGTAGTTAAGATAGAACTTTTGAGTCATGTTGGCTCCAATTAGGGTGAACCTTAAATCTAAATTTTCAATCATAAAAAAAGAATATTTATACATTATAAAAGATAAATAAGATTAGTTATGTCAGAATCGGGTTGACCTTGGGGCCAACCCACCTTGATCTAATCCAGCATGGATGACCTGATCCGGTTTGCAAGAAGTTGGGCGCAACCTAACCTATTCTTCAACTGACCAGGTTCCTGTTCTCTCACCAAACTTGCAGCCCATCGCGTATTAATAAGGTGCAGACTCAAGTCTTATCCAGAAGAAAATTCCAAACGAATGCACAAACTACAGTGCTACCAACAATCTACAATATTCATGCCATTGCATCACCACAATGATAACAAGATTAAAACAATATCACTAACAAGTAAATATCTAAATAATCAATAGTAAAGTCACATTTATGTCACAACATAAACCACCATAAGCTGCAACCCAAACCACACGATAACAATACACCAGTCGGACATTTGACCGAAGTCTCATCACACAACACACTATTCTAACCCTGCCTCTGCGGAGTGTTCTGGAAATTAACATGGGAATAGCAATATCATCAGTATCACCATACGAGAGCGTAGATCAGGGCCAAACCCACTCACCCATGGCCTAGGAGACACTTTAGTACACAGAGTATGTGCGATGTAGGGTCGCACAGCACACCTAGGCACCACGTTCACACCATCACATGATCTATTGATCCACAGTAACCAGTGGCCTAATTTTTTATCAGCAACCCAGATGACTACTCATCTGCCACTTTGCCAAGGCACATCCATGGGCCATCTCCCATCAAATTGGGTATAACTAGGATATAGAGCAAACATGATTGCCAAAAATCTCTCCCTATACCAAGCCACCCAAGGGAATCCCTGTCATGCAACATCATTGACACATACTTGGCCTGTCGCCCACCAGGTTGGGTGGGCTTTAGAAGCAGGATTCACTCATTTCTATGCTGCCCCTGCTCCCCATTGCTGCTACTCAAAGAAAATTTGAAGATCCCATGCCCTCATTCTATTCCTGTTACCACTACCATGCCCATGCTGTGCTTCAGAGGGGTGGATGTGGATAGAGTAAGTGTGACAAGATACAGTATACCATCCAACGCCCGTCTCATGGCTGAGGGATATCGTGCTATATTAACTAGCCACTTGGACCTTTGACGGAGGCTGTCACCTAACATAAACCTAACATTATCCCATACCTAACACCACTTTATAGAAAATTATCATTTAGGGAACTCAGCTGGAAAAATTGTCACATCGTCATATCCATTGTTAGACCCACTTGACACCATATTAATGGGCCTTCCTTACTTCACACATTGGCTTGAACATAGGAATAAGACTGGCCCATTAATATAATGTCAACATGGTTTTAACAATTGTTAACTTATTCCTATGTTGAAATAATATATTTCAACCTGGCTGAAAATCCATATAATTGCATTCTAATAATAGAATCAGTTAATTGAGAGATAAGTCTGTGATTGATTATTTTTAAAATGTTAAGAGTTTATTTTGTTTCCATGCAATCTAAATATGCATACATAAGGCAGCTAATGAGGCAAGGAAGCGACGTGGGTACTGATCTACGTCCAAGGAGTCAAAACATATGGTCTGCCCTCCATGCAACCTAAATATGCATACCCATCATAGCTAACAAAGCAACGAAGAGAGGTATTTAGTGATCTCTGTTCATGGAACCAAAGAACTTTAATGGGGTACCACAGGAGCATTTTCACAATGGAAAAGAATTGTGAACTAAGTTGACATTGGCAGTCGAGATGCCATTCCTCATAGTTAATGCTGATCAATCGTTACTCTTTTAAGTGTCAATTGAACATAAGGATATATAATTTATGGAAAGAGCACCGTATTTGTATGCTTTGATTTATCTTCACGAGTCTATTAAAACATACACACTGTTTGCAGGTTCCTTGAACACCCTAATGACTTATTATTGGGAATCCATTAACATTTTGGTATTGACAAACACATTGAAGGATATGCATGCCATGTCATACCAGTCAAAATTCTTTCCACCACAAATAACCTGGAGATGGAAACAAGCATAAGCTAGCTCAGGCACAAAAGGGTCAGAACTATCACAGCTTAGGCCCACATGAACTTGGATAACCTTAGCCCAGCGATAAACTCAGCACAATGCGTTGGACATAATTTTTTCAGACCTTCATGAAAAATAACCTTTGAAAACACATCCTAAGATCACGAGATTTCACAGAACTATTGCTATTTCCTTCTCAGGCTTAATCATCTACACGAGGTCCGACAGGCCAATAGGCCAACCCAGCCCATGGACACCTCTTTCTTCCCTGTTTATTTAATCGAGCAAGCCTGCTCCTTTTGCTTCTAGATAAAGGCCAATCAAGATGAAAAGATACAAACAGCATCCATGAAGAAGAGTTTCTTTTCCCGTCAACTCCATAAACACATTTGAAAGCCCTAGTCACACCTATCCCATATCAAGCAAAATACATGCCATCAGTAGAAAGTTAAGAAGCACCACCTTCCAGTCCCCAAAAGAAGTCACTGAATTAGAAGATGTTGCCGATCCAAATTTTGCTCACCATCTACACATAATATCAACCAAGACTGCATGATCTATTCTGCACCAAGTCACAGCTACCACCTGTATGTGAGTGGCACACGAATCATTGTGTATCATAACTCAAGTAACAATATGGCATTCGATAGTCTCATATATTCATCTTCATATACTCCAATTTTTCCATTTTTCCCCAACTCCCAATGTTCAAGCTAGGCTTCAAACCCAGTGACCACAGTGAAAAGCAGTGAGTTTCAACCACTCACATATGTTACTTCTGTTCGCAAGGAATGAAAGGAGCTTATAGTGAGCACTCTGACCTAGAAATCAGACTTGACCTGTCAAATAAAGTAAGAATTAAAACTCCTACTAGCAACAAACCTCATGCTCATCTTGGGAGGGTACCAATGCACAATCTTGCCTGCCACCATTGAGAATTTGATTATATGGTAATCAGTCTGGTTTACGCAAATTCAGGGAGTTATCTGCAGCCTGGTTGAACAGCTCTTGAACCTGCCTAAGTTCCTGCTCTGGTGAAAGAAATGGTGTCTATGTGTTAGGAAGATTGGCCTACATCACAGATTAATCAGATAGAGGAAAACGACATATTCAGGTTGCACAATTGAGGGAATATAATAGAAAGTTTTTCCATGCTAAGTAGTAGGAAAATAAAGTTCTTCAAATTCCGAAAGATAAAAAATCATATGCCCAGAAGGTGAAAGGGGTGTTAACATAACAGTTTAGGTGTACTGATGCTATCACTGAAATCTCTTAGCAAGCAATAAACACAAGAAAAAAAATACCTGCTGCCTCCAGCTGCTTCTGAAGCTCTTCCCCTACTGCTCCATTTTCTGCCTGGACATCAAGTAAGGAACTCAGAGATAAATTGTATCGCATTTTGTGTATGTACTCCTGTAGTCTTACTTAACTGTGCCTATACTAAAAAACCATATTGACTTCAATGGCCCCATATCTATCTAAATGTTGTGTGTCCATGGCCGTCATCATTGTTTGCCAAAGTTAACCAACTGTTGACAGTCATTTTTTATACAATCGATTTGTTTGATTTGATTTGATTTCTTTTTCTTCCTTTTGGTCTTGCTTTTGTTTCGGAATCATGATTTCATGCCATTTATTGGATATTGCATTTGATTTGGATGACTGACAATTGTGTCCTAAAGTTTTGTTTTGAAGTTCCGACTCGGAGTTACCATCGTGAAACACAGAAACATTTGACAATTGTATGTTGACTCACCCATGGAAAGGGTTATCTGAGTTCTTTTGAATTCAAAGTTAGGGACTCTTCCCCACCCCCCCGGGCTTCAGGTGAAACGTGGTGACTAGTGTTCCAGACCACCGAGGTGTGTTTGACCTTGAGCTCCCCTCAGCACTGCACTAACTCAGACAGCACATAGTTGCAGCTGGGAGTGAAGGTTGAGTTAGTGGGATGCCGAGGTGGGTTTGACCTCAAAAATCCAAAAAGAAAAAAGAAAAAAAGTTAGGGACTCTTTCCGCCGGTCCACTGACTGCCATTAATTATATCCTACTGCAATAGGAAAATCTTTTGATTTCTCTAAAATGTGTTCCACATTTAAATGCTGCCATCTAGCGCCATTTTCCTCGCTCACTCTCATTTCAATCCTCACACATATGGTACAATATTAAAATGATCGGCATTGGCCCTTTGAACATGTGAAAATGATATCATAAAGCAAAAATGCATCATTTTGAAAGCGTAATTCCGCACACTTTGTGGGCCCCGCTAATGCCCTGCATTATAGGAGGATACTGTGCACAAGGACTACTTAAAGTACTATTCATATTTCATATACACTATTCATAGACATCATTTGTGCCACAAGTGGGCCCCACAATAGATTGGGCCGATTTGAACAGATTTGATAGTAAAATGATTCATTTACTTGATAAAAGTGTGCAGCATGTTTATCGAGGTGCATTTTTCATGTGTTGTAAATAAGTCCCGACACAAATTGAGTCAGTCCCATACCATCAGATCGCAATTTGAGTCGTTTATTTGGTGAAAAGGGGTGTAGCACACCTATCGAGGTGCACTATTCATATGTTGTTGGCGAGTCGACACAACTTGAATCTGTTTAGATGATTGGATGAGGTTTTGTGAAAAGGGGTGCAGTGGCGCCCACACTATTCATATGTTGTAAATAAGTCCTGACGTAAATCGAGTTGATCCCAAACCACTGGATTGCGACGAGGGTCGTTCATATGGTGAAGAGGGACGTGGCATGTCCATCGAGGTGCACTATTCATATGCTGCCCTAACTCCCACTGGTCCCCGATTGGGGTCGTGCCTTGTTGGCATGAGTTATTTTCTTGTTTGAATTAAGGTTGCACATTGTGCACATGTCAAGTTACTATTCATTACGATAGCATGACTACCGAGGCACTATTGTGGAGCATTGTTGCATACTAGACGTCGGTCTTGGCGACCGAAGACATCACCACAACTGAAAACTTATATTGATTTGCTTGTTTTATCATAAACGTGCATGGCACGCCTTCCTAGACACTATTCATCCCTGGCAATGACTCAAGTAGACCCCATGTACAGGCAATGACACTAGGCGGCACTGCATCGCTTATGCATTCTATTAACATGTTGAGGCTTCGACCACATTGGAGATTCATGGTGCCGATCGCTTTAATTCCATATTCAAACTATGTAGACGGTCCGCATGGATTTCGAGGTGTGGCGAACTTGCGACGACTCTTGATTTTAGGCGAATAGGTTAGTAGACATCGACATTTCATGGCTTTGGCATGCAAGTAGAAGAAAACAAGTCACTCTCGTGGTGTGACGACCATATACTATTCATCATCTCCACGGCTCACATATCGCCACTCATATCCGACAACGGGCCGAAGGGTTTCAATTCATGGCTCGCCGTCCCACTACATGAGAATAGGCTGAGAAACAACGCATCGCTTATATGTTACGGCGAGTGTAGACTATTCATCATCAAATGAACATCCATGGGTCATTGATCTCTGCTCATATGAGACATCGGGCCGAAAAGGCTTCAATTCATGGCTCGCCACCTCATAGTGTGAGAGCGGGCTGAGAAGGTATGTTGGACCTAGCCATCGCGTCTGCGCGATGATGGGCCAACAAGGGTTTCGTATGTAGAAAACATCTTCAAATCGGCATAACATGTCGCAAATACTTGCAACGTATATATTGGATACATCGCAAGGTGCTTGCGACGTATGTGAATACCATGGAGGAAGAAGGGAGAGTATGCGTATGTGTATGATCTCCAACCTTGTTACATATGAAGGGGGTATGGGGATATATATATATATATATATATATATATATAGAAGTTTGCAACCAATAAGAAGCCGCCAAGTGGCAGCACATGATTGGCTCTTCGATGTGGGGCCCAGCTTAGTGGCAGCAACCTATTGGCTTGATCTTGATTGGTCCACATGTCAATGACGAGGCACCCGGTGGCGGTGAGGTGGCGAAGATGACGAGGCGAGGAGGATCTGCATGGCATCTTCTCATTGATCCATGTGGGCATATGTGGGGCCCGTCTGGTCTATTTTCGGCGTGGCGGGGAGGAAGCGGCATCCCCTTGGGGGCTGCTGCACCCTATGGGCAGCGGAACCCAATGCCCATAGCAGGTGGCAGCCCCTCAGCAGCACCTTTGGTGTTGCCGCCCACTAGGGGCAGCAGCCCCCCAAGGTATGGGACGAGTTTGGGGGGCATTTTTGGGCTTTTTGCCTCCCAAAATTTTGATTTTTCCTGATTTTCTCTAGGTTTTATCTGGAGATTTTCCTGTGTTTTCTCAGAAATTTTGGGCAAAAGACCCCTCATTCCCTTCATTTCTTTTGTAAGACCAAGGTTAATTTTGGTCATTTCAATTTCTGAAAATTTTCTCCAACACCAACAGATGGTTAAAGCAAGGAAGGCAGGATCATGAATGGGACACGGATTGGCCCGGTCCTAGACTGATTGGATCAGCCGATCCGATCCGGGCCAATCCGGTCAGATTTTCATTTTTTTTAATTTTATATATTTACATATTTATAGATAACTTTTTAAGGTTTTTTCTATAATTTTACCAACCTTTTTTTACCTTCCCCCCATTCCTAACCCTAATGCAGCTATCGGCAGCTGCGGAAGAGGAAGAAGAAGAGGAGGAGGAGAAGAATAAGAGAGGGATCGTTGGCATCGCATGGCGGTGAAGGCAGAGGCAATGATGGCAACAACGTCGTCGATGGCAAGGCAGCAACAACGCAGCGGAAGTGGCGGCAAGGCAGCGACGATGCAGAGGCCACAACGACGAAGCATAGGCTGCGACCGCAAAGCAGCAACAACGCAGCAAGAGTGGCATCTTCTTCCTCTTCTTCTTCTTCCTTTCTTTCTTTTTTCAGTCGGGGGCATGTGAGGGTTACGTAAGGGAGGCAGGGGGCTGTGTTTTTAAAGGGGAAGGGAACGAGACCCAGTGCTAAACGAGCAGATCGGTCCGATCCTGGACAGATCCATGGCCCAGGAGGGGGATCGGGGCACGTGGTCAGTTTGAACCGGCCCAAATCTGATCAGATCGGCCGATCCAATCCGATTCGTTCCGATCCTTCCTTCCATGGGTTAAAGGATGCAAGGGACTAACTTGCCCTTAGATTAGCCATTTTGAGGTTTCTTTTTTGATCGTCAAATGAAAGACGCATGCAAACGTTGAGGGTATTTTGGGTGTTTCAAAGATACTGACATTTTCCATTAAATCTGTTTGGAAGTGTTGCCTTGGGTTCACGGTCTTTTGACCAAATGGACAGCTGAAACATTTAGTGGGATATGGGAGTATTGAAGACTATGATGTTCATAGGGTTATACGCACAATTAAACAAGATAGTAGGGTACATATACAAAAAATCCTAAATTATATGTGACAAGGAAATTGTATGCTTCTAGCATGACAGCAATACTGTTTCTGTACCGATGATATAAAAACACACCTCAAGTTCTGCTATCCTTTGCAATTGTGCTTTCTCACCTCCTTCTGACAATGGAAGTGCTGCAACAAGCACATCAAACTGCAGAAAGATCATGTGGGAATCATAAATAAAAGTTAAATGGAACTTATGCAACTTGAACATAAATGAAGTGAAGGTGGAATTATTTTTTTGTGGTCAAAATGCCCCCCAAAGATATCATATATACTTTTACAAATGTTGTCAGTTAGGAAAGTGGTTAACCTGCTTTGCAGCTTGAACCAGAGCAGCACTCATTAACTTTGGCTGTTCATCAATGTTGATTGTGTCATCTGATAAACTAGCTGCTGGGTCAGGATAATTTGTAGAAAGTCTAACCAGTGGGGCATCTCTTTGTAGTGTTCCAAATGTGTTGAGTGAAAGAGCAGCGATAACATTAACTTGTTCTTGCAACTGAGATATGATGTCCATTATACGCCGTCAGCTTCAAAACAGTTCAGAAACAACCTGAAGAAAAATAAGACAAGCTAAGAAACAATCGAACACTATCAGAAAAGTCCACAGGTATAAAAAGTGATAAACATGAAATAAAGCACAGTTCTTGGCTTTTAATGCTTCTAATCTATTGTTCGGCATTCTGTGGCCTTTATTTGTGACAAAGTTAGGGCATGGTCTGCTATGACTGGGGGACAAGCATGTAAAACTACCTTTCTTTCGGGCTGCTTCGTTCTTAGGAAATCCTCACTGGCTTGGGGTGCCTTTTGTTGAAGGGGTTTCGCTTTATGGGGAGGCATTTTACACTGAGAGGTTATCTTTTGGGTGTGTTTGGTATCCCACTTTTGTTCTTTTTCCTTTTTTCTTTTTTTCCTTTTTTTTTTTTTTTTTTTTTGGGGGGGGGGGGGGGGGGGGAGAGGGGTATATTTGTCATTCTATACTGGTACGCCTTCTTTTGCTTAATGGATATGTGGTCTTATCCACTGTCAAGAAGAGGACCAACAAATATGTATTGATGGAAGAATGGTTGTCTTGACATTCACATATATGCATCTGATGTTGGCTTTTTCCCCCCAACGCAGTTGGAACTTTACAAAACTGAGGAAGACAAAAAGAGCAGCAGCGAAGAAAGACAGTATAACATTGTGTCTATTTTTATAATTTCATACTGCTTGCTTACAAACACACTACACAGGCTCAACTTTTACACAATATAACACCACAGCAGGCTGGACTCATACTCGCATAAGGCTTTGCTTTACATGACTGGATCATATGGAAAGATGACATTTTATAAACATATTCAAGAATCAAGAAGGGTATGTGTACCCATGTTAGCACGGGACAGTTTTCACAGTGGTTATAAAAAAGATTTTAATTGGGTCAGCAAACTGAGTTCACACCAGCCAAGCCCAAATTCAAATTCAAGCTGAATTTTTATCATCTGATTTGGAGTTTGTCTGATTGAACTTCAGTTAAGCAAAGCTAAAACTGGGCTCAGCCCAATTTTTTTACGTTTTTGTTAGAAGATCATTCACAATAATCACCATGTACTATGTTATCAAAGAGGATCGCCTCACTCACCTAGGCAATGAAATAGGTTAAGGCAAGCCAAAATGCCTCGCCTTGCCTCATGTTTGGCTCACTCACCAAGGCACTTGCCTATGATGTCTATGTCAAAAGTTTGTTTCTTTTTTAATTATGTCATATTGCTTTTTCTTATTCTTAATTATTCCAAAGTAGCTAATCTTTATTTTAACAATGTCCAGTACCCTTTTTCTCTTACAAGTTGTCACATTTTTTCTTATTTTTGGTGATTCCTGAGTCCATCCACTACTTATATGAGTAGTAGATGGTCTTGAGGCATTACATATTGGACATAATCAGTGCTTCACAAAGTCTTATATATAATTATCTTAGATGTTTTCTTTATTTTCCTTATATTGTCATTTCCTTTCTCCATATTGATTTACGAGAGAACACATCACTCCAAACGCCTAGGCGATCACGTAGGCATTTTAGGCTGAGCGAACCCCCGGTCGCATCGCAAGCCTCTTGCTTCTGACTACATAGCATGTACCTGATCCTAATCAAAGTACTTTCGGTTAAGGTGTTTGTACAAAAGGGACAAAAGAGGATATGGAAAGGACAGTCTTTTACAAGTTTATATGTTCAAAACGGTCAGCATTCTGTTACCATGCCTACTAAAAGGTCCTCCAATCCAAGAAGTATAACCTAAGAGTATATTGGAAGCTCGGAAGCAAATTCAAACACGTCGGTTCACCCCTATTGATATTAAGCTTAGGGAAAATAGGATCAGACGTTTTGATCACGTGCACTGGGAGCCAGTTCGGCCTCAGTTAGAAGGTGTGATCAAATCCAAGTGAAGTAGAGTAAGAGAACTTGAGGAGGTAAAACGTAGTAAGAAAAGACATGTCCTTCCTACGTTAAATCACAAATATGGCATTGGATATAGATTAAAATGGCGGGGCAGAATTCATGTATCGACCCAAGTATTGGGATGAGGCGCTTATGATGATGATGGTGATGATGATGATGATTCGTATATGCCAGTTCAAATTGATCCATCATTGCACATCCACCGCCTCCCTTCCCTAATAAGAGTTCAAAACACATAAAGAACCCCTCGATCACCAAATGCTGGCACAGTAACAGCACTCAAAGAACATAGATTTTCGGCTCTTTTCTCACCGGCTATAATAAAAATTCGTGGCATCTCTCAGACCCATGAACCAGTTGAAGACTTGCTCATCTGGGTTCATTTTGAGGCGGTAAAGATAGCTTCTTGGAATGAGAATAGCGCCTACCTATCTCGGGAAACCAGCTCCAAGTGCTCTTGTAAGCTCCGGTGCGCCCTTCGACGCGATCTACTTATTGTGCTGCTCCTCTCACCAGGACGGGGTCGCGGCGGCGAAGCTCGGCGCCGCGGCGGCGTCCAAGGAAGCCGAAGAGGAGGGTGAGAGCTCGAGAGGGAAGAGAGGACCTCGCGAGGAGGCGGCGGCCGGCGGCGTCGAGAGCAGTGTGGAGGGCGCCGGGCGTCGGAAAAAGCCCCACTTTGGAGATGCTGCGTGTAATGTTTGCCGCACGCAAAAAAAAAGAATTTATTTTCAGGTCAGTTCTGCGGTGTATTAAGCGTTCGAATAGGACGATTGTTGATCAGATATTTCAAAAAAATCCGAAAATTCTTAAGTATCAGTTTGTTTGCAGAATAGCTTAAACCAGAATAAGGAGGAAGGGATTTCTTAACCCAGAATAAGAGGTATTTTAGTTTGGTAAGTAGTTGGTATTCCACCCAGAATAAGTAGAATTGCACTGCGCTATTCCAAGTGATTTGGTATGAATAAGTAGAATAAAGAGTGGAATAAAGAGTTCAAAATATTATATTGATTAATATATATTCATAAATATTAATTAATAGTAATAAATGTTAATTAATATTGATAATATTAATAAATATTATTGTGATTAATACATACTAAACAATATTAATATAGATTATTATGATTAATAAATATTAACTATTATTATTTTGATTAATAAATACTAGCAAACATTAATCATAGTTAATTATTAATATAATTTTTATTATGCTCCATTTAAATAGTATTAAATATTAAAAATGTTAAGTAATAAATGTTAATTATTATTAACAATGTTAATAAATATTATTAATCACCATTAATTCATATTAATAATAAATATTAATTCATAAATATTAATATTAATAAATATTAGTATGATTACTAAATATTATTTAATATTGTTTTGATTAACTAATATTAATTAACATTAATCATAGTTAATTATTAAGATAAATTTATTATGCTCCATTTATTGATAAGAAATTTGAATAACAATTAACGTTAATCATAGTTTATTATTAATTTAAATAGTAATATACTAATTACGAAATATTATTTAATATTTAAATATCAATAAATGTTAAGTAATAGATGTTAACTATTATTAATAGTATTAATAAAATATTATATTGATTAATATATATTCATAAATATTAATTAATATTAATAAATGTTAATTAATATTGATAATATTAATAAATATTATTGTGATTAATACATACTAAACAATATTAATATAGATTATTATGATTAATAAATATTAACTATTATTATTTTGATTAATAAATACTAGCAAACATTAATCATAGTTAATTATTAATATAATTTTTATTATGCTCCATTTCAATAGTATTAAATATTAAAAATGTTAAGTAATAAATGTTAATTATTATTAACAATGTTAATAAATATTATTAATCACCATTAATTCATGTTAATAATAAATATTAATTCATAAATATTAATATTAATAAATATTAGTATGATTACTAAATATTATTTAATATTGTTTTGATTAACTAATATTAATTAACATTAATCATAGTTAATTATTAAGATAAATTTATTATGCTCCATTTATTGATAAGAAATTTGAATAACAATTAACGTTAATCATAGTTTATTATTAATTTAAATAGTAATATACTAATTGCTAAATATTATTTAATATTATTTTGATTAACTAATATTAATTAACATTAATCATATTTAATTATTAAGATAAAATTTTTATGCTCCATTTATTGATAAGAAATTTGAATAACAATTAACGTTAATCATAGTTTATTATTAATTTAAATAGTAATATACTAATTACTAAATATTATTTAATATTATTTTGATTAACTAATATTAATTAACATTAATCATAATTAATTATTAAGATAAAATTTTTACGCTCCATTTATTGATAAGAAATTTGAATAACAATTAACGTTAATCATAGTTTATTAAGAACGTGTAATTCTGCTCCTATTCCACTTAAACCGGGTATAAGGTATTCTACTCTGGGTTAAGCAATACCCTCCGCCAAAGTGGGTTAACCGGTTTAAGTAGAATAAAAAGCTTTATTCCAGGCTTATTCTCTAAACAAAAAATAAAAAGTATTTATATATTATAATGTCCCTGTGTGCAGTGGCAGGGAACATCATAGTGAGTAGAGTAATACTTGTTACAATATCATGCATTGCAATTCAACATAGATTGCTATGCATGGCACAGTCACTGACGGAAGTAGGATTTTTGTCTGATGGGGTCACCTGAATTGAGTACTTGCATGCTAAATTAGAGGGAGGACATCTAGGGATGCAAACGGGTCAGATTCGGTGTAGATCTAAGGTAGATTCATAATCATATCCGTTAAGTTATTGATTTAGAAAAATTATCCGTTAACCATCATATAAGTTAATAATCGGTCAGATAATTAAATCTTAGTATACCATATATATTTGGTCAAAAAAATGTGTATTCTTTACCTTATCCACTATGAATATCGATTTAAAAAAGACAATTCGTTAATTGAGCGATAAACTAATGATCGGTTGAATACTCGAGTTATCGATCAGTTAATATTTGCATCGTTAGGGGAGTAATGAGTTTCACTTAGACTAAACGATTTATTTGAAAGACAGAGGGATGAACATGTGATTGTGCGCAGGGCCATGGGCTAACTAAATAGACTGAGTGACTGGGCTAAGATCTAACGGGGTCCTGTGAGTGGATTAGTAGGGTCTTAGGGCACCATGACCTGGACTGAACTATAGAATTGTAAAACTCCAATGAGGTCCTGGGACCCCACTGCCCAAACACTAGATCCGCCTATAGGCACAACAGCTAACAACTGTCCGATTGGACTCACAGACGGTTGTTGTGCACTCCATCTAAAATATAAGGGGTGATTTGGGGGCATTTTTTAATTTTTTTTTGTTTTCCTTGTCGGATTTTTTAATTTTTTTTGAAACGTCCGATCAAAAATCTGATAGAAAATCCAAGTTGCTCGGGTCGGCCCGACCCGATTGTATATTCTTTTTTCAAAAAAAACATTTTGCACATAAATCGAGGTTTGTGACCATTTATATATATATATATATATATATATATATAATCGAGTTGGGACCGACCTGAACAATCCGAATGTACCGTCGGATTTTTTATCGGACATTCTAAAAGAATTTAAAAAATCCGACAAGAAAACAAAAAAATTTAAAAACGCCTCAAACCGCCTCCTAAATTGTTGCACAACAGCCGTCCGATCTGGTCCAATCGGACAGCTGTTGTGCCATGCATTGCGATCCATGTTGATTGCAATGCATGGCATTGCAGCTAAGGGTGTTCACTATTCGGTTCAAACCGAAAAACCAGATCGAACCAGTCAATTCAGTTCGGTTTGGTTCGGTTTGAATTTCTGAAATTTTCGGTTTGGTTTGAAATCAAACCGAATTAAGAAATTTGGTTTGGTTTGGTTTCTCTTGTTCATAAACAAAACCAACCCGAATAAACCGAATTACGTTAAAAGGGTGTAATATAAATTTTAAATTCCTAGATTAAGTGTGAGTTTATGTAAATTATAAGATATAAAATTTTAAATTATTTTCAAATAATACTTTTTAGATCGTAATCTTATACAAAAAAAGTGTTAAGTCCTTAATAAAATAAGATGTTTAACTATAATAGTCCATTTCGTGACTTAAACCTCCAAATATTTTTTAAATAATATTTTAAATAACTATTTAAAAAATAATAATGTTGAAGTAAATTATTTAATCATAATGGCCCATTATAAGGCCCAAACCGCAAACCAAACCGAATTATTTCGGTTTAGTTTGGTTCGGTTTCAAACTATTACGGTTTGGTTTGGTTCGGTTTGACTCTCTACTTCAATTTGATTTGGTTTCTAAAATTTTGCCCTCAAACCAAACCAAACCAAACCGTGAACACCCCTAATTGCAGCAAGTATTACTCTAGTAAGTATAACTCAGACGCTGCAAGGCCCGTTATCCATTTGTGTTGGGTTAGTTTTTGGTGGGCCAGTTTTGGGCTGGCCGATCCCTAATTCGGGCTGCACTTTCTAGCCCGAGCCCAAGCCAACCGACCTCAGCTCAACCCGTCATGATCAAAATCTAACCAGGGCACCGCCATGCCCAAGGCTTCCGATCTTGATATTTGGATAATTGATAAAAAGAATTACCATAAAAAACTGAACATTCCGGTGATCAGATCGCTTAAGCAAAGGACAACATCATCATGCGTGAATCTGACAGCTCAAATTGCATAAGTAAAATTCTAACGGCTGCCTGCATGCAGCATGGTGGTTGGTGAACGATGCAGCTAGTCCTATTCAAATTGAACTGGGTTGAGTTGAGTTGCGGGCTGGTGCAGCCAGTGGGTGGCAGAGATTACCTCTCCATCGTCCTATTTAGTGTTAATCCTATTTTTCGATTAAGGAGTTGTATGAAAACATAAAGATTTTCGGATTCAAATGACAAAATCAATGGTTTCCAAACAATGAAAAAAAAATGATTTCGGTCTATGATCAGTTTTTGATGAAAAACAAAGCAAGATATTTCTTTGTAAAATAATGGATCTTCGTTTTAGGCTAGGTTTTGAAACTTCGATCTGAGGGAAAGTAATCTAATTATTCTAAACAAAAAGAATCTGACGACTGTAGTACATTTCAGTGCTTCACGTTCGTCGAATGACGCTTAGGCGTTCAATTGCATCAAAATATTTAAAGAGTACAGCATGTTGCACCGTCAGGAGCTATTACGTCTTTTGATAGTGTTTTTATTAAAAAAAAATTTCAAATTTTTTTTTCCTATAGGATTGACCAAAAAAAAATTGAAATAAAAGTTAAAATGTGTACAAATAAGAAACAGATGAGGAAACACTGTATCATATTCCAATGATAGGTTGAATGGCGTTACTGACCACGAGACCATGTCAAAATTTAGCTACGCAACGCTGTGTTGTCACCGGATTCTGTTACCAGGGTTTAGACAGGTTTTGGAATTGGGATTAGTCGGATTGCACTCAAGGTAGGACGGCCACGTTGTGACAACAGTATTTCTTAAGAGGACATTTGTCACCATCTCAAAGGGATACCCATCGTTTCATGCTTAGTTTTGCTTTTAAAAGTCATTTGTTGGGATTACTTTAGATCCTTTTTTTAAAATACCCTAATGATAAGGTAACTCATGAATAAATCTCTATCCGACATGATGAGCCCGAGAGAACTTTATTTAAAATGTTGGGAAATACTTTCGGCAAAGTCTACCGATGATAGTTGCAGTTGTAATTTTTTGAGATATTGCACCCTATATTTATCTAAACAATTTACGGGTGCGATGGAAAAGCAATCTAAAGTGTTAGGGGTTGGAGGGAAGCGACAAGGAAGAAGGAAGGATTAGATGATTAGCCAGCATCTTGATTAGTATCATTTGATCTCCCCAAAAGAGGGCTCGGATACAAAGATTTTCGGCAGATAGTATGCTCTTCGCATCAATCTTTTTTAGAACATAAGGGGAGCTGCCTTCCATTAAAACTTAAACTAGTACAAAGCTAACCGGGGAGACCAATGAACAAAACCCAGAAAAGAAGAGGAGAGTACATGGCAGAGCCATTTAGGCAAAAGTATCACTTGCTGCACAGATCTCAGTACCTCATTGAGGGTCAGTGCACTAGATATTTTTTAAATCCTAAGATGTCCTACACACCCTAAGGGCCGATCTGTAATTAGACGATCCAAAAAATATGAAAAATCATAAAATGGTGATGGACTCAGACAATTTTTACTATTCACTGAGACTCAATTTTTCATTTTCAGATTTTTTAAATCATCCAAAAGGCCCGTACAAACGTGTAGAACATCTCAAGACCCATTTAAAAAAGTTCTAAAAATAAGAAAAATATATTCACTGTATTGCGTGCAGCAAGTGTGACATTTTAGGCAAAGGAATTCGGCGGATGGCACCGACCCAAACATTTAAGTACAAGATAGCGCAGAAAACACAGTGGGCAAAGTTCAAAAACATTGTGACCAGAGGATGTCGGGGAAGGCATCGGAAATTTGCTGGAGAAATAAAATTAGCAGAGAAGAAGATGGTCGGCTTCTATAGAACGCAGGCGAAAGATGCCGGAAAATGCTGCAACGATGACGAAGCATCTGGAGGAGGCGGCTCGAAGAGCGTATGCCCACAGTGGGCATACAAGAATAGCTAGGATTTTCGAGCGCCACCACCAAACTCCCGAGTCCCAGGAGGGGATCTAGATAGAATCATCATGAGATCGCTGAAGTTTCCAATAGATGCCGGTGACGACATCAACAACAATCCTGAAAGTGGAAGGAAGCACAGTAGCCCGCCGACCCAAACACCCTAAGAGAGCACATCAATCACACTGTCCGTAGGATAACTTACTTTGATCACGGTCCTCAAGTACGAAACATCGTCCGTTTAGATGATATAAAATCACTGACTTGTACAGAAATATTTAAAAAAACTACTGGAATTACTCGAACTTTGACACCCGCTCAACGACATGAATTAATCAAGTCTGTTCTTCCTTCAAAAATGATACCACCAGCGTTTCATCTCATTATATGTCCCATCAGCGCACAATTCCCGCAAGCGTACTAGTCTTCACGACTTCTTTCTGAATAAAAGCATTCTAAAAGTTTCCTATTTGGCTGTGATCAGCAATTTTACAGCAGCATTGACAAATAATAATAGAGCTGGAAGAATTTCTCCCCCAAATGTTTGTGCTTAACACGACTACTCTCGGAATACGAAATACAGAGGTGGCTCGTCTCACGGTGGATTTTATATTCACATACAAAAGGGAACCTTAACCCTCCTTCAAGAACTCAGCTTACATGCTGCCTCTCTGCACGGACAACTCTTGCAATGTCTGACGATTAATCATATGATCGGTTTGAAAAAATCATCCTATGCCGTGATACATTGACAACAATTAAGAGTGCTCAATTGACTAGGAAAGAACAGAACGGCCGCAGGACGGAGAAGAGACCCCACCTCTCTCTCTATCTATATCTCTCTCTCTGACTCTCCCTCTCTCCCCTCTCTCTATAGCATCAAAATTTAAGCTTCTGGCCATCGTTGCAGCAGAAGCAACTTACACCTGGCAGAATGCACCAAATCTAAGAGGGTGGACATGTCGCCTGGGAACATCATAGCACCGCATGAGCTCTTCCATAGTATCTATTAATGAATGGCGACTGCACAACAGCCAAAAGACATGTTCTTCAGTAGAAAAAAAATGGGAGGCCAGAAATATAGCAAAAGCATCCTTTCGAGCTCCAGAGCTCCAAAGTTCGAGTTTTCAGTTATTCACAGTCAGCAGCACAAAACAATACTAAGGTAATCGACAAGGATTTGCACCTTCACTTGGCTTATGTCGGGAGTATTTGGCGTCTGTACAGGATAAAACTTGTAGAAACGCATGCTTTCGAATGCAGACTTTGTCTGTTCATCCATCTCTTCAATAGCTTTTCGCCGAGCCTCCTTTGCCTGCGCATATAGCAACAAGGGTGAACGCTAAAAACAAACACTAGTGCTAATTTGCAAATCAGATTGCCTATGCATATAGCATCACGGGTGAATGCTAAAACAAACACTTAGTGCATATTTGCAAGTCAGGTTGGAATGCCCCACAAAATTGTCAAGAGCTGAAAGAGTCACTAAGCAAGAACAGAAAGATGGGCTTTCTCCTCGTAGAATGGATGTTCTAATGTTAAGGAAATTAGTTCCAATGAAATGATCAGTGAGTATGATACCTGCCGTTGAGATTTTTTCCTCTCTCTGACCTGCTCCTTCACAAATTGCTGAACCAAAAAGCCAAGATTTACTAATTAAATAATGAAAGTGGAAGACAAGCAAGAAAGCATGTCTTTCATGAGTGAAAGGTACCTTAAAGGCATCCTTTTGGTCCTCTGGTAATACTTCTTCGTTAACAACTCCATCTGTAAATTCCTGGACATTAATGGACAGACTTTTTATAAGTTTAGATCACACAGACAATTCAAGAACATATATAAACAAGATTACATATTCCCGGTTAAACTTTCATCATCAAATTTATTTATTCAACAAATAAGGCATAAAACATAACTGAGATAGTTTATAAAGCATCTTCACCAGATGCTCCTCAGAGCATTATCATAGCAGTCAAGCACATTATCAAAATATAACAAATAAAGAAAAGCACTTGAAACACTGCTCTAATTACAATGCTAAAAGAAAGGTGGCAAAAGTTAAACATATCAGTACCTCAAGCTCATCCAGTTCATAGTCAAAATCACGGACAATCTGCACATATCCCAACATCAAGCAGTGAAGAGTTAATATCAAACATCATTTCAAACAAACATAAGACAACTAATGACAATGACTGAAGTAAGGAGTTCATAGTAAACATCATTATAAACAAACATGTATCTTGGGCTAATCTAGAAAGGACATGACCATTATGATGTGGATTATGGATATAGACTAGATCAAGGAAAAATAGACCAATCTAACACAGTTTTTAACTTCTTTTTCTGCCAGCCCATGCAATGGGCAAGTATTTAAATATCCCAATAAACAGGGAGAGTGAATTTCCGAGCTTAATATTTACATATCCCTGTAAACAGGGAGAGCTCCCGGGCTTAGCAATTACCCTGAAGAGGAGATTTTTCCGCACAAGTGCAATGAATGTGCCTACACGGGCAACTATCCCAGGCCAGGGGGTTCCACCATAAAGAACCCCGCAGATCACACGGGGGCATAGGGCATAGGCTCTTATGAGCCTAAGCCTAAGCATGGTTGTCAGTATCGGCCGATACCGATATGTATCGGTATCGGCCCTGCCCGGTACCAATACTGGGGGGGTATCAATACCGCTCTTAATAATTAAGAAAAAAATAATAATAATCTTTATTGGCCGGTACCGGCCGATACCGATACCGATACATATTAGTATCAGTACCTCCGATACCGGCACTGCCATCCTTGAGCCCGAGGGATAAATCCCCCTCCCACACACCGGAGAGGGATTTGATACCTAGATTCCGCATGGGGAGAGGCCCTCATGCCCCTTGGCAAACCCATTGACAACACCTTTTTTCGTTCTCACCAAATCTAAAGTCCATTCAGATAATCACTTTCAGAGGGATAAGATAACATGCAGGGTCCCACATGCTTTCCCCTCCTACATATAAGTGGATCGAGGAAAGAAAAATGGCAAAAGCTTATATCACAGACAAAATTGAAAATAATAATCAACACCCCAATACATGTTTAAGGCTTTACCGGTGGATCAGAAGGATATATTATTGAAACAACTGTATCCTCTTCATCTTCATCCTCCTTCAGAGGATTGTAGAAATCTGTGGGAAGTAGCAGAAAGTCTTTTTTCAAATAATGCACAGATTATATCAAGCTATAGTAAAAATTCAACGCCTTTCAAAATGACAATTAAGCAGATTATCTTGTAAAAAAGACAGTACTGTGTCAAAATTTTCAAAAAGAAAACAGGGATGCACAACCAAAGGATATCACAACACCTAGATCTAGAATGAATATGGGAAGTCACATCATGCATTTTACAATAAATAAAAGAGCAGACAACAAGAATTGGGAACTATGCACAACCAGCATACTTGCCAGATAAATAAGTCCAAAACAGACATTAAGCTTCCAAGTTGACATGATTATCCCTGTGAAAGCACCCACAAGTTGCTTGTCTCCAAACATGGCCTTTCAACCAACTATTTTTCATGCTCGCACTGCCCTGAATGATGAACCTTAAAGCAAGCCCTCAAAGTCTAAGCCTAAGGAAGTTAAATTGACCATTATTTCCTCCTGCACCCCTTGACTGAAGCTTGATTGTAGGCAGGTCAAAAGGAAAATGACAAATGCCTTTGTAATCACAAAAAAATGATTGCAGACTCCTAAAGCTCATTTCAGCTGTGTAAGATCTCTTAAGCTGAACTAGGCAAAAGCTCAGAAAACAGATATAAAAGACAATGTGATTGATCAGGATCAGACAGCACCAAGTGTCACAATCATAATGCCAACCTCATCAAACATTAGGATGAGCATAGCTCTAAAGTTTGCACCTTTATTCCAACTACACTTCACTTCTACGCAGCATAATGTGAAGATCAATTTTCTCCATAGATATTATGCTTTAGCCATTACTTGAAGCTCTATCCAAATTCAGTATATCAACATCTGTTAAGGGTCTTGAGTTTTCAAAGTAAAGATTAAAGAACATTTTCACTTTTTCCTCTTGTTTTAGTGATCTTCCTGAACAATTTATATGGTTTTACTTGTGCGCCATAAACTCGATTGAAATCCGCATAGCATATTGAAGATACCTTCAAAAGACAATGTTTTAAAGATCTTAAACAAAAGCAGAAGCCAAAACAGTCCAAAAACAATCAAAAGCATGATTCTAGTTGTTGACAGTTATTGACTTTAGTCTACATGCGAAAAATGGCCCCAAAAAACAAAATATTTCCTTTGAGTTGGACAAGATTAAGACACTAGAAATTAAGGCAAAAGCTTTAAAGCTTACAGAGAAGAAGCAAAGCCAGAAAAGCAATGATGGAATGCATCTGCAGAGCTTTTTTATCACGCAAAAAAGGTAATTCAGAAGGCAACATACAATCTTCTGTTGAGAAACTTGAAAAAAATAAATAAATAAAATGACTAGCAGCATAAATGATTAGATGTAGTAGAGCAAAACGATCAATTCAAAAAACAAAGTAGAAAGTGCCCCATCCTGTTTTCTGACCGGGATGGGTATCCTGACCAATTCCAGCTGGGATGCAACAGGATTTACAATTATCCTTGCAGCTACAGATAGATTTTTCTTACAAAAAAATTATTTGTCACGCTTGTAAAATATTTGTCACGTCAAAAAATCTGTACACAGATACATAGAGATGACAAATATTTTCTAGGCACGACAAATGCTTTGTGGGCGTGACAAATATTATTTGCCACGTCCACGAACTACTGCAGGAAAAGGTTAAAGGTTATAAAAGGATAAGTGACGGAATCAATACTTTATTCCTGCAACTTCTCTACTCTTCATTTCTAGCATATAGCCTTTCAAGATTACGGTGCGACAAGATTGACAATTATCCTTCCACCTACAGGTAGACTTTTGTCCAGAAAAAAAAAACTACTGTAAGAAAAAGGTTATAAAAGGCTAAGTGATGGGGTCACAGAATATTTCATTTCACCCGTCTTCTCTACTCTTCATCTTCTAGCATATAGCCTTCCAAGATTATCAAAACATGCGACTTACTACTATAGATTCCTAGGAATATAGCCTTCCTAGGGGAACTTTCCCTTGACCCATAAAGAACACATGAAACCACACTAGTAATAACTACCTTTCTTAGAAAATGTGGAAGTCAAAATCACGTGGGAGTATACACTTAACAGCAATTTTAAGGAGTAAACACTTACAGCAATTTTAAGATGCAAATTAAGTATAATTCCAAACAAATAGCAGAGAAAATTACCACTCAGACAAACTTACAAGGGAGGCAATATTCATATTGCTTGATACGCTCATCCTTTAGGTGTTTTAGAGCAGACCTGAATAAAACAATTGCAGCTTTGGTGACAAGAGTATACATAAAAGTAAACATTAAGCATATGTTAGACGATGATGATTAATCAAAATGTTCACAAACACTAGGAGTATGAATGCATAAAATCTGAATCACTGTGCAATTACGATGAAGAGAACTCAATTATATGAAGCCAAAATCATTTGAAATTGAAAATAAGAATGTCGAATAGAAAAATTAATATTGGTTCAGGTTGCTCCATATTCCAAAACCAACAATATCAAATCAACAATTGCATCAGCCAATCCTTCAAACGATGACAAAAAACATGACTAACAGAAGCCGATTAACAACTGTTTGACTAATGCGTAGTAATAGACACAAATATTCAAGTGGTTGTAGTGCATGGTTTTAAAAACCAGGTTAGGAATCAGCACTGAAATAGCCACTCAAATTCCAGACAATTCAGGTTTGAACCAACCATTTCTCAGATATGTCAACAGTTTGGATATTTTTTACCTGGTTCACAGCTGCTTAAGGCCAGTTTGGATGTTTCTGATCCAGTTCGTCCAGTTTAGGCCAGTTTATAGTTGGTTTAATATAGTCTATTATTTGTACATAAAAACAGACGTTCAGATCCTAGGACTGGAAGAACCAGACTGGTTCTGACACATTTTTGCCATTTTTAGAAGCCAGTTTTCTTTTGGGAGCAGTAACCAAGCCTTCAAAGAAATAAGAAAAATTACTCCGAGAAAGAGGAACTTACGTGTCATAGGATCAAAAAGAAAGGCTAAAGTAGACATATTTCACCCTAGTCATTGAGTTAAACAAGAGCACAAGATAGTAATTGTATGGAAATACAATCAAAGCAGCACCTGAAATGCTTCAACAAGGAAGCATCAACCCCCCCCCCCTCTTTCCCCAAAGAGAAAGAAAAAAAAACAAGAAAGACAACAAAGTGACAGACTAGGAAAACCATCTCTGCTTTCAAATGGGAATAACTGATGGGTCCAATAATTGTGCTTCAGATGTGTTGTATACAAGAGAGGAAGGACATCTTGTTCCAAATAGCAATAAACATATGGCTTACATAGAATTTATGTTTCCCTCTTGATGAATGTATATATATTTTTACAGAATAAGCATGCACGCTTACCTTCATCCAAATGAATATTTTGCACCTTTCAAACCAATAAATGACATCAAAAGGGCCAAGAATTGAGTTGTAAATGACTCAAGCTAGAAGAGGATCACAATATTGATCTCATCTTCAAACCAATAGTGGGTGATATAAGCCTCAGGGGTAATCCCATTAAATGGGACAAATATCCACTCCATACACATTGTTCATTTACACCAAATTCAGGAACCACATAATGTTAGATCCATTTCCACAATAACAATACGGAAAACCCCAGACAACCCAATTCTACTAAAAAGTATTATAGCTATCTATCATCCCATGTTGATTTTCTATGTGACAGAGACTGAATCAGCCTACATTGAGAAATCATATTAGAAAATACCTCAACCGTTAGGGCCATTAATATGAGCTCCCTCCCTCCCTCTCCTTTTGTAAGTTACAAGCTCTAGCAGAAGCTGGAAAGCACTAAAAGAAGTCATTGTGTGCCCCCTCTTCTTCTCAGTTAGAGTTCATTTTCTATTTTAAGAACCGATTGTCCCCCATATATTCAAACTTGGTACAAGATTGAAGAGTTATTTCTTGTTAATTATATGTTAGTGCGATGCAATGCTAGTATCCTCTCATATCAGTTCTGACGTTTGACAAATGCTCATGTCCTTACCCTCCCACCATCACACATGCAAGGATAGCACTTAGGTTGTTGTGTAAGAGCCTAGGCATCCACTTCGGTTGCCACCTTAACAACAATTAAACGTAGTTGGGGAACTTACACAAGTCGCTTGTACATAAAATGGTATTCATTGATCTCTATTCTTCCCCCACAAGATAATTTCTATCAAATTTCAACACTTAGGGACACAAAATAACATCATACACAGCAGTTTGACCAACACAGCTACATGTAAAATATTGCCCAACCTGGGAAACATTAGAAAATACATATCAACCACTTCTCCACCTAGACGAGTACCGTGTAACAGGCTACACTGTTTGGCACTTCCAAGAGGGCAGGAAGGAAAAAAACCTCTTGGCAAAAGGAGTCACTTTTCCCTTATCACGGGATTTTGTTTTACACTTGTTAGCAGTATACCATGTTTTTTTATACTTTCGTACTTGCATTTCCTCTTTCTTATGTCCCTCACTTGCATTTACTGTGTCCACATGCACGGAATTGGATCATTCATAACATCTTAAAATCCAACATAAGCACAACCTGTACATGCACCCATCACACGAAGATCAACACTCACTCCCCACCCACAAACTGTGCACAGACCAGGAAATTGAAGCAGGCATCCACATGCATATGGACATGACTCCAAGTGCCTTAACCACTCACACAGCCTCTAATTCGTAAGACTGATTCATTCATCATACATGCACGCCACCCTGCATCACCACCGAATTTATCCTACAATATACATGTTTAACACGCTCTTTGCTGGTCTAACATCTTCGATAAGATATATCCCTTTTCTGGATCCAAGCTTTCCTGCAGTTGTTAGCATTTGAAAGCGGGCACAGTTCTCAAATAGAGGGGATCTCGACCCTTGATGCTGATTCTGCTGGATTCCCAAAAAAAAAAGTGGTATAATACCAGCAGAATTGGTGGCATGATAGGTAAGCACAGTCGTCAAGGAAGTCATAGTGCAAACAAACAGAACCCTAAAGTAGTGAGTGCCATTTTCATCAGGGAAAGCCAGCCACTTTTGACAAAGTTATACCTAAAGCATTAAACGGCAACTCCAATTAACATCTGCAAAAGGATTTGGGGGAAGGAATACTCATATCCAACAGAATACCATGCATTTTGCCCTCTTTTCAATAGATAACATAAGTCTATAAAGAATGTATATGATGAATGTGAACCTCCTCGGTGATTTTGCATAGGGATTTTTCTGAGCATCCTTTCTACACAATATGCACATCCCCTCTTTCTTTATTAATACATACGCATGGTATATAATGAATGTGCATGACCATAGTTGCCAGGAAACCTTTTTACACCTTAAAATATATGAAATTTTGCTTCCCATTTCACTCATTTGTTTTCACTTCCCCTGAATTGTTTGCTTTGACAATAGCATAGATGCTTTCAAATGGACAAAGCAAGCTTGAGACCTAATTTTAGAGGCATTACGTTTGTAAGCTTGTGTTAATGTTTTTCCATGCGATTTATTACTGTATATTTAAGCATTAGCGCTAATAATGATGGATTGTCTGTTTGATACTTGATACATAGGCTGTGAAGCCACATACTGGCCTAATGGCATTGTTGAATGGGAAAATGAAAAAAATCACTGGAATAAACATTGAGAAAGCAATTGCACTGTCCACTATCTATCTCAAGTTTGTAATTTTGGCAAATGACACAATGATCAATTGTTGATCTTCTGTTTCTAATTTAGTATATTGTACATCTGAATGCAAACATACAAATTTACTAAGTTCAGAAATAATAAACTCCACAGTAAACACAAATCACCCAGTAGATGTACATCCCGTAGAAACCTATAGCTAACAATTAGAAAAGAAAAACAGAACAAACTGTTGGCACTTAAAAGAGCACACTTGCAAAATCACAGAAGTGAAGAATGCATTTTAGTACCTTCTCTGGACGCAGCCCATGGTAAAAATCTGAGTCTTCAACCTATCTACCTGACTCAGCCTGTTAATCAACCACAACAATTAGCAATGGATGCCTAAGGACAAAAAATTGTATAAAGTAATCAAGAATATCAGAAGCTACCTATTCTCCAACGGAATATATGGCACCCAAGCCAACTTCATGGTTTTCATGGGTATTATTTCTTCCTCTACTCTTTGAATAGACTTTATGCCTACCTTGTCAGAAGGTGGAAATGGAGAAACCACCTGCCCAAATAGAAAATGAATAGGTAAACAGCTGGGAAAAAGAATAAATACAAGCACGCATCTCTTGAGCAATAAAATCAAACACCCTTATTCCATCCCACATAAAGGGCATTTGATCATGTGCTAATTTGCATATGTTGTCCAATGCAGCTTGAGAATCAAAACTGTGCATTTCAATGAGTGCATGTGGGTGCAAAAAGAAAAGTTTGTATGTGCAAATATACAGACATAAGGTAGAAAGCAAGCATAATACACAACCATGTGCTAATAAAATGATGATTAGGGTACAAATTAGAGCCTGTGATACAGAGGGCAAAGAATTAATCAAGGTTGTTTATACCCTATTTAGCAATGTAGGAAGAATCAGGGATCGGGCACTGATCAGCCCAGTGCAAAGTGATCAGATAGGCCACTTGGATCTGATCCGGACTGATCCCAGGCAGATCCGGACCATCCCCCAATTTATTTTTTGAAAAAAAAAAAAGTCTGGTCCCAGTCTGATCCAGTCCATTCATGGACCAATCCCAACCAATTCCTGCCCAGATTGGTGGATCGGGATCGGACCGGTTCAGGTCAAAACCGATCGGATCAGCCGATCTGTGCCGATCCTGTCTTCCTTGCTATTTAGATCTAAATCTGGTGTGCATATCATTAATATCTTTTAGGTTAATTTCATGTTAACCATCCTTCCATGCAAATTATCAACTATGCCACTCTTAGGTACACAATATCATATATATCAATGTCACAACAACATACTATCAAAAATGCGATTAAAGTTAATGATCATTTACCACTGTCAGCATACACCAAGAATATTCTCCATAATCGTTAAAACATAACAGCAAATGATGGACAGAGGAGTAGATGACTAAAATACCCTCTTAGAGAGAGAGAGAGAGAGAGAGAGAGATGCTGCCATCTTCCTCTGAGCACCTTGCTGTCGGAGACCGCCACAAGAGCAAAGAGAAGGAGCTTCCTATTCACCTTTTTCTCCTCAGTTGCAACACCCTGCCCACATCAGGCTCCCCCTCCACCAACCACCGTTGGTTCCTAAACACACTGCAAGCAGAGCCGACCATCTCGCCGATGCTCCCTGGCTACCCCCAAGTCCCTCAATCTGTCGGAAGTGTGGAAGAAGCCAGAAGAACCCCTTCGAAGGGCGATTAACAGAACCCTACACTCTCTTGCAACCTCCAAGTCCCGCGATCCGTAGGGAGTGTTGGAGAAGCTAGAAGAACCCCTTCGAAGGGAAATTGCCAGAACCCTAGGAGAGCTTTCCGACATTTCTTCTCCGAAGAGACCATCAAGGAGCTCTCCGTGCCTACGGTCTCTTCTTTGGCGATCCAAAACTCCTCCTCCTTCACATCATTTCGTCCACTGACTCCCCCTCCTTGGTAGCATCAGGTCAAACACTAAACCAGGTGCGGCACTTGCCGCCGCAGCCACAGCATCATGCTGCATACCCACGCCACACACGGCTGCCATCTAGTCTAGGAGGGCCAATGCCGACTCTCTCAAAAAGATCGCCCAGCCTCAGGACTCAACAGAGGACAAACTTCTTGAAGGAAGTGCGAATTTGATGGGTAAGGAGGGGGGCCTTACAACGACACCCACCTTGGTGGAGAATTGTCTGTAGAGTCCGATGAGGATCAAAGGTTTCAAATTCTACTTCAACACCACCACCATCATCACCATCACCATCGTCTTCGTCCTCATACCAAAGACGAAGACATCCTAGCAAGGGAAGAGGATGCTATTGGGCGGACACCTCCTGATGATGGTTTGTGGAAGGATAGAGGGATGGATGAAGGACCCCAGGCATAGAACCTTCCAACAACCGTGTAAAGGTCTAGCTTGGAAGCCACAAGGATTAGGGTCTGGTCCTCTTCGTCCTCTTCCCCTCTTTGTTCCTACTTGGCAGCAATCTAAGGTTAGGGTCTAGTTGGGGGAACAATGTTTAACCAAGGGGTATAAGAGCCTTTACCCACCTTGCTTAAGTTTTTTAATCAACTTGGTTGGGTCAAGGAGACATATGTAATGGCAATGGTAGCTTTGATGCTATGTTCTTATAAAGATGGTATATATGATATTGTGCAATTAAGAGTGGTATATTTAATATTTTGCAATGGTTGCTATGAAAAATTAACCCGTGTATTTTCTATAATGTGTGCATTTTTTACCATGAAAAACACAATTCATTTTCTCTATCCCTTCATCGTCTTTTATTCTTTCAAAGAATTAAACATTTTTCCTTTTTTTCTGAATATGCATCACAACCATGCATTTTTAATTCTTTTCTCATGTTAATTATTTATACATGCACATCGATAGTTATGTATATTATGTCTTTAAAATGCCTGGGCAAAGTGAGTTGCCTAACCCCAATAATGCCTACTGACTAGGCAGTAAGATGGGTGCCTCAATTCCAAGACAGTTATGTTTATTTAATACCTTATTTCTTAAATTTCTTATACATGCCCTCTGCTATTTGATAATGATATTAACTATAGACATCTCACATTTACTTATATAAGCGTCACAAAAAATTGACTGAATTATAAATCTTAATTTGATGTAAGTCAATGATTACGCTTTGAAGAATAATATAACATCAAAAAAAAAAAACTACTATGCCACTGTCTACAACTACAAGAGGTTCCTCTCCAAAGCCCTGTGTCTATTTGATGGGGATCCAGGAACGGCTGGAATGGGGTCAAAGGCCCAATGTGCAGTTTAGTTGGCCCATTAGGGGTCCATTTGGAGTCTTTTAATTTATATGTAATTTTCCCATGTTTTTTTAGTTATTTTCGGAGTCCTAGGGGTAGTTTAGTAATTTTCATATTAGGGTTTCTTTGAAGAGTCTATATATTGTCATGTATCCCCTCGTGGGAAAGCATTGAAGAAGAATTTTGAAATGAAGAGCCGCCGTTGCGTGTTTTCTCCCGAGACGGGACGGGAACCCTAGCCTTCTTCTCCTCCAACCCCTCTCTTCTCTCTACTTCCGGTCTACCCCCTCTCCTGTCCCGCATCAACTTGGTATCAGAGCCAGATTTTTGTTGGGTTATTCTCATGACCCAACGTTCATGAGAAGAAGAAAACTTTTCTGAGTTTACAACTTCTAAGTTGTGTGAGTGTCCCCTCTGAGAAGGAGATCGTCGAGAAGGAGAGGGGTGAGATGCACCTGGGGTGAGAAGCCCCTTACCCCACCCTGCACCACCATCACCCTCCCCTTTCCCTTGCTTAGACACTCTCCTTCTTATGTCAAGAACACATGCCCCGTCCCTCCCTCTTCCTCATCTCCAATTCCTTCCCCATCAAACCTGTCTGTCCAGCAACAAAAAGACAAAGTTGCAGCAGGGTGGAGGTCAGTTGGATCTCTTCTCCATCAACATCAACATCACCATCTGCAACAGCACAAGAAGGAGGCGACCTCCCTTTTCTCCGTTCCCTCTTTCTCCCACTTTCTCGGTTTCTCCGGCCAATAGAAAAGACAGAAGAAAGAAGTGGAAGGAAAGGCCGGTGAGGAGGATCGGCACCTCTGTTGCCGCTGCTCCCGTCGCCAGAGTCCTCCGGCGCCGCCCTTGGCCTCTGACGGTGCCACTGCCTCGCTCCACAGGCTCGTCCGCCGCTGCCGCCGCCTTAACTGCAGCTCTCCCGCGAAGCCATCGCCACCGTTGCCTTCTCTCGCTGCCATCGACGGGTCCCGCCGGCGCCGGCACCGTCGCTGCCCCTCCCCGCCGTCGCCGCTGCGCTCACTCCCGCCCACCTCCCCTTCGTGCACTGTCGTCCGGTTAGGGTTTGGAGGGCTTGGAGAAGAAACCCCATTTGGATCGGGCCCGACTTGTTCAAGCCAACCGGATCCAGACCGGTTCGGCTAGCCTGGGTATTTGAAGCCTTCAAGATCCGAACCGGTTCAGCCACACCAAGGTGGTCCGAGCCAAGTCCAACCTGGTGCGAGCCACCTGCGATCAGGTCCAAGCCATGATCTAGCCGTGGTCCGAGCCATCTGCAGTGAGCCAGCAAACTGGGGACTGGTTAGAGGTCTGCTACAGTGCACAGGAGGTGCATTAAGGGTCCTGCTGCACCGCCATCGCCGAAAATTGTCTGTGCTCCGATTTACGTGCCGCTAGCGCCGTTGGGATCGTCTCAGCGAGGCCGACCTCGTTGCACATCCGATCTTTCAGCAGTGTCTCGTTTTGCGTGCCGCACTTGCACGCTTTACGAGGACACTCGGGCGCGCCGTTCGAGATCTTTCCGGACTCCGATTGGTGCACCGTTCGCGCCATTGGATCCGTCTCGACAAGGCCAACTCGGATCCAGTGTGCTGTTCCCAGATTTGCCTCGTTTTGCATGCCACTTCTGCACGCATACCGAGGACCCCCGATCGTGCATCCCAAGGCCAATCCAAGTTGCCTCGATTTGCGTGCCAGCATCCCAGCGCACAGATTTCGCAGCAACTAGTACCCGCTTACCTCGTTTTGCGTGCCACTTTTTGCACGCATATCGAGGATGATGATTTGAGCTCCGATTCTTGTGCCGATCGTATCGTTGGCATCCTTGCAGTGAGGCGGACCTCGTCCATCATTTCTTTGGCCAGTGGTACGTTTTATCATCGTGGATTTTAGTTTTGAGGTAGAGCTACCCAATTCCGTGAAAACTCGGGTGTATCTTGAGGCAACGTCGTTCGGCAACGTCATTTCACAATCTATTGTGGATTCTATCTCCCACACGGACTACGTAAGGGTCTCTAGAAATCAAGTCTATGTGCCATTTTTCCATCTCTTAAGGAGCAACAGTACTTCCCGAGCCGTCAGGTATTATGATGATGCATGGTGCAAAATTATACCTAATGGCTCGTATATCGGTTTGGGTAGAGAATGGATAGACGAGCGGCAAGTTGTGATTGATCATACTGGACGAGATTGTCTAATACACCCTGAGGAATACCAGGCTCCATTTCTTATTCCCAATGCCACTTACCAGGATCGAGAGAGGTTTCAACAAGCAGATGATTGGGAGCGTGAGAAGTCCGAGATGAGGAGTGAACTTCAGAAGATTTCTGCCATGCTTGCCAAGCTGACCAAGCCAAAAGATGTTGTCTATGAGGCCGACCAAACGATGCTTAAGGAGTATGAAAATCAAATGAAGGAGGTGCACTATGTGGCCGATCCAGTCCTAGAAGATGAATATTTGGGGGAGGTCGAATCAGTGACGCCTATAGCAGATAATGACCTCTTCCCCACTAAAGGGAATGGGCCGAAGACAGAACCGCTACTGGAAGATGTAGTCGATCAGCCGAAGGTCGTTAAAGATGTCATTAGTTTGCATGATTTTGACCACATATGGAGCGACGTCGAGACACAATTTTCTCCTCAGGTTGGAGCATTCATGTGCGCGATGGTTCATGGGTCATCGGTGTTGTTTTCCGAGCATGCTACCATCATTCCCCCATGGATATTGACTCATTTTAAAATTCGAGGACGAATTTTTTTGAACCAGGGGAGAATGATGGGGATCCAGGAACGGCTGGAATGGGGTCAAAGGCCCAATGTGCAGTTTAGTTGGCCCATTAGGGGTCCATTTGGAGTCTTTTAATTTATATGTAATTTTCCCATGTTTTTTTAGTTATTTTCGGAGTCCTAGGGGTAGTTTAGTAATTTTCATATTAGGGTTTCTTTGAAGAGTCTATATATTGTCATGTATCCCCTCGTGGGAAAGCATTGAAGAAGAATTTTGAGATGAAGAGCCGCCGTTGCGTGTTTTCTCCCGAGACGGGACGGGAACCCTAGCCTTCTTCTCCTCCAACCCCTCTCTTCTCTCTACTTCCGGTCTACCCCCTCTCCTGTCCCGCATCACTATTGCTAGTTGTGGTTTTTATGGAGGAGGGAGATCTCCACATAGCTGCAGTCCCTGCTGGTTGGTACAGTAGGGAAGACGAAGAAAAAGAGCCATGTGCTAGGCAGAGTTGAAACAAACCAGCAATCCCGGCCCTCATGGTCATGCCACATGAATAAGATTCATTTACACAAAAGACAATTTACGAAGCATGTATGAGGTATTAGTAGGGGTAAAAAGGTCTTTGAGAAGAGGAGAAGACATCCAACTAAAATCTCATGAAAGAAGATAAGGCAATTTCTACCTAGGGGGAAATGGGCTGCGAGTCAATTAGGTGGCTCGCCTAGTTGCCTAGGTGGCGGATTTTTTAATCATTGATATTACTTTATTCTTTTTCCACTTTTTTGTCCCAAAGAAATTGTAGAATGTACTTTTACCATCAACTTTATTGAATAACAAAAAGAGGCATTACAAACAAGGGAGAGCAGAGGTTACTCGTCCACTCAATACAATCCATACAAGCTCACATCTGAAAAGTATCTAAATTTAGTACCCAAAAAAAAAGCCTGATGTGGGACGGGCTACCGATAAGGATCCGAAATACTAACTACGACCCGAGTAGCAACAACATCACAAATGAATGGCAAATATGAAAAAAACATCTACAAAGTCCATGGGAAATACCACGTTATACGAACAAGAAACTCCACTAGAGAGTTGTTCCTCGCAGCAAGAAACGTTGGACTGAATGGTAGATAAGGCTACCACGGCCTAGGGTATCAATACCACCGCTAAAGATCTCAAATCGGAACCAGAGGATGGGTCCCTCACATGCACCTGTCTAGCAATGAAATATTATGTAAGATGGCTAGTGTAACCTATCTCACATATACAGCAGCAGAATTGGTGTGATATGCTAGAAAAGCAAGGCAAGAAGGGCACTATCACGCACTAATCTACACACTACGAGAGTGGGCACGCCTCCCAAGGCAGCGAGGAACACTCGACAAGCACTGGTACGGATCGTCCTGTTATCATACAAGCTAGGCCGTGGTGAAGTTGTCCATGGGTATGAGCACAAGTGGTGTGGGAAATGCCTGTTGATGGGCCTGCACAAGAGTTCTAGACCATGTGAGGAGGGCGCCCCACAGTAGGGTGGAGCGGCTGGTCACTAACGACTAGGCTAAAAGGGTTGGGCCTGTGCTAATGGGTCAGTGGACCCCATGTGGCGATGGTGGATGGAAACTGCAGACTCGAGTGTGCACGAGCGAGAGAACAAGCGATGTGTGGCACGCTGGGGAGGAGCACGGGTGAGGAGGATGCTATCAGGTGGGGTTGAGCGACAACTATAGCGGGGTGGGGTGGGCCCATCAAGGGGGCTCGATTGATGATGGGCAAGCAAGTGCAGGCGAGCTTCAGCATAGTAGAGGCAGGAGGTAGGAGGCGAGAGGTGGGAGGCAGGTGGAGGCACAGACGACGAAGCCCCTTGCCAAGAACCCAACGATGATGGCACGTGGCGTCGGCATGGGTAGGAGAAGATGTAGCACTGTCGCATGGCGTCGGCCTAGGCCCATGGGTGGGCACAGGCGACGATGCCTAGGCGGGCAAGCTTGTCTGTGTCGACGCATAGTGGGGCGTTGATTTGGCACGTCCTTCTTTGGTGCAAGAGGACAAAGGATGGAGAAAGAGGGGGGGAGAGAGACATAAAGCAACATAGATAGATATTGGCCACGAGAGAGAGAGAGAGAGAGAGAGAACAAGACACAGAGAGAGGGTGACAAGGGAGTGAGAGGTGTAGAGAAGAAGTGGGAGAGAAAGAGAGATAAGAGTTTCACACCCTTCCCTTTACAGAATGAAGCACCATGGCAGCTAGCATTCAAACATTTCATTTCATTCATCAATGCCTCAAAGCAACCATTACATGAGTATATATAGGGAAAACACTAAACCCTAGTGATTCCCTACTAGACTAATGACTAAAATAACCCTAGGCCTAATAAATAACACAAAAATCATGCAGAGAATACAAAAAATAGGACAACAACTAGGTGGGCCATAAACGGCCATACATATATCTAAGAATTGTAGTACAACTCAAATGACAAATGAGCCATCATCCAACCAAATAGAAGCATGCGTCGCTACACATGTCCTACAACAACGGTAGACATGGGTCGGGCAGAATCGGGTCAATGTGCAGGTATCCTCGCCAATGTCTCTTGTAACTTCTAAAGATAATATATTAATAGTTGTTTTTAAAAGAAATTCCACTTCTCTATGCATCTATGATCCCGAAGGGCGAGCCAGGAGCAATAGTTAAGTTGCCCCATTTGTGACCTGGAGGTCACAAGTTCGACCAACGAAACAACCTCTCTACTTAGCAAGGGTCAGGCTACGTACATCGTCCCTTCCCTAGACCCCACAAATGGTGGGAGCCTTGTGCACTGGGTACGCCCTTTTTTTATGCATCTATGATCCTTTTGTCTGCCATCTATGTCAACCCTTTGGTGATCCACAACTTGGAAACCATGATGGAGAATTTGGTCAGCTTTAAGATCAAGAAATAGATGAAGTTCCTAAAAGTGTTGTCTATTAGAATCCTTCGACCAATTGTGCAGTCCTCTGTTACCCTTAGATTTGTTAGCCTTTGACATGTGTATGTGTGCATATGTAGAAAAGAACGTACCGTACAAGAGGCAACTTAAACAAGTACAATGGTCCATCGATCCCTAATTCAAGTCACTAAAGTTTATCTGCTATCCCAAATCTAGCTGTAGATCATTCAACTCCAAACTATTTGATTCATGTCAATGGTACATTATGTTGTTTTATAGAATTAAACTTTTACACAGAATGAAATGCATTTAAAAGAGTTAACAATCCTTTTTTTTTGCTTTTGATTGATAGATAGCTATGGCATAGTAGAGAAGGCTTACCAATTTAGATTAGGAAATGAGTGCAAATGGTGTGGTTTAGACTAAGGTTTACAATAGCATTGATCCGTACTGGATCGTATCTTCCCACATACAAGTCAATACCAATACGACCTAGTCTGACTCGCATGAGTTGGGTCGATTCAAGCCAATGAGTTTGTTAATGGCTATGAGTTAAAGCCACGTTTAAGTGAAATGTAATTGATATACAAATGTAAATTTATGTACCAAAGGATAAAAACTCAATCTAAAACAAACCATTATGCATGTATGACGATGCATGCCAGTAGATCGCCCACATATAAGTCCACTCATACAAGTCAGCACAATCTGATACGATACGGCACTCTATGGTTTAGAGCATACTTGTCAAGGTGCATGACTGAACAAGATACATAGGCACCACCTAGGCATGAAGATGTCCTTAAAGGTCAGTCTAGACATGCTTCCTTGAATTGTTTAACCTCCCAAAAAAGATAGTGTATATGGTATCTTTTCTTACGATTTAAAGGCCCGCTCAACAGGATTCGGTGCATGTTCATGTCATGTTAAGTCGCCATCACCACCACCACCTCCTTCCACCATCCACCCTAAATGGGTTTCTCCACCGTCATTGTTCACTACCCAGTAACCCCCCTTGCTTTATTGATGCATCCCGCCCTCCACTCTCACCTGCCCTCTTAGTTTTTCATTCTATGTGACTAAGCCCCGCTATCATGGCAAATCTATGGAGAGGGTTCACAAATCACTGTTTAAGACCTTTCATTCAGAATCTTTAATTACCATGATGATGATTATTTTCTATCACATATTCAATTTAGGTCATTTGTTTGTACTATTATTACTTCAAGTTAGTTTTAATGCCAACATGATGTCAATTCCATTTGCCAACAAACTTTATGCTGATAAATCTCTAGCTAAGCAGATTTACAGTTATTTCTCAATTTTTATAAGTGTTGTTTATTTTTTTAATGCATGTACCGCTTAGCCGGTCTCCTAAGCACTTAGGCCCTCATGCACCCCAAGGACATCTTGCATTCTTTGATAATTATGGTTCATAGATGGGCAAACATCCTCTAATGTCAAACAACCATCATTATCATGTCCTTACGTTGAAAAGAAAGTATTTGCAAAAAGAACTAGTACTAAAACAGAAAGATTTCTCCAAATCCTTTTTCATTTTTTGGGTTCAATACTTTGTAAAAACAAACAACAAATGACGTGATAATGTGATAAGCAATCTTCCTTGAAAAAGATCATTGACCTTATGGCTATAAGATTACAGGAAAAAATCCCAATCTTGTGCTGCAACACAGAACTCACAAACTTCAACTTCCTTGAAGTTGAAGTTCAATTTACCAAGGTATAATACATTGGATAACATATACAAGTAATTCTAAGAAAATGGAAAAATATCTATCAAGACCACCAAGCTACTTCTCACTGTAACAAGTAGAGAAAGCCATCAAATCAAGCATAACTAGTCAAAGGAGTTACCAAAAGCCTAAAACTTGTGAAGGAATATATGCAATCTCTCTGAAAACATTAATATTATCACCAACTATACCACGGCACAGTTAGATTATCACAAGTAACAAAGAACACAATGTGTTAGTTACAGCATAAATTAAATTTTTAAAAAATAAAGATTGAGACAATGAAGGAATGTGGAAAGAGTTATCCGTGGTTACCAGCAACTAAAACAAGCCATTCATGTAAAAACTCAATTTAGCCATAAACACCACAAGAGCATGTGTGCTGGTCTTCTAGATCCCAATCAAAACTATATGCATTGAGCAAATGGCAGTCTAGAATGCAACATGGAGGAAGTATTAAATTAACATATCAGCACCTAATCATACAAATAAATCAATAAAGTAACAAGTGCCCAATATATTCCTCCTTTCATTTGTAATAAGCATGAACACTAAAGGTAATTCCAAATAACTGACAAAACACTCTACCCTGAAAAGAGGAATTTTCATAGCAATGAGTTCCTTGGAAAAAACTAAAACATTGACTTACCGCCACCACAACAGGAATGCATGCAACCTTTTGCTCATTGTTTACCACCAATAATTGAGCTGCAAAACATAACAACAGAAGGCAACCGAATCAGAAATCAAGGAATATCTTCTAAGATAGGCAGATTCATTATGCCATTTTTTTGTCTATGGATATGCATTAACCTCGCTTCAGCTCCAATGCATGATTTCTCACGAGGCAACAGTATGCTACAATCTTTTTTGAAAAAGTAACTATGAGCACAATAACTTGAACTTCCATATGTACAAAACAAATTAAATTGCCGTGAAACACATCTCCATACATGCATACATGTGAGTTTGATGAAGGGTAAATTGCTACTCACGTTCAGTACAGCCGAATAAATACACTTTTTTCCCTTGAAGCTCACCACCCTCCTCGAAAGCAGCCTACAGTAGTGTAAAGCATACATTTAGGATGGTTCTCATAAACAAGAAAATATTTAACATTAGAAATCTAAAAACATTTTCACAGGCAAACATTCGACCGAAACATTTCTAAAAACAACCAATGGACCAAAACATTTCTAAGAAGGTAAGCTCAACCAGGTAAAACATTTCGCACCTCCAAATTAGTGAATTTCCAATCAATTTCTTTAAGTGCTTCTAGATTATGCCACTGCCATGAGCAAAGAGAATTATGTAAGGAGACACACGAGCACAAGCATCAAGATGTCACCTCAAGCACATGAAACAGAGGATGCTTCGATATGCATGCAAAGAGAGTGAGTGAAACAGTATTCTATTTCTTCCATTTAGAGGGAGGAAAAAAGGAATCAGATATACCTCAGTGCCAACAGGAAAGGCAGCTTGCCACAGATCCTCCTGAAAATCAAAAAAATGAGATTAGAACAATGCAGCTCAGTAGGCAAGAGAAACCAAAACAACAAGTTATTTGAGAGCAAGCTATGCAGTTCAGTAGGCAATTTGACTGTACACACTATCTCACTACAAAAAAACAAAGAAAATATTCTACAATACAAAGCAGGAATCCAAATGCTACACTCACACGAGAGAGACTCGTCTTACCACAATATTGCAAACTGAAGCACACAAGAAAGGAAAATAAATCAAAAACCAAAAATGTACACACAGCTCCATCCATTCCTCTCGAATCATAAGCTAGACGATCCAACGCAACCTGGCATCCACCAATAACCAAAAACAAAAGGGAAAACACCATAAGCGTCCACACAATAGAAGGAAGCAGACTCCCACCAGGTTCCTCTTCTCGGGGAAGTACTCCGGCTCCTCCGGCTCCTTCCGCGCGGCGGGCTTCCTCCCCCGCTTCGCTCTGGCCTTGGCGGGGCCGCCGTCCTCGAGGGGCTCCTCCGGCGACTTGCTGGGGCTCTTCTCCACCTCTTTGGCGGGGGAGGCCGCCGCCTTCCTCTTCCTCGACCCCGCCTTGGGCCTCCTCATCGGCGCCGCAGCTAGGGTTAGGGTTTCCGCTCGGGAGAACACGTCTGGAAGGCTGAGAAAGAGAAAGGGAGGGAGAAGAGAGGGAGATCTATGCGTGAGCCGAACGCGGTCTGCTCCAAAATTTGAAGGGAGGAGAGAGAGACGGGGAGGGCGGAGAGGTGAGAGAGTGGAACAGGGAACCTATTTATCGCGCCGATCGGGTTTTGGATTCGAAGACGCCGTTACGAATCGGAGACCCGCATACAGCACACGTAAGCCCTCGGGTGGGCCAGCGGTACCCGTGGCGCGGTTATGACGATCCGATCCGACGGGCAGGGAGGTGGATGCGGAGCGGAAGATGCATGATGGAGGTTTCTAGTCCGTCCGATCTCTGGGGGGACAGACTCTGCCGCATCTGGTGCTCTTTCTGGAAGCTTGTGATAGACTCATCGATCAGATGGTCGTTTGAATGACGTAAAATATTGAATTTTTTATTTTAAAATTAAAATATAGAACCAGATTCTTACATAAAAGATAGTCGATAGGAAGGCCACAATATTTTTATGTTGACGTGAATTTCAACGAAAGGAGTCCGGACTCCAGAAAGTTCAGTAAATTTAAATGATCATTAGATAATCTATTCGCCGTCTGATCGATGGATTCTAGAATCGATTACAGGAGACTGGTGCGCATCAATTCGCACAAAGACATGCTCATCAGTGAAATACAGACTCAAAGCTCGGCTTAAAGAGTCGGACAGCGTGTCGTTATGGACGCGCGGGCTGTCCGAGAGGTTCGACTCGTTGATGCGCATCTCCGTGATGCACATTGATATGCAACAGGCCAGATTCGTTGTGGGAGGGCAGTTAAGCCCGCGGTTCCGCTGGCGCTCGTTGGTCCGGCCCATGCATCTTCAAATTCAAATACACGGGCACCGGATCGTAACCGGGTATGAAATGGGCCGATAATCCACACACCAAGGTCAGGTAGGCTCTACGAGCTCCATTCTATCACACAAGCAAATGCAAGCAAAAGAAAGCCTGCGGACCTGCGTTGTAAGCAGAAGAGTAATGCTCATTGCAATGCTCCCTCTTTAGTACAACGGCAGCACTACAGCAGGTAAGAAAATATATATATATATATATATATTTATTTATTTATTTATTTATATATATATTTTTATTTATTTTTAGGTTGGCCTCCATATGTCCTATATGGCCGTATAACTCATCTTTGATCCGACGACTTAGTAAATTCTAAAAAATTAAAAATCCTTAATGAGCTCGGTCCATTAAGGATGTTTTTTAGGTTTTTAAAAAATAAAATAAAAATAGATTGTGATATTAGAGATTGAGTTGTACCACTATGTAAGACATGTGAGAGTCAACCTAAAAAATTTTCAAAATAATTTTTTCTTTCCTTTACACTATGCAATGCTCCCATTACAATAGGGGGGGCGAGCATTGTAGCAAAAACATTACTCCTGAGTAGAAAGAGGGAAAAAAACATGTGATCTCTCTAAGGAGCTCGCGGAAATATCACCAAGTTCCCGACAAAACTATCACCGATTCCGATGGCCTCGTCGTTGTCCAGTCAGCGACTCCCTCAGGTGGAGGGAGGTCCCTTCAGGGGCTCCCCCCTCCCCTATGTTTTCATCAGGTTTTGTCTTCCCTTTTCTTTTTCGTTAGGATTTCTTTGATTTCCCAGTTATACTACCGCCTTCTCTCTCCCTTTTGAAGTTGCTGCTGACCCTCCACCTCACAGTCACTCTTCCCCCTTCCACTCCTCTGTCTTCCCCCCGCCAAGCTCCCTTTCATCTCCTCTGCCAACAACCACTCCCCACCACCTTCATAGTGCCCCCCCCCCAACACACACATCCACATCCCTTTCCTTGTTCCCTAGTCTGCATCGTTGCCCTCCCTTTCTCATCCAAGCTTGCCGCCAACCCTCTCCTCACTGTTGCTCTTTCTCCCTTCCTTCCCTTGTCTTACACCTACCAGTTCTCCTCCGCCAGTGGTCGTATCCCTCCCTCCTGCTGCCCTTTCCCCCACATCCTTTTCGTTGGGTGTTTCTTTTGATTGCTCCCCATCTATTTTATCCCTTGAGCATCCCATCTCCTGCGCATCTTTGGGCTTTGTTGGTAGATACCTTAGGTTATGCTACCATCTATTCTATGTTTTTTCTGTTGATGCCTCTCCCTAGTTACTCTTTTGTTCACCTTCTTTGCCCCCCTCCACCTAGTAGTTTTGTTGTTAGTTTAGCACTTGTGCCATCCTCTCTATTCCAGATCCTGGTTGATGGTTCCTCGGTAATATTATGTTTGGCTCCCTCTCCTCTGGTAGTTTCTCCAAGGGGCTCCAACATCATGGAAGCTTGTTGTATTGCACACATCACACACACCTTCGTGCATGTTCTTCCGAGCTCCTCAACCATTGTTGCCTCCCAGTGCAGCCTTTATTCGCCTACAAGTGGCATTGTTGATCATGCGTCAATCTCCACTGACAGCAGACATCGGCTATCGGAGTTGGTTACAATCAACTCGAGGATTTCGGCGATCAAAAGAGTTGTTGTTGCCTTAGGGCATGTTAGTAATTTCAGTTGTTTCATGTATGTTACTACTCCTCTCTATACGGGACTATCCAGCATGGGTTCCCTCTATGTCTTGTGGTACCCTGTTTTTTCTTCTGTACTGTGTAATGTTTTAATGTGAAAATAATGGCAACTTTCTTGTCCAAAAAAAAAAGAAAGAGAGGAAAAAATATTGTGTAATATTAGGGATGCAAACGGGTAAGATTCGGGACAGATTTAAAGTAGATCTATGGATGTGTTCATAAACTGTCAGTTTAGAGATAATATCTATTAACTGTCCTATAAGTTAATAATCATTTGGATAATCAAATCTTAATGTACCATATATACTCAAAAAATTTATACTTATTATCTTATCCTTTATGCATGTCAATTTTAAAAACCATCCATTAACTGACCTACGAACTATTAATTGATCAAATAATTCGGCTAACAGTTACCATTTGCACCCTTATGTGGTAAGATTATTGGAGACCCATTATTCTACAATAGAGTAAGCTTGCGTGGTCGCCTGCTTTTTTTTTTCTTCTTGAAAATTCAAGCGGAGAGGCAAACCCTAATGTGTCGATCTATGTTGTTCGATCTGTGATTAGATAGTATTTTATTTAAAAATAAATAAAAGATAGATGGTCTTTTTTTCCCATTTTTCAAAATTGTTTAACCATTTGATCGGACAATATAAATTGGCTCCTTAGGGTTGTCCCCTCCCCATAGATTTTTAGAAAAATAAGTGAAAAACTGTCATCCAATCAAAGTTGCTTGAACAATTGTTGATTACAACGAGTAGGGAAGAGAACGAAAATGATAACCCGAAATATTTGTCCTTGTACATAGTTCGTAGGATAATAATGAGAAAAAAGGAAAGTGCTATTTCCAAATCCTGTAACCTGATTATCTGTCCTTTATATTTTATATTTATAATGTTATAGTAAATATATTTAAAAAATATATAATCTTATTTTCTTTCATGTGTGGTTAGCAACTTTGTTAATTACTTTCTTCGTAGATTTTACTTCATTATGCTATTGTAGATGTAATCGTATTATAATTGCATTTCATGCATAAGATGAAAATTTTATAATTCAATTTTGTTACGTAAGAATGTGTAAAAATAGATGTCATCCAATAACTTAACCTTTATTTATCTATTTTCATTAAAGACGAGGATAAGAATGTAGGTTAGATAAGGATAGGAATAGAATTAAGGATATGTTTTTTATTTTAATAATAATGGTAAGAATGTAGGTATATGAGCATAAAATTAAGGACATGTTTTTTATTTTAAGAATAATGATAAGAATATAGCTATTAACCTTATCTTAAATAGCTTTTTTCATCCCTAGCAGCAGGTATTACTCTCTACAATAGTATACTTCAAGGATTGTTCACTTTGCAACAAATATTACTTTCTATACACTTCAAGGATTGCCCGAGGGACCGATTAGTTATTAGAGGCTTGCCATACCCTAATTTAAGATAGATTTGTATGGTGTTTGAGAAAAGATCTGGCAGGCCAAATACCGGTAGAAAATGGTGTAAGAATCGGACCGGGAGATCAAACAAGAACTATTAAAATGATTACTTATCGAAAATTAAAACAATCCTCATGATATGTTGATCCATTTTTTGAGAATGAATCGAGGGAATAACGATTCTTCCCTTTTTACGGAGTCGAATACCCAATCTAAACTTGATTTCGTCTGAATGATGTCGTTAATCGTGTAGGTGTCCGGCTTCGAGCAATATCCACATTGTTCTCCGGTTGATAGATCGTCTTCACTTCTTCTACAAAGGGATTCGCCTGATCCTCGTGTTTCTTCTCATCATAGTTGCATCTGGCATGCGAGCGGCTGCTCTAATGTGTGAAAATTGAGGAGAAACAAGGAGAGAGAAAGGAGGGGAACGGCCAAGCTGTGGGAAAACTCTGGAGCTTAATCTAGGGTTTCCCTCTGATATATATTTATATTAATATATGCTAACTTTTCACAAAAGCCTATGACTCAATATAAATTATCATTTAATATCTATCGACTGAGAATGCTATGCATATGACCTTCTAAACTCAAGTGCCAGTTCAATTTTTAGCCTAATAAGTCAAGTAATATTTTATTGACTTAAAGTAATTTTTCATTTTTTTAATTATTTTTCAAAATCAAGAGTTGCATATGTCCAATGGACGACTAAGATCAAACTTCAAGATCAATTTACGATCGGATGGTGAAACTAAAGTTCCAAGGGATGAAAACAATCTTGAGTGGGGGAGGGAGTAATTGAATATTTAAAAATGTATGCTAATTTCATTTTATTTTTCAATATGGATATGGCGGTCAAAATAGTATGTGACTGTGGCGGTTCCCATACTAGCACTCATATATATATATATATATTCTCTATAAAAGTAAATGACTTAAAAGGCACTTCTTAGTGATTAATGAACACAAAAATCTCATTGGGTTTTGGTTATTAAGCATGAAGAGTTTATGTTATATAATGTTAAAGAAGGGTTTCTAGTTCGAAGTGGATAGAATTCTATGCAATTTAAATACACTGAGTAAAATTTCGCAAGCTCTAAGGGTGTGATAGGGGTTTAAAAAAGTTTTTTATTCCTTGGGAAAAGGAAACGTTTTCTTCTAATTATAAAAGACTATTGTAGGAAAGAAAAGTTTTCTTAGTTGTTGGAAAAAGAAATTTTCATCATTAAAGGATTGAGAAAGAAAAGTTTGCAGAAAAATTTCATTATCCTTGTCCCCACAAGGATCATACACATCTAGCTTGTCTCGAGTTCACAGCACATCCGTATCATCCAATTATCAGCATCATCCCACATACTTCTAGCAATTTGATCAATATAACATCCCATCCTTTCTATTCCCCTTGCCCATGACTAAAAGCCAGCTAAAGATTACACTTGCTGCAATGCTCCATGCAGTTGCACCATGCAGCATTGCAGCAAGTATTATTTTATAAGATTTATTTTAGGTTGGGTCCATCTGTCCCATGTTCATGCCGGCTGATCTCCTATCAGACAATCTAAAACATTTTTAAAAATACAAAATCAAGTCTATTGAACAGGAAAAAATACGTTTAACGGGTGGAGCCCAGTCACAGTTTTTTGAGTTTTTAGGATTTTTTGGATTGTCTGATCGGGAACTTGGCTATAAGACATATGAGGCATGTGGGCTTTGACCTAAAAAAGTTCAATTTTTTTCTTAATATTTGTTGCAATGTCCTGTAGTGCAGCTGCAAGAGGATTGCAACAAATATAGCTCCAACTGAATTGGGTCCATAATGGGCGACAATGAATAGAAAAACAAGCGTTAAAGCCAAATGATGTTCAATTATCCTATATAACATTGCAAAATTACGTTAGCTTCCCGTACAGTATTAAGGGAATGTTGATCAAGTTGATGGATTCCCATTGCTATGTTACAACCACATGTTTTGATGATAATAATATCTTTAGATCAAACCAATAGTTTCATTTCAGTATACTTTCATATACATGAAGTTTAATGAAGTAAATAGTTGAATCCTCTTATAAGTAACCATGTCTCAAAGTAGTTGGTAAGAGCTTTTAGATAATCCTCTTATCTGTTGAAGTACTAGATTGACTTGGTACTACATAAGAACGATTAGTCAAAACACTCTCCAACTAAAAGTCAAAAGATTAACAATGTCCAATTACAAGTTAAAAAGTTGGCATCATAATGACACTTATTACATTAAAAGATTAATTGTAATATGATCAACTGCAGGTTAGTTGAAACCAAGTTCAAACTACAGATTTATAACATTATTATGTAAGTGTAGTCCAAAATTCTACTAGTTGGCTGGCTGGTTACATTGAATAAGTTTCTCTTAACTATTTATTTGACGGGACCCAATGAGGCATGGTTAACGTAGATACTTTAGTTGACCGAGTATGCTTTTGTGACTCGAATAGAGGCAACTAAAAGTGCACTTTACCATTAACTAATGATAGATGAGCTTTGTGTTTGACTTGATCGACTAACAGACTATGCCTAATCGTACAAGCATGAAACCTGAACAATATCATAATGGCTACCGTTGTCTACAGTTGGAGCTTGGCAGACGTTCATATCTCTTCGAGCAATTTGCAGAATAGGAAAATTATTAGATGAACCCTGGAAGATTTGAAATCCAAATGGGTCGACAGAATGAGGGATACATACTAGAAGGATCCACAAAGATTTGCAATCTTAGTGGGCCTTTTATAAGGATCTGCAAAAGGAACACTTTAGCCAAGACGAAGTGGACACATAGGGCATAGAGAACTTGTCATGAACGCATAAGGCAAGTTACTTGCACTAGGTCCCTGTACTCCACCTTGAAGAAATCTTTTGTTCTCGTGCTTCCATTCTGGTTCATTTCGGCAACAACAAGAGAACTATACTGATGTAGCCGAAGCTATCACGACCGGATTCCGAAGCTGGAATCCAAAGTTACGGATCCGGAGCTGGGTAAGATCGGTGTAAGAGGCCCGACGAGGATCCGGAAGGCGAAGGAGGCAGAGGCGAAGCCGAAGGTCCGAGGCCGAGAGTTGCTCGGTCGGAAGCTGGCTTGTCTCAGGAAGGCGGGGCCGAATCTCCCTCGGACGAGGAGCAGCCGGCGTACGGCGTTGAGACCGGAGAGAGGAGTCCGAGGTCGGCGGCCGAGACCGACTCGGGAAGATCGGCGATGATTCGAACCGAGCTCCTGCGGGAAGGAAAGAATAAGAAAACTGGTCAGCAGGAGTCCCGGGCTTCGGCCCTAAAGAACCCCCTCCGACGGTCAAATTAGCTCCTGAAGATGATTCGATTCAGAAGGCAAAGAGTAGCTTTAATGCTATTTGGACTATAGTCCTTGAGGGTCATGGAGACATACCTTTGGCAATAAATAACGGTGTATTTATAGCAGAGGATAGAGGATGGTTAACGGTGATAGCCGATATAGGACTATGTCCGGGCTTACTGGTAAACCGCCATAGTGCCTAGTCCTCCACCGGAGTGGGCCGGACACGGCTGTGGGCCGAAGGGGGTTGGGCCGCTGATGGGCCGAAGTCTGCTGGGCCTAGGGCTACTGCGCTGCTCACGGGCCGCAGACTGGTGGGCCGCTGACGGGCTATAGCCTGTTGGGCCGAGAACAACGGTGCCGCTTACGGGCCGATGGCTGTTAGACCGCTGATGGGCCGAAGGCTTCCTGAAGACCTTCTACTGCTACTGTTGGGCTGAACTGGGTTTGGGCTTGTTTTAATGGGCCGAATCAGATTCTGCTTCATCACATACTATGTTTGTTCTTTCTCTCTCTTCCTCTTGTTTCTCATTTACATTTTTTATTTCTCATTATTGTATTTTCCTGAAATAGAAGGAATTTGCTTAGGTCTTTCTATTAAGTTTATGTAAAGTGTGTGCCTTTCCTGTGAAGAAGAAGAGAAGTTACCAAGTCTAATTTTCTAAGATGTTTGCTAAAGGCCTTAAGGACCTAGCAGGGTTAGGTTCCTCCAGGAAGAAGTACTTGCGGATACTTTTTTTTTTTTTTTTTTTTTTGTTGATCAGTGGCACAATGGCCAGGTATGTACATATATTTACAAGCGACCAGGGATTGATCACGAAATATTCTCCAGAGTTGGAGATAGTTTCGCGCCGGTCGAAAAGTCTGTCTAATTAGGCGAGAATTTCAAGTCCGCCTAATTATTCGGAAAAATAATTTTACGAACCAGAAGATAAAAATCTCAACAGCACTAAAGGTTGCACGACTAAAGAGTTTTTAAGCTCCAACTAAGATCGAACATGAGACCTCCCAAGTAGTGAACCAACCGCCCAACTAGTGGTGCTAGGCTTATCTAGCAAGCAAAAACTCGGGAAAAAAAGTTGGGGACTAATGCGGGTGCCTCATCCATTCATGCGATTGTGCCTTGATTCAGTTCTCTGTGGACTTCTCTGGATTATCCAAAAGGGGTGTACATTAGCAAAAGGGTCCGAAACTTGTCCTCAGTCATCGGGTAAGTTTAGTGGATGGCTCAGATTGATCCAGCCCCACGGTGCGGACAATTTCCACTTGGCAGACCACCAGTGGTGCAAATAAAAATCCTCCATTTCCGGAGCGCACAGCACACTGCGAACAGTACACTGCCACGTCGAGTAGACCATCTCCGCTCCTGGCCCCGCCCGCTACGTGACCCATCCTGACCGTAGGATTCTTAATCGACGCCTAACCGCTCCTCTAGGCGCGGAGTGGAAGTACCAAAACGACGGGTGTGGAGGCGGTAAAGGTAAAGTGGGCCCCGCAATGCCACGACAAATCGTCACCCCACATTCCTTGTCCCGTTACGTGGCTCACTCTTATAGCAGGAAAGAGAAACTTGAGAGAGAGGAATCTAGAACCTCCTCATTTCTGTAGAGCACTTTTGCTGATCTCGGCGCAATACACCTACCCAATGGACGGACGCCGCGAGTCATATCACGTCAGACTCCCTTCGTAGGCCGTGGGCGGCGGCATACCAGATTCGTCTTCGTTACTCTCACCAATGCTCGGCTAACCGGTAGAGACACCCGCGATAGATGGAGGGGATTTGGGGAGGGACAGAAACGGTAACTACACTACAGAAGGCATGACCGCCACTTGGAGAGTCCAAGAAGGCACCGTTCCAATAAAGCGCCCGAATACGACCAGAAGACAACATCCGCTCCCCCCCTTCAGCTCGTCATCTCCGGGGCGATCTTTTCCTCTACCTCGTCCGCTATGGCCGCCGCCGCGGCCGCTACCCAGCGGGGCATCGTCTGCGAGCTGGCGCCACAGAGGGTGGCCGTCCCGAGGGCAGACCCACGGCCGCCGGCAGCTGTCGCAGCGGTGCCGAGGATCCAGGCCGCCGACCCCTCGCCGGCGGGCGCCCGGATCGTGCTCCAGCCACGCGTCACCAACCTCCGGTCGTACGGCTCTGGCGCCGGCCTCGGTTCCGCCGTGGTGGTCGCGCCAACGAGGAGGGACCAGGGAGCCGGCGGCGACGACCCCTCGCCGTTTTTCGCCTCCCTCGCCGACTACATCGAGAGCTACCGCCGGAGCCAGGACTTCGAGACCCTCTCCGGCCGCCTCGCTATGGTACGGAGTCGGACTACGGGGATTATACTACGAGTCCTGTCCCCTGCGGTGAGGCTTCGCTTCTGACCACCTTGCCTGTGTTTTGTGGGTGTAGCTGGCGTTCGCGGGGGCGGTGACGGCGGAGGTGGTGACGGGGAGCTCGGTGTTCCCGAAGCTGGATCTGGGGGAGATGGCGGAGGCGGCGGGGGCGTGCCTGGGGGTGGTGGCGTGCGCGGCGGGGCTGGCGTGGGCGACGAGCGTGAGGACGCGGATCGGGAGGATGTTCACGCTGGGTTGCAACAGCGTGGTGGACGCCCTTATCGACAGCCTCGTCGACGGCCTCTTCTTCGACTCCGATCCCACTGACTGGACCGACGACCTCTAAATCAGCAGCACAAGAACATGTGGTGGTGGTGATAGTAATAGCAATAGAAGAAGGAGTAGCGGCAGTGAACACCGTGTACGTCATGTGTAGCGTCTAAGGAGCCTGATGCGTAGCGACGTGGCGCTTTCTCATTGGTTTGGCGTAGTGCGCCAAGGCGCAGAGATGGACTGCTTGTCCGTCGATGTGGAGGATTTGGTCAAGGCAGCAAGTAATACGGGTTTGTATACATCAGATTATTGTAGAGAAGTTTAACTGTTAATAGTTCATAGGGGTGGGGTGGTTTCAGGTGCCATCGTACAGGTTAACATACTAGTACTAGGACGTACTATGTTCAGAGATATCTGTGTGTAGAGATATCTGTGTGTAGATTATTGTAGTGAAGTTATACTTCCAGCATTGAGGTTAACCAATTTTTTTTTATTAGGTAGGTCTCGAGGTGTCCTAAGCATCTGTATATGTTAATCTCCGATTGAATAATTTCAAAGAATTAAAAAAATTCAAAATTGAGTCTCAATGAACAGTAAAAAAATGTATTTAAATGTATTATATATTTGGGAAGAAAAAAAGATCCTCCCTGCTCCTCTCTTTCTGAGTCTTCTCCTCCTTCCCACTCTCTCTCCTTCCTTTAAGGTATTATCTCGAGACCTTTAGAATTTGCTGCTTAGATATATGTGGAGGATTTTGATAGCCTCTCTATGTTGAAGAGGATGACCCTGCCGCTTGTGCTACATGGACTCTGCAAGGATCTTCCTTCCGATCAAGTTTACTTATTTTTCTATCCCAAAAAATTGCCAACGCTAGCTCTATGCCCACAAAGGAAAATATTATATTTGAATAAACATATTTTTTTAACTAATATAAGTCAAGTTAACTTTTTATAATTACCTAAAAATATAATACATCAATTTCAAAGAAGGCCTATTAAAAATGATAGAATATTAATAACTTTTTATGATTTTAAATTTTAAAAGGATTTTGTTTAGATGCTTATAAGTTACAAAAGACATAAAAACAAAATAATGAAATGCATAAACATTCTATTTCTAGTTTATACTGGCCTATTTTTAAAAATCAAAATAAGAGAATAGGCTGCTAGGTGGGCCAAAAAGAGGCCTTAATTCATCAAAAAGAGGGATAGAGAGATATTTATTTAAAATATAAATGTTTGTCAAATATGGAAAGGGTCAGAGAGATCCTCTTGCTGCCATGTTACTTCTAGTTTTGGCAAGGAAAACAGAAACTTTATTTGCGTATTATAGTATAGATAATTCTGATATAATAAAACACACCCGGCATATTTCACTTGTCCGGAAGAAGAAACAATGGTCTTTGGATTATATGCTTCCATCTTAACCGTTAAATCATATTTAATTAATATATTAATCACTTTAATTATACTTTATTTTTATTTTTATTGATATCTCTCTAATGCCTTTCCTTTTTCTTGATAACGGCAGGTTTCCAGCTCAGATTGATGTTTAGTACCGTGGGGGGAGGGATTTGGAAGAGCGAGCAATGAGTTAATTCCAGTAATACGCGTTAACATTTAAAATCCCCATTAATATAGGTTAATGTTTAGAAACGATCATGTCACCCAAACATTACTAAGGGTAAGTTAACTAAAAAACTTCCACCCTTGCCCACCCTCTGTTTACAAAGGTAATGGAAACACAATTTCCTTGAAAATTTATCTAATGCATCCATTTTTTCTCTTTTTAAGTTCATTTACTTAAAAGGGACATCAAGCAACGAATCAACAATATAGAGATTACGATGTCCTCCTAAGGTCTAAAAATCTCAGTGACATTATGGAACATTTTTTATTTTGTTACAGAGAAAATAAAGTCTAAAACTTGAAACAATTGTAAAAAAAAAGGTTATAGTACCCTAAAACTTAACCCACCAGTATTTATATTGTACCTTTTATGAGACAAATATTCCTTTGAAAAGTGAAATAGATATTCTCAATGTTTGAGAAACATAAATATATTATATCAAATTTTAGAATCCATTTAGTTGAAGACTTTTAGTCAAAAAATTTACCACTATACCCATACTATTGTATTTGTACTATTGTACTAATAAGAGAATATTATCTCTCGATTTCATATGTCCAGAGAGGATGTTAACCATTGGATGATCCATGATGATCTCAACCATCCATTTTTCCTAATTATTCACTTTTATAATCAATGCAGAAACGTTTCCTCCGTTAATGCCTTCTAAAACACTTTCTATTGAGAAACACTCTCAATCTAATGTGAACGTTCCCTGAAAAATAATACAAAAGGAAAGTAAAGTTGCCGCAAGAGTACTTTAGATTCCATAACCTATTGGGAAGCAGCTAATGTAGTGCAATATTAATATTCTCTCTCTTTGTCCACTGTAATCTACCTTCCACTTAGGGTTTGCTTGTCTTAATGTAAAATTTTGTAAATCACCGGGTTTAAAACAACTAAAATTTTCTTGTTTTAGAAGTAGGGAATGTTTGTTTGGTTGTTTGTAAAATAAAATAAAAAGAATGTTTAAATCTTCTTGTTTTGATTTACAGTAGGTTGACTGTGCAATGGGCAGGTAACAAACATGATTATATTTTACATTATTTTACATCATTCCAAACAATTGAAAACACCGTAACATAAAATAATTATTTCAAATTATACTATTTCACGTTAAAACAAGCAACCCCTTAATGCATCACCTTTATTTTCCACACACGTTTCCACTTGCCAATGGTGCCCATTATGATCTTTTCTTCTTCCACCTTTTGATCTTTTCTTCTCATCACCTACTAATAAAAATGAAGGAAGGACTTCCATTGGGGATGCCATCTTTTACAGTATCTTTCTATCACTCTTTTAATACATGAACGTTCCTATTAAAGTGTATCTCTTGCTCTACCCTAACACACACATCTCCTTCCATTACCGCTGGCCGCCCATGATCATGTTCCACAACTCAACTTCCTTACCTTCCCGGAGTAAGAAGGACCTACCCAAAATGTTATGCTAATTTGCATGTTCGGTATCCAACCTATTTATATTTTCCATGTCAATTCCATATATTCGCTCGCCCAAAAACTATGGATGGATCTTCTTGCGGAATTTCTCATTTGTGTTTGTGATCATTTATCCACAAACATGTTCCTATAAGTGACAATTAAGGTAATGATTAACCAATTCTGATAGTCTTTTGTTTGACTCTTTAGAATGTCATTGATGGTTGTAGAAACTGTTCATGACGATTTAGAATAGGGTAATACTATACATGCCGGAAAGTTTCTCTAATTTTCTTACCCACCTGATGTAGGTGTACTTGATTAACTTGGATTTGAAAAGTGAAAGTAACTGCAGTAAATAAATTTGTAAAAAAAAACCTTCACCTTGGGCTTCTCCCTTTGGCAAGGTAAAAAAATTAGGGAAATTTTTCAGTAGTACTAGCACTGCTCTTTAGAACATAGGCCTCTTGTTTTATCTTTGTCTTCTGTCAGACAAGTATTAGCTTCTCTCCCTTTGTTTTCATAATTCATAAGATAGCTCAAAATTCAGTCAAACAATCACATTTGAAGAAGATTCAACAAGATACATATAAAACTTTTATTAATAATTGATGTAGCCGAAACTATCACGATCGGATTCCGAAGCTGGAATCCGAAGTTTGGGATCCGGAGCTGGGTCGGATCGGTGGAGAGGCCCGACGGGGATCCGGAAGGCGATGGAGGCAGAGACGCGGTCTAAGGTCCGAGGCCGAGGGTCGCTCGGTCGGATGTCGGCTAGCCTCCGGAAGGCGTGGCCGAAGTCCCTCCGGCTGAAGGGCAGTCGGTGCGGAGCCGAGTCACCTTCGGGCGAAGAGCAGCCGGCGAACGACGTCGAGACCGGAGGGAGAAGTCTGAAGTCGGCGGCCGAGATCGATTCGGGAAGGTCGGCGATGATTCGAACCGAACCCCTGCAGGAGGGAAAGAAGAAGAAACCGATCAGTAGGAGTCCCGGGCTTCGGCCCTTAGGAACCCCCTCCGACGGTTAAGTTAGCTTCTGAAGATGATTCGATTCAGAAGACGAAGAGTAGCTTTAATGCTATTTGGACTATGGTCCTTGAGGGTCACGGAGACATACCTTTGGCAATAAATAGCGGTGTATTTATAGCGGAGGATAGAGGATGCTTAACGGTAGTAGCCGATATAGGACTATATTCCGGGCTTACTGGTAAACCGCCATAGTGCCTAGTCCTCCACCGGAGTGGGCCGGACACGGCTATTGGGCCGAAGGGGGTTGGGCCACTGATGGGCCCAAGGCTGTTGGGCCGCTGACGGGCCAAAGACTCCCAGGGGGCCTTTTACTGCCGCTGTTGGGCTGATCTGTGTTGGGCTTGTTTTAATGGGCCGAATCGGATTCTGCCTCAGCACATAGCCCCCCACTCTTGTCTTCCTCAGTTTTGAGATGACGAGAGTATAACTTATAGCCTCCTCGGGGGATAACGTAATAGGTGCTATCCGAGGCTTTCTGTTCTGTTATGACGAAATGAGGCCCTCGGTCGGCCGAGGGTCAGTGGCCATTTGATTGTCCTCATTCGAGATGCAGTGACGAAGGCCATCGCTTTCGATTGCGAAGGGCCGAGCCTTCTGACTCATGTCAGGCTCAATAAATGGACGGGACAGCCGTCGAGTTTTCCGTCAGAACGGTCGTTTCGCGAAGAAACACAGGATACGCGTCGCGCATCTGGCCGCTCCGTCAAAAACACAGAGATCTCGGCTGCTCGCAGATCGCGGGTCACCTCGGCTCTCTGTCCGAGGTTCTACTCGGATTGCCGCCTCTTCTTTTCTTGGCACGCGGATTGGATTACGTGGCAGGCATCCGAGAGATCAGCCGAAGGGTCGGACCGCTTTCGGCCATCGATTACCTTGCCTCGATTCCCGGGGTTGGGTCGTCATCATCACCGAAGGACGGTGTACGTGGCGCGCATCCGGGAGAGGCGGTGAGATGAAGGAGATGATCTTAGCCGTAGATTTCGGCAGGGAGGGTTTCGAACTCAGCCTATAAATAGGAACCCTTCGCAGGGCACTGTTCCTCTTCTCCCTTCCTGCGCCTGCGTTTCTCTGCGATCATCCGAGCTCTCTTTCTTCTCCGGCGAAGGGTCAGTCCTCTGAAGGTGCTTCTGAGCTCGTCGCCTGTCGCAGGGAGTTCTTCATCGCCCGGAGCTGTTGCCGGGGAAGTCCCTTTGGCTTGGGAGGCGGTGTTCATTCGAGGAGATCTTTTTCTTTGAGGGTAAGCCTCAATCTCCTTTCTCCACCCCCACGATCTCATGTCCCACAGCTCTTCCTCGGCTGATAGCAGTCCTTCAGACGAAGACTACACTCCGTCTCAATCTCCTGATTCTTCCTTATCATCTCCTCTTTCTTTGAATTCCCTTGCTTCTGCCATGGCGGACGAGGCCGAATCCTCTGGTGCTGAAGGGTCCGAGGAGGTTCGTACCCTGGGCCAGGCTTCCTCCTCGGGTCGCCGTCGTCTCGAGACTGCTTCGGAAGCAGCCTGCATCCTTACAGATGACGGGGTCAGATACATTGCTTCCTACTATCAATTCCCTTCCTGGATGACCCCTTATCGGCCCGGTTCAAATACCAGGGCTAATACTCCTCGTCCGAGTAGTTTTTCCATTTACGAGGAAAGCTTCCGGGCGGGATTTCGCCTTCCTCTCTCCACCTTCGTCATCAACCTTCTATGCTTCTACGGGCTGGCCCCATCTCAATTCTTCCCCAATTCTTGGCGCACGGTCTACGCCTTCTTGGCTGTGTTCGCCCATATCAGAGTCATCCCCTCGGTCAATATCTTTCGCTACCTCTTTAAGATTCAACGGCAGGGGAGATCTGAGTGGTACAGTTTTGTCCCTCGCCTCGGCCGGGGTATCTTGTCCGGGAAGCCCTCGTCCATTCATGATTAGAAGAGGAACTTCATGCTGGTTTCTCTCCCGGAGAATGAGAAGAGCGTGTGGCCCTTCCCCACTAAGTGGGCACTATTGGCCGAAGGCCTCTCTGATCCGCCCACCCTTAACTCCACTCAGCGTCACATTGTGGGCTTTATTGAAGCCTCGGCTCCGTATGATATCGCGGAGCTCTTCCATGAGGCGGAGTTGCTTGTGGGTGCCGGCAGTGGCGGACCCAGAAACTTTATCCAGTGGGGTCACTCGGATCATCATTAAATATATTAATATTTTATTTTTATTATATTAAAAATATTAAAATAAAAAATAAAAATATATATATTTTAATCATTATAAAAATGATATACGTTAATAAAAATGATATACTTTGTTACGAGGATTTTTTCTTCTAGATGTACTCAACGAATTTTTTATTAAATCATAAATATAAATCATAATAGTATGTAAAAAAACTAGTAGAATTGAGCTCCAAATGAGACTAGGTCATGTGGGTCATCTAAAAAGTCCAGTAGGATCACCTTATACCTAAATTTAAAACTTACCTTATTAAATTAAGACCCTTATAATAAAATTCTAAAATTTTAGTGGGGTCCATCTAAAAAATTTAGTGGGGTCATTTTATACCTAAATTTAAAACTTATCATATTAAATTAAGACCCCTATAATAAAATTCTAAAATTTCAGTGGGGTCCTAGGACCCCACTGAAACCCCCTGGATCCGCCACTGGGTGCCGGGGCGTGGCCGGACCCGACGATGGATCCTCCGCGGGCTTTCCCTTATCTTCCCCCCGGGGAGACTTCGGGGGAGACTGAAGGAAATGCCGAGGTCGCGTCTCTGGCCGAAGCTCCTCCGGCCGTAGAGGTTGCTGAGGCTTCGGCCGAGGGTAAGTCGGTCTTGAGTTGTGGATTTTGCGCGTTATAAGTATTTAACATTTCTTCTCCCGTTTGCAGCAATGTCTGGGATTAAAGGCCTCCTCAGCCGGATAGCTCAGCAGGGCGGCCAATCCCAGCCGTCCCGTCCGCAGGCGGCAGGAGGGGCCGGACAAGGTGTCGTGGCCCCGAGCGTCCGGGCCAGGATTACGACGACGGCGGCTTCCGTTGAGGGCTGCGCTGCTGCAGCCGCTCTCGAGAGGGAGCGGAAGAGTAAGTCGGTTGCCCGAAGGGGCGGTCGACTGTCGAAACGGGGCCGGGCGGACGAGCCTAGCGAAGCAGAGCCCGCCCCAGCGGCTAAAAAACCGGCCGCGGCCCGAAGGGCCCCGTTGCCATCGCCTTGTGAAGTGCCGAGGGGCGATTCTCCCCCGGTCGTGACGACGGGGGCGGAAGACCTGGAAGGCGCCGGGTCGCAGGGGCCTCGTGAGCAGGAGCGCGAGCTATGGGTCCCCAACCTGGGGATCTACAAGGACGAGAGTCTAGAGGACACTCGGACATGCCTGCGTCTGCTGTAAGGCCTATCCCTCCTGTCGGCCGTGGAGAACCTGAGGGATCTCTCGGCAACTGACCTGGCGCTGTTGAGCGCCCGACTGACGGTCCAGGTAAGAAGCTTCTTTGTGTGCTTCGGTCTAACATTTCCCTTAGCCTGTTTCGGGTTTGCTGACTCTTATCTGCTTCTGGCTGTAGGCTGCGGCCACGAGTGGCATCCTGCTCCGTCGTCAGGCGGCCATCCGAGATCAACTCCAGGATGCCGAGAGGGCGTCGGCACCGTTGGCTTCAGGCGAGGGTCCCTCGGCGGAACGCGACTTTGAGTCCAGTGTTGACTGGCTCCTGGAAGCGAACGCCCGGATGCGGGCTCAGCTGGAGGAGCAGGCGGCGGCGACTCGAGCTTCTTCCGAGGCCAAGGCAAAGGCCGAATGGGAGAAGGAGAAGGTCGAGCGGGAGTTGGAGGCGGTCCGAGCAAAAAACCGGGCCCTTAAGGCCGAGATCCAGGACAAGGATGCCCAGCGGGCTTCGGATAGCCGCCACCACGCCGAGGAGATGTCGACCCTTACGCTGGATCTAGAAGCTAAGGCCGAGGAGGCTGTTCACTCAGTCGTGACAGATTATAAGGCTGGCCCAGACTTTGCCGAGGAGATAATCCAGGCGCAGCTTCTGGCGGCCTCCTCGGTCTTCACCATCGGGCTGGCAGCCGCTCAGAAGGTCTGCCCGGCCGTGGACTTAACCGGTATCGCCCTGCCGACGGATGAGGAGGGTGAAGAGCTCCTGTCCTGGTGGAAGGGGCTTACGGCTGAGAGGGCCTCAGCTTCAGCGGAAGGCGGCGAGGCCGTTCCAGCCGAGGCAACTCCTGTCGAAGCCGCCCCTTCCGAAGCCATGCAGATCGTGGACTCCCCCTCCCCATCTCCTAGCCAGAGCCCTGTTGATGCGGATGGCGAGAACGCCGAAGGCTAATACGGGGGCTTGTCCTGGTTTTTGTTTGGACTTTCCTTGTAAGTCTGCGGCCAGGTGGACGGCTGATTTTGTACTCTTTTTGTATATATTGAAAGTACTTTTTGCTTCGCCTTTGTATTCTAAATGGATGACCGAATCTGGCTCTTCTTGTGGCCGAGACCATATTGTCGTTTAGATGTGGCTCTCACGGCCGAAGCCAATCCAGATTTGGATATGGACTAGAAAATAATGCCACTCCTGATACGGTTTGCATGGCCGAAGCCACTCCCGGTACGGTTTACACGGACTTAGAGAATACCATGCCGCTCCCGATCCGGTACACATGGCCGGAGCCACTCTCGGTACGGGTTACCGCAGACTTTTAAGAAAATACCATGCCGCTCCCGATCCGGTACACATGGCCGGAGCCACTCTCGGTACGGGTTACCGCGGACTTTGAATGACGTGCCGCTCCCGATCCGGTACACGTGGCCGGAGCCACTTCCGGTACGGGTTACCGCGGACTTTGAATGCCGTGCCGCTCCCGATCAGGTACACATGGCCGGAGCCACTTCCGGTACGGGTTACCGCGGACTTTGAATGCCGTGCCGCTCCCGATCCGGTACACATGGCTGGAGCCACTTCCGGTACGGGTTACCGTGGACTTTGAATGCCGTGCCGCTCCCGATCCGGTACACATGGCCGGAGCCACTTACGGTACGGGTTACCGCGGACTTTGAATGTTGTGCCGCTCCCGATCCGGTACACATGGTCGGAGCCACTTCCGATACGGGTTACCGCTGACTTTGAATGCTGTGCCGCTCCCGATCCGGTACACATGGCCGGAGCCACTTCCGGTATGGGTTGCCGCGGACTTTGAATGCCGTGCCGCTCCCGATCCGGTACACATGGCCTCCCGATCCGGTACACATGACCGGAGCCACTTCCGGTACGGGTTACTGCGGACTTTGAATGTCGTGCCGCTCTCGATCCGGTACACATGGCCGGAGCCACTTCCGGTACAGGTTACCGCGGACTTTGAAAATAATGCCGAACATGATATTTTCGAACAGAAATTTTTTTTATTCATGTCTGCTGGCTAAACTTCGAGGGAAGTAATTTACAGGAAGTAGTGCCGAAGGCGCTCCATATTCTAGGTATAATGGAGAGGTTGGCCTAAAGGGGTTTTCAATCGATAAGCCCCTCGTTGGACTACTTCCCTTATCACCCCCTTGTTCATCTTAGAAGCACGGCTTCGGCTGAGACGAGATTTCCTTGTCCGAGGGTGGACGTTGCCTGGCTGCTACAAGGGCCTCCGGTTACGCCTCTGTCGAGGCTGTTCTCACCGGTATTGTGGCAGTCGGCCCTCTCTGATGAGGCGATCTATCTCCTCTCGAAGGTGCCGGCATTCGTTAGTCGAATGGCCGGTTTCCTGATGGTATTCATAGTATCTGCTAGGGTCTCTTCGGCGAGGATCAGTTTTGAGACGCTGCGGCCGCCGGAGCATATGCTTCACCTCCATAAGCATTTGGGAAGGGGGAGCAGGTAGCGGTAGGTACCGTGGTTGCGGACCCCGTCGCTTGCCTCGGTCCCACTTCTTTCGATATCGCCTACGTGAGGGTTTTTGATTCGTAGGTCGAAGACGAGCCGCTGGAGGGGCAGCGGTGCCGAGGGCTCGTTGTTCACCGTAACGGCCTCGTCGGAAAAGACTTGCGAAGACGTTGGCCGAAACCTCTCGTCTTGAATAGGGCAGAAGAGAGGAGGTGGTGCTTGGTGGGGGAGCTGGCTCAGTATCCCTATGCACTGGGCCATGGCGGATACCACGTCTGGCAGGAGCGCCAGAGAAGTAACGGTGGCAGCCAGTGTCGCCATTTGCTGCTGAAGTTCCTCCATCTGGTTGTCTTCAATAGCGAGGGACTCTGGTATGACAGGCAGAGCCGCGCTTTGTGGAGGAGCAGACGGGGCGCCTTCGGAATGAAGTGGCTGTCCTGAAGTCGCCCGCGTCTCTGCCTCGTCTTGCTCGGATCGTCGGTTTACTGGACGACAAGACATGACTTCTTGCTTGTTTCCCACAGACGGCGCCACGTGATGTAGCCAAAGCTATCACGATCGGATTCCGAAGCTGGAATCCGAAGTTTGGGATCCGGAGCTGGGTCGGATCGGTGGAGAGGCCCGACGGGGATCCGGAAGGCGATGGAGGCAGAGACGCGGTCTAAGGTCCGAGGCCGAGGGTCGCTCGGTCGGATGTCGGCTAGCCTCCGGAAGGCGTGGCCGAAGTCCCTCCGGCTGAAGGGCAGTCGGTGCGGAGCCGAGTCACCTTTGGGCGAAGAGCAGCCGGCGAACGACGTCGAGACCGGAGGGAGAAGTCCGAAGTCGGCGGCCGAGACCGATTCGGGAAGGTCGGCGATGATTCAAACCGAACCCCTGCAGGAGGGAAAGAAGAAGAAACCGGTCAGTAGAAGTCCCGGGCTTCGGCCCTTAGGAACCCCCTCCGACGGTTAAGTTAGCTTCTGAAGATGATTCGATTCAAAAGACGAATAGTAGCTTTAATGCTATTTGGACTATGGTCCTTGAGGGTCACGGAGACATACCTTTAGCAATAAATAGCGGTGTATTTATAGCGGAGGATAGATGATGGTTAACGGTGATAGCCGATATAGGACTATATTCCGGGCTTACTGGTAAACCGCCATAGTGCCTAGTCCTCCACCGGAGTGGGCCGGACACGGCTGTTGGGCCGAAGGGGGTTGGGCCGCTGACGGGCCGAAGGCTGTTGAGCCGCTGACGGGCCGAAGCCTGCTGGGCCGAGGGCTGTAGTGCCGCTAACAGGCCGAAGGCTGTTGGGCCGCTGACGGGCCGAAGACTCCCAGGGGGCCTTTTACTACCGTTGTTGGGCTGATCTGTGTTGGGCTTGTTTTAATGGGCCGAATCGGATTCTGCCTCATCAATAATTAAACAATTATAGTAAAAAATTATTAATCAAATTATAATTCTTGTCAATGAGAAGGTCAGTTTTTTCATATAATATCATGCCGTATGAGATTTAAGAAATAAAAATCCTACTTTATTTTAATAATATGGTATCTTATGCAATATACATTAATAGAATGAAAGGTGTCAAAAAATGAATAGTTTTTCTATCTTTCAATTGAACACAATTTATGAGAGTTTTATGCAAAAAAATATGTGTATACGAATAATTTGTGTATAATAAATTATGATCCTAACTATGGAGCTTAGCTGCCTAAGCCATGCATATCCTCTTCCAATTACTCCTTTCCTCTTTTGATTGAGCTTTAGACTCATTGCTTTGTTTGACTCGCAAGCAAAACAATGGTATTAACTATTAAGTTATCAAAAATGTAAGCTAGCTTGGGTTCGTTGATGCCATAGATATGAAATTTCGGTGGAAATTATAAAGATGGTCAGAAGTTTCAAATGCCATAGCGTATCCTAAGTGTGGAGACGATACCTTGGCCTATCAAGCAAAAACATCCTAATCTTATCTTCTTTTGAGATAGAGATATACTGATGGAAATAGATACTTGGTTAAGTGTAAACTCAATTGACGAACCTATTTTTTGTATATTTGTAGATTAAGTAAATATGAAAATAGTTTGTTTTTTACAATATAATTAAAAAAACTTTATATTGTTATGGACGCTATGTGTATGTTGTTTTGCCAAACTCATTTTATTTTCTTTCATTTCTACTTACTCTCATTAGATCTGTCACACATTATTTTCCCATATTTATCTACAACTGCCACACTTTCATATTTTTCAATAAAATTTCATATGCCAAATGAAAAGATGACATATTTATGAAAAAAGAATCCTTAAAATTAACTTTTAGGATGTAAAATGGTAATAATGTCTATGTTCAATATTATAAAGGTAAACATTTTCTACAATACATATAGCCTCTAGTTGCAATTAATAGTGTTTAAAGATCCATTCATTTTAAAGTAAAACATTTTATGAATAAGTTCCAAATAGTATGATCTCCCAATCTAATGTTACAGCTCTTTAATTAATATTTTTAAAATAATATGTTAACTCTCAATTTGATATCTTTTTATCATGCATTATGCACGTGCATTTTAACTAATACACATATAATCGTATACTATAAAGTATAAATAAGCGAATATTCCCTCATGATTCTATCTGGCAGTAGTAAATATAGATCATTAGATTATAAGTTTTTATCTCAGCCATTCACTTCTATGGTTATTCCTCTCTTTCTTGTTTGCAATTAACTAATAGTTGGAATATGTTCTTTTTTATATCTCATTAATTTTCCCCTTCTTCGCATCTAACGTCACCCCATCTTTAAACTTTCATCCTTGTTGTAATATAGTAATTATGAACTATCCTTTCTCTTGCCACACTCCTTTCTCTTGCCGGCTTTAGTAAACATAGTCCAATCAGCAAGCACCATCTCACGACGCTATACAAAACTTGGGAAAGAGAATTAATTTTAATTAAAGCATGAACACATCGAATATTTTAAATTTATAATAATGAAATATGGTTATAATAAATATTATAGAAATAAAATATGTAGGAACGTGCAAAATTTATGAGTATGTAAGCACGAGAACCAAGGTCATAGTGTTTGAATAAATATGCTTATACATAGTTCTTCTTTTCATGTCTTCACACAGAGATCTGATAGAATATTCTTTTTGATACCATATGTCTTTTTTAATGACCATTGGTTAATTGCCACTTCTCTATAATTACACATGCCCCACATCACTTCTCTTGTATAATCACACATGGCCTACATTATTCCTATTCCAACCCATCCAATTGCCTGATATAATACTGTGAGTACATTGACACATCAATTGCGATATTGTACTGTACCACGATTGTCTATCAGAAGGCAAAAGGGGAGAAGGCGTTGGTCTTAATGGTGTTAGGATTGATCGAGTGCTAAGTAATATTGCCTTAATGATGTCTTTTTTGTTAGTTATTTATTGTAACAAATTCATTTATTTTATAATGTATCAAGTATAAGCAGGAAACAAAATATAAGATAGAGATTTCCCCTTCTCTCTATCAATTTTTTGTTAAATAATAGTTATACTCTTTTTCATTATCTCTCTCTCTCTCTCTCTCTCGCACGCACGCTACACGCACAAAATTCCCACTAATGCATCAAGATTAAAAGAGGAGGAATTGGTGACATGGAGACATATGATGTCAATTTAACTTCTTGGTTTACACTATTATAATAGTAGATCCATCTATACTTTTGGCATTGATTTTTCAAATCCCGTTCAGTATCTTTAAAGTTTAAAATTTATATAAACATTTAAGTTTTAATAAGATTTTAGCTTTTAGTTGTATTTTTATGTTTATAACTAATATCTAAAAAGTTAAAACATTGTATTTTAAATTATTTTGACTGCCATTGTTCTAACTTCACATTCAATTTACTAAACATTTTTACTTGACACAAGTTTTTGTATAAATTGCACGTCCATTGCACGTGCATTTTTACTAGCACAAGTAAAATTTCTCGGGGGCACGCAAAAATGGAAACAAAAAAGCCCACGGGCCCCTCGTCGTCCGCGCGGCCTTTAAAAAATCTCGATCGCGGATCGCGTCATCCCGTAGGGGCGCAGAAAGGTTTGATCCTACGGTCAGGATTCTCTCCAGTAGAGAGCTCTCCAGATCCATGCGGACCGTCCATTGCCACGGGAAAAGACATGTACGTGGGGCCCACTCCTAAACTCGGGCCCCCTTGCCCGTGTGACCGTTTCTTCTACGAAAACGTCAGTTGTCTCCGTTCACCTCCCAAAATATCTGCCGGGATTGGAGCACGGCCCCCACCACCTCGATCTAAAAGGATATCTAGCGGACCTAATATTATGATTATTTTTATTCTCATACATTTTTTATTTTTAAAATTATAAAATAAATAAATAAAAAATAAATTGTCACGTAATGCTATACATAAACATAAACTTCCTGTTTCTGCTACGTTAATTTTAGGGAAATAAAAGAAATATTATTTTTAAAAAATGTACGCATAAATTCTTTCTAGGTAGCCTTCAACAAATTCTACTTAAAAATATGTGACCTATAAATATATAAATTGACTTTCATAAACTAGTGAATAAAAAAGGAAACTAGAAAATTGATTTGAATAGAGATTTGTAATGAAATGGACATGTGATTGATATTTCAGTTATAAATATGTGAAATTGAGAGTTCTAAATAAGATATGATTATTACTTGAAACGAGTGAAAGAAAAGCAAACAAATAATCAAGCAAACAGACAATTGGGTTCCAAACTAGGTGTATCTTTGTTCTTATCTAAAATTATGGGATAATGTCATATTAAGCACTCCTGTATAATAAATTTTAAAAATGCCATACTCATCTTCATACTATCATATGTACCGCTATAAGACAATATTAAGCACTCCTGTATAATAAATTTTAAAAATGCCATACTCATCTTCATACTATCATATGTACCGCTATAAGACAATATTAAGCACTCCGGTATAATAAATTTTAAAAATGCCATACTCATCTTCATACTATCATATGTACCGCTATAAGACAACATATCTGGCAAATGTGCTAATTTTACGGCACATTTGAAACATTTATACATTTCAAATATGTTACTGAAATGACAATTTTAAAATATTATACACATTAGAATGATATATAACATAATAATAAATAAGCATGACATTTTTGTAAGTTGACATATAAAAGTAGTTAATATGAAATTATCCCCTATAAAAGTAGTTATTATGAAATCATCCCCACAATTATTCAGGCGCGTATAATTTTCTTATCAATTTATGTCTTTGTATCACCTTTGCAAGAGTTGTAAACGGATATTCGGGCATGAAGGTAAGGTTACCGCAAGTAAATGTGACTCCCATCTTGTTATCACTTGGATCCGCCGGTGTCCCTTCCCGCTTTCGCAGTCACACTCTGCTCTTTCTACATGGCTTCCTCGCCACCTCTCCGCCTCCTTCCCAGTGGCGTCCTCGCCGCCTCCTCCCCCTCCTCCCTCTACCCGAAGCCGAGGCCTGCTCTCTCCTCTCTCGCTGCGCTATCTCGCTCTCCATCTCTCCACCGGATCGCCGGCGTTCGGCTGCTGAGGCCTCCGGCGTCCGCCGCCGTCGCCGCTGCTTCTTCTTCGGCCATGTCCTCCGGCGATCTCGAGGTCGGGGTCGGCGAGGACCTGCCGGAGGACTACGGGGAGTGGTTCCCGAAGAAGGACCCCGGGGAGAGGCGGCGGGCGGGGGTGCTGCTCCACCCGACCTCGCTCCAAGGGCCGCACGGGATCGGGGACCTCGGCGACGAGGCTATCCGCTTCCTCGATTGGCTCCACAGCGCCGGCTGTTCTGTTTGGCAGGTTTCCGATATTCTTAATTTTTTTCCTTGTTTTTCTGGTGTTTGATTCACTCGTTGTGCATATCTCAATTCTCCCTCTCTATCTAAAAACGCTGTTCACTTCTGATTGTTGTTTTTTTTTCCCTTGTTGTTATTGTTGTTGTGATTTTTGCTGTTGATCCATCCATGGGTGACCATTTTATGATTGCAGGTTCTTCCACTCGTTCCTCCGGGGAGGAAGTCGAGGGAGGATGGATCGCCCTACGCAGGACAGGTAATTGGGTTGTCTCTAAACTTCATATCTACATGTTGCAGTTGGGGTTGACCTCGTTTCACATGGGTCCGCTGCTCGCATTGCAGGCAGCGGCAGCAGCCCGTTGCGTTTGATGGGCTTGGGGATGAATCGCTTTGGAAAGATGTTGTTACTGATGTTGGATGAATCCCATAAGCATTATAGATGGTTCACTTTTCTAGCGTTATTTGAGAATAAAGCATGTTTTTCCAGCGTAATACTGCTGGGAAGTTAGGATTGCATTGTATCTTTTGATTGTCTAAGACTATGAGTTGAAATTGCACTTGGCTGCCTGTTGCATTTGGTGCATTGTGTGTTTCCATTTGATATTGCTAGGGATCGAGTTTGCCGGACCAGCCTATTTGGACCAAACCAGCAAAAGGGAGACCAGGATTGGTGAATCCCAATGGGAATGAGTGAGAATGCGTTCTGTAACCTGTCCCCTTTTTCTGCACCATTCTAAGATATGGTAGCAAACGAGGTTACAAAGATAACTCCATGCTATAACAAAAATACTCCATGTAAGAAACATAGTTTGGTGTCTAACCCATGCGTACAGAATCACAAATTCCCTAGGAGGGACTATTCCCTGTATTTGAACTTCACCCCCTCTTATCGACTATTGGCTAGAGCTTCTACTTTAGGACTGAGAATCAAATAATGATAAGAAATTGATTAGTGTGATTGTTGCATTCAGGATGCAAATTGTGGAAACACCCTTTTGATTTCTCTGGAGGAGCTTGTAAAGGATGGTTTATTGATGAAAGATGAGCTTCCAGAGCCAATGTAAGGTTCTTTGTTCATTTGTTATAAACCATCATAATTGTAGAAGGTTGCAAAATATAGCATTCTTGTTTTGCCTTGTATAATTCAATTGCTTGGTTGTTTCTACAGGGACCCAGAGTATGTGAACTTCACAAAAGTTGCTGACGTTAAAGATCCTCTGGTAGCTAAGGTCTGTAAATAAACCAGCCATACTGGCTAATACTTATTAATTAACAGTATCTTCTCCTTGTTTGATGTTAACTTGTGTGACATCATCTGAGAAAACATAATGTATTTTGTAACTTAATTGTGTACTCATAACCCTCTCCGTGCTGCATCGAGGGCCCGTGTGGAATGGAATAACATCAAGAATGTGGGGGACATAACAAAAAATGCAAACTTTTCTGAGTTCAACTAATAAATGAAATTTATTGTAAAAGAGAAAGCCTATCAAGGTAATTGTCAATGCTTCAATTAGAACTTCATTATACAGCAGATGAAACTTTGAATTCAGTGGTGTATACTGGCTTCTCTGTTATACTAGTTGAAAACCGGATTTTATGCGCCAACTCAGCAGAACACAAATTGCTCACTACATGACCTTAAACAATGCCGACAGGATCAGCATGGGGGATACTGATTTTCTTCCTATGAGCAAGGGTCTTATTGCCACCTGGAATGGTTTCTCCAACCTCACGGAATTCAATGGGTTATATTCTGCTAAACAGATGAGATTAAGGTTCATCTTTTCATGAAACAATTTCAATGGATGGAAAAACGAGGTGATACATTCACGTAGTAAACTTATATCTTAACAAGCTGTTGCTGACTTGTTTTGTAGCTAAAATGGATCAATTTCTGTGGTGCACAAATAAGTCTTACATCCTCTAAGGTCCCGTTTGGTATCGGGATAAGCCAGGGATATCCCCGTTCCTCGTTTGGCATTGCAAAAAGTCACGAGGATAAGAGGGGTTAAGGGGAATAGGGATAAGGGAGCTTAATCCCATTTTTGGGGTTAGATATGGGGATAACTTATTCCACCAAAAAGGTGGAATGACTTATCCTTGCCCCTTAACCTCATTGTTACCCTCATTTGTCCCTTCTCTTTGTTCATAAAATAATAATATATTTAACTCTAATAATTATTTTATTACTATCTAATGACGTTAAATATATTATTAAATAAAATTATTAATCAAATCGATACCACCTATAGAATATATTATTATATTTATCTTATATATCATTATCTTTAAATAGTGCTAATAAGTATTTTAATATATTATTATATATAATATAATATCATATATTATTATCTTAAATTAGTATTTGTACTTAAATTATTAGTATTAGTACTAATAAGTATTAGTATTACATCGTGTTCTTAAAATAATAATATAATTAACTCTAATAACAACTTTATTTCTAGTTAATGACATTATGTCATTAAATAGAAATATGAATCAAGCCAATACGGATGGAATATATTATTATACTAAATAATAGTAATAAGCATCTTTAATATATTATTATACATAATATAATAATATATATTATTATCTTAGATAGTACTAATAAGTTTTTTAATATATTATTATATATTATAAAATAACATATATTATTATCTTAAATTAATATTAGTACTTATATTAGTAATATTAGTACTTATATTAGTAATATTAGTACTTACATACTAATATTAGTATTAATAAGCATTAGTACTACATTGGATTTATAAAATAATATACTTAAATTCAATAACGGCTTCATTACTAGCTAATGACATAATGTGTACTTTAATATATACTTTAATATATACTTAAATTCAATAATACTTAAAATAATATATATAATACTTAAATAAATCTATAAGCATCTTTAATATATTTTATATGTAATATAATAATATACATTATTATTTTAAATAACACTAATAAATATTTTAATAGATTATTATATAATATAATACATATATTATTATCTTAGATTAGTATTAGTACTTACATACTAGTATTAGTACTAATAGACATTAGTATTACATCGGATTTATAAAATAATAATATAATTAACTTTAATAATGGTTCATTTACTATATTGAATAATACTATTAAGTTTATTTAATATATTATTATATTCTAATTATATGTTAATTATGTGTAGTATAAATTGAGTGTCTTTAAAATATAATTAAATTCAATAACTTGAATTAAGTATGTTTAGTGTATCATGATACGAGTAATAAAAAATAAAAAAATATTTACACTTAATATACTACATATATATTGAATATATAGTTATATTACATAAAATAATATAATACCCATGTTACTTTAGGTTAGAAGGGTAGCAATGTCTTTTTCACAACTTATCTTCCATACTGTGCTCATTTTCACCAAATAGAGAATATGATTAACTTTTTTCTTATCCCCTCACATACCAAACACATCACATAATAAGGATAGGGATAAATTAATCTAGGTTAATTTATCCCTATTCTTCTCCTTTTCTATCCCGATACCAAACGGGACCTAAAAGAATAAAATTCAAGCTAATGTATGGCTGAATCCAAGAATACATTTGCTGTCACTAGGGATGCAAACAGGTCGGGTTCGGCACTGATCCAATGTGGATCTATGACCGTATCAGTTATGTTTTTGGTTTAGAAAGATTATCCGTTAACTAACCTATAAGGTAGTAATCGGTTGGATAATTGGATCCTCAGTGTACCATATGTATTTGGTCATAAAAAATTGTATCCAATACTTATCCGCTATACATATTGGTCTAGAAGTCATCTATTAACTGACCTATAATGGTCGGTCGAATAATCGGGTTATCGGTTACCATTTGCATCCCTAGCTGTCACCACTTCAAAACCAGAGGATCAAGAATATATGGCCACATCATAGTAAAGCTGGATCGTGGTTCAATGGGTCTAAATATGCATTCAAATTTCCACAAATCAAGCCACTTTTCCATCATTGCACAAAATGGAACCAAGAACTGAGTAGCAAAGGTACACATCCATAGGTCCACAAGTGTTAATGGTACATAGCCTAAAAGAAAGTATATGTCCACGAGATAACGAGAATCTCCAAATACTCACGACTACAACAGAGGGGACAGCATCCAACAAAACTAAGCCAAGGAGATGGAATATCTGATTCTGCCTTTCTCTGTTTGATGAAGCCCTCACGAACTGCTATAACAGTGGAATATGCCATGGAACCTGCATAGGAAGTGTCAGTCATCTGACAATGACTGAGGAGGAACTACAAGCACACTCCACACTTGAAGCGAACCTGAAAATCTTATCCATGTGTATTACCTTTAAAATAAGCAAAATGGCACACGTATCTTAAACATCACATATGAGAAAATGGTAACCGAAGCATTTAATCACTACCATATCAAGCATGTATTGGGAAGCATCGACACATTAAACCACACCTGTCCAAGTCGGCAAGTCCCACACTCAGGATTCTCCACGTAAGTGCTTCATTACTTGTGGGACTGCCCAATAGGCAAAGTATTCTCCACCTCAGAGTGTAAGTGCACTGTAGCATCATTGGGTATCACTCGACCATATAATGCAGAGGCCAATCTTGCTCATTCCAGGACTAGGGATTTTGATTTTTGTGGTTGTCTATTGTACACTTGCACAGACATATTTGCTTTTACTAATCCATTATCAGGCTGCAGAGAGGCTCATTTCAAGTGAAGGAGATCTCAAAAGTCAGTTTGAGGAATTCTGCAAGGACCCTGAAATTTCAGGTATGTTTTTTTTGCCAACTAAATGTTTGTGCATATTGTTCTGTGCATATTATCTTTTCTATTAATTAGCCTTTCTTGCCTTATGGTATCGATATCAGCAACCAAGAAAAAGAATGCTATTCCAACCAAGGAACTAAAACCAGATGTTGGAACCTGATTGGCTTTGATCAGTTCTGGTTCCAAGGCTGGTCTTGGCCGGTTTTGATTATTTGCTCCCCATATGAATCCGTACCAGTTCTGGCTGGTTCAAATCCAGTTCGGATCCAGTTCACTTCGGACCAGCGAATGTATAGCTTATGGACTCCGCAAATCTTCAAGACTGATAATGCTGATGGTGCCACCTTAGATTGCATGAAGGAAACAACTAGCTTTCCCTCTGATATTACCACTGAGTTATCTGAAAAAAACAGTGTAGTTTTATTATTGAACAGTTGATACTGATATGATACAGTTAATCGAAGTGATGTTCCTAGTCTTTGGTCAGTTCCCTGTCATGCAAGATTGGCATACTGGTTGTTGGGCATGTTTCCAATAAAAATGTTCTTTATTAATGAAACGCATATATTGGCACAACGGTCCTAAGTTGTGGGCGGAGATTTAAATCTTGTGTGTGCTTTGAATTTAGTCACCTGTTCCCCTATCTAAGCTGATGCCATTATAAAGCAATAAAGATCAGTACGGTTGAGCTACTTTTCATATCTCTTTAGTATTATGACAATACGTTTCATCTAAATTCTTTCTTCTTGGTTCATTCGTGGTATTTTCATTTTGATGTTCCCTCTTCTCAGGTTGGCTTGAAGATGCTGCTCTCTTTGCCACTATTGACAACAATATAAACACACTAGCTTGGACTGAGTGGCCTCAACCTTTAAAAAATCGCCATCTTGTAACGTTGGAAGATCTGTATCAAAATCACAGGGATTTTGTATGTGCTGCGCAATCATATAAACCTTTCTCTTCAGGGAATAACATTGATTCTCTATGTTTTTCATGCCTTAATGCATTTTCATGTTCTGTGATGCAGATAGATATATTTGTTGCTCAGCAGTTCTTATTTCAGAGACAGTGGCAAAGAGTTCGCAACCATGCAAAGAAAAGAGGAATTAAAATTTTGGGTGATATGCCTATATATGTAGGTCACCACAGTGCTGATATCTGGGCTAACAAAAAGTTGTTTCTGCTTGTAAGCCTCTCCCTGGGTTATGAGCCACCATATAATGTTTTTTTAAGTATTATGAGGAACACTATGTACATTCATACACTCATCTCCATCTGCAGAATCGGAGTGGTTTCCCTATTCAAGTTAGTGGTGTTCCTCCAGATGCTTTCAGTGAAACAGGTCAACTATGGGGCAGGTTATCATCAATTTTATGAAACATGCCACCACTGTTTTCTCTCTTCTTCTTAAAAATCTAAAAATTAAATTGATGATTAACTGGAGTCTAACAGTGTTAACTTCTCTTTCAAGGTGAACAAAAGCAATTTATACAAAAATCCTGATTCAATTCTTAATGAATTTTCTTTCCTTGATGCTACTTCATCATCAATGGATGCCACTTTATGGTATAAATATGACAAAATATTGTTCACTACTTATGTCATAACTGATCACAGCAGATTCTTTGGGATCTTTTGTTCCTCAAGAAGTGTTTTTAGATATTCATATCAAATTATTGGACTGATAATCCATGATTCATGATGGAGATGCATCAAAATTTATGTTCACTTAGAATCACATGAATTCTCATCTTCGGTAGGAAATCATGTTCATGTAATTAGCAAAACTCAGAATCCTAAACCATTCATGGTTCAGGATTCATGAAAAGAGTGCGACAAGCTTTTCATTCATTAGCATAATGATTGATCTTTCATTGGTTGCTGGCACATTGTCCAAATGAAACAAATCACTTCAATTTAAACCAATATAAATTGTATCTCCTTGGCAGTTTTTTGTCTAAGTAAAACAAATCTCTCAATTTAAACCAATACAATTTGTATCCCTTTGGAGCTTTCTAAGGATCGATGATACAATTGGAGGCTGAAATGTCACATGATCGAAATTTTACATCCTAGGTTGAATGAGACTGGGGTTTAAGCTTTTGGGAAACAGGATTATAGCTTAGCAGCCATGAAATATTGTTAAGGATGACAACATTGGGAAATAGAGAAGGTTAAAATAGAGATATCAATTACAACCAAGAGGGTGGGTGCCTGGAACCAGGGGAAATCACAACAGAATTAATTTGCAAAAGGAGGAACATGAGATTGTTATAATGGAGATATCTGTCACAGCTGAATGAGGAGAGAGCTGGGACAAGGAAAAATCACAATGACATTAATTTCCCTAGTGAAAAACCAACTGGGTTGCAGTCTCAACCATTTCCTCATAGCAGGAAAGGCTGTTAGTTATTTCCCAGTTCTTTTGCTTGCTTTCTGTTTTGACATGGGATTTGTAGCTAAGTTATTTCAGATGTCCGTACACATGCTGTTTCTCACTCTCTTTCATCAAATCAAAGCTTTATCCTTGCTGAACTTTTAGCTTACCTAAAATGTTTTCACATTAGAAGGATGTTTGTGTGATTGTATTATTGTAAGGACTTATCTCCTTACCTATAGGCAGGACTGAGGGAGGTACATGAAAAGAGTCCATGTGTTCAATTGTTATGTTAGCTATTTGATGAATCCATGTGACATAGTTCTCCTAAAAAAGACTTGTTTCTAAACACTATAGAAGGTCTAAACCCATCTTGATGACCTTAGGATCACGTACTAAGCATAAGAAAGAATACAATAATTTTATTATGTTTGCTGTTTCTAAGATACATAATTTTCTTCTGTTTTGCTAACTTTCTGCTTAGAATAGGACATGTTGATTCCAGAGCATCTCTTATAAGTCTTAATAAAATTTATAAATTTCCAAATTTGTTGAACTTATTCTGGGCTTTCCTACGTATGCAATTCTTATCATGCAATTCATAATAAAATAAAATTCTTATGATGTGACTTTTATTAATTTGACTTCGTTTACATCCAAGCATCATATGCTTACAAGAAGAGTAAAGCAGCTGTCTAACTACCATATCATCATCATCATCGTCGTCGTCATCATCATCATCGTCATTGTCGTCGTCGAAGCCTTATCCCAACTGTTTGAGATCGGCTACATGAATCCTGTCCTGCTACCTTAATCTATTCAGCACTAAATTAGAAGTAACACATGGCAACGCCAAATCTTTTCTAACTACATCCAACCACCTGATCTTAGGTCTTCCTTGATGTTTTCTACCCCCCTCCCCGCTAATTCTATCACACTTCTTAATTGGTGCTGAACTTAGACTACGATTTACATGACCAAATCATTGCAGCCTATTTTCTATGAGCTTAATGTCAAAGGGAGTTACCCCTAAGTCCTTACGTATATGTTTATTCCTAATTTTATTTTTTCTAGTTTTACTACAAATCCACTTTAACATCCTCATCTCAGCAACACACAATTTTTGCACATGATTCTTTTTCTTAGCCCAATACTGGGAACCATATAACATAGCAAGTCTCACAACTGTCCTATAAAACTTTTCTTTTAGCTTTAAGGGAACCCGTCGATTACAAAAGACTCCATATGCACTTTTTCACTTTAGCCGACCTACCTTGACTCTATGAGTGACATCTTCTTGGATCTCACAATTATCTTGAATAATAGATCTTAAATATTATAAGTTATTATTTTTAGGAATAATTTGACCTTCAATTGTAACTAAATCTACATGGTCAACCTCTTTGTTACTGTAATTATATTTCATATATTCTATCTTAGTTTGACTGATTCTAAAGCCTTCCGTTTCTAAGCGGACCTCCATTATTCTAATTTACCATTCAAACTCTTAATATCCTCATCAACTAGAAAAATATCATATGCAAATAGCATACACCAAGGGATGTCACCATTCAAGTGTTTAGTGGCCTCATCCATAACTAAAGTAAAGAGATAAGCACATAATGCTGACCCTTGCTGTAGTCCAATAGTAATAGAGAACTATGACGTCTCTCCAATAATAGTCTTCGAGCTAGTAGAAGCCTTCTCACACGTATTTCTAATCACATGAATATATTCTTTAGATACTCCCTTCTTCTCTAAAGTCTACCAAATTAGCTCGTTAGGTACATGATCATAGGTTTTCTCTAAATCAATAAAAATCATGTATAAATCTTTCCTCATCTCTTTATATTTCTTCATCAATTGTCTCGATAAAAAAATAGCTTCTATAGTAGATCTGTTAGGCATGAACCCAAATTGATTTTTTTGAAACATTAATAACACACCTAAGACGTTCTTCTACTATTTTTTCCTAAAGTTTCATAGTATGACTCATAAGTTTAATTCTATGGTAATTATTATAATTTTGAATATCTCCTTTATTTTTAAACAAGGGAACCTTAATACTTGTTTTCCAACCATCTGACATCCTCATCTCTTTTAAGATCTTATTAGTTAGCCACTTAACACCTATACTACCTACAATTTTTCAAACTTTGATAGGTATGTCATTTGGTCCAAGAGTCTTAGCAACTCTCATCCTTTTTAGGGCATCTTCAACTTCTAAAATAATTTGTCGAATATAATGATAATTAATTTGTCTACTAGACTCATTGGTTTCTTCACAAGGATATCCTTTGAACTGACCCCCATTTGACAATTTCTCAAAATAGATACTCCATCTGATGCAGGAGTAGGATCATAATATGCCACTATTCGGACCCACGCGGGGACTCCATCGTCATCGAGATGATTGTCGAGTCATTTTATTTTATTATGTACTTTTATTTATTTTATTAGAGTCTAAGTTTAGTGGGTAGAGTCCTTAAGATAGGGTTTCTAATTTTTCAGATTTTATTTGGCCCACTTGAGGTCCATCTAGTCACTTTTCTATTTTTCTTATTTTTTTATGCATGTTTTTTTTTCTTATTTTAGGAGCCTAAGGGCATTATTGTCTTTTGTTGAGCTAGGGTTTCCTTCTTGGGAGGCCTATATATTCCCTTGTATCCATTTTGGGAAAGGCAAGGATGAGCTTTAATGGATGAGAGTGGAATGTTCTGTGTGGCCAGTGTGTGTCGTGGGATCCTGTGATAGGATGACCTTTGAGGTGTGACTCCCATCTACAACCCCCCCTCCCCTTCTTCCTCTTCCCTAGTCGTCTTCTCCCTACTACGGCGTTTGTGCTATCCGTCTTGTTTCCCATTCTTCGTACCTCATCACCATCTCTCCTTAATCTCGCAATCTTTTATTAAAGTCTTACCATCCTCGCTCTTAATACATCTAATATAGTTAAAACTCTTACTCCTTTTGTCTCTTAGTTTAACAAGTTTATATATTTCTTTTTCATCATCTTAGTTTCTGAACTTAAGATACAATTCCTTAAAAGCCTTTAACTTAGCTTCAATAACTATTTTCTTAATGTTTGTTTTTGTAATTTTATAATCTTTGAAGATTTTATCATTTTTACTCCTTTGCCACGTTTTAAAGCATTCTCTTTTATGGTTAATAGATTTTTGAATTTCATTATCCTACCACCATATCTCTTTTCTTAGCACCTAAGATTTCTTTTATTACTCTATTTATACAATTAGCCATTGTATTTCATATTATGTTAATTTCTCCATCTGAAAATCTCATATATTTTCCTTTAATAAACACTTTTTAAAGATATCTAAATTCTCTCCTTTTAAATTCCACCGTTTAATTTTAGGGCAGTTATTCACTACGCTGTTCATCTTTAGCTTTGGATGTAAACATCTATTACTAAAATCCTATGGTGAGGGGGTAGACTCTCTCCATGTATGACTTTACAATCTTTACATAATGGTCGATGAACTTTTTGAATAAGAAAATAATCTATTTGACTTTTATGCATTCCGCTTTTATAAGTTATTAAATGCCCATCTCTCTTTTTAAAATAAGTATTTGTAATTATTACATCATATGCAATAGCAAAGTCAAGAATGGTACCATCCATGCCATTTCTATCACCAAAGCCAAAGCCTCAATGCCTCATGGACCCTCTCATAACACTATTTTCTTTTCCTACATGGCCATTTAAATCATTCTCGACAAAAGTAATTTCACCATTTGCGATATCTTAAGCTATCTTATCAAAATCCTCCCAGAATTCTTTCTTAATATTCTCTTCTGATCTTACTTGAGGTGCATAAGCACTAATTATATTTAAAACTTCTTCGCCTATTACAAATTTGACTAGTATGAGTCTATCCTTCTGCCATCTAACTTCTACAACTTTGTCTTTTAACTCTTTATCTATGATAATAGCTATGCCATTTCTATCATTACTCTTGCCTACATACCAAAGTTTGAAATCTTCAATTTCTTTAGCTTTCGAATCCTCCCATCTAATTTCTTGTAAACAAACTATGTTGACCCTCCTATCTCTCATAAGTTTAATTAATTATAAACTTTTATCGGTTAGAGTTCCTATGTTGCAAGTAGCTAAACGAATTTTATTCTTATTCTTATGGATTAACTTCTTTACATGTGTTCGTCTAATGCACGAGAACTCTTGCCTATTTGCCACCGCAATGGGGCGCCATTACGGCGCGTCGATGTAATGCGTCGCTTTCGGGAAATGCTCTAGCACTGGCGCAAAATATTGGTTCAGGATTCATGATTTGGTTGTGACAAACTTTGTTAAGTGTTGGCTGTCAACCTAACGCACACCCTCCTCCTTTCTCACCCAGGCTTGGGACCGGCCATGTCTAACTACCATATGCTGCACCAAATATTTTATTGCTTTCGTCTTGCTCTGCATCCATGTTTGCTAAAATGTTGAGTTACACATGATTCAAGAAGTCAAAGTTGCATCAATGTAAAGTCATATGGAAGCTGTGTGGCATGTTCCTTTCTTTCTTAGGTTATGCTGTGTGCTTTTTATATACTTATAGTTTCTGTTTCTTCTTCCTTCCTTGCCTATTTTTGGATGCCAGCCCTCTATATGATTGGAAGGCAATGGAGAAAGATGGATTCTCTTGGTGGATACGAAGAATAAAGCGTGCCCTTAACCTATATGATGAATTTCGGATTGACCATTTTCGTGGATTTGCAGGTTTTTGGGCTGTTCCAGCAGGTAGAACTCACTGAATCTAGAATTTATTTGGTTATCTTTTGTGGTCTAACAGGGTACTGTCTAATTCGATGATGAAAATGTCAATTGTGCTTACCACTGCTAACAAGTTAATTTTGTCGCAGAGGCACAGGTAGCAATTGATGGTAGGTGGAAGGTGAGGTCTGCATAAAATGTGCATTTCTTTTGCTTCATTATTTTCTTGGATGCTATTTCTAACATTGTTTTTGAGATTAGGCTGGACCAAAAGAAGCACTTTTTGATGCCATTTTCAAAGCTGTGGGAAAAATCAATATAATTGCAGAAGACCTGGTATGTTTCAGCTGATGGCTATTCAATCTTGATATGCATTAATGAAGTTGTTAATTATTTACTTTCATCTATGAAGCAAATACATGTTAAACCCTTTACATTTCATATGTTTACTTTATCATTTATCATCTGTGAATTTCAAATATTTCATCTCTCTCTTGATGTTTGGAAAAGAAAGTTTATATCATTCCTTCTATCCTTTTGTGTCATGGTTCAAAGATTCATTAGATCCATCTTGAAATCAGGTGACGTGATTTAGGATCACTTAATGGCGATTTGATTTTGGTGGAATTTCCAATTGTTTGTTTTAAAATAGTCAAAGTTGGTTCAATTATCAGACTGACTTGTGCCTGATTCACATTCTTTATATCCTTTATTTTCATGCTTTTCTTCATTTTTTTAAAATTCTGATGGAGGACACTGAATCCGTACATCACTCATCTTTTAAAGTGCATTTCTCTCAATTAGAGGTTAATAGATGCACATCTCATCATCATCAGAGCTTTTGCCCACTGAAGATGCATAGGTTAATTTTAATAATAGTGGACATCAATCTCCAGATCGGCTCGTCACCATGGGTCAACTTTGGATTTTGTAGTCTCTAATGGGTAATAAACTTTGCATGTCTAATCTATATCCATCTTCAAAGTAGCCAGATAGGGGCACCTTTGAACTGGTCCATGTTGCTGATGTCATTCAGCACTTTAGGTGTCTCTACATGTCATAAAAGGAATGACATGCTGCAAATGTTTAATCATGCTTTAGAAATCTAAAATGTCATTCATGGCATCTGAGATTATAGAATAATAGGGTTTTTTTTGCAAACAACCCCCCTACAAGATTCTATATTTTATATAAGTCCTTGTATGATTCATATTTGCGTATAACCCCATTAACTATGGTTGTATTTGCATATAACCTCTTAACTATGTGGATTTACTTTGAATTTGACCTGAATTAAAAATATATTTACCCTACATAGAATATGTCAAAGCTATTAAATGAAAAGGTTTTCTACATATAAGTCCCTATAATCTTGTTATATTACAAATAAGCTCCCCCTAATCTGACTGTTTACAAATAAGTCCTCACAATCTACCGTGAATAAGTGAAAGGCCCCTAAAGCTTACAAATAAGCCCCTGAGAGTGTTACAAATGAGCCATTTTGTAATATCACAAGATTATAGGGGCTTATATGTAAAAAACCCTTAAATGAAAATACTAATAATATTCTCCGTTAAAATATAAACAGCTCACAAGAAAAATTGCATAAATATCCACCCATAAACTTGTATATTTACGAGCATATTTTGCATCAAAGATATATTTATATTTATAGGACATTTTTAAATATGGTATCTTTTTTATGGTAAGTATACTTGTAAAATTGAATTACAACAAGCTTACAGGTAGATGTCTATATTCTTCTTGTAAGGTGTTTGTATTTTAATTGAGGATATTATTGGTATTTTTTTAAATAGCTTTCACATATTTTATGTAGAGTGACAATATTTTAACTCAGGTAAAATTCAAAAGAAAGCATATAGTTAAGGGGGTTATTTGCAAATACCACCGTAGTTAAGGGGTTTATATGCAAATGCAAATTCTGTAGGTGGGTTATCTATTAATATAGAATCTTTTAGGGTTACGTGCAAAAACCCTTAAAAATATATTAAACTTCTTTCTTTCATCAGTTTTGATTGTATAATGTATACTTATTTGATATTCTCACACCTGTAACAGGGAGTAATAACAGAGGATGTCGTGCAATTAAGGAAAGCTATTGGAGCACCAGGAATGGCTGTCCTCCAGTTTGGTAAATGTTCTGACAGTCCCTGAGACGCGTCACTAAGTATACTCTGAACCAAGGATGGCAGTACCGGTACCGGTACCAGTATCGGTGGGTACCGGTACCGGTACGTACCGGCCGGTACCGGCCCAGTACCGGTCTGGTACCGGCCGGTACCGGCCGATACCCAGGGTACCAGTGCCTGCCGATACCGGTATGTACCGGCCGGTACGTACCGGTATTGGCCGGTACTGCCAACCATGCTCTGAACGGTTATTAACTGTGCATTTTTATTTTGTCCTAGCATTTGGAAGTGATGCAGACAATCCGCATCTGCCTCATAATCATGAACTTAACCAAGTTGTGTACACTGGGACTCACGATAATGACACAGTAAGACTGCTACAAATCAGATTAATCTTGATGTTTGTCAATACAGATGATGACTCTGCACTATTGTACTTATCTGGATTAGTACCTAAGTGGGCATTCGTAAGTTGAATCTAGATTATGTCTTGTGCATTCTTTAACCTTTCTTCCTGCTATTCACAGGCTGTAGGTTGGTGGGAAAACTTAAAACAGGAAGAGGAAATATCTCATGTGAGTGCTTTTGTTATTGGATCCAAATTACTGTATCTGGCCCCACAAAAATTATTGAGCATCAGAACTTTTTCCGCACAGGTACTAAGATATCTTCATGCAAACAAAAATGACAACATCCCATGGGCCTTGATTGAGGCGGCTGTAGCATCAGTTGCACGTACTGCCATCATACCTATGCAAGACATTCTTGGACTCGGGAATTCAGCTAGGATGAATACTCCAGCAACACAGGTGAGTTGAGTGCCCGCGCAATTAACATTGAGGATCTCTATCATTGGAAATAGTGGGTTGGTTTAAGGATTCATGGAATCTAAGAGTTGCTTCCCATGTAAACCCTGCACCCTGACAATGATCATGCCTGTATAATGTAGTACACTATTTTACCTAAAACAGGATTCTCATGCTACCCTTTTTCTTACTGCAGTTAGGAAATTGGCGTTGGAGAATGCCTACCTCAATGAGCTTCGATGCTTTGGAGCCTGAAGCCAAAAAGTTGAGCGACCTGCTTTCGATGTACAACAGGAAGTGAGAGATGGGAACCCTCCAAATTCCGCTAGTCTTCGCCCCCAGGTTGAGTTTCGTCAATTTGAAGTTTCTTTTCCGATCTTTTGCCGCCTTCCACTTGAGTGAGTAATTGGACCATTTCCCGAAGAGTCTTACATGATTCAGTAGGTGGACAAGGTGACGGTGAAGTCACAATATGTAATACTAATAGTGGTCCACATGAACATTTCAGAAAATAAGGTAATTTATTTCTTTCTTCCAAAAAAGATTATTTTCCGTGAAAGGGAATGGTAGGCACTTTGACACTTTTAGGAACCTTTATGTGCATTACTGCAATAACTAGATTTTTCTGCATGTACGCCACCATTACAAATCAAATTGTGTATTTGTTACTGCAATAAAAGTATTCTAATCAAGTTTCCCATACCAGACTGTCGGTGGAGTTTGACTGTTGTTGGTCACTGTTTGGGGTGATCTAGAATGTTCCTTTTTCATGGGCGAAAACTATTCTCATTTTGATAAAAAGATCGAACCCCCCATCCCCCAAATCGAATTGTGTATTTGTTACTGCCGTAAAAGTATTCTAATCAGGTTTTCTATAGACTACTGTCGGTGGAGTTTGACTGTTGTTGGTCACTGTTTGGGGTGATCTAGAATGTTCTTTTTTTCATAGACAAAAATATTCTCATTTTGATAACAAGATCACTCCCCCCTCCCCCTCACAAACACACACGCACACACGGGCGCGCACACACACGCATGACACATATATGAGACAGATTGTTATTATGAAAGAAGAGGAAAATTCTGTTACATGATTAATTCCAGAGAAGTTGTGGCTGAGAAAGAAAAGGCCGAAAACCCCACGCTCATTTTCAAAAAAGAATTTAGCTGAGTTATTTATCAACTTACAGTTTAATCATGCTGGGGTGAACTACCCCGCTCTCTCTCGCTCTGTGTATGAATTTTTAATAGAAAAAGATGTCTCCATTGAAAGATTGATCTTGTCGCAAGCACATGCACGTAGACAGCGATCATAATGGGATTTCACTCTTGCACATGAAAGAAGCATCAGTGGAAACACTTACCCACAGGTTTAGATGAGTTATTGATCTATTTTCTCTCCGGATCCAAATCTGGAAAATGATTCGTTCAGAAAGTATCCAAAGATTTTAGGATGAAAGCTACTTGCCTACGACTGTTTAAGGCCTCTTATTGTAGACTGCGTCTCCTCTTATACGAAATCCTTTGCGAGATCTTTTCCTGACCGAGTTCCAGTCGCAGGTCTGCTCAGACCCAGCTCACTTGCAGTCCTATCCGCACCATCGGATAAATGTGACATCCTGATTAGAGACATTCCCTGGTTTTCAAGTTTCAACCAAAATAGGCTTATTCATAATTGTGAGAAAAATACATGAGCTGTTTATGTATTTATCCTTTTGAAAAATTGTAATAATCTATGTACATTTTAAGAACCATATTTACTTCAACCGATATCATTTTACCGAAATCGTGCTTAGTTTATGACTTATAGTTGAGTCTAAAAAACTCTATGCAGGATTTTCATCTATATGGATGCTTTTGTTACCCCTTTTAGAACTTTCTAAAATACTCTAGTGGGATTTTCATCTATATGGATGATTTTGTTCCCCTTTTCAGAACATATTTACCTCCGCTAATATGTTTTTGGCACAATCATACTTAATTTTAAGACCCAACTATGAGTCTAAAATATCTCCTTGTAGGATTGTCATCTATATGGATACTTCTGCCAAACGAATTTAGGTGATCACTACAATCTACAATAAAATCTTATGATACTTTATAGGTAAATATAAAATTCTTTTGTTGTGTTAGTGTACAGAAAAAAGTACTGGTATTTAGACATTTGCATTGTTTGAAAATATAGTCATGTAACTTGAATTCAGAAAAAGATTACTCAAAAGTGACAGCATAAGATCTTTTAAAAATCAAAATGTAATGAAACTTTGTGCTAGTTAATACTTGCAAAAAAAAATTTATCTTTTAAATTCAAATTCTGCAAAAATATTCATATATAAGTTTATTGTGGCTACATATAGCAGTTCTAAATTTAATTAAATTCTAAGAATATTTTTATACTCTATCTATATATGTACATCGTTTTTAGAAAAGAGTCGACCATTTATATTATGTGTTCGTCCGTCCTTTCAAACTGTTCTGGCTTTGCTACTAGGTTCTTTTGCATTTTCCTGTACAAGAAGACAGATTTTACAATTACTTTAGCTAGTTTTCTCCTCTTTCCTTCTGCACTCATTGTAGTTAGCGTCTCTAGAAGCAAAGATTCACTCATTTTATTATTATTTCTGCTTTAAAAAATGCTCCTTTTTTCCATTCACATTCTAACTCCCAAAGAAAAATTGAATAATAAATTAGAAAATCCCTCACCATTCACCATCATCTTTTCTTTTATTATCGCTTCTCTGTACTTTCTAAGAATTAGTCTGTCTTGAAACTTCCATTCGGAAGCTAATGCATAGAGTTTATTTGTTGAAACAGTCATTTTGGAACGGATAAGATAATTTACCTACAATACAGAGGCTCCCATTTGGACTAACCGTGTGTTTTCCAACTTTTGATTCTATCTTCCGTTTGGGCTTCCTAATATTCTGTTTACATTAAGCTTCCTAATACGTTGAGCTTCAAGTTCATTTCTGGTTACATCACCTTTTGTAATGACATGTCAATGGACACATTAACCTGGCATTCATATGTAGGGTTGTGATCCATTTGTATGTCTATGTGGATCGTCAGACATGATTTGGATGTGACAACATATGTTCCTTATTTTATAAAAATCCATATAAAGATACATTGCGAAACATTCTTCTTGGAGAATGCTACTATACAAATAACTTAGATGGGTGGTTAATAAGTGAAAGAGAAAACCTCCTTTAGCTGTCCACACAAAAGCATAAAAGCTGACAACTGGGGCAAGACACAGGACGGCTGCAGGTGCTGCGGCAGGGTAACCTACCATAGAGTTGCTTTAATTGAACGAGAGCATTGCTTTCCGGAACCCAGAAGCTTTCGGGCCTTGTGATTTGCAAAATGATTTGATATAGCTTCTTAGTTTTAGCAATTAGTTCCCGGCATTTTCTATTGCTTCAATGCATTCCAACACAGAGGCTTTCTTTGACATTGCTGACATCAGAGATTCATGAGCAATTTTGTTATTTTTCAGTAGTGATCCGGCGAATAAGACCTGCATTAATTGTTTGAATGGACAATATTTATTTGTTATCATATTGCCACGCCACAAGAAGTTGAACATAGTTACTGAGAACTAAAAAAATACTTACGGCCCATCTAGTAAGATTCTGTTGCTGTTGCTTGCTAAGCTGTGGTTTGCTTCTGTTTATGAATCTCTGATGATAAAAGGAGAGTTCTGTAAGAATCTATGTGCTTGCTATGTATTAGAAAACAATGAGAACTACCACTGCAGAAATTATCTCCGAAAGCGGTGAAAAATTCTAAAATTTCAGGAACGGTACCTGAAGGGTGAAGAGATCTGCTGATTGACCAATCACCTTGTCATATCTCAGACCTTCAGCCGCCAGTCCAGCCATAGATACCACAGACAACCTAAAATTTTATTTGGCACCACAGAATCAAGAGCACAGCGTAGTATCATCTTTTATATTATAATTGGGCTCTCAAGTATACCCTAACTGAACATGCACTCTAGGTAAGGAAGCTTGTTCACACATTCCATGTGGTCTGTTCAAAGACAGGTGTAGACACAATGGTTCGACTCCTGATCAACGGGATATTTGATGATTTTAGTCTTAATCTTTTATGTGATTCTTTCATGTGGTCCTCTCAGTGGATCCCCAACGAAGTCCAAAGCCAGCACCGCATGGATGGAGAGGCTGGTGGGTGAAGAGCTGTCGTATTCATGGAGATGCCAAGGAGTTCTGATACAGCCATGGTAGTCAATCCTTGTAAACTTATTTTGGAGGATTCATTTGATAAATATACTCCTTTATAAACCCATGAATCCATCCTAAATGGTTTTACTGCATTATTTTTTGTTATTTTCATATGCATATATTTTATATTTGCTGGAATATGTACAGAAAAAATTCTGGGATGGTACACCGGAATTGTCTGGGACACCGGAACGGCCCATCCTAATAGAAAAAACATTACAGGGACTAGGACGAGATTGACAACTACGAATACAGCTCTATTCTATTCACTCCCAAAAACTGTGTTTTTTGTTGTGCCCCAAAAGTGGAAGGCTTGCCTATGATCTTGACAGAGAGAGAACACTATCAATTACTACCCAACAGATACCCGGTCAAGGACAGGGCTAAGAGTTTGTGTTTCCCTATTTCAAAACACCAGCTATAGCTTTCCATGTGAAATTGACATTGAAAATCATCAGTCAATGTCAATTGGTCCCCCGCTGTTCCAGTAATTGCTAAGAACTTTCCAAGAACATTGCAGAAAGACGTTTTTGGAAATGCCAGAAGTGATCAGCAATTAAAGACACTCAGTGGTTGAATATACATTAAGGAACATGCAGTAAGTAATTTACAAACAGATACAGTCATAGATTCATCCTCTTGCAATGAGAAAAAATCACCACATTTTCATGAACAATTTAGATGCAAAGATTACAAAGCATCCATCATTTGCAAAACCCAAAGAAATAAAAGTTCTTAGCCATCTGCCTGCATGGTCCCGAGTCAAGTATTTGTCTGAAGAAAAAATGGTGGGAATAAAATGATTGACACATCACCTGAGTAGTTACATAGTGCACATCAAGAGATTTGAGAGACTGATGTAAAGGGTTTCTTTGCTGTACCATCATTATACCTGTCTAGCTCCTTGCCATCAAGCTGTCCGCTGTATATCAGCTTTTGCAGCCTCTCATCCACAAGATTGACGTGCTCTTTGCCGATGTTGAGTGAGTAATCCAGAATAGGCAGGCCAGTCAAGTATGCAACTAACATCCCATCAGGAACATCGTGTCAAGTTACCAGTGATGAAATGAAAAACGGAAAATTGTGGACAAGGTAAGCACTTGAAATGAAGAAAACGCAAAGAAGAGGAAGAAACTTAAAATGGTTATAAAAAGAGATGCAAACAAAGAGAAGAAAAATCACTTTCCAAATGAAGGACAAAAACAACAAAGATTTTATGTGTACATCAGAGTGGTATGCCATATTACATTTGTCTGTGGGCAGAGCGGTAAGCATAGCTTCATGAGATAAATGAAATAAAGGTGCAGGCCCTTTCCATGGATGCATGTCTATACTGAAAAGATACAAATATTTACAGAGAGTGAGACTACAGTTCCACGCGCATATGCATGTTGTGTTGTGTGTGTGTGTTGTGTTGTGTGTGTGTGTGTGTGTGTGTGTGTGTAATATGCAGTTTTTCTGCTCCATCAGAACGTGTTGGATATAACATACATGATAGCATTTGCTTATATTTATGTGAGCTTCTAGAGACAAGGCATCTTCCTGGAAGAACTCTTACCAAGAAAATGTGCTGCTTCATGCCCAGCAATCCTGTCTTGATAATCGGGAAAAAATGATGAAAAACCTCCTATTGCTGCCTGAAGAAGACTATAAAGAATTAAAATAATAAGTGCATATTACTTATTTTCAATTTTTAGTCAGCATATAATTGAATGACAAAGCTTTCTCTTGTTTTTAACAACAATCTGAATTTACACTAGAAAAAGAAAAAGAAAACACTAACTCATTAAGTTGCATCACGCTTATCGTTGCTATCTGTATTCCAAAAAAACTTGCCTGATAGATGTGCTTTTCTCATCTCCAATATTTAACACAGAAATCAATGTTGACATATTTCTACTTGTAGTAATAATTGAGAGCCTGCATTCTAACTGTGACATGAAGTACATTAATATATAACGTTATTAGGCCACATGTCATGTGGTCTTATGTTTACTGGTCATGATTTAATAATGGCCATTGATTATGTTAATGTGATATAAAGTATATTAACATGTAATGTTATTAAGTCACATGTCATGTGGTGTTATATAACAACTTGTGGTCTTTCATGTGATTAAATGAAATATTAATTACATGCGGTTTACCATATCTATAAAACCACGAGTTCATTGATCAAATGAAAATTACTCGAGTCGATCACAATATTACCTATTGATCAAGTCCATTGAAATCATCGGGCGATCATACTATATATCCTTGACCAAACTTCAGATCTGTCTGATCTTTGTGATGGTGACATGATTTCATAATCCAACGGTTGGATCGTCCCAACATCGACTGAACTTCAGATCTAACGGTCCGATTTTCATGATTGTGACCGGATCTCATAATCCAATGGTTGGATCCAATCGATATCGACCGAACTTTAGATCTTATGATCTCATCTTTACGATCATGAGCTGATCTCATAACCTAACGGTCCAATCCTCAAATCGCGACATGATCTCATAATCCAAGGGTCGGATTGTCCCAATATAGACCGAATTTAAAATCCAAAGGTCCGATCTTCACGATCGTGACCCGATATTATAATCCAACGGTCCGATTGTCATGATCATGACCTGATCTCATAATCCAATGGTCCGATCTTCATGATCGTGACCCGATCTCATAATCCAACGGTCCGATCTTCGTGATCCTGACCTGATTTTGTAATCTAATGATTGGATAGTCCCGATATCAACCGAACTTCAGATCTAACGGTCCGATTTTCATGATTGTGACAGGATCTCATAATCCAATGGTCGAATTGTCCCGATATCGACCAAACTTCAGATCCAACAGTCCGATCTTCGCGATCGTGACCTGACTTCATAATCTAATAGTCGGATTGTCCCGATATCGACCGAATTTCAGATCCAAAGATCCGATCTTCATGATCGTGACTCGATTATAATCCAACGGTCCGATCTTCATGATCGTGACCTGATCTCATAATCCAATGGTCTAGTCTTCATGATCATAACTTGTTATCATAATCTGATTGTCTGATCTTCATGATCGCGACCTGATTTCGTAATCCAAAAGTCGGATTGTCCTAATATCGACCGAATTTGAGATCCAACGGTCCAATTTTTATGATCGCGACCATATCTCATAATCCAACCGTCAGGTCGTCCCGATATTGATCGAACTTCAGATTTAACGGTCCGATCTTTATGATTGCAACCTAATCTCATAATTCAACAGTCGGATCATTACGATACTAACTGGATTTTCCAGTCTAATTGTCTGATCACATAGATCATAATGTTATTAAAATCTGGTGGTCCAATCTTCATGATCGCGACTTGGTTTCGTAATCCAACGGTCGGATCGTCCCGATATCGACCGAGTTTTAGATCCAACGGTCTAATTTTCATGATTTTGACCATATCTCAAAATCCATCTGTCGGATCATCTTGATATCGACCGAACTTTAGATCTAACGGTCTAATCTTCATGATTGCAACTTGATCTCATAATCCAATGGTCAGATCATTACAATACCAACCGGATTTCACAGTTCAACGGTCTGATCACATTGATTATAACCGTTATCATAATCCGATGGTTCGATCTCATCGATCTAGATCATCACCCTAAATTTAACGGTCCGATCATATCGATCATAACCGCTATCGTGATCTGATGGTCCAATTTCATCAGTCTAGTCCATCACCTTATATTTAACGGTCTGATCACATCTATCATAACCATCATTAAGATCACCCTTGTGATGCCTTGACAACTATGTTGGGGAGGGTCACTGGTTATAAGGGGTTGCATTGACTTCATACCTATTGATTTTTGATTTTATGGATAGATGGTGCTATCCACTAAAGAGAGGGGAAAAAGAGAGATTTCGCAATTTGTGAGCCGAGTTTCCTAGTATCATCAAATTAAAGAGTTTTTGGGTGTTGTTTTGGCCAGTGGTCTGCTCCCTCTCCTTGTTAGGATTGACCACTATTCCTTGCAACAAAAATGTTGTTAGGCTAGATTCATTTTCTTGTCTTTTGACCCAAAAAAAAAGGAAATCCTTGTCTTTACATCCAATCAATATCATTCTTCATCTAAATTGATAGGACGGAATTTGGAGATGATTACCATTTTTCTTAAAAAGAAAGAAAGGAAGAAAAAAAAGAATGTGTTTTGGCAGTAAAAAATGCCCCTAACTAAAGTGGTATTTTTTGTACTGATAATATTTTAAATTTTAACAAAACTCCTTTCCCATGATAGCTAGATGATTTTTTAGGGAAAATGTGGATACCTTTGTTCTCTCATAATAGTTTAATAAGCTCAAACAGATTTAATTTTCATGAATATGAAAAGGGAAAGTCTGCATCGATGAAGAGGCTTACCCAGGTGAAATGCTTCCCACTGCCAGAACAATCAAAGAAATACTTCCAGTCAGGTAAGGCACAAAAAAACCCCAGTCCTGTATGTCCTTATTGTTAGAATGGCATATAAATCCTTATGAGACTGAAAAAATTAGATCCAAATGTAAAAAGCAAATTTTTTAATGGAAACCTCAATGAAAGAATCAAATTACATTGAGAATGGTGCATCCATGCGCCTAGAGAAAGTAAAGTCAAGATTCCCTAAAAAAAAGAACTGATGTATCATGATACATCACTTGATAAATGCAACATTCACAATTGTACAATCACTATCATCATCATCATCAGAATCACTGTCGATCATTATTACCATCCTCATAATTCCTAATGTAATGACCAGTATTTGTTAATTTATCCAGTTCAGAACACATTTGCATAGTTTTACTTCATGAGTAACACACCAGCAATGAACCAAATATCCAGCCATCTAAAGGTGCTGCCACAAATCTGCTGAAATGTCCAAGGTTCAGGAAGGATGCGCCTTGAAGTAGTTTTAACAAAAATATTCCAGGCAGTTGCTCAGTTTGGATACATACCTCATGCACCAACAGATGCACCTTGAAGTAGTTTTAACAAAAATATGAATGCATGCACACATGTACAGACTTACACACAGACATGCATATATATATGTATACATGTGTGTGTGTGTGTGAGAGAGAGAGAGAGAGAGTTGCATTTAATGTGGATAGATACAAGCAGAGGTACTTCTCTTGACACTAATTTGCATCTAGTGCCATTTGCGTGACAAACCAGAGAGGCTCAAAATCTGCTCTGAATATCATGCTTTTCTTTGTCTCTATTGTCTTTTGTTCCGTTTGTTTAAATCTTGTCCACTGATTATATTGGTTTTTAGCATGGTGCACAGACCACCTTGATGGTATGCACTACCAGTCATGCTTGCCTAGTTCACCCAATATTCCCTACAGGTAATTACACTCAACAGTGCCTTTTTTTTTTTGGTCAGTAGCCCAGTGGTTCCGGGACAAGGTACCCAACTCAGACGAGTTGGGATCGAGCCGGCCCAAGGCCAAATAAATCCCTCCGAAAGGAGAGTAATTTTCTGCACTCGAAAGAGAAGCGTCCACGAAAATCGTGAGAAATCTTCCTATAAAGGAGAGGGTTCCGACGGGATCGATCCCGCGATCTGCTCCCCGAGTGGGAGCGGTGAGCGGCGCCCAACGCCACTGTGCTATGGGCCCGTGCTCACACTCAACAGTGCTTTACCATTCGTCCATCACAAAATCCTGATTCCTACTCTTCCAACTAATTTAATGTATTTCTAGTGGCCTAGCACTATGATCAATGTAACACCAATCTTAGGGCGTATTTGGCAAAAATTCTACTTGAATGCCACTTTTGGCTTCCACTTCTCACATAGAATGACTCGAGGGAGGTTATAGCCAATTTTGGTTTGTTACAAAAGTCAACTTTTTCATAACAACCTCACTTTTTCTCCAATCTTGGAAGCTTCACCTTGTAGCTTTTTGTTGGAAGCTAAAATACAAGTAAAATACTACATAAATGGCTTTCAAGATCCAATTGCTTCCACAAAAAATAACTAAATGGAAGTGCAAAAGTGCTTCCAAGTGGAAGCTGCACCAAACATGGTAGGCCGGGTTGGTCTGGGTTGGATCGGATCGCCCGGTCCGCTCGGAAACCGGGCGGTCCGAACCGACCCCGAGCCCCGACCCAGCGACCCCAGCCCAGGATTGCTGGGATCGGCTTGGGTCGGCCGGGTCGGCTGACCCCAGCCCGGGTCGGACCGGGTCGGACCGGTCCGGCCGACCCGGGCCCCCAACGGCTAGTTCACAACTAGCCGATGGGGTAGCCGTTGGGAACCCATTCAAATGGGTTCCCAACGGTTAGAAGGGGCTTCTAAGCCCCTCCAAGTCCCTATAAAACCCCCTCCCACCTTTCTCTCTAAAACTTCTCTCTCTTTCTCTCTAAGCTCTCATACTCTCTCAAAGACTCAAAGCTCTCTTAACTTCTTTCTCTCCAAACTTCCAAAGCTCTCTGGAGTTTTTATGTCCCCCCCATGTATTGTATTCAAGTTTTTTTCAAAGTTAATAAAAATTCAAGGGCTTACCCAAAGTCCTAGATAAGTTTTGAGTAAATATAATTTTTTCTGATTTTTTGAAATTTTTTCTTATTTTTTGGACTTGTTTTTCTATTTTTTCCCTATTTTCTTCTATTTTTTCCCTTTTTAAAAATTGGATCGGCCAGACCGGTCCGGCTCGGTCCAGACCGGTTCGGGATCGGGTCGGATCGGCCGATCCACTCGGTCAGGACCGGACTGATCCGATTCCGATCCCCGAGTTGGCCTACCTTGGCGCCAAACACAGCCTTAGAAAACTTTGAGCGCCTGTGGACACTGACAGTTTGTCAAATGGATCCCTATGCTCCATCCCAGGTCATCAGCAATCTATAAATTGTACAAGAATTAAAATTTGAAAGCTATATGCCATGCTTAGAATGGGAAATATAATTATAACATGCATAGCTGAAGTAGAATAGCAACATCATGCTTTACTTTGGCTCATTCTAAATAAACATTGTATGAGTATTTCAAATAAAAGTTTTGCAGGTGGCGCTGCAGAATTCTCAGAAAGTTAGTCTCGAAAACATCAATGCAAAATTTTGGATGAAAGAAGGCTGAGTTTGAAAGAAGTACCCCAGGAAGCTGACCAGCAAGAACAGCCAAGAACCCTGTGGTTCCCACAACAGTGAACAGAAAAGCAGCCTGCATTACAAAAAGCCATCAATTTTATGAGAAAAGATGGAATAGGAAGCTAGCAAGAAAGAGGAGAACTTTCCTCTCCCAAGCGCCAAAAGAGTGAGGGAAACTTGTTTTGTTAGGATTTAGTTGATTTAGAGAGATACCATATGCAAGTTGCATCCGATTTATGTTTCTCAATTTCATGGAACTTAAGGCCCCTTTAGTTGCCTGAAGGTGACCGGAAGTAGGTAAGTTACATGTAACTCCCTTACTTCACCTCACTTCCAAAAATTTGGCTGTTTGAGGATTTTCAAAATGTTGGAATTCCAAAAAGTCTAGTCTTCTCCTCCACCTTCTGGACTTCTCAGTTGATGCTACCAGACCGGATACTTCTCAGTGGACTTGGGATTCAACTGGCTGTTTATCAGTGAAATCGGTATACAGGGTTATTGCTGATCGGGGTATCCTTCATCAGTTCTATGATCATATTTGGAAGCCAAAAAAGCCCTCCCAAAGTCAAAGTTCTCCTTTGGAGATGCTCTCTTCATAGGCTGCCCACTTGTGATAGGCTGGCCAGGTTCATTGACGACCTCCCCACCATGTGCTCTTTGTGTGGAGAAGAGGAGACTATTTGATCATTTATTCTTGAAGTGTTCATTCTCTATAGAGGTGTGGCACAATCTTTTGGAGAAGCTTCACATTCGGGGAGACTCTCTCTCTCTCTCTCTCTCTCTCTCTTCAGCTCTTTGGTGGCTTTTCTTACCTATCGGGGAATGTCCACTCTCCCAAAGGAAGATAGCAAAATCTGGTGGTTGGTCCTTCATGCCACCTTCTGGGCCATTTGGTGTGAAAGGGACATGAGGATTTTCCGTAGAGAAGCTTTAATTCACGATAGAATTGTATATTTTGTTTGTGCGAAAGTGAGAGAGTGGACTTTGCATCTCTATCATGTATTGGTGTCTTCCTTTTTTGATCTTTTGGGAGAAGGGTGACTTCTGCACTATCTTGGTGCTTTTTGTAGGGGGGGGGGTATAAGGGTTCTGAGCATCCTCTTGTATATTCTCCTCCTTTTTTTTTGAATATATATAGTGGTACTATCCAAGAGAAGGGTGACTTCTGCACTATCTTGGTGCTTTCTGTATAGGGGTTATAAGGGTTCTGAGTATACTCTTGTATATTATCTTCCCTTTTTTGAATATATACAGTGTTACTATCCACTTTCAAAAAAAAAAGGGAGCTTAGAAAGAACCAAAGTGACTTCTTAAAAAAATAAATAAATAAGACTTGTCCCTTTAACTGACCTTCCTCTACTCTGTCTAAACACCAGTTCTATCTAAATACCTGCATCTAACTAAATAATCAAATTTGACTTTCTGAAGTCAGTTGTATACAACCAAATAATAAAGCTGACTTCTGGAAAGTGAGCTACAAATAATCGAAGTGTCACAATCTGAACTCACTTGCACATAACACACTTTCATGAACTCGCTTCCAATGTAAGTGAGCTACTCATCTTTAACCAAGGGACCCTTATTGTATCTGCCATGAAATGGAAGGCTTCCGTTGGCTATGGCCAGTTGCTATGATATTCATTAAATAGAATGACTTGATGCTGGTGCAAAGCTCGAGAAATCTTAATACATTTAATGATGGTTAAGTGTTTACTATAAAAAGCCATAGTTCCAATCAGGTCTGTGCATGTTAGAGCTTACATCATTTCTAACACTTGGAATTGCAAGGTTCTCTGCATTTTTAATCCCAAGGGTTGTCAGCTCCCGCAGAGATGTCTGTGCAAAATTTTCACAACTATTATATGTTTAATCCACCTGGACATTCACCACATAAAATGGGTTACAAAGAACAGATAAAGAGCTGATAGTTGTAGGTGCCTGGAATTTGAGTCTAAATGTCATAAGACTTACTGTTCTTCGTGAAACATAGGGTTGGGAATTCCATTTCTTGGCCCAACCAATTTGACTCAGCTGGTCAAGTGCCCCCTTGACAGCATCACTATCTTTCTGCAACAAGAATATTTGTTACCATGTTTCACTATCAAAATTACCCATCTGATGTCAATGAGAAAGATACAAGATACAGATGAAAACGGGCAGGCTTTTCTATTCAATTAGTTACCCTTTAGATATCAATGGAAAAAATTCAAGATACAGATGAAAACAGAGAGTTTCTCTAATCAATTTCTTTAATTGGTTGCAGCTTTCTGGTAGTCAAAAGCTATTGCTGTGAAGGAAAAGCCTAACATGTATCAAATGACCTCAAAAATCAGATTCTATGAGAATCTGTGTGGTCTGGGAATCATACAAAAGAGAAAACAGGAATCTAAACAACCATCGAAGATTGCAGCATCAAAGCCCATGGAATATAGAAGACCACATGGGAATCACAATGCTAGACCAATTGGATCTAATAGCAGTGACAAGGGTTGTTAGAATCGTCTTTTAACCTGATAAGGGTAAACTATTCTGCGTAAGCTAAAATGAAACATCAGGTTCAACAAAACACTATACAACAGATGCTACACTCAGTATGGATAAACATCCACCTTGGCTTGCGGTCCAAGAGATACATGTAATCTAGAATGATGCATATCCTCATCCTAATCCAATTATGAAACACTCCATAGGATTTGGAACCGCAACAATTCGCCAAAAGAAGAGGTTAAAATATCATTGCAAAGCCGCACTTCAACGACTCCACTCCATGGTCCATCACATTTACCATGAGCCTAATAGAACCCTAGCAACTCCAAATGCTCAACCACTCCACCCAAGGGCCGTTTGGTAAATAAAATATTGGAATCACAGGATTCCTTTGTTACGGGTGGATGGTGCAAGCATCAAAAGGGAGTGTGAGTCCCTCAACCAGCTAGAGTTGCTAGTGGCTTTAGTTCCACACTAGATTCTATAGAGTTGACCAGCTTGTAAGAAAAATGGCCTCCTACCTCAGTGCCTAGGTTTTGGGGAAGGGCAAAAGGTCCATAACAAATGGTGTCTGAGCCCAACCTTTGTTGGTCCAATGTGGCGTATCAATACACTCTTTATCTGCTGTGCATGAACATGCGTGACTTTGATCGACACCTAGCTAATGAGGGCGTCGGCCTTGTAAAAGGGGAGGTATTGTTACGGTTGGGTGGTGTGAGCACCTAGAGGGAGTGTAAGTCCTTTAACCAACTAGAGTTGCTAGCAACTATTGAAGGATCCTTCGGAGAGAGAGAGAGAGAGAGAGAGAGGAGAGAAAGAGCAAGAGAGGAATGTGGGCTCCGATGGTTAACCCAAGATAAGACTTTTACTCCACCTTGATTTCTTATTTATAGAGGCTATTTATGTTAACCATCTCTGCCCCCTCCTTGGAACCGCCTCTGTCATTTCATCAACGTGGGAGACCAAGTCAAGGATAGTTGACTTTGAATCCACTGGAGATAGGGATAAACTCTCATTATTTGTGGACTTGGTGGTCATCTTATTCCAACATCTCCCATTTGGCCACCAAGACCAAAATAATTCTGAATACACTCCCATTATCCGTGAGATGTATTAATGTTCTATTTTTTCCGACGCATTCCCATTATCCGTGAAATGTATTATCACTTTCATTAGTCATGAAAATATTTCTTGACTTATATATTCCTAAGTCCCATCAAACTTACATGTTTGACAAAACTTTATACTGATATACTTTTTGTCAACAGATCTGCAATCATATCACTAGTAGGAATATAAGTCACCTTTATTTCTCCTTTTTGCACAATATCACGTATATAATGATATTGAATTTCTATATATTTTTCTCTTGAGCTATTCGCTCCACTATTAATCAAGCTAATTGCCACCTGATTATCACAGTAAATCTCAATTGGTCATTATACCAAGTTGAGATTTAAATCTGTCAAAAATCGTCTTATTTAGACTACATGAGCAATAGCCATGCTACATACAACATACTCAGCTTCCTATGTGTATCTTGAAACACACCCTTGTTTCTTGCTACTCCAAGAAACAGCTGCACCACCAAAGATAAACAAGTGTCCCGACGTGGATTTTCCGTCATCTTTATCTCCTCCAAAATCTGCATCTGAATAACCAAGTACTTCAAGTATATCAACTTGATAACCAATTTGTGGTGCAAAGTTCATTTCATATATTTCATAATTCTTTTAATAGTTTCTCAATGTGCTGGGCCATGATTAGCTTGATATCGACTTACCAAACTTACTTGATATGCTATATTTGATTTTGTATTCATCATTACATACATCAAGTTTCCAACTGCTTCAGCATATTGCACCTTGAGCGGGCCGTGTCCCTCTCTAGGACATTGCTATTTTCCTAACCGTTTTCCACAAACTAACGGTGTAGGTGTTGGATTACAGTTATGCATTTCAAATTTCTTGAGTACAGACCGTAAATATTTTTCATGATATATACTTAACATTCTAGACTTTCTATCCCTTAGAATTTGTACACCAAGAACATAAGATGCCTCACCCATGTCTTTCATCTCAAAATTTTCACTTAATTCAGATTTGATTTTATTTAACATCTCCATGTCATTTTCGGCGAGCAAAATATCATCCACATATAAGGATAATATGGTATAATTGCTCCCACATTTCATGACATATACACAATTATCCAACTTATTTGCAACAAACCCAAGTTGAATAATTGTCTTGTGAAATTTGAGATACTATTGTCTAAAAGATTGTTTCAAACTATATATAGACTTCTTTAACTTGTATACCCTTTCCTCTTGGCCTTCCTCTTGAAATCCTTCAGACTGTTGTATATATATATCTTCCTTTAACTCTCCGTTGAGGAACACAGTTTTGACATATATCTGGAACAACTCCAGATCAAGATATGCAACAATAACCAAGATAATTCTTATAGACGTAAACCTAGCTATTGGAGAATATGTTTCTTGAAAATCTATACCTACTTTCTGATTATAACATTTGGCAACTAACTGAACCTTGAATTTATTAATCAACCCATCAGCACGAAACTTTTTCTTGAATACCCATTTGCACCCAATAGCCTTTTTATTCCTAGGTAAATCACATAGTTCTCACACTCCATTACTTTTCATGGAGTTCATTTCTTCTTTCATGGCTACTAGCCACAAATCAGATTTCTTAGATTTCATCGCATCATTATAATTCACAAGATCTATATGATTTTCTTCATCTATGTCTACTGTTAGACATGAAGGTTCACATGAATACAAATAATAATCATCCATCTATGTAGGTGGAGTTCTAGTTCTTTTGTTGCCAACTGTAGGTATATCAGGTTGTGATTCATTCATATGATTATATTCATTTTTCATTTCTGGTTGAAGTACTTCCTTAATTTCTAGATCATTTCTAGGGATATCATTGTAATATTCATCATCTACTACAAACAAATGTTCTTTCTCATTTTCACGAGGTTCCTCTTCCTCTAGATTTTCTAGAAATGTTACATCCCTATATTCAATGATCTCTTTCTCCTTATGGAAAAATCTATATCCAAATGATTTGTCACAATATCCTATGAATCTGCATTTGAGAGTCTTAGATTCCAACTTATCTTTAAGTTGATTTAGAATGACAAGATGGGCCACCGACCTCTACTTGTTGAGATGACTTAAATGTGGTTTCCTCCAATTTCATAATTCATAAGGTGTACTCTCAACAGACTTAGTAGGAATTCTCTTCAAGATATAGTTAGCCATAAGTAATGTCTCTCCCTATAAATTTTTAGGAAGACCTGAATGCGATAGAATACATATAACAACATTCATCAATATTCTATTTTTTCTTTCTACCACATCATTCTGTTGCGGCGTATAAGACATTGTTATATGCCTTTTAATTCCATGTTCTTCACAATATAACTCAAATTTCCTTGAGTTATATTCTCCACCTCTATCAGTCCTTAATACCTTTATATTCCTTTCAAGTTGTCTTTCTACTTCCATTCTATATTTCTTAAAACAATTAAATGCTTCTGACCTTGTAGAGATTAAGTAGACATAGGCAAACTTAGAATAATCATCTATGAAAGTTATGAAATATTCCTTATTATTATATGTCTTTTTACTTAGAGGGCCACAAATATCTGAGTGAACTAACTTTAATAATTCTTGTGATCTATGTCCTACCGAGAAAGATTTTTTAGTCATTTTTTCGACTAAACAATATTCACAAGATGATAACTCTATTTTGTTCAATCCTGATAACATATTCAATTTTATCATTTGTTCTATTTTAGATTTACTAGGATGTCCCAATCTAAAATGCCATAGATCACATTCTAATAAAACACACAAAGAATACTAAAAAACTTTCATGTTATTATTCTCATTGTCAATTATAGGAATACAAAATAAATCATACTTAGGAATAAATTTTTTCATAGCAAGCACTTTTTTATCTTTCCTTATTGACACCATTTGATTATAGAACCTCACTTCAAGGCTTTTTTTTCATTAGTGCCGGTACAGAGATCAGATTCCGCCGGATTTTAGGTGCATAAAACACATCTTTAAGGACCATGATGTTATCCCCAAGATCCAATCTAGAAGTTCCAACACCTTCCACATCGAAGTCGGTGTTGTTTCTCATGTACACTCTCTGTTCTCCAGTATTGAGCTTCTTTAGCGACGCCAGTTTATTCTTCGTCTTTGCGATATGCCGAGTAGCGCTATAGTCGACCTACCAATCATTTGAATCAGCCAAGACAACATTGCATTCTATTATGCCGACAAATTCTGTCTTTCCAGTTCCTCTATTTCCTGGATGTTTATTTTCACCCTTATTCTTTTGCTTGTTGGGACAGTTAGTCTTGAAGTAGCCAAACCTCCCACAACCGTAGCAAACACCAGTAGGAACCTTCTTTCTTTTATTTTGGAATTTGTTTTTGAATTGTGACTTTTGTGGTCCATTAAAATGATTCTGGGCAATAGACTTTCGATGCGCAACATTGACTTCTTCTAGGTTCACCTCTTGTCCCTTTCTTCTAGCCAATACATCCTACTCAATTGTTAGCCTAGTTGGCATATCCGTGACAGTTAAAGTGAAACCGCTCATTCTCAATGTTGTGGCTACCATATCAAGTGAAGGTAGCAAACTTTTTGATATAGTTGCCATTTACATTTTCTCTGAAATTTTAGTTTCAGCAGTAGATAGATCCTTAGCCATGACAATCATCTTGTTAAAATGCTTAATCACGCTATCACCTTCTTGCATCTTATATGTGTTGTAACGATGCAAAATGAGTTGAATATTCACTTCAATCTTGGTGTCATATTTATTCTTGATAGCTTTTCATACTTCATTGGACGTATTATAAGTTTTAAAAAACTTTATTAAGTTACCCTCTATGAACATGAGCATGAGGCTCTTAGCCTTTTTATCATTCGATAACCATTGATCCCGCTTTTTCCTTTCCACATCGGTGGAATTATCACTAAGTTCCAAGATAGTGGTATCGATTATATATTCTATATTATCATGGATAAATCTATATCTAATCTTCCGGTGCCACATATCATAAATAGTTACATTTAACTTGTCAGGTTTTGTTAATTCTGCCGTAATGAGTTTACTGGCCATTAAGATTAGAATAATACTGTAAAATAAATAATTTAAATTGGTCATCGTTTTCCAAATAAACATGATTATTATAAGAAAAATAAATTTAATGTTCATCTTAATCAATTTCAACATATTTTTTTGTGAATAATATTGTCAATTTTGTTCTATTTTACTTAATTTATGAGTAAAATATATGAAGCATAAATTAAGCAATAAAGATAAACATATGCAAAGATTATGCTCAAATATAAGCGAAACATTAATAATTTAACTAATATTTTACAATTACAACAGTGATATGACAAGATTAAAATGTACTAACAATGATTAATTAGAATTAATTAGCATATATGATTCAAAATATATAAAGATAACAATTTTCTAACAAATGAGTATAACAACAATACATACGAAAAGTTGTAATCACAGGAAATCAAATTCAATTAATAGTTTTTCTTTTGTCAGAGTATTAGGTGGTCAACAAATTATAATCACATAAGCTAATCACGTAAGTATTACAAGGGTATGAGTTGTCCGTTAGTATTGACAGATGGCATATATTTAAAACAATTCTACTGATCAAGGCAAGATAGCAGGGGTCAGGTACAGAACTTGTACGTAAGCAACTTTTAAAAAAAAGGTACTAGAATGTTAAATGGTGCAGATCCTGCAAAGGCTATGCAATTTTAAAGGGATAAATATAACATGAGTATTCAAACGTATCTGTCAAAAGCAAAAGCAGGTGAAAGAAATATTATATATCAATAGGAGCATTAAAACGTATCTGACAAGGGCATGTGTTATATGCAACTTTCAAAGGGTGTCAACTTTTTAAAAAAGGGATAATTATTGCATGGGCATTCAAACATATCTGTCAAAGGCAAAAAGCAGGTGAAAGAAATATTATATATTAAATGATGTTAACAGGAAGGGGTGTTGTGTGTTGGAAAGCAACGAAGGATTTTAAATGACGTTAACAGGCTTCTTCTTTCTCAAGACAATTTACGGGTTTCAAGCAAAACTTGGTTGGCGACAGCGAAGCCGGGGTGGTGATGGTGCTGCGTAGCCGAACGACGACCGCGAGGGCTATGAAGCCGGTATGTGGTGTGCTTGATGGTGGTGGTAATGCACGCAGATCCGACGACAGTGATGGCGGGTAGTGGCACGGCGGTGTTGCGGAAGCAGCAAGACGCGGCGGGCAGCGGTGGTGCTGCAGCGGCGGGGCACGGTCATGCACGACAACGGCGGTCTTTGGTGGTGCACGGATCCGACGGCGACCTTGCGTGGGGCAGCGACTGCAGGAGGGGCGTTGCGGATGGCGGCGGCGGCGAGTGCCGATCAGCAGCGGCGCAGCGGTGCACGGCGGTGCAGGGCAGCGACGGGGTGCGGCGGTGCAGTAGTGGCGTGGCACGACATTGGCGGGCAGTGACGCGGCAGGCAGTGGAGCGGCGAACCAAAGCTTTGATACCAGTGAAGGATCTTTCGGAGAGAGAGAGAGAGAGGAGAGAAAGAGTAAGAGAAGAATGTGGGCTCCGATGATTAACCCAAGGTAAGACTTCTACTCCACTTTGGTTTCTTATTTACTAAGGCTATTTATGTTAACCATCTCCGCCCTCTCCTCGGAACCGCCTCTGTCATTTCATCAACGTGGGAGACCAAGTCAAGGATAGTTGAATTCGAATCCCACCAGAGATAGGGATAAACTCCTGTTATTTGTGGATTTGGTGGTCATCTTATTCCAATAGCTATAGTCCCAGATTGGATTCTACAAAGAGTTGGACCAGCTTGTAAGAAAAATGGCCCCCTACCTCAATGCCTAGGTTTTGGAGAAGGGTAAAAGGTCCATAACAAATGGTGTCTGAGCCCAACCTTTGTATCAATACACCCTTTGCCTATTGCACATGAATAGACGTAACTTCGATCAGCACCTAGTCGACAAGGGCGTCGACCTTGTAAAGGAGGACGTATTGTTACCGGTGGGTGGTGTGAGCACTTAGAGGGAGTGTGAGTCCCTCAACCAACTAGGGTTGCTGGTGGCTTTAGTCCCACATTGGATTCTACAAAAGAGTTGAACCGGCTTGTAAGAAAAATAGTTCCTACCTCAATGCCTAGATTTTGTGGAAGGGGAAAAAGTCCAAAACAAATGGTGTCTGAGTCCAACCTTTGTCGGTCCAATGTAGCATATTAATACACCCTTTATCTAATGCGCACGAACGGTCGTAACTTCGATCGGCACCTAGCCGACGAGGGCATCGGCCTTGTAAAGGGGAAGGTATTGCTACGGTTGGGTGGTGTAAGCACCTAAAGGGAGTGTGAGTCCCTCAACTAGCTAGATTTGCTAGCGGCTTTAGTCTCACATTGGATTCTACAAAGAGTTGGACCAGGTTGTAAGAAAAATGACCTCCTACCTCAATGCCTAGGTTTTGGGGAAGGACAAAAGGTCCATAACAATGGTGTCTGAGCCCAACGCTTGTCGGTCCAATGTGACATATCAATACACCCTTTGCCTACTGCACATGAATGGGCGTAACTTCAATTGGCACCTAGCCAACGAGGGCGTCGGCCTTGTAAAGGGGGATGTATCGTTACTGGTGGGGTGTGTGAGCACCTAGAGGAAGTGTGAGTCCCGCAACCAGCTACAGTTGGTAGTGGCTCTAGTCCCACATTGGATTCTACAAAGAGTTAGGCCGGTTTGTAAGAAAAATGGCCTCCTACCTCAATGCCTAGGTTTTGGGGAAGGGCAAAGGTCCATAACATCCTTTTGGTTCGACTCAATGCAAACACTGAAAAACCAAAATCAGGATTAAACGAGTTAAAAAGGAAAACCTAGTTTCGTTCGCATCAAAAATAACCACAAATCAAAACCGGTGATTCTGTTTTTCTTTTTTTTCACTAAATTTTTGAACCAGCAATTTCAAAATCGAAGAACTCCATCATTTCATACCGATTCAAACTCTCCTTTAACCGAATTCCGAAAGAAGAACAATTCCGGCAGAGGCATCAACTACAACAGAGCCCCATCGTGTCGGAAGCCAACGCACGGATCGGAAGCAGCTCGAAGGATGGGGGAAAGATTGATGAGAAAAGAAGAGCATTCGAAGTGGGGGAAACCTTGGCGATGGCGGCCTGCAGGGTGTCCAGATCGACCCCGGGGGCGGCCGGGGAGACTCCAGCGCGCCATCTCTTCTGCGGATCCGAGGAGGAGAGGCCGCGAGAGGGGACACCGCGTCGTGGGGAGAGCGCGAGGAAGAGTGCAGAGGCCGAGGCGGCCGCCATCTCCGGTGGGGTGGCACGTCTGACTGCTCTACTCTGCTCTCTCTCGCGCGCGCGCTCTCTCTCTCTGCCACTCGCCTTGGATGTGGCGGGAGAGACGGATAACAGAGTAGGTACGATTTATGGGCATATTTTTATGGGGTTTTAGAAAATAGCACATAAACGAATTTATATTGGTGGATAAGCCCTCGTATGATGTGTAAATATCGTTGGAAAACTAATGCTGCGTTTGGGAAGCCACCGTGAAGTACTTCCTATAGAAGTACCTTCAACCACAAGTGACTTCAAGCAGAAGTACTTCTTTCTTAGGAGTTTGAAAGTACAAAATGCACCCAACATTAGAAGCACTTCCTCATAAATTTTGACCAACATATCTCTATGTTAGTTATTAGAACTTGTATCTCCAACAATATATAATTAATAAAATTTTAATAATAAATTAAATTATAAAAAAAATATATACTAATATACCTTTTTATCACAAGTAAAAATATATAAATGTAGAAGATAAAATATTCATATATTTGTCAAAGTAAATCTTATAATATGGTATAATATTCTATAAAAATTGAAATATAATTATATGTTGCAACGATTTGCTGGATTACAATTTTAGATTTGCGATAACAGCACATTATACAACATAAAAATAGAGCAAAAAAATATGGATTTTTTTTTTCCATCAAAAATATATTTTTAAGTTACATTACTCATGTCCAAATATTTAATTTGGCAAACTATCTCTAAAATTGTTCATTGCATGTCTCTCTTGTTCACGAGGAATTCATCTTGATGTTTACATTATTGGAGGAAATTCTATATCATGTTGAGAAAATTCTCTAAATAACTTATCTCTTAAATCACTCATCTAATGAAATCATGGACAACCATGACAGCTACTACAATCTTTGTTTGTTTCTTCATAGAGTACGAAGGCATGCCATTAAGAACGTGCCACCTTTTCTTCAACACGACAAAGCAACGTTCAATGATATTCCTTAAAGATGAATGGAGATGAATAAATGTTGTTTCTTTTGTTTGTGGAGTTCAACCATGACGTTCTTGTAGATGGTAGCGACGACCGTGGTATGGTGCTAAAAAGTCAACCATATTAACAAAACTTGTATCTACTATATTGTATTTACCTATAAAAATATAATAAAATGTTAGAACTATATAAATAAGTATAAAAATAATTACTAAATTATTTTAATTCTTACATATAGGAGGCATTGGAAATCTAGAGTTAGCATTACAAATGCAGTATGTTAGGATAAGTGAATCGTAGATTGTTCCTTTACGACCGGTTGAAACAAATGTAAATAACTTATCAAAATCACAAACAACAAAGATATTTTGTTTACAATTAGTCTTTTGTCCACTAAGATGTGCAATTTTTTGAGCATTCAGAATAATTGCTTGTACACGAGTTCCATCTAATGCTCCAATTGAGTCTTTAAAATAAGGCATGTACTTCTGATTTGTTACAATATACTCAGAATTTTGATCAAATGATGGTGGGTGAAATAGATATCCTGGCATACTTTTGCATTGCATTTAATACTCGATTAAAATGGGGCTACAAGTTTCTCCTGACCTTTGAAAATATTCATGCATCTCTCTCGTTGAATAATTTTTTAAATAATAATTAAAAATAACGTTATTGCTTCTTCAACAATAATGTATCTTGTATCTGTCAGAAGTTTTTGTTTTCTAAATTCTTCACAAAATAAACAAACATTGGAGGCTCCATTCTTAACATATCATATGGACATTCCCAATGGCCTCCTAATAATTCTCAAATTTTGTGAAAACCCTTATGTGGAGATGTGTGACATGGTTCTTTAAATAGATAAAATTCATTATAGATGATAAGATTTGCTGTAAGTGAAATAAGATTATAAAACTCTTCATTTGATTCACTGAAATAAGTATTTTCATCTGAATCACTTGAAAAAACTCATCTCATAAAATTACTTGAATCATCTGAATCCATCCTATATTTTTAAATATAATCAACATTAACCAAAATGTCACTTACATTTAAACAAAACTAAAAACTACATACATAAAATCACTAAAATACAAAAGGGGACATCATCCAAATTAACAATGAAGATAGGACTAAAAATAACCTAAAATCACTTTATATTAAAACATGAAAACTTTGCTCTAAGTTTTAAATTGACATATTTATTTGCATCTCTCTTCATATGCAACTTGCAACCATCCAAGTCTATATTCTGAATCCATGTCGTTAAATAATTCACGAAATTTAGCTTTTACAAATCTACTGAGAGCCCACATATGCAACCGTCCTCTAAGTTCTAGGCCTCGTACTTCGTTTAACATCTTGATAACTTTACCAATGGTAAGAATATCCTTTTTTGATTCATTTCTTCCCTAGCTTTGGATTCCACGGATGATATAAGGGCATCCAATTGACATGTTATGGGTGCTTGATATGATCTTTTCTTCTTATTATGTAATGGTGATGTAGGACCCAATAAACGCCTAGTGACACTTCTGCCTCTTATATTTTATGGCTCATCATTTTTAATAGTGTTTTCATTTTTAGTAGATGGCGTGTTGTTTGGTTTTGGTACATGCTCAGGTAAATTATCCCCTTCCGAATTATTATGTGTTTTGTCAATTTATTACGTGTTTTATCAATTTTTACAGATTATAATGTATGTAAAAATTTAGAGTTATTACATGTTTTGTTAATTTATTTTATATGTAAGCATGTTATTGGTTTTGATGCCTATTGAGTTTTAAACTCATACACCTAGATATTAATCTTTTCAAAAGATTTAGATGATCATTGACTCTAAGAAGGGAGAGTTTAAAGAATTGACCTAAAAATTTTTGGAGTTCCGTTGCATAGAAAAGTAGGTTCAACTCTTGTAAAAAATTAACTTGATTTATGAATTTTTTAGACAAAGGTTGTATAATTTAAGATGATGTAATTATTCTACGTTTATGTCAATGGTTTTGGCATTTGTGTATTAGAGTTGTAGAAGGTTTAACATTTATGCCTTGGAGTTTTTAGGTTCCGAACGATTGAGTTTGAGGTGACATCTCTATAAGGGGTGCCACACTCTAGTCAACTTGTGAACACATTGCATGCAATATTTCTTTAAGAAATATCCAAACGGTTATAATTACTTATTATAATATTTTAAGAGATATTTTTTAAATCTCTTTCAGCTAAAGAGATTATATGCAAACACTTGTAGATTTGTAAATATGAAATTGCCAAAAGGACATTTGCTAAAACCCCTATTTTTATTACACCCTTTCCATATAGGCCTTCGCATTTCTTGTGCCTTCTTTTGACATGTATTTGCTAATCATGAAGATCTATGACTAAGATAAAAAAGAAGGAATGCTTCAAACATGCCATTTGACAAAACTCTTTGATGCTTTTCATTGATTTTTGATGACTTTTATAATGTTGATGCTCATTAGCTACATACATATTTTTCTTCTTCATTTCTCAATACACATGAAATCAAAGAATATGCATGTTCTAGTATTTTTTTCATAATGAAAAAAAAAGTGATCAACATGAATAGAATAATATACATGTAAGTATTGTGTTGGAGTTTGAGGTAGGGTGTTTGATATTGTGATTACATCAGTTTAAGCAAATGTCAAATTGTATTTTTATGCTACATAGAGGAATTGAACTGTTACTAACCTTGGCATAGTCTTTTAGATACCTTAAACCTTTTGTTGTTTAACCCATGACCATAAATATAATATAGTAGCCTTTTATTTTGTCTAATGTATGGACCTTACTTAAATGAAAAGCTATGATTAGATTTCCTCACAGTTGTCAGTACATTTACTTCGTCTCTTTGTTTATACAAAGCATTCATGTCTGCCCACTTCTCAGTTGAGTTATTATTAGCCTTATATATTACATGTCAGTCCACTTCACAGTTTAGATATCGTTAGGCATTTTTAAATGTCATTGTCTTGATTTGATGATAGTATATTTGCCCAGATAATAATAGTGTACCATTAGCACGTAGTTAGCTATGTATTTGTTAGATTGCATTGCTAATTGACATCTACAGTTTTATGACATAAGAAATAAGGATGATCATGACAAAATAACTAATTGGGGATATGAATTATAGAAAACCTTCAGGGTCAAATTTTATTATAGGTCAAACGTTATGTATAGACTTGCAAGAACTTTTCAACTATCCAGTTGTGCAAATCCTACGCAAAACATAAACTAAATTTTAGGAATAATTCCATATTAATCACTATTGGATACTAAATTTCAAAAGTACTATACTTACATATTGTCCTACATTACCCTCCTAATACGTTTAGTATTTCAAAATTATCATGAGGATGGCAATATTTGACATGTATGAACATTTCAAATATGCTATTGAAATGACATATTTGATAAATATAATATTTTTTAAGAATATGTAGAATAATATGCAAATAAATATGATATTTTTAGAATTTAGCGTATGAGAGAAGTTAATATGAAAATATTCCTAAAATTTAATTTGATAGGAATAGGAATTAATTTTCTTATGGGTCAGGTGTTATGTATTAGGGGTGTTCATCGTTTGGTTTGGTTTGATTTGAGGACAAAATTTTAAAAGTTAAATCAAATAGAAATGAAGAGCTAAACCAAACCAAACCAAGCCAATCTCAAGAGTTTAAAACTAAACTAAATTGAACCTAAGTAATTCAGTTTGGTTTACAATTTGGATCTTATAATGGGACACTATATTTAAATAGTCCACTTCAACATTATTTCCTAACAAATAATTATCCAAAAAATATTATTTAAAATCCATTTAGAGGTTTCAATCTTTAAAAAGGCCATTATAGCTAAACACTCTACTTTATATTAGGACTCGACACCTTTTTTGCACAAGATGGCAATCTAAATGGTATTATTTGAAAATAATTTGAGATTTTGTACCTTGTAATTTATACAAACTCGCACTTAATAGTTTAACACTTAGATTATGCATGTTTAACTTATTCAATTTATTCGGTTGGCTTGGTTTATGAACAGAGGAAATGAAACCAAACCAAACTTTTTAATTGAATTTGCTTTCAACCTAAATCAAAATTTTCAAAACTTTAAACCAAACCAAATTGGCCGATTCAGGTTGGTTTTTCAGCTTGAACCAAATAGTGAAGACCCCTAGTTATTGCGAACTTGGAAGAAGTTTTGATGAACTATGAATTGTTGCCCAGGCTATAGACTTACCAACAAGGAAAGGTAATAGGTAATCAAAATTAAATCGAAGATGAATGCAGTAAAAGTAGAACAAGCACGAGAAAGAGATAAGAGATAATGAGCAATCACACGAGGAACACTAGGATTTTTATATTGGTTCAGTTCGTAGACCCACGTCCAGTCCCGAAGCAACTTCTTGAGAGTTTCACTAACTCAAAGTTAAACAAGGTATAGATCCCTTGTCAGTCACACAACCATCCAGTTGCAGCTGGCCTTCCTATTCACACATTGAAAGAGGCAACCACAATACTTAGTCTCACCTAGTCTTCCCTTCCCTTAGGAAGAAGCACACACCCTACATCAGCAAGTCTTCCCTTCCTCGTAAGGAAGACACAATCACTGATTTTAATTAGTCAAGAAGTACACAAAAAATACCTCTCAAAGGCTACAATCACATACTCAGAAATCAATCAAGACTAAGAAAAAAGAACTGAAGAATGTAGAGTCTTGATTGTCGAAGACGAGGCCCGGGAGGTTTAGTAGCATAATGAAAGAAGATGAAGCGGGGGACGCAGTGATTGAAGTCAGATTAGGCTTTTTAGGGCTCTTCTCTCTTTTCTCTCTTGGTTGCTTAAAGGAGTTTGGGCATAAAGGTTGATGTGTTTCAATTCGAATTTTCAAGATGTCTCTTATTCTAGTCGAAGGCTTCCTTATATAGGGACTAACGTACAATTTCCTTCCATTATCTCTATGATATTGTTATGAGTCTAACTTTAACCTAGCTTGGTCTAACGTTAACTAGAGTGAGTCTGGCCTTGAGAGCATGCGCGTAGAGCTTTATCTTATTTTGCCAGAAGTTTTTATTCTTTGTCTCCATAATTTCCCAATTCGGTCGTGTACATCCCACCTAATTCCTATTGAATTATTAAGAATGAACAATTTCCATTCGGTTCTCCGACCAGAGGATAGGTGACTAGTAGAAAATTTGCACAAATTGATCAGACAAGCAAGATATAGAATCTGCAGGCACCAGAAAGAAGATAGATAGTATAGTGTCAAACGATTGATTAAAGTGACTCAAGTAATTGGTTAAGCCCAAAATAGTTGATCTAAAGGATCAATTATCCGACAAAAAAGCTTTGTCACTAAACCGATGTAGCACACATATAGTCAATTGCAAAACAGATAAGATAAGGTAGTTAATCGATACAACAAGCAAATCATCAATGTGCACAAACAACTAAATCAAGAGAAATAATTGATATAGGACGCTTGACTTGATCGCATGTAGAACCAATTAAATGAATAAACGAATAGATTTAATCTATATAAATAGACTTAATTGATATATCCATCGATCGAAATGTCGATTAAGTGGCCCAATCCAGAGGACTTAATCAACATAAAGATCGATTAAATGATCCTTAAAAGGCTGCTGGCTGATCTACCATGTAGTCGACTAACTGTTTAGACTTAATCGATATTTTCAGAGAGTTTAATCGATATGAAATAGGAGTCTGAGCTCCTATAACTTCTGAAATTTGACCAAGCTCTAGAACTTAGTGACCTAGACCTGAACATATAGTGAATCTGCCCAGATAAAAATGATTAAATCCATCATTTAACACAATCGACAATAAATTGATATCTTTATTTTCATGGTGTCACCAAAACATGGAGATGTAGCTAATTGGTACTCAATAGTTGAATTAATTTGAGGAGGCTCTGTTGGGTTTTCTCGGTTTCTCCGGATCGCTCACGCAGCGGAAAACAAAAATATTTACAGCGATCTGTTCCCGTTTCGAAATCTAAAATACAATAATCGGATTATCGAAGTTCTCACTGTGTGCAGATTCGAATCCGCAGCCGTTCGGTTCCGTCGGTGCGACACCGCAAGCCGCGCAAGCGCCCGGCCTCTAGCGAAGTCCACGCGATCCTCCCCGCGACAGATATCCTCGAGTTCGTCGTTCTTCGCAGCCCACGAAGTCTCCGCCAGTCGCCGCAATGATCGCCGCAACGCGCGGACGATTTCCCGTCGAACGGGATTCGGAGAAGCGGCGAAGCAGATCTGGATATGCTTGGACGTCAGAGAAGGACATAAACTGAGGAGGGGCGGCTAGGGTTAGCAGCAGCTAGGCCTGCTCAGCCCGTTCGTTATGTTTTATACTAACCACGCGGATTTTCACAAAAACCCCCGGTTTGTATAAAACCCACTTATTTATCCATCGCCTTGAGAATCATATGCGTGTGACCCTCTAGGCCCAAGTACCAGTCCAGTTAATGGCCCAGTAAGCCTAGTGACTCCTCACTGGCTTTATTAATTAATTAATAACCCTTTATTAATCAATTAATCAATCGAATTGATGTCGCACATCGAATTCGACTGGGCCTCCGATCACGTTGGGTGCCAAGCAACACCGCATGAACCCGGAAGGTATTTGGGGTTAAGTAACCCACTCTTGGAACCTTTCCGTCGACAGTTACCGCGTGGATATAATCCTTCATTCGTACAATGCTCTCGAGTCAACTCAGGGTATGGCGAGCTGTCAAACCCTAACCGGTCGACTCACTTGGATTGGATGCCGCTGATGAATATCGGAAAACTCCTTTTCCGATATTATCGTCAGCCCTGGCCAGGGACTTCCGCGCATCCTTCCCAGAGCATTCTCTCTCTAAGTACCGAGAGCGAATGATTCCTTATTGACACACAATTCCCTTCAACGGTATTCCGCTGCACCCAATCCTTGGCGTATTAGAATCCCGTGGCTAGAGATTCGTAGACCAAGGTCAAAGTACAGAAGTCCACCACCAAGGTGTCCTTGGTGTCTTAGGTCCGAGGACCATCCACGCAACTGCGACAATAGAATCAAACTGGTTGACAGTGAGGTACAATACCATCCAGCGATTCAGTCGGATCAGTTCAGTGAACTCATTCTCCAATGAGCACCTACAGATTCGCCTTAGTGTCTCCACACAAGTGACTTATGAGACCAGTCACCCTCATCATATGAGTAGGAGTAATCTGTACTAGTCTAACTAGATATCCGATGTCCTTCTCGGATATCCTCCGACTAGGAACGATTAAGAATATGTGTGTTTAAGTGATCAGTCTCATTAGTATGATCTCATCATAATCTGATCACCATAGCACATATTCACGGACTTCATTATGAAACGATAATTAACGCGATTTACACATAATGAATATTATGCCATTTTATTAATAATGAACTAGATTTACATTGTTAGATTGGCTTGTAGGCCACCTAAACTAACAATCTCCCACTTGGACTAAAGCCAATCACCTTTATACAATAAGCCCATAGACTCTAGGTGACGCTCAAACACAATTTGAGCCAACGGCTTTGTCAGTGGATCTGCTACATTGTCGACAGATGGAACTCTTTCCACTACTACATCTCCTATGGATATGATCTCTCTGATAAGGTGAAAGCGCCTCAGAATATGCTTCGATTTCTGATGAGACCGCGGCTCTTTCGCTTGCGCAATTGCTCCATTGTTGTCGCACAACAGTGGAACAGGCTCAGAGATGCTGAGAACTACGCCGATGTAGGTGCTGAAAATGCTCGTGTGATTAACATGAAAAATCTATGTTGTTTAGTGTAAACTAACCTATTAAAAATAGCAACTAAAGTGCAGTGATCGCCAGAAACTTTTAACTTAAAAGTTTCAAAAGAGAGTATTGATCGCCTACCTGTTTGAACGCGGAAGATGTCGAGTCCTTGATTCCCTTCCTTCAGCCGGCTGAAGAAAGATAGCCCTTTCTTTGTTCTTGCTGTTGAGTTTGAGGTTGATGATCGTCCAGAAATCCTTCTAGCTTTGCGCTTGATTTTCCCTTTTGATCTCTTGTTGTTGTTGAGTGCAGCAGAAACAGAGAAAGAAAATAAAGAAACAATGATGATGAGAACTTAAGTAGAAGCAATATCTAAACTGATCATGATTTTAAGCATATAATTGAACAACAAACTTACTTGTTTAAATGGCTTTGAAACCCCTTAAATCAAATAGGTTTTGAAAGATGATGATGTAGTGTGTGTTGCATGAAGTGAATATGAAGAATGAAATTAATGAAGTGTAGAATGAAAATGCATAAATGAAACACTTATGCCCAATTGTTGAAGCCTTCAAAGGATGAAGATCTTGAAAGGATGCCGACTTCTGGAAATGACAGCCCTCCGGCGTTCCGACGTTGTTGCTTCGATCTTCAACTCGCTATAATAATGCTCTCTCTTAATGGCTTTCAACTCTTTTTTACTCTTCAAGATGTAAAGTATTTATAGGCTTTTTCTGCGTTCGCGATTAACATAGAAAAATCTAGGATTTATCTATCTTAACTGACAGATAAATACTGATTAATTCATCTTTATCTGTAATTATCTAAAACGCGTCCACCTTGGCTGACGCCTTTCAGATTAATTAAGATAAGGATAAATATCCGGGAAAACTTATCTTTATCTTTATTAGCTAAAACGCGTCCACGTATGTAGACGTCTTTTACACTAATTAAGATAAGGATAAACATCCGGAAGAGAAGTTAAAATAGCTTAGGAAACCTAAAACGCGTCAACCTTCACATACGCCTTTTAGCTAATTAATCAACTGATTAAAATTCAAATTTAAACGTTAAAATAGGAATAAACTCTAAATCGCGTCCACATGGGTCGACGTCTTTTAGACTTCTTCATATTTTAATTGAAATTTGAGCTAAAATCAATTTAATTGATTAACTTAAATATGTCTGTTAAACCCGACACTCAAAAAATAAAAATTAATCAATGATTAAATATCAAACCATTCTGAGGCATTATTATATGATATGAAATTTACTCGAAATGACGTCAAAATTAGCGTGTCTACAGCTGTCTCACCTTGGCATCGTCTTTGCAAGGGAGTGAAATGAAATGGAATGTACTGAAAAGGTGATGCCAAGGTGTGATGAGACACGCTCTTAACATCATATGATTGGAATTTTTTTCGAAATCATCAATGAAGATAGCTCAAGGAGATCAATGGAATCAATCCTATCTGGATGAGGTAGACAAGGAAATAAAATAAAGTCGATCAACCTCCTCGGAGTGGGAAGTACCCCAGGTCGTAGACACTGTAGGTTTCATCATGGGGAGCGTTTGCCAGCCAATGTGGACGTGCTGCAGCCATGATGGATCTTAAAAGAAAACAAGAAATATTGGATAAAGAATCCAAGAAAGGATAGAATTCCAAGGATATCTTCAAGCGAACCTCAAAGATAATCAAGATACTCGATTCAGAATGGAATATTTCATATCATGTTGAAGTTATTTGATTAATGGTCTGAAACTTACTCAATAATTAATCCTTATCACAATGATTTCAAAGTCCTACATGATGCATACTGGGCTAAAAGAAAAATATAAAGTCAAATAAAATATAAATTAATCAAGGATAATATTGTTAAATTGTCATTAATGAGTCAAGACACCAATTCTTGTAATTCAGTGCTAAGCCGAAGCTCGTTTATCCACGCACCGTTTCACAAAAGTGGAACCATCGTCCCCACTAATTAACAATCCAACGGCCTATCCATGCGATTAAGAATTCTCTAGAATTATCACTGTTTTTTTGTTGTAGGGGAACTCAAATTCCAGTTTCATCAAAACCACAAGGTCCTTGATATGCTCTAGTAAATACTTAACATATAGTAATGCGAATGCAAAATAATTACATGGAAGTAGTATAAGGGTAGAAATAACCGTCTTTTTAGCCACGGTCAGGACTTCTTGACTCCCACAGTGGGATCTTCTTGATATTTTTCAGCTTTACTCGAGTTTTCTTGAATTTCAGAAACAGGTTTCTGGTTGTTCTCTACTCGAATTCCAACTTTACCAATGTCTTGTGTCCTGTATACAACTTGAACAAACATGTTAAGTATCTGTTTAGGCTTAGCCCCTTGCCTGGTTAAGTAACCGACTACTTGATCCTATCCTTGATAGAAGGGTCAAGGGGCATAGCCTTTATTAACAAAGGTAATGAGAATAATCAAACTTAAGCAAAATGCAACATACAAGCAGACAGATGCTCACTGAAAATAAAAGGAATGAGACACACCAAGTGCAACAAGCAGATGCTAATTGAAATATTTTTGTTGTTTTGAAACATTCATTTTTTTTTGGGGTTTTGAAATATATGCCTTTTTTTTTTTTTTGAATTTTGACATATGTATTTGACATATGTATTTTTTTGAATTTTTGATGTATGTATTTTTTTTTGGATTTTTGATATATGTATTTTTTTTGGGTTTTTGATATATGCATTTTTGAATTTTAAAACATGTATTTTTTTGGATTTTTGACTAAAAGATCAGCATGGTACTTAGATCAAAAGATCATATTCATTTATTAACTTAATTTCCAAATTGTTCTTTAACAACTTAACTTAAACCCATCGTGTTTGAACTTGTGTTTCCATTCGTGATCCAATTTGATGATTTGACCCTTAGTCAATGTAAGCCATTCCTTAAGTTTTGAGTACATCTCTTTAGAAAGAAAAGATGAATAAGTTTAGAAAGCCCATGAGAAGGTTCCGGAGACTTAAAAAGATGTCCCTTTCCCACCCTAATATCCGTTGGAGTTCGATCATTTTTTTTCCGGGATATTTATCGACCTTGCGTTCCCTTTTGTTTTATTTCATGGCCTTGATGTAACGTTTGTAATGTAATGGCCTTTTGATTTGACATTTGGCATTTGCCTTTTTGCTTTTTCTTTTCTTTTTTCTTCTTCGGGACGGATTTCCCCTTTTTTTTTTATGACGGCCTCCTACTAAGATGGCGGGTATTCTTGGTAGTCTATTCTAAGCCTCGTTCCGACATCATGGGCCGAGTGTAAAACGGAATTTTGCTTTAAAAAGAATGATTTGTACTTTACTCTTTTGGTCAAGCTTTCGATATTCTTTAGGACTTGTCATCTCTTGTTACTCACGAATCAAACGTGTAGTGTGTGCAATAATGGGTTTGAAATTAAGTTATCCAGACTAATAAAGAAATTTGAGTTTATAAACTTTCTGATTCCACTGGTCTTTGTACCATACTGATCGACTCTTTAACCTAAGGGTAGTATTTCTTAAGATGTAAGCCATTCCAGAGATGATTTAGCTCTTCTCCTTCTACATTAATAAGACGATAAGCATTACCAAGAAAAGCGTGCGATACAACATAAGGTCCTTCCCAGTTGGGTTGGAACTTAGAACGCGGACCACCAGGTTTTACAAAAATTCTTTTGACAACCATTTCACCGACTTTGAACTTACGTTCAATGACTTTCTTTTGATAAAAACGTGCTAGTCTATTTTGATAAACTTTTGCATGATTAGCAGCTGACCATCTTTTCTCGTCTAAAAGTTCCAACTGAGCAAGGAGTGCTGAACGATGTTCATCAATGGAAAATTCCTTATTCAATTGTACTCTTAATGACGGTATAAGGATCTCATATGGAACTACCGCCTCCATTCCAAATGTTAAGGAATAAGGAGTTTGCCCAGTAGGCGTGTGGATTGAAGTTCGGTAGGCCCATAGAGCCTCAACCAATTTTTCTGGCCAGTCTGCGAATTTATTAGATTTGCACGTCTTTTTGATGATTTTTATCAAAGTCTTATTTGTTGCCTCTGCTTGGCCATTGCCTTGCGGAGAATACAGAGATGAATGATGCAATGCAATTTTATACCTGTTGCAGAGATCCTTCAATTCCTGTGACACGAACTGTGGTCCATTGTCGGTGACGATGGTGCTTGGAATTCCAAATCGGGTGATGATGTTCTTCATGATGAACTTGCAGACGGTTGATGCTTTGATTTCCACGTACGCTTCAGCTTCTGCCCACTTGGTGAAGTATTCCGTTGCCGTGAGAATGAAAGATTTTTGCTTGATGCCGGAATCTGGATTGCCAAGGGGTCCAATGATGTCGAAAGCCCACATGGAGAAAGGCCATGGGGAGGAAACAGGATGGAGTGAAGATGCAGGAGAATGAATTTTGTCGGCGTGAAGTTGACACTTAGCACACCTACGAACATATCCTACACAGTCTTCTTCCATGGTTGGCCAATAAAATCCTTGTCTAAGGATCTTCTTTGCTAGCATCTGTCCATTGACATGGCCACCACAAACTCCACTATGAGCTCCTTCCATAACCTTCCAAAGCTCATCTTCGTCTAGACATCTCAAAAGAACTCTATCAAAACTTCTCTTATACAATGCTCCCCCAACTAGGGTGTATCTTTGAGCAACTCTCCTGATGGCTCTCTTCTCCTCAGTTGTAGCTTTCTCAGGATATGATTGATCTTCACAATATCTTGCGATTTCATAATATCATGGCTTTTGTTCATCATCCATCTCTTCTAACAGCTCTATTAACATAATTTCTCTTTTTTCAATGATATCTCCGTCCCTGACTTTCTTCAGCAACTTCTCCTTAGTTCTAAGGAATGAAGGGTTTTTCACGGCGGGTGAAAGACGCCTATGAACTATGATTGATTCAGATTGTTTGCTGATTGGAAAATCAAGAGAAGATGCAAGTGAAGCTAGAGCGTCAGCTAAGATGTTCTGATTCCTAGGGACATGGACAAAGATCAATTTCGTGAAAAGCTTTGAGTAAGCAGAAGTAAGTTCCTGATAAGGCTTGAGCTTGGGATCAAGAGTTCGATACTTGGTCAGCACTTGGCGAAGAATCAGTTGGCTATCACCTACAATCCTGAGTTTGGTGGCACCATGGAAATGAGCGGCCTCGAGACCAACAAGGAGTGCCTCGTATTCAGCTATATTGTTGGTGACTGGAAAATCAAGGTGAAAGGCTTGTGGAATGGTGATACCTTCAGGTGATAACAGAACGATACCGATCCCCTTTCCATGAGAATTCAGAGCTCCGTCAAAATGCAGAGTCCACATATCATCTCTGATTTGATTTACGGACATCAGTTCCTCATCCGGAAACTCTGATCGCACTGGATCAAATCGAGGAAGGGGATGATGAGCGAGATGTTCTGATATGGCATAGCCCTTGATCGCTTTCTGCTGAATATAAATGATATCGAATTGAGATAGAAAGCTTTGCCATCGCGCTAACCTATCAGTAAGAACAGATTTCTCCAGAAGGAATTCGATCGGATTCATCCTAGCGATGAGATGGACTTCATGGGTCAGAAAATAATGCTTTAATTTCTGCACAACCCAGACCAATGCTGCACATGTTTTCTCCATCGCTGTATATCTCTGTTCAGCGGGGTTGAGAAGTTTAGAGAGATAGTAGGTTGCCCTCTCTTTTCCTTCTTCATCTTCTTGTGCTAGGACAACCCCCACTGCATCATCAAGGACTGAAATGTAAAGTATCAATGGTTTGCCTGGAGATGGTAGTCTCAAAACAGGAGGACTTGCTAAATAGTTCTTTAATCCATCGAATGCCTCCTGACACTTATCGTCCCAATCGAATTTGACTCCCGGCTTGGTAAGCTCGTAAAACGGCTTACACCTTTGTGAGTGCTGGGAGACAAAACGACGAATAAATTGCAACCTCCCGATTAATCCTCTCAATTCTTTCAAGTTTTTGGGAGGCGGCATTTCTCTGATAGCCTTCGCCTTGTTAGGATCGATCTCAATTCCCCGTTTACTGACGATAAATCCAAGCAATTTCCCTGAAGATACCCCGAATACACATTTCTTGGGGTTCATCTTTAACTGATATTCTCTCGATCTCTCTAATACTCTTGCCAAAACTTTGGCGTGCTCAGCCTTTGTCTTAGATTTAACCAATAAATCATCCACATACACTTCCAAATCTATGTGCATCATGTCATGAAATATTGCCATCATGGCCCTCTGATAAGTGGCTCCAGCATTCTTTAATCCAAATGGCATGACGACATAACAGTATGTTCCCCAAGGTGTAGTGAATGACGTTTTCTCTTGATCCTCTTATGCCAGCTTAATCTGATTATATCTTGAAAATCCATCCATAAACGATAAAGTTTCATAGCCAGCGGTATTATCGATGAGTACATCAATATGAGGCAATGGAAAATCATCTTTAGGACACGCCCGGTTCAAATCGCGGAAGTCAATGCAAATTCTGACCTTCCCATCCTTCTTCATAACCGGGACTATGTTAGCCACCCATTGTGGATAAAGGACAACTCTAATAAATTTATCTTTATGTAATTTATCGACCTCTTCTTTCATCTTTAGAGCCATTTGTGGGTGGAATCGCCTTAATTTCTGCTTGACAGGGCTAGTTCCTTCTTTCAACGTCAACCTGTGTTCAACTAAAGATGAGTCTAACCCTGGCATATCCTCATAACTCCAGGCGAAAGTGTCCTTATAGTCCTTAAGTACTTGTACCATTGCCTTCTCATCCTCTGTAGAAAGATTTTTACTGACGAGGACAACCTTAGGTTCGTCTTCAGTCCCTAAATTGATTTCTTTGGTGGGCTCTTCTACGGCAGCTGAGGGTTCATCAAATCTCTTCACTCCACTGGCATATGCCTCAGCTGCGTCCTCGTCATCCTCCTCTTCAACAATGGGGTCCTTTTCATGCACTAATTCATATACCCCGTACCCATCATTAACTGACTCATCATTCATACAGTCTTCTGGCATCTGAATTGGATTATCTAAAAACTGAGGGATTAAAGAACAAGAAGAGCATTTATCAGCTAAGTCCTGGAGGTATCTATCTAGAATTCGCCTACCTTTAGGCTTCCTAGACTTCCTAACCTGACTAAAATTAGACTGCCTAACTTCACTAAACTCACTATCATAACTTAACGAAGATGAAGCAGGATGAAAATCCTGGGATACAAGTGGAAATACAGAAGAATCCTCCCGAGGGGAGGGACATAGTAGATCTAGAAGAGAATCTTGACCGAAGGACCCGCGCGACGGGGTGCAATCGGACAAGTAAGATGTTTCCTCGATAAAGATTTGGGAAGAGTTTGTTGCCAAATTGGCGTTTTTTTTTGGACAATGAAAGAATTAAACATAAAGCAGGAATGAATACAAATGGGAGGAGAATCAGATGGAGGAAGTGGCACCAAGGCCAGAGGATTAGGGGGATCATATAGTAATATGTCCCAGATCAAATTATACAACCTCTCTAGATCGAGAGGAGGTTGTGGAATAAGGTCCCGAGGGGACAGAGTAATCATAACGGGTGGAGCCCGTGGAATATCTTCAATAATGACCCGCGACCAAGTCGGGGTCAAGAGCAGTGTACGGAATATAGTATGGAGCATGAAGACATGTGAAGGATATGTCCCCCTCCAGAGCAGATCTGTAGTGTAACCAGCTTCATAGGGGTCATCTGGCTCCCCTTCGTCGGTTTCTTCAGACAGCAGTATCCGCTTATCAAATATGGCACCAGGGCTTTCAATCAGCTCATCAATCTGCGGCGGCCACTTGGGTTCTGCAGGATCCAGGAACAATATATTCAGTGCAATATAAAGGTCTCTAAGATCGAACCACCTGTACCATTCGCATTCAGGATCATGAAATTTTCTCCTTTTCATAGGCCGCAGAGCCTCCAAGGATTGGTACGTAAGTAGTTCAGAGCAATGTCTGGCCAAGTCCCTCCCATATATGTCATGGAAGTCAAAACAGGAAGTAATGACCACCGTGTTGTCGTGGCTGAGTATGGGCCCTTTCACAAAGTGTGTACACAGGGTCCATGTTAGGGGATCTCGGCCTTCTTTGGGTGGTGTAGACATTGCCTCCCAGATTTTCGGACCTTCTTCGATCTCTGCTTGCTTCAGTTTTCTTGGCCTATAGCCCAGACCACTTCCAGGTGCTGCTCGATGATTTCTGACAGGAGTGGTCCTGCCTTGCAACTGTGTGCCCAGACCTCTTCCAGGCTCGTAGCCGTTCTTCATCATAATCCTCCATCCTGGGGTACTTATGCACTTCCCCCTTTTGATAGCATCTAACGGGTATGGAGAAATAGTGGCGGCTTTTAGAGGATCAGCCACTGGACGGTAGACCTGTAATACCGACAGAAAAGGTTGTCGGCCAGGTAAAACAGCAGGTTTAATGTTCAAGGTATGGGCAGCAGCAAGGATCGGCATGCTCGTCACTTTAATAATTCGTCCTTTGTAAGGGAATTTGAGGCATTGGTGATTCGTAGAGGGAATCGCCTCAAGAGTTTTGATGTAAGGACGACTCAAAATGGCATTTATAGAAGGGTCAATTTCCAGGATGTGAAATTCGACCTCTGCATGACTTACACGGCCCAGCTCCACCTTCAAATAGACCATTTACAGAGGGGAACGGGTAGAATTGTCATATGCTGTCACAGAGATGGGGCTGGGCAGCCATTTTTCTTTGGGCACACCGCACAGCTCCAGGGTCTTCGGAGGTAAAACATTGATCGAGGCCCCTGTATCGACCAGGCATGCATCCACGGCCTTCTTACAGATGTTGACCGTGATGCTCAGAGCCATGCTTCTGGCTGCTGGCGGTGCTAGTTCCGATGTGTGAAATGTAATGGAGGGTTGATCCCCCTGAGGAACTAGTAGTGCTGCAATTTTCTCTACCGGCACGTCCTCGTTGACCATCACCTTCTATAGATATTCCATTAAGGCTTCTTGGTGAATCTTGGATCTTTTGATCAATTCGAGTATAGTGATCCGTGCCGGTGTTCTGTCCAGATGTTTCAACAAGTCATATTGAGTGCCTGGTTCACTCTCTTCGTTATGGGCTTCCTCAGTCGGCTGTGATGGGCCGTCTCTAACTGTGGACTGAGGAAAGACCTTGTTGAAAATCCTTCCACTCCGGAGCGCATGTTCCTCGACCGTGGAGGATCCGGGTGACACCTTAAGTACCGCAGGGTTGGATGGTGCGGATGGCGTAGAGGGTTGGTATGTAGGTGATGGCGTAGGGCTAGGTGGTGAGGGCGCGGTGCGGATTAGAGGCCTAGATGGTTGGACGGTGGATGGGTAAGTGGTTGGTGAAGTGGGGAATGGTACGCGTAATAGCGGTCTGGATGGTAAGGGGATATCTGGGTAGGTAGTGGTGGTAGCGGGTGAAGTAGGAAATGGTACGCGTAATAGTGGCCTAGATGGTAGGAGGGGCGCGTTATTGGTTTGCGGGGGGTTATATGATGGAGGCGTAGTGGTGCGGGGCGTAATGGGTTTCAAGAAGGCGGGTAGTGGTAATGGGTTATTGGGTGCGGGCGAGTGATATGTAGGTGTCGGTAGAGGGGTGATGGTAACAGGTTGTGGTCTGGGTATGTGGATGGTGCGGCGTGGTGGTCGCTCTGCGGTACTTGGAACGTGACCTGTTGAACAAAGAGAGGAAGAGTCCTCTATTCTCCACTGTTGCCCACGACCAGCCTCAGACTGGCTGTTTGTCAAAATGGGAGCAACTTGGTTTTGGTTCTGGTGCTCCGGGAGTGGGTTCTGCACTATGCCCATGTTGGGTGGTGCTGCTGCTTGTGCCGGTGGTCTTGCTTGCTGCTGCTGCTGCTGTGATCTTCTCGCCTTCAGGGCTGATATGTACTTTTTCATCTCCTCCCAGTCTATGCCGCCCTGCTCGTTGAGATCATGAATGTAATCTCTGAACTGAAAGCATGTGTCAATGGTATGCCCAGGTTGCCTATGGAAGTAGCAATACCTGGACGTATCGGCATTTTGAGGCAAGATGGCCTTTTCCCTTGGCAAAACTAAGGCATTAGCTGCCATTAAAGCACTAAAGATATCTGCCAATGATTCTGGGAGGGCCGGGTATTCTGTCCTCTTCGGGCCTGGAGGTCTTCTCTGCTGGTTGTAGTCACCAGGAGGAGGGACATTATGGTACGCCGGCGGTGCGCGCGGCTGATATTGTAGCTGTTGCTGTTGCTGATATTGCTGCTGTTGGGGCTGCTGGTACTACTGTTGGGGCTGCTGGTACTGCTGTTGCCGTTGCGGCTGTTATTGTAGCTGTTGCTGGTTCTGATTCGGCTGCTGGGGCCGTTGATACTGTTGCTGATAATGGGGGTTCTGCTGCTGCCTGTACCCCTGTTGGTTCGGCTGCGGTGGCCTCTGGTACTGCTGCTGGTTCCTCACGAACTGGGGCGAGTTATTGTTCATGCTACTGACTTGCTCGTGAGAGAGCGTGCCCTCAGTAGTCGGACCTGTGCTGGGAGAATTTGGCACTGCAGGCTTCCGAGGTGGAGGCCTGCTAGGTCTGTGAGGATCAAAGACGCTAGAGAACGTAGCGTCCTTGAAGGCATTTTGGCAGTACCGTGCTCTTTCATAGAGCTTTGCCATGTTGGTCAAATTGTTCAAGGAGATGACTAGCTTGAACTGGGGCGTGGCGTTGGAAATTAACATCTTCACTTGCTCAGATTCGGACAAGTGATCTTTCACCTTTTCAGCCAGGCCCCGCCACCTGTCAGCAAAACTGACAAACTCCTCATCCGGTTTCATCTTTTCTGCAATGAGGTCCGTTATAGACAAGGAGGGTGCAACTCTGTCCTAGTATCGTTGGATAAATTTGCGTGAAACGATACCGTAATTCTCTACTTCGGAGGGTTCCAGAGAAAAGAACCACTCGAGGGCTGGTCCCTCTAGAGATATCCTGAACAAAAAGGCCAACGACCTCTTATCGTTCTGCCAGAAAGATGATTCGTACATAAACTCCTTCAGATGTGTGAAGGGGTTACCAGTACCGTTATACTTTTGGTACACTGGCATTTCAGAGGGTGGCAGATGGAATACTGGCAGGCTCGGTAAACTGATCTCTGGCACAGCTTTAACCCCCATCATCTTCTGGAGGTTGTTGAACTGCTCATCCATGCGCTCCATCTTGGCCAGCAACGCTTGCGTGGTCAGATCTGCCTGGGGAGGAGGAGGAGGTGGAAGTACTTGATAGGCCTGCTGCCTAGAGTACGTTGGACAGGGAGGACAATAAAGAGGAGGTCCGGCAGAGCTTCCGCCATGCCCGAGGGCATTTTGATAAACAGGCGTTTGCGGTCTAGCCGGTTGCCTAGATGATGAAAGTTGTGGCCCAGTTGGCCGAGAAGTAATATGAAGGCCTTCTATGGCCTGATGGATATAAGGAGGAGGAAGAGGAGGTTGTTGAGTAACAACAGGGGGAGCCATAGGGTTCGGCTCAGCAGGCTGTACGGGTGCCTTCCCCTTCAAAATAGACTGGATCGCCTCGAACTGCTGAGGGTCCAGTCGGGAGGCAATAACTCCCAAGGCGTTGACGAGATCGGAAGGATCAGAGGGTGAGGGATCATTCTGATTCATGTCCCCTTCTAGATCGGGATTAGGGATCGCATATTCATGCGGGGGAAGATCAGGATATCGATCCTGTGGATGAAAAAGAGGAGTCCGGACATTCCCATCTTGTCGATATGGAATGGGGGCAGAATTACAGGAGGCATCAGCATCTCTCCCGTTCTCAAAGTTGTAGTCCGAATCGCGAGGGGTATTAGCATCTCCCTCGTAGTTGATGATGGCGTCTTGAGCCATACTCAAGTCCCTGCCTGATCGCAGCAGCATGATGTTAGATTCCCTTTTCAAAGATTTAACAAACAAGTTGCACAGAGATTAATCAAACAAGTGGATGCTTAACGTGATTTTAAGGTTCCTTGTTGAGTTATTTGAATTGGATTAAACCACAATTTCGCTCAGGGAAAGGATCCTAATTTCAGTTCAATTTCCACCGTTATTCTCTAGGGTTTTCTCTCACAACGCTTTCGGAATCTAGCCGGGACTTCAATTGGTACAACTAGCCCGATGATCAAGGAGGAATACCTTGATTTTGGGGACTTATGGAGGTCTCAACGTCAACTTCTCTAGTCTGATCAAGGGACCAACCCAATCAGAGAGAGTTGCTGACGTCGAGTAGTGTGTTCCTAAGAAGAGGAGGTTATTCGCCTCAATGCGTATGCCCTACGACCTGGGTGGCCTCTAATGCTTAATAAATAATGGGTAGCTATCACTCAAACCACAGAAATCTGGAAACTGAAAAATAATTAAGAAACTGTCTGAATCGCATCGATGGTAGTCGACGCTATTCAAAACAGAACTTAATTTTTCGCAGAAACAGATCTGAAAAATAACTAAGAAACTGTTTGAATCGCGTCAATGCTAGTCGACGCTATTCAACACAGAACTTAATTTTTTCGCAGAAACAGATGCAGACAGCAGAGAAAACTGTGAAGACTGAAAGGCGTCTAGGGGTGTTGACGCGGTTTTGAAACGCGTCAGTGCTCCTGGACGCTTTTCAGTTTGCAGAAACAGTTTTGCAGGAGGATTTTCTGGGTCGAATCCTCCTCAAACAGGATAAAAAGCAGTAAACAATCGACTCATGCAAATTTTTTTAGTTCCAGATTTTAAACAGGATGATTTACTAACTAAACAACTAGGAAATCTATCAATCACACATCATTTTTATCACAAAAACAACTTTTTGAACTAATCAAGGGGAGGGCAAGATCTTGCCACTGGGGTGTGCACGTGGTGCACGAGGGAAATTAATTAAACTAAAACACTCACCAATTGGTGAGGACGTGTCGAGAGACACAAGTGGTGCACCGTGGGTGCCCGGTTGATGATAGCAAGAACAAAAAAAGAAACTAGAAGATGGCGAGACCAAGTCCCACCGTGATCGCCAAAAGAGCTGTAGGTGCTGAAAATGCTCGTGTGATTAACATGAAAAATCTATGTTGTTTAGTGTAAACTAACCTATTAAAAATAGCAACTAAAGTGCAGTGATCGCCAGAAACTTTTAACTTAAAAGTTTCAAAAGAGAGTATTGATCGCCTACCTGTTTGAACGCGGAAGATGTCGAGTCCTTGATTCCCTTCCTTCAGCCGGCTGAAGAAAGAGAGCCCTTTCTTTGTTCTTTTGTTCTTGCTGTTGAGTTTGAGGTTGAGGATCGTCCAGAAATCCTTCTAGCTTTGTGCTTGATTTCCCCTTTTGATCTCTTGTTGTTGTTGAGTGCAGCAGAAATATAGAAAGAAAATAAAGAAACAATGATGATGAGAACTTAAGTATAAGCAATATCTAAACTGATCATGATTTTAAGCATATAATTGAACAGCAAGCTTACTTGTTTAAATGGCTTTGAAACCCCTTAAATCAAATAGGTTTTGAAAGATGATGATGTAGTGTGTGTTGCATGAAGTGAATATGAAGAATGAAATTAATGAAGTGTAGAATGAAAATGCAGAAATGAAATACTTATGCCCAATTATTGAAGCCTTGAAAGGATGAAGATCTTGAAAGGATGCCGACTTCTAGAAATGGCAGCGCTCCGGCGTTCCGACGTTGTTGCTTCGATCTTCAACTCGCTATAATAATGCTCACTCTTAATGGCTTTCAACTCTTTTTTACTCTTCAAGATGTAAAGTATTTATAGGCTTTTTCTGCGTTCGCGATTAACATAGAAAAATCTAGGATTTATCTATCTTAACTGACAGATAAATACTGATTAATTCATCTTTATCTGTAATTATCTAAAACGCGTCCACCTTGGCTGACGCCTTTCAGATTAATTAAGATAAGGATAAATATCCGGAAAAACTTATCTTTATCTTTATTAGCTAAAACGCGTCCACGTATGTAGACGTCTTTTACACTAATTAAGATAAGGATAAACATCCGGAAGAGAAGTTAAAATAGCTTAGGAAACCTAAAACGCGTCAACCTTCACAGACGCCTTTTAACTAATTAATCAACTGATTAAAATTCAAATTTAAACGTTAAAATAGGAATAAACTATAAATCGCGTCCACATGGGTCGACGTCTTTTAGACTTCTTCATATTTTAACTGAAATTTGAGCTAAAATCAATTTAATTGATTAACTTAAATATGTCTGTTAAACCCGACACTCAAAAAATAAAAATTAATCAATGATTAAATATCAAACCATTCTGAGGCATTATTATATGATATGAAATTTACTCGAAATGACGTCAAAATTAGCGTGTCTACAGCCGAAGTCGGTGATGAATTTCTTCAACCACACTGCTTCCTTGGCGGCTTCAGCTGCAACGATGTACTCAGCTTCAGTCGTCGAATCTGTAGTGGTTACTTGCTTGTAACTCTTACAGCACACTGCCCCTCCGTTTAATGTAAACACGAATCCAGATGTTGACTTGCTATCATCTAGATCTGACTGGAAACTCGAGTCAGTAAAGCCTCGCAGTTTCAAGTCACCTCCTCCATAGACAAGAAACATATCCTTAGTTATACTCAAGTACTTAAGGATGCATTTCACTGCCTTCCAGTGCTCTTCGCCTGGATTGACCTGAAATCTACTCGTAACACTTAGAGCAAATGCAACATTAGGCCGTGTACATAGCATGGCATACGTGATAGATCCTATGGCAGAGGCATAGGGTATTCTATCCATGAATGCCCTCTCATCAGGAGTCTTAGGAGACTGTTCCTTTGAGAGATTAATTCCATGTCTCATCGGTATGAAACATCTCTTGGAATTTTCCATGCCAAACCTTTTGACTATGGTATCTATGTACAAGGATTGGGTCATTCCAAGCATCCTCTTTGATCTATCTCTATAGATCCGTATTCCCAATACGTAGGATGCTTCTCCCAAATCCTTCATGGAGAAGTTTTTCGACAGCCAGACCTTTACTGATGACATCATAGCTACATCATTCCCAATGAGTAGTATGTCATCTACGTAAAGAACTAGAAAAGTGACTGCACTCCCACTGGTCTTCTTGTACACACAAGGCTCATCTTCATTCTTAATGAAGTCATAAGTCTTGACAGCCTCGTCAAATCTTATGTTCCAGCTCCGGGAGGCTTGCTTCAGTTCATAAATGGACCTCTGAAGCTTGCACACTTTATCTGGAGATTCTTTGGATGTGAAACCTTCTGGTTGTATCATATACACCTCTTCCTCAAGGTTACCATTGAGGAAGGCAGTCTTCACATCAATCTGCCAGATTTCGTAATCAAAATGTGCAGCAATGGCGAGCAAAACTCTGATCGACTTTATCATGGCAACTGGTGAGAAATTTTCGTCATAGTCAATTCCTTGCCTTTGACGATATCCCTTTGCCACCAACCTTGCCTTATAAGTGTCGATCCGTCCATCAGCACCGATCTTTCTCTTAAAGATCCACTTGCAACCGATGGGTACAATACCCTCGGGCAAGTCCTCCAAGTTCCAAACTTGGTTGGTGTACATGGACTGGATTTCTGAGTTCATGGCTTCTCGCCATTTCCCGGATTCTGGGCCTTCTATAGCCTCCTGGTAGGTTTTAGGATCATCATCCTCATTATATTGTACCATAGACTCACCTTCAGCGATATGTCCCACATATCGTTCGGGTAGTCTAGGTACTCTACCAGATCTACGAGGCTCATCTGTGCGTACCTGAACAGATTCAGGAACTGATATCTCATCTGATGATAATGCAGCTGTTTGGGGATCTGGAACCTCTTTCAGTACTATTTTACTCCCACTGTTCTCCTAGATAAGGTATTCCTCTTCCAGAAAGACAGCTTTCCTGGTGACAAACACCTTTTGTTCATCAGGATGGTAAAAATAGTATCCAAAGGTTTTCCTTTGGATATCCCACAAACCTACATTTATCAGTTCGTGATTCCAGCTTGTCTGGATCATGCCTCTTTACATGAGCAGGACAACCCCAGACTTTAACATGTTTAAATTCTGGTTTCCTGCCTTTCCATATCTCATATGGAGTAGAGGCCACAAACTTGCTGGGTACTCTGTTCAGTAGGTATAATGCTGACTCTAGAGCATACCCCCAGAGGGACACTGGTAATCCCGAAAAGCTCATCATGGATTGCACCATGTCCAACAAGGTGCGATTCCTCCTTTCTGATACACCATTCATCTGTGGTGTATATGGAGGGGTCAACTGAGAAAGGATACCATTATCCTTTAAGAATTGTGCGAAATTAGTACTCAAGTATTCTCCTCCTCGATCTGATCGAAGAACTTTAATACTCTTTCCTAACTGCTTCTCCACCTCATTCTTGAACTCCTTGAACTTCTCAAATACTTACGACTTGTATTTCATTAAGTACACATGGCCGAATCTTGAGAAGTCATCGGTGAACGTGATGAAGTAAGAAAAGCCACCTTTGGCTTGGGTGGACATGGGACCACATACATCCGAATGTATTAGTTCCAAAATGTCCATGGCACGTTCTCCATGTCCTATAAATTGAGATTTTGCCATCTTTCCCATAAGGCAGGATTCACATGTTGCAAACGATTCATAATCGAATGCTGTTAAATAACCATGCTTGTGCAACTTTTGCAACCTGCTTTCGCCAATGTGCCTAAGTCTACAATGCCACATGTAGGCCTGGTTCACACAATTCTTACCCTTCTTAAGAGCATTATCAATTTGAAGATTGTAATAAGAAACATCTAATAGATATAGACCGTTGACTAAAGATGCCGAAGCTATTGATTTATTACCATAATAAATCGAACAACTTCTATTCTCAATTATCAACCTATATCCTATCTTGTCCAAACAAGATATTGATATGATGTTCTTTATTATGCTAGGAATATAATAACAATCTTCTAAAAGTAAGGTGTCTCCCGATGGAAGCCTGAGGTTTGCTGTCCCAACAGCAAGCGCCGCAACTTTTGCGCCGTTTCCTAGCCTCAATTCCACCTCACCTTGTCTCAGCTTGCGTTTACTTGTCAGCATTTGCACATCATGGCAGATATGAGAAGCACATCCGGTATCCAATACCCAAGATGTGGAATCTCTAACTGATAAGTTGATATCTATCATATAGATATCTGAAGCTTGAGACAGCTTCACTCTTCCATGAGCTTTATCGTTAAGGAACTCCTTGCAGTTCCTCTTCTAGTGACCATACTGCTTATAGTAGAAGCAGTCACCCTTTACTACTCTTTTGCCTTTGTCCTTCGATCTTTTATCGTTAGCTATCATCTCTGCTTCAGGGGCATCTAATGCCGATTCTGCAAGAGGATCAGCTCCAGGGACAAAGTTATTGCGTTCAGATCTGAAGACATTCTTCAGGCTTCTGAACCAATCTGAGTAGATCAGGTAAGTCAAAACGGCATCAAGTATGCCACGGAGTGAGTTATTCGACGACATAATTCCCTACAGGAGATAAGTAAAATCTATTTAGCAGATGTTCAATTATTAAAGTTTAAAACAAGACATGGTCTTTTGTTCAAGTTTAACTCCCATTAATTTTCGACGAACTGTGTAACCCTCAGTTATATAGAACGGGAGACGCCGACAGTCTCCTAGTGGGGATCAGAATCTCAATGACTTGTACTACAGCCTTGTGGATAGCACAACAAACTGTAATACAATCAAAGAGCACCCAACTCATGGGACTTGCAACTCCTTGCAATATCTGATCATGGCTTCGGTCCCCAGAGATTTAATGGCCTTGTGGATAGCACAACAAATCACTAATTCTGGTCTAAGCTAACCATCATTACGCGACGAGCATAGATTTGCATGCAGCCCTTGTGGATAGCACAACAAAGCTACATGGTTCCTCTACCCCGATCTATAGGCATCTAATGCCATAGCCATAGTTTCTCCTCCCAATTAAGCAGGCCTTGTGGATAGCACAACAAACCTGCCTAAAGTGATTTGAATCCTATGACTATAACGATGGTGGACCACGCGGTATGTTCTTAACTACTCGCGTTACGGTTTAGAATTTATCTGAGGATATTTAGATAACTTTTATCTTGGTCTCTCCTAGGTGATAGTATATAGATATATCGTATATATTTACTAAATACTATAACCTGCTTTGATTCATAATCAAAAGATAAACAATGCATCACATACATGTCATTAGTGTGGTCATGGATAGCACAGCGGGTTTGACTGGAGCCAACAGTCAAACGCACACACAATCTAACACAACAATTATATTAGATAACCTGCAAACACAGGCAAGAGATCTCCATCTTTTCGCCTTCCTGGTTGCAGTTGTGGATCGTCCTCGCTCCTTCCTCGGTTGCCTCGATCATATTACATTAATTCTAGAATTAACAAGTAAATTGAAGAAGGCCTTATGGCGAGTACAAGAGAGAGAGGGAGGTAGAAATACATCGGAGTATGAGAAAGAGAGGTGCGTAGACCTCTATTTATTAACAATTAATAAAAATCATACATCCACGATCCACACAAACCATTCATCTCATGAATAATAAATTAAGTGCATATCCATGACCACGGTGTGTTTTAAATATCCCACATATGATTCAGCGCATCACATGGCTAAAACAAATGAGTTTTCAAAATAGATAAGTTTTGGCTTTCAAAAAACTGGGATCCAATCAAAATTTAAAAGCAATAAACACACATCACATGCGCATACACTCCGAATTAATAATTTCAGATTGTTCCATGCAAATTAGAACATTTCTAATAATCTAACACTTAGATTAAACCCCATTAATAATCTAACAATTAGACTATTTAAAGACCAATCTAACTCTTAGATTAATCCAACTAAGTTAATTAATAATTTAACACTTAAATTAATAATCAACTTGAATTAATTATTAACTAACTACTAATCTAACTCTTAGATTAGTTAATTAATGTTAATTAATAATTTAACACTTAAATTATTAATTAACACTAATTAATCAATGACTACAATCTAACAATTAGATTGGTTAATTAATTGTTAACTTAACACTTAAATTAACAATCAAATTTAATTAATTAATAATCATTAATCTAACAATTAGATTAAATGATTAATGTTAATCATTAATTTAACTCTTAAATTAATAACTAACAATAATAATTAAAGACTACTAATTTAACACTTAAATTAGTCATTTAAGTTAATTATTAATTTAACAATTAAATTAATAACTAACTCTAATATTAATTAACAATTATATGATTTAATAATAAATAATCTAACTTTTAGATTAAATATTATTAAACACTAATTTAACAATTAAGTTAGTCAACTTAAGTTAATTATTAGCTTAACTATTAAACTAACAATTAACTTTATATCACAATTAATTGTTAATCAATGAATCTTTAATTAAGTTAATGATTCAAAATCATTAATAAATGCCCAATTAAATTAAAATTGAATGATAATTTTAATCCTCAAAAACAATTTTGAAAATTTTAAAATCAATTCAAATTTTAACTAAATTTCAAATGGTCAATTGGGGATCAAATAGGGTTTTAAAATCAAAACAGGACTCAGCCCAATAGGGCCTACTGGCTCGAGCCACTGTCGAGCCTGGGCTCGGTCAGGGCCCGAGCCAGGGTCGCTGGGCTCGAGCCCCTGGCCCAGGCGCCCTTGGCTCGCCCAGCCGGCCGGTCTGGCCAGCGAACCGGCTAGGGCCGGTCTCCTTCAACCTCCGAACCCGACGCCCCCTTGCAGCAGTAACCCTAGCCGGCGGCGGCTGGGAGTTGCAGGCGGCGCCGGCGGCCGCCCTCGGCCCTGCCCGGCTCCGGCCGGCGATGCCCCGGTGCCGACGACGAGCCCGGCGCCGGCGGGCCTGCCGGAGAAGCCCAAAAGGGTCGGTTAAGACCTCCTTTAACACCCCAAAAATCTGAATTTTGCAGGGTATGAAACCATCTTTGGGCTCAATTTTTGCGGCTCTCCAAGGCCATTCCGGCGCCGAAAAAATACCGGATGTGGAGTGGTGACTATCACCAGTGGATCCGGAGTCTCGGCCGGCCATCCCAACGATTGGGAAGCCGATTCAAGCCGCCGTAAACTCGCCGTTCTTCGTCTCACGAAGAACACGAAAAACCCCAAAATGATCTCGAAAAATTGAAAGAAAATATTCAGATTAACTGTGTTCTTCGCATGAACACGGATCCAACAATTATTCGAAGTTACAGCATGGAATAAACTCAAGGAAAAATTAATTCGGAGACCGAAACAGGACGAGAAATAGTGGAACCTGGCTCTGATACCATTGTTGGGTTTTCTCGGTTTCTCCGGATCGCTCACGCAGCGGAAAACAAAAATATTTACAGCGATCCGTTCCCGTTTCAAAATCTAAAATACGATAATCGGATTATCGAAGTTCTCACCGTGTGCGGATTCGAATCCGCAGCCGTTCGGTTCCGTCAGTGCGACACCGCAAGCCGCGCAAGCGCCCGGCCTCTAGCGAAGTCCACGCGATCCTCCCCGCGACGGATATCCTCGAGTTCGTCGTTCTTCGCAGCCCACGAAGTCTCCGCCAGTCGCCGCAATGATCGCCGCAACGCGCGGACGATTTCCCGTCGAACGGGATTCGGAGAAGCGGCGGAGCAGATCTGGATCTGCCTGGACGTCAGAGAAGGACATAAACTGAGGAGGGGCGGCTAGGGTTAGCAGCAGCTTGGCCTGCTCAACCCGTTCGCTATGTTTTATACTAACCACGTGGTTTTTCACAAAAACCCCCGGTTTGTATAAAACCCACTTATTTATCCATCGCCTTGAGAATCATATGCGTGTGACCCTCTAGGCCCAAGTACCAGTCCAGTTAATGGCCCAGTAAGCCCAGTGACTCCTCACTGGCTTTATTAATTAATTAATAACCCTTTATTAATCAATTAATCAATCGAATTGATGTCGCACATCGAATTCGACCGGGCCTCCGATCACGTTGGGTGCCAAGCAACACCGCGTGAACCCGGAAGGTATTTGGGGTTAAGTAACCCACTCTTGGAACCTTTCCGTCGACAGTTACCGCGTGGATATAATCCTTCATTCGTACAATGCTCTCGAGTCAACTCAGGGTATGGCGAGCTGTCAAACCCTAATCGGTCGACTCACTTGGATTGGATGCCGCTGATGAATATCGGAAAACTCCTTTTCCGATATTATCGTCCGCCTTGGCCAGGGACTTCCGTGCATCCTTCCCAGAGCATTCTCTCTCTAAGTACCGAGAGCGAATGATTCCTTATTGACACACAATTCCCTTCAACGGTATTCCGCTGCACCCAATCCTTGGCGTATTAGAATCCCGTGGCTAGAGATTCATAGACCAAGGTCAAAGTACAGAAGTCCACCGCCAAGGTTCCTTGGTGTCTCAGGTCCGATGACCATCCACGCAACTGCGACAATAGAATCAAGCTGGTTGACAGTGAGGTACAATACCATCCAGCGATTCAGTCGGATCAGTTCAGTGAACTCATTCTCCAATGAGCACCTACAGATTCATCTTAGTGTCTCCACACAAGTGACTTATGAGACCAGTCACCCTCATCATATGAGCAGGAGTAATATGTACTAGTCTAACCGGATATCCGATGTCCTTCTCGGATATCCTCCGACTAGGAACGATTAAGAATATGTGTGTTTAAGTGATCAGTCTCATTAGTATGATCTCATCATAATCTGATCACCATAGCACATATTCACGGACTTCATTATGAAACGATAATTAACGCGATTTACACATAATGAATATTATGCCATTTTATTAATAATGAACGAGATTTACATTGTTAGATTGGCTTGTAGGCCACCTAAACTAACAGGCTCTACATAAAATTACAAAATCGAAAATTCTTTGGGCAATGATGAGGCAGAATCCGATTCGGCCCATTAAAGCAAGTCCAACGCAGATCAGTCCAACAGCAGCCTTCGGCCCAGTAAGCAGCTCAGTGATCCTCGGCCCATCAGCGGCCCAACAACCTTCGGCCCATTAGCGGCTCAGCAGCCTTCGGCCTAGTAGGCTCCGGCCCACTCCACGGCATCTGGCCCATCAACGGCCCAACCCCCTTCGGCCCAGTAGCCGTGTCCGGCCCACTCCGGTGGGAGGGTTAGGCGCTATGGCGGTTTACCAGTAAACCCAAAACATAGTCCTATATCGGCTACCACCGTTAAGCAACCTTTATCCTCCGCTATAAATACACGGCTATTTATTACCCAAGGTATGTCTTCGAGACCCCAAGGACTACAGTCCAAAGAGCATTAAATCTCCTTCTTCCTCCTTCTCTTCTGAATCGAATCATCTTCAGAAGCTAACTTAGCCGTCGGAGGGGGTTCCTTAGGGCCGAAGCCCGGGACTCCTACTGACTGGTTCTTCTTTTCCTCCTTCTGCAGGGGCTTCGGTTTGAATCTTCGCCGACCTCTCCGAGTCGGTCTCGGCTACCGACCTCGGGTCTTCTCCCTCCGGTCTCGACGCCATTCGCCGGCTGGTCCGGCTCGCCCGAAGGTGCCTCGGCCCCGCCTCGCACCGGCTGTTATTCGTCTGGAGGAGCCTCGGTCACGCCTTCCGTAGGCTGGCCCACATCCGTCCGAGGGAGTCTCGGCTTTGCTCTCATCCGGGCATCCCTCGGCTTCGGATCTTCGGCCTCGTCTCCGCCCTCGCCGCGTTCCGGATCCCCGTCGGGCCTCTTCTCCGATCCGATCCAGCTTCGGATCCCAACCCCGGATTCCAGCCTCGGAATCCGGTCGTGATAGCCTCAGCTACATCACGTGGCGCCGTCTGTGGGAAACTAACAAGAAGTCATGTCTCATCGTCCTGTGACCCGACGATCGGGACAAGACGAGGCAGAGACGCGGGCAAATTCAGCACAGCCGCTTCACTCTGAAGGCGCCCCATCTGCTCCACCACAAAGCGCGGCTTTGCTTGTCATATCAGAGTCCCTCGCTCCCGGAGACAACCGGATAGAGGAACTTCAGTAGCAAGTGGCAACACTAGCCGCCGCCGTTACCTCTCTAGCACCCCTGCAAGACATGGTATCCGCCATCGCCCAGCGCATGGGGTTACTGGGCCAGCTCCCCCGACAAGTGCCGCCTCCTCCACTCTATCCCGTCCAAGATACAAGGTTTCGGTCGACACCCTCGCAGGTCTTCCCTGACGAGACTGCCACGGCACGCAGCGAGCCCTCGGCACCACCTGCCCAAGTCCCTCGCACCGACCGCATTATGACGGAGCAAGGCTATCTTCATCCGAATTTCGTCCAGCCGGAACCGGAGGACGTTCGGTCACTACTTCAACTGCCCCGGACCTGGACTGGCGGTTGACAGCAATGAGGAAAGAGATGCAGCAGATGGTGTCTCGGCCATACGGAGCGCCTCTCGCCAGCACCATTTTGGAGCAAACCCCGTTCTCGCCAGAGCTCCTAGCTACCGAGGTACCTCCTAACTTTAAACTGCCGAAAGGCCCTCTCTACGACGGGATGACAGATCCGGTCTGCCACTTCCAGAGGTTCAACACCTACCTCTCTGTCCGAGGGGTCTCGAAGGCAGTCCGCTGCCGTCTCTTCCCCCTCACTCTTGAAAAAACAACCCTAACCTGGTTCGAGACATTGGCCCCCAACTCTATTCATTCTTTAGTCCAGTTGGGCCAATGATTCATCGACCAGTTCTATGATGCCACCCGGCAGTGCAAAACCTCGGCCAGTCTATTAGCCATTCGGCAAGGACCGACCGAGACCCTCCAGGATTATTTCACTAAATTCCGGGCCGAAGCCGCCCAAATCTCGAACCTGGACAGTTCGATTGCGGTCTCGGCCGTAATCAGTGGGTGCCGGGACGAAGGGCTTCTCGGCTCTATCGGGAAGCGCCATCCCTCTACCTTCCAGGACCTCGTAGCTCGGGCCCATAAATACATTAACCGGGAGGCCCTGATGATGTCCAAGGGCAAGAGTACCGCCGAAGCAATACCGGCGCCTGCCCCTTCGGCGGTTCGTCCTCGACCCGAAGATCAAGAACCCTCTCGTAAGCGATATTGGAGGGAGGAGTGGGACCGAGACAAGCGACGGGATCCTCAGCCACGGTACCTGCTGCTACCTGCTCCCCCTTCCCGAATGCTTATGGAGGTGATGGGCATGCTCCGGCGGCCGGAGCGCATCAAAACTGATCCTCGCCGAAGAGATCCCGGCAAATATTGTGAATACCATCGGGAGATCGGCCATTCGACTGACGAATGCCGGCACCTTCGGGAGGAAATTGATCGCCTCATCAGAGAGGGCCGTCTGCCACAATATCGGCGAGAGCAGCCTCAACAGCAACGGAACCGGGACGTCCCTGAAACGGCCAGGCCACATCAACCCCCGGAGAAAGAAGTCGCTCCTCCGCCGAAGGTCACCTCGGCCTCGGTAGAAACATCTCACCAACGACCCAGTGCCGGGTCTATTATGATGATATCCGGTGGACCGGGAGAAAGTTCGAGACGTCGTCAGCTCAGCACTGCGACAGTAGCAGCAGTCGATGTCGAGCCGAAGCGGTCTCGTCAAGAAGACATTACCTTCGGCCAAGAGGATCTGACTGATATTCAGGTTCCTCACGACGACGCCCTCGTTGTAAATGCTGTAATAAATAGCTACGATGTTCATCGTATCTTCGTCAATAATGGAAGTGCCCCAAATGTATTATTTTACGATTGTTTTGTAAAGATGGGATTGAATGAGGCTAATATGAAGCCTCACCGGAGGCCTCTATTCGGTTTTAACGGCTCGCCCTGCCGAGTAGAGGGCATTGTCCGGCTCCCTGTAACTATAGGTTCGGCTCCCCGGCAATTAACCGTAGAAACGGATTTTGCCGTTGTTAAAGTTGATTCAGCTTACAACGCCATCTTTGGTCGAAGGCTAATCGGCGGGATCGGAGCTGTACCCTCATCCTTCCACCATAAGCTGAAATTCCATACCAGCCATGGAATAGGCGAAGCCAAGGGGAATCAAGAAGCAGCTTGGCAATGTTATATGATTTCGGTTAAGGGAAAAGCTGTGGCCGAATCCCTGTCAATCGAATCTTCAGCCGAAGCATCCCCGGGGGAGGGGAACTTATCGCCATCCCGGTTCCGGGAGGCGAAGGACGGACCCTTGTGATTGGCTCCGGCCTAGAAAAAACTGAAGTCGAGAGACTGGCCGAGTTCCTGCAAGAGAATCTCGACGTCTTCGCCTGGTCTCCTGCAGACATGCTCGGGGTCGACCCGGAGATAGCGGAGCATCGGCTGCATGTCGATCCCAACCAGCCCCCGGTCAAGCAGAAGCGGCGTATCTTCAATCAGGAAAGGAGGACCGCCATCCAAGCTGAAGTACAAAAAGGGCTAGACGCCGGGCATCTCCGAGAGGTACACCACTCGGACTGGATCGCCAATGTGGTGATGGTGCCTAAGAAAGATGGCAAGCGGCGAATGTGCGTGGACTTCACCAACCTCAACAAAACCTGTTCGATGGATAGCTTCCCGCTACCTAGGATAGATCAGGTGGTGGACGCGACCTCCGGCCACGAGCTACTAAGCTTCCTCGACGCCTATTCAGGCTACCATCAGATCCGAATGCATCCGGAGGACGAGAGCAAGACCAACTTCACGACTGATCTTGGTCTGTACTGCTATACCCGGATGCCCTTCGGCCTGAAGAATGCCGGAGCAACATATCAACGCCTCGTCAACAAAATATTTGCTCCGCAGCTCGGCCGCAACATAGAAGTCTACATCGACGACATGTTGGTAAAAAGCCGCGTCGCTGCAGACCACCTGGCTGACTTGGCCGAAACATTCTCTGCCCTGCGCCGATACAAAATGAAGCTAAATCCAGCTAAGTGCGCCTTCGGAGTGGCCTCCGGAAAGTTTCTCGGCTATATGGTCACTCGCTGAGGGGTGGAAGCTAACCCCGCGAAGGTTTCGGCCATCATTCAAATGCGCCCTCCGGCTAACATCCGAGAAGTCCAGAAGCTAAACGAAAGCATTGCCGCCTTAAGCCGCTTTATGTCTAGAGCAGCAGATTATTGCTTTCCCTTCTTCAAGCTGCTGAAGAAGGACAATAGCTTCTCCTGGACCGACGAGTGCCAATCGGCCTTCGAGCAGCTGAAGGTCTACCTCTCCAAGGTTCCCATCCTGTCCAAGCCGGTCCATGGAGAGCCGCTGTTTCTCTACCTCACGGTATCAGAGACAGCTATCAGCGCCGTCCTCGTCCGGGAGCAAGACGGCATTCAGAAGCCTGTCTACTATATAAGCCAGGCCCTCCAAGGAGCAGAGCTTCAGTATCTTGCTCTTGAGAAGCTGGCTTTAGCCCTCGTCTCGTCCGCGAGGAGGCTCCGGCCTTATTTCCTCGCCCACTCAATAAAGGTCCTCACTGATCAGCCTCTGAGGCAAGTCCTCTCCCGGCCAGAGGTATCCGGCAGACTAGCGAAATGGGTAATCGAACTGGGAGAGTTTGACGTTTCCTACGCGCCTCGGATAGCAATAAAAGCTCAAGCCCTAGCTGATTTCATTGCCGAGCTCACTCCCGAAGCTTCCTCGGCCCCTCAGCGGGAAGACAATATATCCGAGGCCGAGGGTACTTTGGCTATTACGCCTCCGGCAGATGAGTGGCAGCTCTATGTAGATGGCTCCGCGTGCTCTATGGGTAGCGGCGCCGGATGGACCTTAGCATCTCCCGAAGTGGTCGTCACAGAGTATGCACTACGCTTTTCCTTCCCGACTACCAATAATGCCGCCGAGTATGAAGCCCTCATCTCCGGCCTTCGGACCGCCAGAAAGCTCGGCGCACTAAACATAAAGGCATTCAGCGACTCTCAGCTGATCGCCAGCCACATTTCCGGAGAATACGAGGCCCGGGACACATCAATGATATCCTATCTCCAGGTAACTCGCAAGATCCTCGCTCAATTCAATTCCTATGAAATTGTGCGGATCCCGAGAGCCGAGAATGCTCGAGCCGATGCTCTCTCCCGGCTAGCATCGACTCAAGACGGGGGAGGAGGCCGAATGATTCTCGTGGAAGAACTCGCCGAGCCAAGCCTCGAGGAGTCCGAAGTCATGCAAGTGACCGAATCTGAAACCGAGAGCTGGATGACTCCCCTAGTCACTTTTGTAACGACCCGCCATCCTATGACCGGAGACCTGGTCACTAAATGGATGTCGGCCCATTAACTGTAGGTTCATACCCGGATCTTATACACACATCTGGAGAAGTAAGCGTTAAACAAGATTAAATATAACATTCACACGGACTACAAGGGGTACAGTGCGCAGGAAGTAAAATAATAATGTCCGTACACAGTCCAACAATAATTACATGTCCAACAATTAATTAAGTACAGGCAGAAATAAGGTACAACAACGTCGGGGCATACCCCGGAAACTAAGATAGCTGCTGGTCCGCACACCAAGGAGAACGCCACGCGCCGTCACACGCCACAAGGACCACACCTAAAAACGCAGGGAGTGAGCCACACCAGAATTGGGCTCAGTAGGGATCATTCGATCCCCCGCCTCCCACACACACACCCACAAGTGCAGTAACAAAGGTACAGGTAATAAGGCAAGTAAAGCTGTAGCACACTACACCCAAAATCTCAATATGAACCATATGCATTCGAAATGTAACATGCATATTTCTAAAATCATTCTATCAAGAAGCCTACAACTCACGTCTCGGCAAAACACGCCAACCACTCCTCCGGAAGTGGGAAACACACCAACCACACAGCCGTAAGTAGGAAACACCGTCCACACAACTGAAAGTGGGAAACACCGACCCGCTGAGACCAAACAGTAACCCCTCGGATAGCACGCTGGCTACTCCGGTCCAACTGGCTCAGGTGGTTACTCCTTCCCTCAGCATGAGTGACTCTCCGAATGTACCACTCCGACACCGGTACTGGCTGACCCCGGGGTTCACCAGGTGACCCTCTCTCACTAGGCGTCACCCCGCCCACGCCCCCACCGGCGCTGTGCTCACGCCCCCACCAGCGCAGGGTGATAAAGCGCTACAATGTCACTCCAGGTCCACAGTAACACAAAACCACCAAAACCCGGCACAGTACGATCCGGTCACGTGAAAAGCCCGCGATCGCACGGCACACAACGCAGTGCCATCCGGTCCCGAAGAATCCGAGTACACTAAAGCATGCACTAACCGAATATCTAGCAGTATGAACACATTTTACTGGCATGAATTAGTGTTGTTCTGTCCTGAATCGCGTCGCCCAAGGCCGACGCCATTCAAGCTCCCTAAACTGGTTCATAAAACAGAGGCCTACGGAAATCTGGCCTAAAAGGCGTCGACACTAGCGGTCGCCTTTTGAAAGGCGTCGACATCCTCCGACGCCATTCAGCTAAGAAATCCAGGAATTTCAGGAAAACATTACTTAGGGGATTTCTGCCTTAAAAGGCGTCAAGGTTACCCGACGCCATTCAAATCGCGTCGCCCACCCATGACGTCTTTTAGTCTCAGAATCCCGAGCTGACGGACCCTCAGTCGGGGTGATTTCCTGCCTAAATGGAGTCATGATGGCCTGACGTCCTTCTGAAAGGCGTCGTCCATCCATGACGTCATTTAGCGCCAGAAATCACCAACTCGTGGGGCCTCGAACATGGAGGTTTCTGCCCTAAAAGGCGTCGTACTGCCCTGACGTCCTTCTGAAAGGCGTCGACCAGGCACGACGCCGTTTAGCGCCAGAAACCTGGTTCCCTGGTTCGAACCGAGGGTTTCTCCCTTAACCCCAACTACCCCGAAGAAGCCCCAAAACGGAAAAGGGGAGGAAGAGAAGTTGATCCACACAAACATGCTACAAAACCACATTCACGAACACGGCCATACCCACAAGAATACCCCCTAAACATGCTCAATCTAGCCCAAAATACATCATAATACGCCTAAGAAAACACGAGCAACACATACGAGGTTCGTCTCCCTACCGGATACTTGAACTCCTCCTGGCTCCGTGTCGCCGAACCGCCGCACCGCAGACCGCCGCCGGTATCCTCGAGGACGCCGCCACTCTGCCGGGACGTCGGCCGCCGTCCGGAGAATGGAACGCCGTGGAGGAAGTGGTGGTGGCAGAGGTGAGAGGTAGGGAGGCGTTGGAGTGGTGGAAGAGGAAGAAGAGGAAGGGAAAGGGGAAAAGTGGGATCGGAGGAGGCGGAGAGGGAGAGGAGAGGGAGTGAAGGGTGAGAAATGAGGGAAAGAAAGGAGGGCTCGCGGGGTCAATCAAGAACTGCCTAAAACGCGTCGAGCGAGAAGGACGCCTATCAGATGACAGGACGGGCCGTACTGACAGCTGTCTGAAACGCGTCGACCACCACGGACGCCGTTCAGCTGACATGTCAGACATCGTACACTGACATCGCAGGGTGGCAGTCTGAATCGCGTCGTCCATCATGGACGCCGTTCAGACGACGAGACAGGGGCCGTACTCTCGCGGCCCGAAACCCGCCCACGTGGCGTCCACGTAGCACAACAGCAAAACGTCTAAATGGCGTCCACCTATCAAGATGCCGTTTAAAAGGCGTCGTGTAGAATAGACGTCATTCAGAAGAAACTCTCCAGACCCCTCAAGGTCCGACTCAGGGGATCCGGTCCGAAACCGACCCGAAGACTTAACCCGAAACCTCAGTCCTTACAACTTTCCTCCTCCGAGGGGAAACCCCGTCCGATCCAAAGGAAGCAAGACACATTCGGCAGCGCTCTTCTCACTTCCTCCTCTTGGACGGTCTACTGTATAAAAAATCCTTCGGCTGACCACTCTTACGATGCCTCGGCCCGGCCGAAGCAGATTATGCACTACGAGAGGTACATGAAGGGGTATGCGGAGCACATGCAGGAGGAAGGGCCCTAACTCACAAGCTTCTAAGGCAAGGATACTGGTGGCCGACACTCTGAGAGGACGCAACTGCCCTCGTCCGTCGCTGCGATCAATGCCAGAGGTTCAGCTCCCTCATCCACCAGTCAGCAACCCTTCTAACTCCTTTACCAGACCCCTGGCCTTTCACCCAATGGGGTATCGACCTCCTGGGGACCTTTCCCGTCGCCACCGGCCAAAGGAAGTTCCTTATTGTGGCGGTGGATTACTTTACTAAATGGGTAGAAGCCGAACCCCTCGCGTCCATAACCGATAGCAACGCATGGAACTTCGTATGGAAGCCCATCATTTGCCGGTACGGCATTCCTCGGGCCATTATCTCAGACAACGGCAAACAATTTGACAGCCATCGGTTCAAGGACAACTGCGCCAGCTTCGGCATTCTCCACAAATTCACATCAGTAGCACACCCCCGGACAAATGGCCAGGTCGAGGTCACTAACCGAAGTCTATTACAAGTACTAAAGACTCGCCTCGGCGAAGCCAAAGGCCGATGGGTGGAAGAGCTACCGAGCATTCTGTGGGCGTATCGAACTACAAGCCGAACCCCAACCGGCGAAACCCCATTCCGCATGGCTTATGGGGTAGAAGCCGTCATTCCTGTCGAAATTGGCCTTCCCTCGCCGAGAGTTCTCACTCATAACCTGGAAGCCAATGAAGAAGCCCTAAAAGATCATCTTGATCTTATAGAAGAAACAAGGGATCGAGCTCGCATTCGGCTAGCAGCTTATCAACAACGCATGGCCAGATACCACAACACTCGAGTGAAGCCCCGAAACTTTGAAACCGGGAGCCTCGTGTTGAGGAATGCTCATGCATCTAAGCCGGCCGAAGCCGCATGGAAACTTTCTCCCAACTGGGAAGGACCGTATCGCATAAGGGAGGTAATCCGACGAGGGGCTTATCGGTTGGAAACCCTTTCGGGCCAACCTCTCCCTCGTACCTGGAATGTGGAACGCCTTCGGCGCTATTTCTTGTAAGTTACTCCCTCCGGAATTTAGCCGGAAGGCATAAATAAATTTCTTCTTTTGAAATATCATATCTGGCATTATTCTCTAAGTCCGTGTAAACCGTACCGGGAGTGGCTTTGGCCATGCAAACCGTATCGGGAGCGGCATGGTTCTCTAAAGTCTGTGTAAACCGTACCGGGAGTGGCTTCGGCCATGCAAACCGTATCGGGAGCGGCATGGTATTCTCTAAGTCCGTGTAAACCGTACCGAGAGTGGCTTCGGCCATGCAAACCGTATCGGGAGCGGCATGGTATTTTCTAAATCCGTGTAAACCGTACCGGGAGTGGCTTCGGCCATGCAAACCGTATCGGGAGCGGCATGGTATTTTCTAAATCCGTGTAAACCGTACCGGGAGTGGCTTCGGCCATGCAAACCGTATCGGGAGCGGCATGGTTCTCTAAAGTCAGTGTAAACCGTACCGGGAGTGTCTTCGGCCATGCAAACCGTATCGGGAGCGGCATGTTATTCTAAAGTCCGTATAAACCGTACCGGGAGTGGCTTCGGCCATGCAAACCGTATCGGGAGCGGCATTATTTTCTAAGTCTATATCCGATTCCGGATTGGCTTCGGCCATGCAAGCCGCATCTAAACAGCAATATGGTCTCGGCCACAAGGAGTGTAAGGACTGAGGCTTTCGGATCCGTTTTTCGGGGTCGGACCCTGTAGTTTAGGCTCCAGTGGGGCAGAGACGCGTTTTAGGTTCTGCCACGTGGGTGCCACGTGGCCTGGCTTTGGGCCGCGAAAGTACGCCCCTGTCGTGTCGTCTGAACGGCGTCCGCATGGGACGATGTAGGTGCTGAAAATGCTCGTGTAATTAACATGAAAAATCTATGTTGTTTAGTATAAACTAACCTATTTAAAAATAGCAACTAAAGTGCAGTGATCGCCAGAAACTTTTGACTTAAAAGTTTCAAAAGAGATATGATCGCCTACCTGTTTGAACGCGGAAGATATCGAGTCCTTGATTCCCCTTCCTCAGCCGGCTGAAGAAAGAGAGCCCTTTCTTTGTTCTTTTGTTCTTGCTGTTGAGTTTGAGGTTGAGGATCGTCCAGAAATCCTTCTAGCTTTGTGCTTGATTTCCCCTTTTGATTTCTTATTGTTGTTGAGTGCAGCAGAAACAGAGAAAGAAAATAAAGAAACAATGATGATGAGAACTTAAGTAGAAGCAATATCTAAACTAATCATGATTTTAAGCATGTTTAAACAGCAAACTTACTTGTTTAAATGGCTTTGAAACCCCTTAAATCAAATAGGTTTTGAAAGATTATGCTGTGGTGTGTGTTGCATGAAGTGAATATGAAGAATGAAATTAATGAAGATGTAGAATGAAAATGCATAAATGAAACACTTATGCCCAATGGGTTGAAGCCTTGAAAGGATGAAGATTCTTGAAAGGACGCCGACTTCTGGAAATGGCAGCGCTCCGGCGTTCCGACGTTGTTGCTTCGATCTTCAACTCGCTATAATAACGCTCTCTTTTCAATAGGGCTCAACATTTTTTACTCTTCAACATGTAAGGTATTTATAGGCTTTTCTGCGTTCGCGATTAACATAGAAAAATCTAGGATTCATCTATCTTAACCGACAGATAAATACTGATTAATTCATCTTTATCTGTAATTATCTAAAACGCGTCTACATAGGCGGACGCCTTTCAGATTAATTAAGATAAGGATAAATATCCGGGAAAACTTATCTTTATCTTTATTAGCTAAAACGCGTCTACATGTGCAGACGTCTTTTACACTAATTAAGATAAGGATAAACATCCGGAAGAGAAGTTAAAATAGCCTAGGAAACCTAAAACGCGTCAGCCTTCACAGACGCCTTTTAGTTAATAAATCAATTGATTAAAATTCAAATTTAAACGCTGAAACAGGAATAAACCCTAAATGGCGTCCATATGGGTCGACGTCTTTTAGAATTCTTCATATTTTAGCTGAAATTTGAGCTAAAATCAATTCAATTGATTAACTCAAACATATCTGTTAAACCTGACACTCAAAAATATCAATAAAAATTAATTAATGATTAAATATCAGACCATTCTGAGACATTATTATATGATATGAAATTTACTCGAAATGACGTCAAAATTAGCGTGTCTACAGACGACGCCTTTCAGACTGCGACTCTGGAATTGTCAGAGTACGGCCCTGACATGTCTCCTGAACGGCGTCTGTGTAGAACGACGCATTTCAGAGTCCTGTCAGAGCGGCCGTCACGTCACCTGATAGGCGTCTGTCCATGTCGACGCGTTTTACCCAGTCTCTGATTAACCCCGCGAGCCCTCCTTCTTTCCCTCATTTTTCTTCCTCCTCTCTTTCTCTCCTCCCTTCCGGCGATCCCGACGGCAGCCCCTTCTCCTCCCTCTTTTCCTCCCACCACTTCATCCTTTCCTCCACTCCATCACCCACCTAGCTCCCACCACTACCACCTCCACTTCCACTGCGGCGTTTTACTCTCCGGACGGCGGCCGACGTCACGGTGGAGTAAGGACGACCACGGCGGTACCGACGGCGGCGTGGGACGAGTCGGGTGGACGGCTTGAAGCTTGGAGGAGTTCAAGTAACTGGTAGGGTGACGAATCCCATAGTGTTCTATGTTCAAACCATGATTCTCCCTCTTGAAGCATGTTTTAGATCTATGGTTTTGGGGGTAGAACAAGCATGTTTAGGAGCTCTTCTTGTTGAAATGGGGGATTTCTATGAATATGGATTCGTGATGTTTGGGTTTGCCTCTCTTTCTCCTCCGTTTCGGGTGATTTTGGGGTTTTTGGGGATGAAAAGGGGAGCCCTCAGGCTCATGACAGATCTGGTTTCTGGGGTTGAAAGACGTCGTGCATGGACGACGCCTTTTTGAAGGACGTCGGGCCGTCATGACGCCTTTTAGACATGAACTGCTTTACTGAGGTTCTGTCGGTTCAGGGATTCTGGGACTAAAAGACGTCATGGGTGGGCGACGCGATTCGTAAAAGCGTCGGGTAACCATGATGCCTTTTTTAGGCAGAAATCCCATGATTAATGTTTTCTGCAAATCCTGGATTTCTGTACTAAATGGCGTCTGAGGATGTTGACGCCTTTCAAAAGGCGACTGCTGGTGTCGACGCCTTTTAGGCCAGATTTTGAGGCCGGTGTTTTATGAACCAGTACAGGGAGCTTGAATGGCGTCGGCCTTGGGCGACGCGATTCAAGACAGAACTACACTAATTCATGCCAGTAAAATGTGTTCATACTGCTAGATAGTTGGTTAATGCATGCTTTAGTGCACTCGATAATGATGGATTCTTCATGACCGGATGGCACTGCGTTGTGTGTCGTGCGATCGCGGACTTTTCACGTGACCGGATCGTACTGTGCCGGGGTTTTGTGTTACTGTGGACCTGGAGTGACAGTTGTAGCACTTTATCACCCTGTGCTGGTGTGGGTGGAGCACAGCGCCGGTGGGGGCGTGGGCGGGGTGATGCCTAGTGAGAGAGGGTCACCTGGTGAACCCCGGGGTCAGCTAGTACCGGTATAGGTGTGGTACTTTCGGAGTGTCACTCATGCTGAGGGAAGGAGTAACCACCTGAGCCAGTTGGGACGGAGTAGCTAGAGTGCTATCCGAGGGGCTACTGCTTGGTCTCAGCGGGTCGATGTTTTCCCCACTGTTGTTTGTGTGGTTGGCGTGTTCTATCGAGACGGCGGTTGTGGGTTCCCTAGTCGCCTGGTTTAGAATTATGCATGTTTAATACAATTCGATTGCATGTGATTCGCATTGAGATCTAGGAATAGTAATTACCATTGTGCTTGTTACTTTACCGTCAGCTGTATTCTTCACTTGTGGGTGTGTGCGTGGGCAGTGGGGATCGAAGGATCCCTACTGAGTCTTGTCTTTGAGACTCATCTCTGCAGTTTTCAGGTGAGGACTCCCGGCTGACCTAGCGAGGAGTGTGCGGCTGTGTGTTGAGCACCGACGGCTGTTGTTCCGGGGTATGCCCCGATGTAGTTGTTATTTTTATTTCTGGCCTGTATGTTTAATTAATTCTCTTCTGTTGGAGTAAGTAATTATTTGCTGTATCGAGTCGCATTATAATAACTTTTAATTTCTGCATTTTCCTTTCAAATCAATGCGATGTGAATGTTTAGCTTAGTTTATCATTTATTTCCCAGACTTACTTAGATCCTGGTTTGGTTCCAAATTAATGATTCGATACCCATTTAGTAATCGGATCCCCGATTATAGGGTGGCGGGTCGTTACAAGGAGAGCCAGACTCGGTCATTCATCCAGAAACACATACAAGTGGAAGCAAAGTACTTTTCATATATATGTGAACAGAGTACAAAATTGGCCGAACACCTGGCCGCAGCCTTTCCAAAAAGCCAACAAAACTCGGGACAAGCCCCCGTACTAGCTATCGGCATCATCGCCATCTACGTCGACAGGGGCCTGACCGGGAGAAGGAGAAGGAGAAGGAGAATCCTCGACCTGAACAGCCTTAACAGGAGCAGCCTCCTCAGGAACGGCCGCGTCGCCTGCCTCCGGGGCTGAAGCTCTTTCGGCCTTGAGCTTCTTCCACCAGGCCAGAAGCTCGTCGCCTTCCTCGTCCGTCGGAAGGACGACACCGGTCAGATCTACGGCCGGGCACGCCTTTTGGGCGATAGCCAGCCCCAGACTGAATACGGACGATGCCGCCTCAAGTCGAGCCTGCATTATCTCCTCAGCATAATCCGGGCCGGCCTTATAGCTAGCTACGGCTGTACGAGCAGCCTCTTCGGCCTTGGCCTCCATATTTGCCTTAAGAGACGAGATCTCCTCGGCATGGCGACTATGCTCCGCGACCCGCTGATCGGCCTTGTCCTGGATCTCGGCCTTAAGAATTAAATTTTCGGCCTGGACCGACTCCAGTTCCTTCTCGGCTTTCTCCCTCTCCTGCTCGGCCTTCGTCTTGGCCTCGGAGGTGGCGCGGATCACCTCCTTTTGCTCCCCCAGCTCAGCCCGCATCCGGGCGTTTGCTTTCAGGAGCAAATCAACGTTGGCCTCGAGGCTACGTCGCACCGAGGCGACTTTGCCCAAAGCTAGCTGATCCGAAGCCTGGTCGATGTCCCGGAGCCTTTGCTGAATGGCCACCTGATGGCGGACGAGGCCCCCACACATGACCGCAGTCTACAGTCGAAGGCAAGCAAAAATCAGCAAGAGCAAACGAGCCAAGGGAAATACTAGACCAAGGCCAAAATAAAGGAAGGTTTTTACTTGGACGGCGTATCGGGCACACTGCATCGCCAAGCCCTCCGAGGACAACGCTTTTATCTCATCCTCGGCCATCGGAAGGGTCAAGCCGCGGAGCAGGCGTAGGCATGTCCGAGAGTCCTCCAGACTCTCGTCCGCGTAGACCCCCAGATTCGGGACCCAGGGCTCATGCCCGTATTCACGGGACATGTGCGTCCGGGACTCCCCGAAGGGGAAGGAAAGATCCTCTGTGCCGGCCGCCGCAACCGCAGGGGAGTCGCCCCTCGGTGGTTCGGGAGGCGACGAGAGAGGAGCCCCTCGGGCGGCCACCGGCCTCTTAGCTGCTGAGGCGGATTCTGTCTCGCCAGGCTCATCCGCCCGGCTTCGCTTCGTTAGTCGGCCGCCTCTCGCGCGACCGACTTTCCCTTTCTCTCTCTTTCGAGAGCAGCAGCAGCGGCGCGACCTTCGACCGAAGCCGCCGTCTGCCCTACGGCCCGAGCGCTCGGGGCCGCGTCTCCTCCAGCCGCCTCTTCTCCCGTCACCTGCTGCGGGGGCGGTCGGGATTGGCCGGACTGCTGGGCGAGCCGGCCGAGGAGTCCCCGAAGCCCAGTCATCTCTGCGGACAGAAAAAGGGTTAGCAACTTACAACACACAACTCTCCTCAACTCAAGACCGACTTACCCTCAGCCGAAGCTTCAGCACCCTCTTCGGTCGGGAGAGCTTCGGCCGGAGATTCAACGTCGGCGGCTCCCTCGGCCTCCCCCGGGACATCCTCGAGAGGAAGGTAAGGAAAGACCCGAGGAGGATCCTTCATCGGATCCGGCCAAGCCCCCGTCTGCACGAGCCGCTCCTCATCGTCGAAGAGCTCCGCTATGTCATACGGAGCCTCGGCTTCTAGGAGGCGCACGATGTGGAGCTGGTCGGGATTGAGGGAAGGCGGATCGGAGAGGCCTTCGGCCAGTGGTGCCCACTAAGTAGGGAAGGGCCACACACTCTTCTCCTTCTCCAGAAGGGAAACAAAGATGAAGCTCTTCTTCCAATGGTGAATGGACGAAGGCTTCCCGGAAAAGATACCCTGGCCGAAGCGGGGGATGAAGCAATACCAATCGGATTTTTCCTGCGGCTGTATTTTGAAAAGTAAGCGGAAGATGTTTACCGAAGGGGTGACGTCAATGTGGGCGTGCACAACCAAGAAAGCATAAACTGTCCGCCAAGAGTTCGGGAAGAATTGGGCCGGGGACAACCCGTAGAAGCTCAGAAGGTTAATTACGAAGGAAGGAAGGGGAAGACGGAAGCCCGCTCGGAAGCTCTCCTCGTAAATAGAAAAGCTGCCCGGTCGGACAGAGTTAGCCCTGGTGTTTTTTCCGGGACGATAGGGAATCGTCTAAGATGGGAGCTGGTAATAGGAAGCGATGGTCTTAACACCATCGTCAGTAAGAATTCAGATAGCGTCGGAGACTGTCTCGGCCCGGCGTCGGCCGGAGGTAGAAGCCTGGCCTGTGGCAGGGACCTCCTCGGCCTCTTCAGCCTGAGACATCTCGGCCTCTTCCGCCATGGAGGAAGCGAGGGAACTGGAAAAAAAGGAAGATAAGGAAGATTCGGGAGGCCGGGACGATGATCAAGAAGAATAACCTTCGGCCGAAGAGTTGCTCTCAGCCGAAGAAGGGCTACTGAACATGAATCACGGAGCAGAGAAGGAGAATTGAGGCTTACCCTCACACTAAATCTCCTCGACTACCCACCGCCTCTCAAACAACCGGAAGCTCCCCGGCGACAGCTCCGAGCAACGAAAAGCTTCCCAGCAACGTACGGGGCGCTCTCAATCACCTTCGATGACTCGCTCTTCACCGGAGAAGCAGGAAAGCTAGAAGAAGATGCTTGCGGGAAGGCACAGGCGCAGGAGAAGGAGAAAGTGAAACAGTGCCCTGAGGAGGGGGGCTCCTATTTATAGGATAAAGTTGAAAGCATTCCCCACCAAAATCAACGGCCAAGATCTTCCCCCTCATCGGCACCGCTTCCCTCAGATGCGCGCCACGTAATCTGTCCTTTAGCAATGATGACGGGCATGCTACTAGATCGAGAAAAGGCAATCAGCGGCCGAGAGCGGCCTGACCCTTCGGCTGGTCATCCGGATGTTCGCCATGTGCCCCAATCCGCGTGCCGGAAGCAGAAGAGGCGGCAATCCAAGTGAAGCCTTGGGCAGAGAGCCGAAGTGACCCGCGATCCGCGTGATCACTGTCGGCGGCCAGGATTTGTTTGTGCTGTCGACGGGACGGCCAGATACGCGACACGTATCCTGTGTTTTCTCACGACGCGACCGTTCTGACGGGAAACTCGACATCTTTTCCGTCCTTTTATCAGAAGTCTTGACACGTTCAGAAGACTCGTCCCTTCGCAATCAAGAACAAAGGCATTCGTTGCTAAGTCCCGAACTAAGACGAGGCTAATTGTTACTAGCCCTCGGCCAACCGAAGGCCGTTCCTTTGCGACAAAGCAGAGAGTTTCAGGCAGCTCGTGTTATGTTACTCCTCCGAGGAGGCTTCAGACTTTACTCTAGCCATCTCGTGAAACTGAGGAAGGCAAGAGTGGGGGGCTATGTGATGAGGCAGAATCCGATTCGGCCCATTAAAGCAAGCCCAACGCAGATCAGTCCAACAGCAGCCCTCGGCCCAGTAAGCAACTCAGTGATCATCGGCCCATCAGCGGCCCAACAACCTTCGGCCCATCTGCGGCCCGATCGCCTTCGGCCCATTAGCGGCTCAGCAGCCATCGGCCCAGTAGGCTCCGGCCCACTCCGCGGCATCTGGCCCATCAGCGGCCCAACCCCTTTCGGCCCAGTAGCCGTGTCCGGCCCACTCCGGTGGGAGGGTTAGGCGTTATGGCGGTTTACCAGTAAACCCAAAACATAGTCCTATATCGGCTACCACCGTTAAGCAACCTCTATCCTCCGCTATAAATACACGGCTATTTATTACCCAAGGTATGTCTTCGAGACCCCAAGGACTACAGTCCAAAGAGCATTAAAGCTCCTTCTTCCTCATTCTCTTCTGAATCGGATCATCTTCAGAAGCTAACTAAGCCGTCGGAGGGGGTTCCTTAGGGCCGAAGCCCGGAACTCCTACTGACTGGTTCTTCTTTTCCTCCTTCTGCAGGGGCTTCGGTTTGAATCTTCGCCGACCTCTCCGAGTCGGTCTCGGCCACCGACCTCGGGTCTTCTCCCTCCGGTCTCGACGCCATTCGCCGGCTGGTTTGCCTCGCCCGAAGGTGCCTCGGCCCCGCCTCTCACCGGCTGTTATTCGTCCGGAGGAGCCTCGGTCACGCCTTCCGTAGGCTGGCCCACATCCGTCCGAGGGAGTCTCGGCTTTGCTCTCATCCGGGCATCCCTCGGCTTCAGATCTTCGGCCTCGTCTCCGCCCTCGCCGCGTTCCGGATCCCCGTCGGGCCTCTTCTCCGATCCGATCCAGCTTCGGATCCCAACCCCGAATTCCAGCTTCGGAATCCGGTCGTGATAGCCTCGGCTACATCAGGCAAATATGCATGAGGGTGTCTATGCATAGCAGCCGATCTAAATTGTATTATCTAAATATATTCTTAAACATTAAGTGGCCCAAGATGAAAAGTCCCATCAAAACTAAAGACTTATCACAGAATTAACGGGCTCTTGCTCCCTACTAGGCTTCGACCTTGAACGTGGTTATCATCTCTTTTCTTCCTTTTTCTTTTGAAAACACTATATCTATGAATCATTACTGGGCATGTCCAATGACCGGATGTAGGAATTTTGTCTAGTGAGGTCACGTGGAATGAGCACTGCGGGTCAAATTGGAGAAGGGGGGAGGGGGGGCGAGGGCTTGAGTGGCCCACCCAGTGAGATTACTGGACCCTCCGACCTGTATTCCCTATAAGGGAATTTCATATTCCAGTAGGGTCAAAGGATTCAAGCTAGATCCGCCATTGCATATCAAGAACTCGTATTAATAGTTCCATTGTAAGATTGGTTTTTCTTGAAACTTTTCTGTTTATCATCAGTGAAAAACATGCCATTTTTTCTTTTGAAGAAATCTGCTCTTTGTTTAGGAGATAATCAACGACACATATATAAATCCTCTTCTTTTCTTTCTAATCAGTACGTGACGACTTAAATGGCAGGCAATATAAAGGAATTCTACCCCATGATAAGCTAGCAACAACTATCATGAAATAGACAAGCTCGATAGAGAACTTGGGAAGAAAAGGCTATTCCAATATAAAGGAATTCTACCCCATGATAAGCTAACTACAACTATATATATATGCATCGATAACTAACCTGATCATTTAGTTTTTCTTGTTATTTCAGAAGAGAAAACTCGAGCAATCAGATTAGTTATTTCTTGTTTCATTTTTTCTCGTTTACATGGGTTTCTACGTAACAGTGCCTACAGTACAACAGAGCCCAGGTTACGAAGGGCATTTGCAGCCCAATGGGATATTCCAATATTCACGTGTGTAGAAAGAGAGTAATGTTTACTAGAACACCTCCTGACATGGATGGTAATCATTTGGCAGTGTCATCCGGCCTTGAAGATCACAAGGAGCACAAGACTATTCCTTGTTAGAAAAATGTTGAGCTTGGGGACCGTCCGAGTTTAGCCTTTACATTTTGTGATCTTTAATCGAATGATTGTAGAAAAAGGAGATTTCATCCCCACACCACTTGATGACTCCATGGATTGCAAAAGGGCACAATACACTGGCTGTGCACATGTTATAGTAATCGCTGTAATATATGCAGTGTAGTAAGTATTACTCATAGAAAGAATAACAGTTGGTGCATTACCCACATTACTGCAATAAACAGTGCAGCAGCGGGATCTTGCCTATGTAGATTTGAGTTACCAGGTCAGATGAGACAGCATATATAGAGGACTACTTTGAGTAATATCAAGCTCAACATTTTCCTTTTTCAAACAAAATAAAATGGGGTTGAATCTGCCCTGCGGCCCCTGCCGGCCACGCAGCAACTCAGATTCATTTAGAAATGGATAATGACGCAAGCAAACGATCTTATCGTTTTAATTTTAACTGTCTGATCAAGGATCTAATAATACGTTGGCCGAGCTGAGCTGGGCCTCCTAACTGGATACTTTTCTTGAGTTAAAAAAAATATAAATATGTTGCTATCCAATCAAAGAGATTGAACAATAACTCGGCCTCCCAACTCGGCATTTCTTTTTTAATTAAAAAAATACAAGCATGTTGCTATCCAATCAAAGAGATTGAACAATAATGTCAGGTGCAGTGTGGTCTACGCGAACTGCACCGCGCCATGTCGGGTGCAGTGCAGTGATCACATTTGAACAGTACAGCAAGCATTACTCTTTAGAAATGGATTTCATAAGTTGGGCTGGACTGGATACTCTTAGGCCCAGTACTTATGGTCTGGGCTTAAACTGTTGACGTCATCTCGCTTTCAACATGAACTTTGGGAAAAAGATTCGTTCAAACTCATTTGAGGAGGGCCTTAATCCAAATTCTTATTAGACGGCGTAGGCCCTCCAGAAGAGCACTCTCTTTTTTTTTTAAAAAAAAAACCCTTGAACTTATCTAGGACCCTGGGCCGGTCCTTAGGATTTTATTGTATAAAGTTCAAAAGTACATGGGGGGACATACCACCTTATCCCTGAGAGAGTACATCAGTGAATTCAAAATCCTCCTGAAAAAACCCCATCAAATCCTAAGATGGGGAAGGCCACTTTTATCAGAAGTGATTTCCTCTTTTACAGAAGAAGGCAAAGAGGAGGTATCTAAGAAGTCTTGATCAACTTGTTAGTCGCATGAGTGGTTGGCCAGAGCATCAACAATTTTATTGGCTTATCTAATTGTATGACTGAAATAAAGATCCATAACGTCTCTGAGAGAACAAAACTCAAACCACCAAGAGAAGATCACTCTCCTGTTAATTACTGATTTTATGAATCTTGACTTAATCGTAAGAACCTTAGTTGTAATTCTCTAAATCATAGTAATCATAGTTGTGTAGCTTCTAAAGCTAGCTAATCTACCAAAGTATTGTTTTTTAAGAACTTGATTGAAGTGATGAAGCAAACAAAGCTTGGAGGCAGACTTAGTAGGCTACTTAACCGTATGTCTTAGGTTTCCCATATTCTTTGATTAAGAACAGCTTGGCATCAGTTGGAAGCACAACACCAGATAGGCAGATACCTTGCACCGACGCGGTTCTTGTGATCTACAAAGTGGTCCCATTATGCAGATGCAGATATTTGACAGATAATTTGCTAGTTTTAAAGTCCAGTACTGCGGTACAGATGACACAAACAAGTGTCACCCTGTGCTCACTGTCCATCTAGCATCCAAACATTTGGAAAGGTATATATGAAAGATCTGCCTACACATACATGAATCAAAATGAACCAAAAAGTGAGAACTTTCAATGACATCCAGGATGGTTTTCACTATTTTATAAGAGAATCCCAAGTGTGTGATCTTGTCTGCCTTAGGAAGCTGTTTGTGGCTCAGTGGGACAATATGGATAGATTCTTTGCTGTCATTAGTTGCTGTCATTAGTACTATATCAAGGAACATATAACATACACATCCCCGTGGTCCACTAAAACTTTGACTCCCAGTGATTCCATCCAGACCATTAGAGCTTCTTCGTCACATGTTTGGTGGTGTTTCTTTAGTTCTGAACAAGTTAGGTCCACCAACATTGGTGGCATGTGGGGAAAGCATGTGCATTTAAGAGCCATGGGATATTCAAAATCTTCTATTGAAGGGCAAATGAGATGTGAAGTTGTATTAGTCAGAGTGTAATCAGTTTATATATCTATGCTATCCCTGCATACAACTCCTAAATCTTCTTCTGGTTTGTCATGGGTCACTGGAGTATCGAAACGTGGCAGATAGTGAATCTGACTGTTCATTGTTTATTACATTAGAAGAAGACGACTCTTAGCTGTATGGAAGTAAACGAGAGAGAGCTAAAAGCTGGATCAACAGTCAACCGTCCAAGGTATTTGGACATAAGAGTTCACAAGTACGGTCATTAAGTTTTCTCTTTTTAAAATGAGAAGAAGGCATCTATAGATGAATCAGCCTATTGCACTGATGAGGCAGAATCCGATTCGGCCCATTAATAAAAAGTCCAACACAGATCAGCCCAACAGCGGCAGTAAAAGACCCCCTAATAGCCTTCGGCCCGTTAGCGGCACTACAGCCTCCGGCCCAGCAGGCAGTCCAGTGGTCTTCGGCCCGTCAGCGGCCCCTAATAGTCTTCGGCCCGTCAGCGGCGCTACAGCCCTCGGCCCAGTAGGCTTCGGCCCGTCAGCGGCCCAACCCCCTTCGGCCCAATAGCCGTGTCTGGCCCACTCCGGTGGAGGACTAGGCACTATGGCGGTTTACCAGTAAACCCGGAACATAGTCCTATATCGGCTTCCACCGTTAACCATCCTCTATCCTCCGCTATAAATACACGCTATTTATCGCCAAAGGTATGTCTCTGGGACCCTCAATGACCATAGTCCAAAAAGCATTAAAGCTACTTTTCGTCTTCTGAATCGAATCATCTTCAGAAGCTAACTTAACTGTCGGAGGGGGTTCCTAAGGGCCGAAGCCCGGGACTCCTACTGACCGGTTTCTTCTTCTTTCCCTCATGCATGGGTTCGGTTCGAATCATCGCCGACCTTCCCGAGTCGGTCTCGACCGCCGACCTCGGACTTCTCCCTCCGGTCTCAACGTCGTTCGCCGGCTGCTCTTCGCCCGAAGGTGACTCGGCTCCGCACCGACTGCCCTTCAGCCAGAGGGATTTTGGTCACGCCTTCCGGAGACCAGCCGACATCCGACCGAGCGACCCTCGGCCTCGGACCTTAGATCGCGTCTCTGCCTCCATCGCCTTCCGGATCTCCGTCGGGCCTCTCCACCGATCCGACCCAACTCCGGATCCCAAACTTCAGATTCCAGCTTCGGAATCCGATCGTGATAGCTTCGGCTACATCATGCACCATGTCCTATTTCTTGCCTTATGGACAACAATTTTTCTCATTTAAAAGTTGCATCCCTCAAAACGTAGATTTAATTTTTGTTTCCAATCAAATGGAATTTTAGATTTTTTAACTTACATAATTCTTCTCTTTCTCTCTCTCGTCTGCAAAGAGATTGTGCCTCCTAGATCTATCCACTCTCAATCATCAAAGTGAAGGATGCCACTCTGGAAATTAACATGCATGGTTGGCATCTGAACATGCCCATTTCCTTCTAGAATCCTTCCTAAAGAAAAAATTCCCGGTAGAGTAATATAAAGAAGGAAAACAAGGGATGAGGTGTGCCATCCCTCTCACTATGATGATATATGAAGGCATTCACTAGAAACCCAGCAGCTGTGCCATCAAGTGAAGACCCCATGGGAAACAAAACCAGGTAGGCTGCCTTGTATACTTCCCACAGGATTGTGCAGAAGAATCTCTTCTTGACGTGACCTTGTTCCCTTGTTCAGCATTTGGCCACCAAACCGAGTTAGAAAACTTCAGATCCGTCGGTGCGAAACAAAAACTAGTTTATGTGATCTTGAGTCGAGAGAAATATTCTGGCACGGATTCTTTGAAAACTTTGTAAACAGGTATGTGCAGGCAAGAAGGGATGGCGTTAATTTATACGTCCAGCGGAAGAGAGTTGGTAGGGAGAAACATCCAGGTATGTTTCAATATATATTGTTTTGTTAGATGTTACACGGTTTCGAGCAACAATGACATCATCAGGGAGACAGAAAACCGTGTCCCATAAAGCCTTGTGGGTGCGACGATTTGGATTTATTTAGGTTGAGATGCGAGAATTGGATGTGGGATACATGGATATATTCCTTAGCTTACGTGCACTTCTTTGTTACTTCATGCACGGTAGGATTTAGGGCCGTCAATGGTCCTGGTTTGCGTAGACCCATATCGAAAATGAATATATCTAAATATCGTTCAGACGCAATAAAAGTTATGAGTAAATGGGTAAATGGGTCGGGTCTTGGATCTACTTCTTATTTATTTGATGTTGAAAGATAAATAGATTTGATATAGAATTTATTTATCTTAAATTTTTATGTGTTAGATAATTAGATTTAATTTTAAGTCTAAATTCTAAAAAATCGGCTCACAAATTTTTGCAATGTATAATAATAGAAGGCTTAATGGATAAACGGATATATCTAGACCAATAACTAATGGGTCCAAACGGGTGGACCAATTTTGCCAGCCCTAATAGGAGTAATTGACCTCAAGTTGATGAGATAAAGATTATTATTATATTATGATGATGATGACGTCCACGTTCCACCACCACCTATGTGACTGCATTTTTCGTTTAGTTGAAAAAGCTCAGGTCCAAACTAAAGGAAAAAATTCCAACAGTCTGAGTATCACATGCACTCTTCTCTTTAGCCATGAGCTTCGTATATATTATTGGAACTTCTCATGTAGACGGTGTCTAACATACAGTATCATGGTTTCATCTCAATGTAGAAGATCGAGAAGCTGCAGTCTTCTCATATAAAACATTGTGAAATTAATATTAATTTTGACATTGCCAACCTTCAAATAAACAAAAATGAAATTACGGACAAGCCTCCTGTTTCAAATTAAAATTATTAGTATAGATTTCAAAATCTTTAAATGTGAGGAAAGTGAAAGAGGAAATAGGATAAAGAAATATAAGAAAGTTACATCGGAAGTTTGAATTCTCTCAAAATCTAACTTTTAAGAGGGCCACCACTAGTACATTCAATATTTATCTCTACTCCTAACTTTGGGAGAAAAATACTAAAAAAATTTCTTTATTCATAACTTGAGACATTAGTTAAGACACTCTCTTAGTTTAAACAAACGTACCATTAATATAAGTCATTTATCTCTTTTAAAGGCTCTCGAGAGCAATTTAGAATTCATTAATTGCCTAACATGGGGTGGTTTTGAATAAACGTAATACTCAAAAAGAGAGATGAGAGATTATGACAACATCAAATATTTGCTAAACAAATGCATGGGTAAAAGATGAAGGATTAAGATTCTCTATCTTATTTTATCTTGCTAATGATTCTCCATTCTATCTCATTGATAAGAATCCTCAAGTATAGAAAACTTCTTTGTCTCCAATAAAATGAAACGAAGTATGGTTCGTTTAGAGACAGTAGAACAGACCACAATTAGAAGGTGACGTCTTAGAGAGAGAGAGACAGGGGGGAGAGAGAGATATGAAATACAGAATATTCTACTTTAGTTATATGCGGAGATAAGAGGTGATTTAAGCTAATCTCCACAATGAAACGTGCTCCAATTAAGTATATAAAACCAACTAATTCTCCACCCCCCAACCCAATCCAATATATTCTCCACACACACACACAGAGAGAGAGAGAGAGAGAGAGAGAGAGAGAGAGAGAGAGAGAGAGAGAGAGAGAGAGAGAGAGAGAGAGAGAGATGTATATGTTAACCTAACTATCAAATTCTCCATATGATCGACCACCACCCTCCCCAATAGACGAGACATTAACCTGAACTCCAGATCAAATTCTGCATATCATCAACCCCACCTCCTTCGGATTGCTCCGCGGATTGTTCGTCGGGGTTTTCGGCAGATCTTTCTTCGCACATCGACGGATAGTTCGTCGCCTTGGCGGTGGCCCTCTGGGTGAGGGTAGGCTCATCCAAGGACCCCCTCCCCCCACCCTCCCCCTCTATCTTCGGCCTCTAAGTTTCTTTCTTCCTTCCGTCTTTTTTCAAATTTCTTTTTCTTTGTGCGACTACTTTACTATTTCCTTTCATCTGGCCACTCCCCCTCCATCCTCTTCCTTCCGTTTTGCCACCTTTCGCGTCGCTCGTCCCCTTCCTTTCTTGTTGCTGACAAGCCGTACTTGTTCCTTTTAAAACCTCCATCTCATTTCCAATTCAGTGCTCTTCAACCTAACCTGCCACCTTCGTTCCATTCATCTCTTCGGTAGCTCTCTCTTTCTCTTTTCCTTGCCTGGTCCCCTCCTCCCTCCCTTCTTTTTTTTTGTTAGATTTACCCTTTTTGTCTCTAGGCCCCCCTGGTAGGAGTTTATATGGTAAATATGGGTTTGACCAGTCTTCGGCTCCGACATATTATTCTCTATATTGTGTTTTCCTTTGTGTTGTGCTTACTTAAGTGCACTTTGCTTGGCCGTTCATTTGAGGATATTACCGGAGCTTTTTATTGCATCTATCGTGGTTTTAAGTTGATCTCATATCGAGATTTTGGAGATTGGTGGCGATGCTCAAGTTATACGCATATCCCATGTGTCCTTGAGGGCACACGTTTCCGAGCATCTTCAGTTAGATTGTTTGCTATCGAAATATTTCGGCCATCTTTGTAAGTTTCTCTATAGAGGCTCTTCTACATCCATGGGAACAATGATCTTGATGGTGGCTTCTGTCGATATGATTGGTCGGCGACCTTTGGTTGTTAGATAACTTTCTGGTTGTTAGATAACTCGTACTGTTCGGACGAAGTCCATCATTATGTTATGTCCATAACATCACATCACCCTCTCCTATTAGGCGTTGTCTTATTTTTGTGTTTTTTTTTTATCTATTGCACTCTTTGTTTGTCTCTTCGTTGTACGAAAAGTAATTTTAATGCTAAAAAAACAAATTCAAAAACAAAAATAAAAAAAACCCCACCCTCCCCAAGGTATGTCAACCTAACTCGGATCAAATTAATTCTCCATATCGTCACCCCCATACACCATCCCTTACGCCGTGCCTCTCCCCCAACGCCCACAGACGGACCACACGACAAACAGCCATGCACACCCCCCTACGGCACACCACCAGAGGCTCAGAGCTGCGCCGCTGTGGGCATCCACGCCCACCGGGGCATGTGACGGCCGCCAGTGCCGCCGGACCTGCTGGCTCCTCCTAACCTAAAAGTACAACACCAACAGGCAGGAACACTCCAAAAAAGGACGTCAGGCCTGCTTCGTCCCACTTCAACAGGTCAGCCGGCTACCCTTTTGACTCGCGCACTTTACGTGGCCGGGGTTTGCCGTGTCAGAACGACACGGACCGAGTCCCACATAAAGGGTTTGAGAGAGGTGTAGAGTGAGAAAGAAGGTTTGAGTGAGAGAGAGAGGAGAGGCGGTGGGCACGGGCGGCTGCCGCCAGCTGCCTTTGCATGCGTTCCCCCATCCACCCTTTTCCTCTCTCTCTCTCTCCCTCCCTGTATTCATAGATCTCTACTCTAGTCTCTCTTTCTCTCTATAGTAGTGTGGTGAGTAATGAACGAAGTAATATAGAGGGAAGTGGCCTGAAACATAGGACGTACCCAGAGCCTCGGCTTGGTGCTTTTGGCCGGTGGCCGGTGGTGGCTCTGCGAGGCCTCTTCAGAGATAAAAAGCGGTGAACAGCGTCGATGACCAATCAATGCTGCTCCACAGGAGAAGTTACTGGACTGCTCGCTATCTTTCCATCGAGAGAATTTACAGTTGCTTTTTTCCTTTTTTTCTCTCTGTATCTCGAGCAGTCGAGATGGAGAGTGGGAAGAGACAGGGCAGAACTGCAGGTACAACAACAGAAATGCGTGGTACAAGACTGGGTACAGACCATCTGACTGATGTCATACGGTGGTAGCGTGACTTGACCAGACATGCTCACCGCCCCACCATCGCCCGTCGCTTGTGTGGCCAGGCCAAGCAAGTCCTACCATTTTGGCAGCGGCTGCAGCAGGCGCAGCCTTTGGCTTACTGCAGCCGTCGCTGTCCGGTCATGTGAACTCCGCAGAGCTTTGAGCTAAAAGGTTTCGTAACTTTTGTGAACAGTGAAGGAGATACCCCACGAGGTCCCAAAAACCCGTTGGTGGTCGTGGGCCCGACTCCCGTGCTACGGAGTAGGCCCGCACGTGCTGGGATGGTCCTTAGGGTAGTCTTTGGCGTCAAACTCATTCTCATTTAAATTGAAGAATGAACTCAATTAAGAATCTTTGACGATCTTTCCAAAAAACCTTTTTAAGAAAGAAAGGCTCATTTAGACAGAATGAAAATAACTTTGAAGGTTCTTTCTCATATTTAGAAGGTCTTTCTTCAAAAAAAATAATAATTTCTTTTTAGAACTAACATTGTCTTAAAGAGATATTATTAGAACATGATAATCAAATCGCATTCTTTTTAAAAATGATGAATGAAGAATGTCTTTTTACTTTTTAGAATGAAAATTGAAAAGGAAATTTCAAGAATGGATGCCAAAGATAACCTATCTTGGACCTTAGTCCTTGTGCTTCCCTGTGTTTTTTTTTGTCAGTAGCCCAGTGGAATTGGGGCATGCTGCCCAACTCGGAGGAACTGGGATCGAGCCAGCCGGAGGGCTAAGATTCCCCTTCCAAGAGAAAGATAATTTTTCCCACTCGATGTGAAATATTGCTGCCTGAGACATAAACTTCTACGGAATACCGCAAAATTCCTCTTAAATAAGATGGAGACCCACGAGAGATCGAACTCGCAATCAACTTCCAAGCGGGAGTGATCCCCTGTGTTGTAAGACACACAGAGGAGAGAGACAATGAGTCATGAGTCATTCAATCACCTCTACTCCTTATATGTCTTAAAGAATTATACTTGCGGCACCGCTTGCAGTGCAATGCAGCCCATATCTTAGGCGGGCAACGGTTCGATCTGATTAAATAGAATGACTGTAGTAATAAGTTTATTTTTTTATTTTTTAAATTTTTTTATGATAGATCGCATCATGATTGACATGCATATAATTCGATCTCTAATTAGATAATCTTAAACATTTTAAAAATACAAAATCGAGCACAATGAACATGAAATTTCTCATGGTTAGTTGGGATCGATTTTTGAAATTTTCAATTTTTTAAGTTGTCTGATCAGAATTTAGATTGATTGAACATGTCGAGAATGATAAGGCCTACCTTAAAAAAGTTTCAAAAAAGAAAAAATTAGACTTCACCCTACTTGCTGTATCACATGCGATGTAACAACTCATCCAAAAATACATAAAGACACAAGAAGAGGTCTAGAATTTTGTACTACCTCATATTTGGTAACAACTAAGATACTTGCTCTGATCTTTCTGTGAGGGGATGGATGAAAACGTGTGCAAAAAGAAGTTCAGATGATCTTGTCTCATTTTTTTGATCTCGTTCTTCCGAGGTTGATTAATCATTTTAGTAAAAATAGTAAGCTTAATGCTAGATTGATTCTTGATTCGGGTGACTTGGAATCAGATATAGACTTAAGAGAATGACATCAAGACAATCTCATCTTACCTAAAAAATCGGACTATGAATGAACTTGCATGGGACATTTAAATTAGGTTGCAAATTTAAGCAAATCAATTTGAGTATGCCGGGTCAACTCCATGGGTGCTTTGAAATGAATTCAATCAAATTTGGTTAGGCTTGATCAGAATTACAGAGTTTTTAAATAAATTTTGCTTGAATTGAGTTTGAGTTTTACTGGGGTGCTGAACAATTTAACCGAGCTTGAATGGGATCTTGAAATATTTAATTTACTAGAGTATGTTTCATATCATTTTATATCATTATTTTCAATTATTTTGTTAACACAAATACGTAGTTTCACTTATCTCTTGGAAAAAGTAATCTTTATAGTAAGGAAGAAAAACTAAGAATATAGATTATTAATGTTCATCCCAATAAAATCCTCTGAAGGTCAGATTACATGTTTTGATTTAATTAAGATGTGAAACGGTCAAATTAAGCTTCTGAAAGTCAAGTTGAAGTTTGGGTTTAGTTGGAGTTAGGGTTGAGTATCTATTAACATGGATTAAGTTAGGTTTGACTTTTACTTGGCCTAACTCGACCCATGTTGAAATTCTAGCCTATCTAACTTGTTCCTTACCGGGCATTGACCATATACAACCTGCTTGTTCCTAAGTGGGATATCCTCTTCTCAACCTTGCACCCCCTTGTCGGAAGCCAGAGAGGGTGGAGGTCAAACGGTAGAAAGGAGTGGAGTGTTCGGTAAAGGGGGTTTAAGGGTGGGTAGGTGGCAAGGGGATAGGGGTGAGAGGAAGAGAGGGGAAGTGGAGGAATAGGAGTGATATCATTCTTCTGTGCTTGGACAGAAATGGTATCACTCCTATTGATTTGGTACTTGATGTACTTTTATTAAATTGACGAGCAACAAAACTAAAGAAAATTTAGTGCTATAATTTTACCTTGTTGATGGATCTCTTTCATCTTAGATCAAATTTTCTAATGTAGTTTTCATTATAGATAAGTTGCCAACGTTGAGTAAAATTTGTTTTTCAGGGATAATTTCATATCGAACTACTATTATATGTTAAATTTCAAAAGTGCCATGTTTATATGTATATTATCCTACATATCATCCTAATGTGCATAATGTTTCAAAATATGTAAAACGTTTCAAATGACCATGCTACTAGCATATTTGATATATATGTATAAAGATTATTGGTAAGGGTATGAAAGATAATATGCAAGTAAATATGGTATTTTTGAAATTTAACGTACAAGAGTGGCTAATATTCGATTATCCTTTCTTTCGTAGGTGTTAGAAATGAGTATGTGCCTTATTAACTCAATTGAGTAATCTTAAAAGTTGTCTTATCGTAATGAGGAAAATATTGAATTGGACTAAAAGGATACTTGAAATCCAATATGGGCATTCAAAATAAAATAGCTAGAAAGTATAGTCCTCCTAAAGCTTGTGACGGGGGTAGAATCCGATTCGGCCCATTAAACAGTCTAACACTGGGATCAGCCCAACAGCAGTAGCAGTAAGAGGCCCACTGGCAGCCTTCGGCCCATTAGCGGCCGAGCGGCCCTCGGCCCAAAAGCAATCCCGTAGTCCTCAGCCCATCAGCGGCCCAGCAACCTTCGGCCCATCAGCGGCCCAGCGGCCCTCGGCTCGGCTGGCTTCGGCCCACTAAGTGGCATCCGGCCCAACAGCGCCCCCCCCCCCCTCTTTCGGCCCAGTAGCCATATCCGGCCCACTCCGGTGGGAGGGTTAGGCGCTATGGCGGTTTATCAGTAAACCAAAAACATAGTCCTATATCGGTTGCCACCACTAAGCAACCTCTATCCTCCGCTATAAATACACTGCTATTTATTACCAAAGGTATGTCTTCTTGACCAAAGACAACAGTCCAAAAGCATTAAAGCTGCCTCTTCTTCCTTCTCTTCTGAATCGAATCTTCTTCAGAAGCTAACTTAGCCGTCGGAGGGGGTTCCTTTGGGCCGAAGCCCGGGACTCCTACTGACCAGTTCTTCTTCTTCCTCTTTATGCAGGGGCTTCGGTTTGAATCTTCGCCGACCTCTCCGAGTCGGTCTCGGCCACTGACCTCGGGTTTTCTCCCCCCGATTTCGACGCCCTTCGCCGGCTGGTCTGCCTCGGCCGAAGGAATCTTGGCTTCGCTCCCGAAGAGCCTTCGCCCGGGTACCTCTCGGCTTCGGATCCTCGCCCCCGTGTCCGCCCTCGTCTCGCTCCAGATCCCCGTCGGTCCTCTTCATCGATCCGATCCAGCTTCGGGTTCCAGCCTCGGAACCCGACCGTGATAAGCTTCGGCAACATCACGTGGCGCCGTCTGTGGGAAACTAGCGAGAAGTCATGTCTCATCGTCCGGTGACCAGACGATCCGGACAAGACGAGGCAGAGACGCGGGCAACTCCAGCGCAGCCGCTCCACTCCGAAGGTGCCCCGTCTGTTCTTCAACAAGGTTCTGCCCTTCCTGTCATACCAGAGTCCGTCGCTCCCAAAGACAACCGGGTGGAGGAGCTTCAGCAACAGGTGACAACGCTGGCCGCCACTGTTACTTCTTTGGCGCCCTTGCAAGATATGGTATCCGCCATCGCCCGGCATATGGGATTACTGGGTCAGCTCCCCCAGCGGGTACCGCCGCCTCCATTCTACCCTGCTCCAGCTGCGAGGCTGCAGCCGACACCCTCGCAGGCCTTCCCCGACGAGGCCGCAACGGCACGCAGCGAGCCATTCGCGCCGCCAGCCCGAGTCCCTCGCGCCAGTCACATCATGACGGAGCAAGACTATGCTTCGTCCGGATTCCATCCGACCAAGGTCGAAGGACGTTCGGTCACTACTTCGACCGCTCCGGACTTGGACTGGCGGCTGATGACGATGAGGAAGGAAATGCAGCATATGGTATCTCGGCCATACAGAGCGCCTCTTGCCAGCACCATTCTGGAACAAACTCCGTTCTCACCAGAGTTTCTGGCCATTGAGGTACCTCCCAACTTTAAACTGCCAAAAGGCCCTCTCTATGATGGAATGACAAATCCGGTCTGCCACTTCCAGAGGTTCAATACTTACCTCTCTGTCCGAGGGGTTTCCGAGGCAGTCTGCTGCCGTCTCTTCCCCCTCACTCTTGAAAAAACAGCACTGACTTGGTTCGAGACATTGGCTCCCAATTCCATCCACTCTCTAATTCAGTTAGGCCAGCTGTTCATTGACCAATTTTACGATGCCACCAGGCAGTGTAAAACCTCGGCCAGTCTGCTAGCCATTCAGCAAGGACCGACCGAGACCCTTCAAGAATATTTCACCAAGTTTCGGGCCGAAGCCGCCCAAATCCCGAACCTGGATAGTTCGATTGCGGTCTCGGCCGTAATCAGTGGGTGTATGGACGAAAGGCTTCTCAACTCTATCGGGAAACGCCATCCCTCCACCTTTCAGGACCTCGTGGCTCGGGCCCATAAGTACATTAACCGGGAAGCCCTGATGATGTCAAAGGGCAAGAGTACCGCCGAGGCAGTATCAGCGCTGTAAGTGCTTTAAAATGCTCGTGTAATTAACATGAAAAATCTAGGTTGTTTAGTGCAAAATAAACCTATTAAAAACAGCAACTAAGTGCAGTGATCGCCAGAAACTTTTGACTAAAAAGTTTCAAAAGAGGGTATTGATCGCCTACCAGTTTGAATGCGGAAGATATTGAGTCCTTGATTCCCCTTCTTCAGCCAGCTGAAGAAAGAGAGCCCTTCTCGTTCTTTGTTCTTGCTGTTGAGTTTGAGGTTGAGAATCATCCAGAATTCCTTTTGGCTTTGTGCTTGTTTTCCCCTTTGATTCTCTTGTTGTTGTTGAGTGCAGCAGAAATAGAAAGAAAAGAGATAAAGAAAACAATGATGAGAACTTTAAACAAAAGCAGTATCTATTCTAATCATGATGTTAAACATGCAATTAAACATCAAACTTATTTGTTAAATGGCTTTTGAAACCCCTTAATCAAATAGGTTTTGAAAAGAATGAATGTGGTGTGTGTTGCATGGAGTAAATGATGAAGAATATAGAACTAAATGAAATGAAAGTGCAGAAATAAAAAGACTTATGCCCAATGGTTGAATTCTTGAATGGATAAAGAATCTTGAAAGGACGCCGACTTCTGGAAATGGCAGCGTTTCGGCGTTCCGACGTTGTTGCTTCGATCTTCAACTCGCTCGATATTACACTTAACTTTTAAAGGCGCTCCAACTTTTTTAACTCTTCAAGATGTAAGGTATTTATAGGCTTCTTCTACGTTCGCGGATTAACATAGAAAAACTTCGGATTTATCTATCTTAACTGACAGATAAATACTGATTAATTCATCTTTATCTATAATTATCTAAAACGCGTCCACCATGGCTGACGCCTTTCAGATTAATTAAGATAAGGATAAATATCCGGAAAACTTATCTTTATCTTTATTAGGTAAAACGCGTCTACATGTGTAGACGTCTTTTACACTAATTAAGATAATGATAAACATCCGGAAGAGAAGTAGAAATAGCCTAGAAAACCTAAAACGCGTCAGCACTCACAGACGCCTTTTAGCTAATTAATCAATTGATTAAAATTTAAATTTAAACGTTAAAATAAGAATAAACTCTAAATCGCGTCCAAACAGGTCGACGTCTTTTAGACTTCTTCATATTTTAACTGAAATTTGAGTTAAAATCAATTTAATTGATTAACTTAAACATGTCTGTTAAACCCGATACTCAAAAAGATCAATAAAAATTAATCAATGATTAAATATCAGACCATTATGAGGCATTATTATATGATATGAAATTTACTCGAAATGACGTCAAAATTAGCGTGTCTACAAGCGCCTGCCCCTCCAGCGGTTCGTCCTCGCCCAGAAGATTAGGAACCCTCTCGCAAGCGATACCGGAGGGAAGAATGGGACCGAGACAAGCGTCGGGATCCACAACAGCGGTAGTTGCCACTACCTGCTCCCCCCTCCCGGATGCTCATGGAGGTGAAAGGCATGCTCCGACAGCCGGAGCGCATCAAGACTGACCCTCGCCGAAGGGACCCCCGCAAATATTATGAGTACCATCGGGAAATCGGCCATTCAACTGACGAATGCCAACACCTTCGGGAAGAGATTGATCGTCTCATCAGAGAAGGTCATCTGCCACAGTACCGGCGAGAGCAGCCTCAACAATAACAGAACCGGGACGTTCCTGAAGCAGCTAGGCAACGTCAACTCCCGGATAAAGAAGCCCCGCCTCAACTGAAGGTCACTCCGGCCCCGGCAGAAGCATCGCACCAACGACCTAGTGCTGGGTCAATTATGATGATATCCGGAGGACCAGGAGAGGGGCCAAGGCGTCGTCGGCTCAGCGCTACAACAGTAGCAACAGTCGACGTCGAGCCGAAGAGGTCTCGTCAGGAAGACATCATCTTCGGCCAGGAGGACCTGACCGACATTCAGGTTCCTGACGACGACGCTTTAGTTATAAATGTTGTAATAAAAAGTTACGATGTTCATCGTATCTTTGTTGATAATGGAAGTGCCCCAAATGTACTTTTTTACGATTGCCTTGTAAAAATGGGTTTGAGTGAGGCTAATATGAAGCCTCACCGGGGGCCTCTGTTCGGTTTCAATGGTTCGCCTTGCCGAGTAGAAGGCATCGTCCGGCTCCCTGTAACCATAGGTACGGCCCTTGGCAATTAACCGTCGAAACGGATTTTGCCGTAGTCAAAGTCGACTCTGCCTACAACGCCATCTTTGGCTGAAGGCTGATCGGCGAAATCGGAGCTGTACCCTCGTCCTTTCATCAGAAGCTAAAATTCCATACCGGTCATGGAATTGGCGAAGCCAAGGGAAATCAAGAAGCAGCTCGGCAGTGCTACATGATTTCGATCAAAGGGAAGGCCGCAGCCGAATCCCTTTCGATCGAATCTTCGGCCGAAGCATCCCCAGGAGAGGAACTTACAGCCATTCCGGTTCCAGGAGGAGAAGGTCGGACACTAGTGATAGGCTCCGGCCTAGAGAAGATTGAGGCCGAGAGACTTGCTGAGTTCCTGAAAGAAAACCTCGATGTCTTCGCCTGGTCTCCTGCGGACATGCCCGGGGTCGACCCGGAGGTAGCTGAGCATCGGCTGCATATCGACCCCAACCGGCCCACGGTCAAGCAGAAGCGGCGTACCTTCAATCAGGAAAGAAGGGGGCCATCCAAACCGAAGTACAAAAGGGGCTGGACGAAGGACACCTCCGAGAGGTACACCATCCTGATTGGATCGCCAATCTGGTGATGGTGCCAAAAAAAAATGGCAAATGCCTGATGTGTGTGGACTTCACCAACCTCAACAAAGCCTGTCCGATGGACAGCTTTCCGCTGCCTCGGATAGATCATGTGGTGGACGCAACCTCCGGCCACGAGCTACTTAGCTTACTCGACGCCTATTTAGGCTACCATCAGATCCAAATGCATCCGGAGGACGAAAGCAAGACTAGCTTCACAACTGACCTCGGTTTGTACTGTTATACTCGGATGCCGTTCGGCCTGAAGAATGCAGGAGCAACTTATCAACGTCTCATCAACAGGATATTCGCTCCACAGCTCGGCCGCAATATGGAGGTCTACATCGACGATATGCTGGTAAAAAGCCACGTCGCTGCAGTCCATTTGACAGATTTGGCCGAGACATTTACTGCCTTGCGCAAGTATAAAATGAAACTGAATCCGGCCAAGTGCGCCTTCGGCGTGGCCTCCGAGAAATTCCTCGGCTACATGGTCACTTGCCGACGGGTAGAAGCTAATCCCGCGAAGGTTTTGGCTATCATTCAAATGCGCCCTCCGGCCAACGTCCAAGAGGTCCAAAAGCTGAACGGAAGAAATGCCGCGTTAAGCCGCTTCATGTCAAGGGCAGCGGATTACTGTTCTCCTTTCTTCAAGCTACTGAAAAAGACTAATAGCTTCTCCTGGACAAACGAGTGCCAGTCGGCCTTCAAGCAACTAAAAGCCTATCTCTCCAATGTTCCCATCTTATCTAAACCGGTCCATGGAGAGCAGTTGTTCCTTTATCTCGCAGTATCTGATGCAGCTGTCAGCGCTGTCCTCGTTCGGTAACAAGACGGCGTTCAGAAGCCTGTCTACTATATAAGCCGAGTCCTCCAAGGAGCAGAGCTTTGGTATCTTGCTCTTGAAAAGCTGGCCCTAGCACTCGTCTCATCCGCAAGGAGGCTCCGGCCATACTTCCTCGTGCATTCAATAAAGGTCTGCACATATCAACCTTTGAGGCAAGTCCTCTCCCGGCCAGAAGTGTCCGGTAGGCTAGCAAAGTGGGCAATCGAACTAGGAGAGTTCGACGTCTCTTATGGACCGCGGACGGCAATAAAAGCTCAAGCTTTAGCCGACTTCATCGACGAGCTCACTCCCGAAGCCTCCTCGGCCCCTCGGCCCCTCGGCCGGAAGTCAGAACTACACCCAAGGCCGAAGGTGCTTCGGTTCCTCTGCCTCCGACAGATGAATGGCGACTCTACGTCGATGGATCCGCGTGCTCTACGGATAGCAGCGCCGGATGTATCTTGGCATCTCTAGAAGGGGTCATCACAGAGTATGCGCTACGCTTCTCCTTCCCAGTTACTGTTGGGTTTTCTCGGGTATCTCCGGATCGCTCACGCAGCGGAAACAAAAAAAATACAGCGATCCGTTCCCGTTTCGAAGAACTAAAAACAACGATTATCGGATAATCGATTCTCACCGTGTGTGGATTCGAATCCGCAACCGTTCGGTTCCGTCGGTGCGACACCGCAAGCCGCGCAAACGCCCGGCCTCTAGCGAAGTCCACGCGATCCTCCCCGCGACGGATATCCTCACGTTCCTCATTCTTCGCAGCCCACGAAACCTCCGCCGGTCGCCGCAACGCGCGGACGTTTTCCCGTCGAACGGGATTCGGAGAAGCGGCGGAGCAGATCTGGATCTGTCTGGACACCAGAGAGAGAGAGAAACTGAGGAGGGGCGGCTAGGGTTAGCAGCAGCTTGGCATGCTCAGCCCGTTCGCTATGTTTTATACTAACCGCGCGGTTTTTCATAAAAACCCCCGGTTTATAGAAAACCCACTTATTTATCCATCGCCTTGAGAATCATGTGCGTGTGACCCTCTAGGCCCAAGTACCAGTCCAGTTAATGGCCCAACAAGCCTAGTGACTCTTCACTAGCTTTATTAATCAATTAATAACCCTTTATTAATTAATTAATCAATCGAATTGATGTCGCACATCGAATTCGACCGGGCCTCGGATCACGTTGGGTGCCAAGCAACACCGCGTGAACCCGGAAGGTATTGGGGTTAAGTAACCCACTCTTGGAACCTTTCCGCCGATAGTTACCGCGTGGATATAATCCTTCATTCGTACAATGCTCTCGAGTCAACTCGGGGTATGGCGAGCTGTCAAACCATAACCGGTCGACTCACTTGGATTTGATGCCGCTGATGAATGTCGGAAAACTCATTTCCCGATATTATCGTCCGCCCTAGCCAGGGACTTTCGCGCATCCTTCCTAGAGCATTCTCTCTCTAAGTACCGAGAGCGAATGATTCCTTATTGACAGACAATTCCCTTCGACGGTATTCCGCTGTACCCAATCCTTGGCGTATTAAAATCCTGTGACTAGAAATTCGTAAACCAAGGTCAAAGCACAGAAGTCTACCACCAAGGTGTCCTTGGTGTCTCAGGTCTGAGGACCACCCACGCAACTGCGACAATGGAATCAAGCTAGTTGACAGTGAGGTACAATACCATCCAGCGATTCAGTCGGATCAGTTCAGTGAACTCATTCTCCAATGAGCACCTACAGATTCGCCTTAGTGTCTCCACACAAGTGACTTATGAGATCAGTCACCCTCATCATATGAGCAGGAGTAATCTGTACTAGTCTAACCGGATATCCGATGTCCTTCTCGGATATCCTCCGACTAGGAACAATTAAGAATATGTGTGTTTAAGTGATCAGTCTCATTAGTATGATCTCATCATAATCTGATCACCATAGCACATATTCACGGACTTCATTATGAAACGATAATTAATGCGATCTACACATAATGAATATTATGCCATTTTATTAATAAATGAACGAGATTTACATAGTCATATTGGCTTGTAGGCCACCTAAAACCAACAGTTACCAACAACGCTGCAGAATACGAAGCCCTTATCTCAGGCCTTCGGGCCGCTAGAAAGCTCGGCGCGCAGAACATAAGAGCGTTCAACGACTCTCAGCTGATCGCCAATCAAATCACCGGGGAGTTCGAGGCCCGGGACGCATTAATGACGTCCTATCTACAGGTAACCCGCAAGATCCTTACTCAATTTGATTCATATGAAATTGTGCGGATCCCTCGAGCCGAAAATGCTCGTGCCGATGCTCTTTCCCGTTTAGCATCGACTCAGAACGGGGGAGGAGGACGAATGATCCTCGTAGAAGAACTGGCCGAGCCAAGTCTCGAGGAGTTCGAGGTCATGCAAGTGAATGAATCCGAAGCAGAGACCTGGATGACTCCCCTAATCGCTTTTCTCCTCCGAGAGGAGGTCCCGTTCGATCCGAAGGAAGCAAGGCACGTCCGGCAGTGCTCTTCCCACTTCCTTGTTCTGGAAGGAGTATTTTATAAAAAGTCCTTCGGCCGGCCGCTCTTATGATGTCTCAGCCCAGCTGAAGCTGATTATGCACTTCGAGAGGTACATGAAGGGATCTATGGAGCACACGCAGGAGGAAGGGCCTTGCCCCATAAGCTCTTGAGGCAAGGGTACTAGTGGCCAACGCTCCGAGAGGACGCGACCGCCCTCGTCCGCCGCTGCGACCAGTGCCAGCGATTCAGCTCCCTCATCCACCAGTCAACGACCCTTCTGACTCGTCTATCAGATCCCTGGCCTTTCGCCCAGTGGGGAATTGACCTCCTGGGACCCTTTCCCATGGCCATCGGCCAGAGGAAGTTCCTTATTGTGGCAGTAGACTACTTCATCAAGTGGGTAGAAGCCGAACCCCTCGCGTCTATAACCGATAGCAACGCATGGAACTTCGTATGGAAGTCCATCATTTGCTGATACGGCATCCCCCGGGCAATTATCTCAGGCAATGGCAAACAATTTGATAGCCATCGGTTTAAGGACAACTGCGCTAGCTTCGACATTCTCCACAAATTCGCTTTGGTAGCGCACCCTCGGACGAATGGCCAAGTCAAGGTCACTAACCGAAGTCTGTTGCGAGGATTGAAGACTCACCTCGGCAAGGCCAAGGGCCGATGGGTCGAAGAGCTGCCGAGCGTTCTGTGGGCTTATCGGACAACAAGTCGAGCCCCTATCGGCGAAACACCATTCCGAATGGCTTATGGGGTAAAGGCCGTTATTCCTATTGAAGTCAGCCTTCCGTCGCCGAGAGTTCTTACTCATGATCCGAAGGCTAATGAGGAAGCCCTAAAAGATCACCTTGATCTCATAGAAGAAACAAGGGATCGTGCCCGCATTCGGCTGACGGCTTATCAGCAGCGCATGGCAAGATATCACAACACTCGAGTGAAGCCCCGAAGCTTTAAAGCCGGGAACCTCATATTGAGGAACGCTCACGCATCCAAGCCAGCTGAAGCCGCAGGAAAACTTTCTCCCAACTGGGAAGGACCTTATCGCATAAGGGAAGTGATCCGACAAGGTGCCTATCGGCTAGAGACCCTTTCGGGCCAACCTCTCCCTCGTACTTGGAATGTGGAGCGCCTTCGGCGCTACTTCATGTAAGTCATTTCCCCTTGAATTTAGTCGGAAGTAATGAATATATTATTCTTTTCCGAAGTATTTTGTCCGGCATCATTATTCTAAATCCGTGTAAACCGTACCGGGAGTGACTTCGGCCATACAAACCGTATCGGGAGCGGCATCATTATTCTAAGTCCGTGTAAACCGTACCGGGAATGGCTTCGGCCATGCAAACCGTATCGGGGGCGGCATTATTATTCTAAGTCCATGTAAACCATACCGGGAGTGGTTTCGGCCATGCAAACCGTATCGGGAGCGGCATCATTATTCTAAATCTGTGTAAACCGTACCGGGAGTGGCTTCGGCCATGCAAACTGTATCGGGAGAGGCATCATTATTATAAGTCCGTGTAAACAGTACCGGGAATGGCTTCGGCCATGCAAACCGTATCGGGAGCGGCATTATTATTCTAAGTCCATGTAAACCGTACCGGGAGTGGCTTCGGCCATGCAAACCGTATCGGGTGCGGCATCATTATTCTAAGTCCGTGTAAACCGTACCGGGAATGGCTTCGGCCATGCAAACCGTATCGGGAGTGGCTTCGGCCATGCAAACCGTATCGGGAGCGGCATTATTATTCTAAGTCCGTGTAAACCGTACCGGGAATGGCTTCGGCCATGCAAACCGTATCGGGAGCGGCATTATTATTCTAAGTCTATGTAAACCGTACCGGGAGTGGCTTCGGCCATGCAAACCGTATCAGGAGCGGCATCGTTATTCTAAATCCGTGTAAACCGTACCGGGAGTGGCTTCGGCCATGCAAACCGTATCGGGAGTGGCATTATTATTCTAAGTCCGTGTAAACCGTACCGGGAATGGCTTCGGCCATGCAAACCGTATCGGGAGCGGCATCATTATTCTAAGTCCGTGTAAACCGTTCCGGGAGTGGCTTCGGCCATGCAAACCGTATCGGGAGAGGCATCATTATTCTAAATCCGTGTAAACCGTCCCGGGAGTGGCTTCGGTCATGCAAACCGTATCGGGAGTGGCATCATTATTCTCTAAGGTCCCGTTTGGTATCGGGATAAGCCAGGGATAAGCCAGGGATATCCCCGTTCCTCGTTTGGCATTGCAAAAAGTCACGAGGATAAGAGGGGTTAAGGGGAATAGGGATAAGGGAGCTTAACCCCATTTTTGGGGTTAGATATGGGGATAACTTATTCCACCAAAAAGGTGGAATGACTTATCCTTGCCCCTTAACCTCATTGTTACCCTCATTTGCCCCTTCTCTTGGTTCATAAAATAATAATATATTTAACTCTAATAATTATTTTATTACTATCTAATGACGTTAAATATATTATTAAATAAAATTATTAATCAAATCGATACCACCTATAGAATATATTATTATATTTATCTTATATATCATTATCTTTAAATAGTGCTAATAAGTATTTTAATATATTATTATATATAATATAATATCATATATTATTATCTTAAATTAGTATTTGTACTTAAATTATTAGTATTAGTACTAATAAGTATTAGTATTACATCGTGTTCTTAAAATAATAATATAATTAACTCTAATAATAACTTTATTTCTAGTTAATGACATTATGTCATTAAATAGAAATATGAATCAAGCCAATACGGATGGAATATATTATTATACTAAATAATAGTAATAAGCATCTTTAATATATTATTATACATAATATAATAATATATATTATTATCTTAGATAGTACTAATAAGTTTTTTAATATATTATTATATATTATAAAATAACATATATTATTATCTTAAATTAATATTAGTACTTATATTAGTAATATTAGTACTTACATACTAGTATTAGTACTTACATACTAGTATTAGTACTAATAGACATCAGTATTACATCGGATTTATAAAATAATAATATAATTAACTTTAATAATGGTTCATTTACTATATTGAATAATACTATTAAGTTTATTTAATATATTATTATATTCTAATTATATGTTAATTATGTGTAGTATAAATTGAGTGTCTTTAAAATATAATTAAATTCAATAACTTGAATTAAGTATGTTTAGTGTATCATGATACGAGTAATAAAAAATAAAAAAATATTTACACTTAATATACTACATATATATTGAATATATAGTTATATTACATAAAATAATATAATACCCATGTTACTTTAGATTAGAAGGGTAGCAATGTCTTTTTCACAACTTATCTTCCATACTGTGCTCATTTTCACCAAATAGAGAATAGGATTAACTTTTTTCTTATCCCCTCACATACCAAACACATCACAGAATAAGGATAGGGATAAATTAATCTAGGTTAATTTATCCCTATTCTTCTCCTTTTCTATCCCGATACCAAACGGGACCTAAGTACCGCGCAAACCGTACCGGGACTGGCTTCGGCCATGCAAACCGTATCGGGAGCAGCGTGGCTTCGGTCACATACAGAGTCAGACTCGGTTATTCATTCAGACATGCTATGAAGCAAGTACAAGCATAAGCAAAATGCCTTCCATATATGGACAAAAGTACAAAAACAGGCCATACGCCTGGCCTCGGCATCTTAAGAAGCAAAAACAAAAACTGGGACAAGCCCCCGGACTAGCTTTTGGCATCATCGCCGTCCACATCAACAGGAGTCTGGCCGGGAGACACCGGAGGAGAAGCTTGGACCGGTTCAGCCGCGGCACCTTCCGGAGAAACCAAAGTTCTTTCAGCCTTGAGCCCCCGCCACCAGGACAAAAGCTCGTCGCCTTCCTCGTTCGTCGGGTAGCCGATACCGGTCAAATATGTGGCCTGGCACGCCTTCTCGGCGACAGCTAGCCCCAAATCGAACACGGCCGACGCCGCCTGGACTCGGGCCTCCATTATCTCCTCAGCGAACTCAGGGCTTTCCTTGTAGCTCGCCACGGTTGTACGAGCGACATCGTCGGCTTCCTTGGCCCTGGCCTCCAAGTCCGCCTTCAGGGCCGATACCTCCTCGGCGTGGCGACGGCGCTCCTCGTCCCGCTCTTTGGCCTTGTCCTGGATCTCGACCTTCAGAGACGCGACCTCGGCCCGGGCCTTCTCCAGCTCCTTTTCGGCCTTCTCCAATTCCCTCTCGGCCTTCGTCTTGGCCTCGGAGGTAGTGCGGATCACCTCCTTCTGCCCTTCTAGCTCGGCCCGCATCCGCGCATTCGTCCCGAGGAGGACGTCGACGCTAGCCTCGAAATCGCGCTGCACCGAGGCCAGCTGATCTGAAGCCTGGTCGATGTCCAGGAGCTTCTGCTGGATGGCAGCCTGGCGGCGAGTAAGGGCCCCGCACATGACCGCGGCCTGCACCCAAAAGCAAGAAAGAAGAAATAAGTTTTAAAGAAACTGAAGGAAGCAACAAGCAAAGATAAAAACGAAAGGGTTCTCACCTGGACGGCGTGCCGAACGCACTGCAAGGATAAGCCTTACGAGGAAAGCTCCTTGATTTCGTCCCCGAGCAACGGGAGGGTCCAGCCGTGGGCCAGGCACAGACACGTCCGAGAGTCTTCCAGACCATCATCCGCAAAAACCCCCACGTCTAGGCGCCAAGGCTCATGCGCATACTCTCGGGACATATGCGTCCCGGCCGCCCCGAAGGGGAATGAAAGATTCTCCGTACCGGCCCCGGTGGCCGAAGGAGAATCGCCCCTCTGCGGTTGGGGAGGTGACGAGAGCAGGGCGCCCTATGCCGCCACCGGCCTCTTGGCTGCCGGGACAGATTTCCTCTCTCCGGGATCACCCGCCCGATTCCTCTTTTCTGGCCGGCCGCTTCCTCCGGCGACCAACTTTCCCTTCTGCCGCTCCCTCTTGAGCGCGGCAGCGGCAGCGCGGCCTTCGACAGAAGCCGCCGTCTGCCTCATAGTCCGGGCGCTAGGGGCCGCACCTCCTCCGGCCGTCCTCTCTTCCGCCGCCCGAGGCTAGGACGATCGGGACTGACCGGACTGCTTAGAGAGCCGGCCGATCAATCCCCGGAGTCCAGACATCTCTGCAAGCAGAAGGAAGAAGGTTAGCAGCAGTTCAGAATATACGACTTTTTTTACTCAAGACCGACTTACCCACGGCCGCAACTTCGGCGCCCTCCTAGGACGGACGGGCTTTTGCCGGAGACTCGGTCACAGTGGTTCCCTCAGCTTCTCCCAGAATATCTTCGAGAGGAAGATAAGGGGAGACCCGAGCGGGAGAGAACGTCGGGTCCGGCCAGGCTCCCATCTATATAAGCATGTCCTCGTCCCCGAAGAGCTCCACAATCTCGTACGGAGCCTCATCCTTGAGGAGGTGCACGATGTCAAGCTGCTCGAGGTTGAGAGAGGGTGGATCGGAGAGGCCCTCGACCAAGGGTGCCCATTCGGTGGGGAAGGGCCACACACTCTTCTCCTCCTCCGGGAGAGAAATGAAAAGGAAGCCCTTCTTCCAATGGTGAATAGACGAGGGCTTCCCGGAAAAGATACCCCGGCCGAAGCGAGGGACGAAGCAATACCAGCAAGATTTCCCCTGGGGTTTTCTCTTGAACAAATAGCGAAAGACATTTACCGAGGGGTTGACTTCGAGGTAAGAATTCAAAGCCAAGAAGGCGTAGACTGTCCGCCAAGATTTTGGAAAGAGCTAGGACGGGGCCAGTCCATAAAAGCTCAAGAGGTCTATAACGAAGGAATGAAGGGGAAGACGGAAGCCCGCCCAGAAGCTTTGCTCGTAAATGGAAAAGCAACCCGGCCGGACGGAGTTAGCCCTGGTGTTCTTCCCGGGCCGAACGGGAACCATCCAAGACGGAATCTGGTAGTAGTTAGTAATAACCTTGATGGTATCGGTATCAAGGACACTAACTACATCCGAAACCGTCTCGGACGGGCGACAGCCGGAAGTAGAAGTCTCGGCGACAGTCGGAACCGGCTCGGCTTCTGCAGCCGGAAGCGTCTCCGCCTCATCCGCCATAGCAGAAGCAAAAGAATTTGAAGAAAAAGGAGACGACAAAGAGGACTGGGGAGGCCTGGATGAAGAGCAAGAAGAACCGCCTTCGACTGAAGAGCTACTCTCGGCCAAAGGGGAGCAACTGGACATGAATCACAGAGCGGAGAAGAAGGAGAACTGAGGCTTACCCTCAGAGAAAGGTCTCCCCGATAGCTAACGGTCTCCCCGGCGACAGAGGATTCCCCGGCGACGATTCCCGGCGACAAAGAGCTCCCCAGCAATGGACAAGGCGCCCTCAAACACCCACGATGGCTCGCTCTCCGCCGGTGAAGAAGGAACACTTGGAGAAGCCACTTGTAGGGAAGCACAGGCGCAAGGGGAGAAGAAAGCGGAACAGTGCCCAGGGGAGGAGGGTTAGTATTTATAGGAAAACTTGAGGGGATCCGGTGCCGGATCAACGGCCGAGATCTTCCCTCTCTTCGGAACCACTCTGCTTGGATGCGCGACACGTATCCCGTCCTTTGCCATGATGACAAGCGGGCTACCAGATCGAGAGGAGGCAATCGACGGCCGGGCGCGGCCTGACCCTTCGGCTGTTCGTCCGGATGCTCGCCACGTGTTCCAATCCTCGTGCCAGAAGTAGGAGAGACGGCGATCTTGGTGAAATCTTGGGCAGAGAGCCGAAGTGACTCGCGATCCGTGTGATCACTGTTAACAGCTGAGATCTTTTTGTGCTTTCGGCGAACCGGCCGGATACGCAACACGTGTCCTGTGTTTTTTATAACACGACCGTGAAGGCGAGAGGCCCAAGGTCTTTTCCGCCCTTGTCAGATGTCCCGATATACTCTAAGGATTCGCCCCTTCGCGACTGGGGACGAAGGCATCCATCACCGAGTCTCGGCCTGAGACGAAGGTGTTAACGACAGGGTGCTTGAGACAAAAGTGTTTGTCACCAGTCCTCGGTCGACCTAAGGCACAGCTCAAAAACGGAGCGAAGCAAAGGTTTCAAACGAAGCTCGTTCCCTATTACTCTCCCAAAAAAGCTTCGGACTTTACTCTCACCGTCTCATAAAATTGAGAACGGCAAGAGTAGGAGGCTATGTGATGGGGGCAGAATCCGATTCGGCCCATTAAACAGCCCAACACTGGGATCAGCCTAACAACAGTAGCAGTAAGAGGCCCATTAGCGGCCCTCGGCCCGGCTGGCTTCAGCCCACTAAGCGGCATCCGGCCCAACAACCCCCCCCCCCTCCTTCGGCCTAGTAGCCGTATCCGGCCCACTCCGGTGGGAGGGTTAGGCGCTAGGACGGTTTATCAGTAAACCCAAAACATAGTCCTATATCGGTTGCCACCACTAAGCAACCTCTATCCTCCGCTATAAATACACGGCTATTTATTACCAAAGGTATGTCTTCTTGACCAAGGACAACAGTCCAAAAGCATTAAAGCTGCCTCTTCTTCCTTCTCTTCTGAATCGAATCTTCTTCAGAAGCTAACTTAGCCGTCGGAGGGGGTTCCTTTGGGCCGAAGCCCGGGACTCCTACTGACCGGTTCTTCTCCTTTCTCTTTCTGCAGGGGCTTCGGTTTGAATCTTCGCCAACCTCTCCGAGTCTGTCTCGACCACCGACCTTGGGTTTTCTCCCCCCGGTTTCGACGCCCTTCGCCGGCTGGTCTGCCTCGGCCGAAGGAATCTCGGCTTCGCTCCTAGAGAGCCTTCGCCCGTGTACCTCTCGGCTTCAGATCCTCGCCCTCGTGTCCGCCCTCGTCTCGCTCCGGATCCCCGTCGGTCTTCTTCATCGATCCGATCTAGTTTCGGGTTCCAGCCTCGGAACCCGACCGTGATAAGCTTCGGCAACATCAGCTTGTATTGTAAAAGGCAAGGGTCTTGTTTTTTGACATACTATCGAAATCCCCATGAATTGTTTTAGAAACATGTTCTCTCAGTCCAAACGTACAGAATATAAGTTTTATACCCCTCATCATAAGATATCTAAAAGGGACCTTTATTTGTTTAGCGCCAAAAAGGGCACTAACATCACAAAATATAAAAAAAAATCTTTCAATTAATATCTACAAGATGCCTATATTTTTTACAACATATATTTTAAATATTATTTGATATACATAAAAGATAATACCACCTTAAAGTTTTATAAAATTTTTATTTTTAAGTAGATAAATGTTTTTCACTTATGAAATCCTTCAAAGGCAGATTTTACTAAAAACTGAGGAGAAAGGTAATAGATTATGGTGTTTATTAAAGATCTTCTAATGTCATGCAAATAACTACTAACTATATATTGAGCAGTTCAATATAGTTAAGTTTTAGTATGATTTCTAAGAGATAATTTTTTTTTTCTCAGATATTCTTGAAAATACACTTTAGGATTGGGATTCTTACATTTTAGTCCTTATAAGCTATCCTAATTCGAAATATATTCGTATGAACCTTTTATTACTAAATAAATACCTATCATTTCCTACCATTAAATAAGTTCACATAGGTAGTAGATATCTAAGACAAATCATCTTGGATAGTATTTCTCTTTCTTAGTCAAATGAATAACCAACCTAAATATTGATACTCTCTCTCTCTCTCTCTCTCTCTTCTTGCTTCCTATCCCCACCTAGTGATGCTTTGTTGGTGCCAGTGGAGGAGTTAATCCCCCTTCATTGGGATTGCTCTCTCTCTCTCTCTCTCTCTTCTTGCTTCCTATCCCCACCTAGTAATGCTTTGTTTGTGCCAGCGGAGGAGTTAATTCCCCTTCATTGCTCTCTCTCTCTCTCTCTCTTGTTGCTTCCTATCCCCACCTAGTGATGCTTTGTTGGTGCCAGTGAAGGAGTTAATTCCCCTTCATTAAGATTGCTCTATCTCTCTCTCTCTCAAGTGGAAAGAAAAATGTGGGTAAAAAAATAATTTTCTAAATCCATCAAACATTTGGACAGGACAAGACACTTAAATACCTATGTCTAACACTCTGCTTTAAGTTTTCAAAATAAATACTAGATATTTTTCATAAAACTTACTTGTATGTTAATATTCAGCATCTATAAGTTATATTGTTTATGTTTAAATAAGTTTCAACGATCACACTTAACCATATACTCGACATTCATATCTGTCTCACATATCGCAGCACCTTTTACTAACTAGGGTTTAGTCGTTCCCCTGTTACGTTACTGTCGAAGCATCAATTGCAAGGACATATTTTAGAACGATAATGAGTTGAGTGCACTTATTTGATAATATCAAATTGGGGGGACATATTTAAAATTAAGATAGATTACAAGCACTGAAATGCAACTTTTTTATGAGATCTTGCAGTTTCAAGAGAAAGACTTGCTTTCAACGCCTCGGTGGATGTGGAGAAAAGTAGCCCCTATGTCATCCTACGATAACCAGTTCAACTCTGTAATCATTGTTAATGGATTCAATTCACCATATAGGTCTTGATTGAGAACATTTTTTTAATTATAAATTTTGTCTAAATTTGGAAAGGTACCGCATCATCAATCCAAATATTTAGATTTGAAAAAGATCTTCTACTTTTAAAATTTTCTTTTGAAATGAACAAAAAAAGTCAGTTTTAAGACTACATCAAAAGACAAATGTACTTTTCATTCTATCTTGTGAATATTTTTTTGAAGATAAAGGTAAAAAATAATAGGAAGAGTGCATGTACATCTCAAGATTTTCCTTTCATCCTGTTTTTATAGAATCCCCTCTTTGTTGTAAATTCTGATCCCTACTTTGTTGGCCTAACAAGTTATGTTACCTTTAAAAATAATTTGAAGTTTATTTTTCCATACTAGGAAGAAAAAAAAATGCTTGAGTGAAGAATGGCACTTTATTATGGCTACAAATAATGAATAAACCCGACCATAGAAGCATGAACATTTCTCATTTTACCCTCAGTCATTCTCCCAAAAACCCTTTCGCTCTTTTCTACCGTCTTGGCTCTTTCAAGAAAAATTTCATTGCACACTTCAAGGATCTGTACTAGGCTCTAGGGTTTACTTTTAATACAACCCTATGGATAACTTCTTCAGACGGAAAATTCCCTCTTTTGTACGTGAAGATTGATTGTTTTGAATACTCTTGAGCTAACTCAGGGTTGCACTAAGCGCAAGAAATTTAGTGGGAATCTGAGCATATTAATATAATATTTTCCAAAGTGTTTCCCCTGGCGATGACAACATTTGCCAGATCTTAGGAAGCAAAAACTTGGTTCACTATTATAAAGCAGGGCACATGGCAGCCTCATGAACTGGGCAACATAGGAACCTTACTCTGTTACTTCTCACTCTTCATGTCTGCTGTGGTGAAATCTCACGACATGTTCCAGACAAAAATTATTCTAATATTATGATCCAGGTGCAGGTTGGAGACGCGGCAAGCATGTTTTTTTTTTGTTCATTCTTTTTAATAAATAATTCAGCAAGGACGTAAGTAGTAGGGATGCAAATGATACCATAACCCGATTAGATCGATCGTTAATTTATAGCAGAGTGAATAGATAATCTTTTTAAATCACTATATACAATGGATAAGGTAATGGAGGTAACTTTTTTATGACCAATTACACATGGTATACCAAGCCTCACTTTGAAGCAGAATGAGCTAGGCATATATTATTTTAGATTGATTATTTTATAATAAAGAGTACTTTACTTTGATAGTGGGAAAAAATCTAAGGCAAAATACTAAACTCTCTAATGTAAGGTGTAATTGTTTATTCATCTCATTCGAAAATAAATTATTCTTAATTAGAATATCGGATCCCCCATATCAGAATAAGGAGATCTTATTCTATTGGATTCCACTATCAAAGTGAGGCTAAAGGTTTGATTATGCGACAAATTATTAATTTATAAAACAATTAACGGATAGCCTTATTTAAATTGATAACATGATGGATACGGTTAAGAATCTACCTTAGATTTGTGCTCAATGCGGCCTGTTCACATCCCTAGTATGTAGTGCAATTTGTTTTTTTTTTACTTTTTTTGGTCAATAAGAGTGCATCGTCAGAGAGACAACTAGCGGATCTAACAGGGGCAAAATCAGATCTGACCAACTCGGGCAAAACAGAAAGATGGACGAGAAGGAGATGTAGATGTGGGAAGGGGGAGGCACCCACCTGCTCCCACCTATCGCAGAAAGACGTCCTTTAGTGCAACTTGTGTCAACATTATGCCAGAGACATTTTGGAGATGCAAATGGTAGTCTAAAGACTTTGAAGCTCCCTACTATTTTTTTTTTTATTATTCAAGTGGTTCAATGGCTAGGTATTTCTATATGTATATCGAAGACCTAGGTTCGAATATGGGCACCATCTTATTTTTCCGCCTAAGTAAGTGAGTGTTAACTTTTGGCAAGCCACCCATCTTTTCCTCGTGCCGCACAACTGAAGGTTACATATTTTGCTAAGGACTAGTTTGGTGCCTTGAGGAAAGTTGCAGGTAGCTCCATTTATGTCATCAAGCTTTACAACATGGAAACTGTGGTGGATCCAACATATATCTATTAGAGTCTCATGAACTTACGATTTTTTATAAAATTCATTAAGGTCTTCTAATTTTGGCTTATTACAGTGAGCGGTCACTGATCTTGACCCATTAAAGTGATCCAATTGACCCGTTGGTTCCGACTCATTAGAGTGACCCTAAAAGTCCATTGTCCGAGTGATCTACTATATAAAATTTCTACATCAGCCACTGCACGGAAACTATGCATCCGATACTGCATACAATGCCTGGGGCACGGCCACCCATCAGCCTATTGAAATGGGTAGGAGTCAGTTTTCTAATTTTCGTTTTTTGATTTTTAAAAATTCTTAGAGTGTCTGTTTAAGAATCGGACGATACAACTAATGAGTTCGGATCGACTTCAAGCTAGTTGTATAATTTTTAACAAAAAAATTGCACGTAAGTCAAAGTAATTTTTTTTAAGTTTTTTTTTTGAAAAATATATAGTCAATTTGAAATTGACTTGAACTCATTGTATCATTTAATTTTGAGAATATCTTGCTGCACTGGCAGCCAGTATTATGCTGGCTGCTAATGTTTTTAATTAAAAATAATAATTTTTTTTGGTCGGCCCCATGATGTCCTACATGACTTTGATTTTGGATTGGATGACAAGAACATTATTATTTAATATTGATTTGTAGGTTTTTTTTTTCATCTTTTATTAAATAGTTCGATCTAGAATCGGACTGTATATAAAAAAATGCGAGAGAAGTTGATGCTGACAAAAAAAAAATTAAAAAAATAAAAACATCAGCGGCCGACATAATACTAATACTAACTGAGGGTGCAGCAAAATATTCTCTTTAATTTTTGTCCCATCTGTTCCGGCTGCCTTTGCCTTTAGAATATTGTAATGTATATGAATTGCAATGTCCGAGGCATGATATTACTTTGTATAAACTATTGAATCGTTCCAGTTGACGGTTTTATTTGTCTCCCAAGACTTTGATTTAAAATAATATCCTCAAAACACTGGACTTCCAAATTAGTAAGAGCTTATTACCAAATTTGATAAGAAAAGCTATATTCTGTCGGCGAGATTCTCGTTCGGCGCCTTTGACACAAACTTAAAGTAAAGTTCACAGGTGTCGTACGATTTTGTCACGTTTCGTGCATTCATTTCCCTTCACATGAAGGGACAGCAAATTTCTTTCACTTATTTGACCTGCCGATTAAGTGTCGGACAAGATTAACAGAATTTAGTGACTCACTTCCACTGTTGTCATCTAATCTGAATTTGTATTTTTTTGAAGTGTGCGCCAATAATCGATGGCTCTAAGAATTTAAATATCACGAACGTATAACATTTAATTTTGATAATTATGTCAGATTTACTGACAGAATAGAAAGACTAAATAATTACGTTTAAAATCGGATTACTTATTCTCTTTATTTTAATATAAACAATTTTAACACAGTATAAGTCATTCTGCCGATCAAACTAAAATTAATCTTATTCTAAAAAACAAGAAACCTTACTCTTCTTTAATTATGTAAACAAAGTGAGGAGAATTTAACTTGTTACACCATTGAACTGTTATCCTACTGTGGAACCGTATTTTTAATTTTTTGATATAATTAAAAATAAGCACTAAAAAAATCTGTATACTTACACAAAAAATTCATATAATTTACAAATGAATCCTCACAATATAATTTAAAAAATGTAGTATTTTTATTTCATCTTTTATGAGCGTCCTATGTAAAACCATATCGTACGGTCATGTAGGTCATGTGAGGGGTTCTAAAAAAATTTCATTCTTTTTAAAAATAAATTAGAAGTACTGTTGGAAGTGAAATCTCACGTAAATCCAATCTAACTCCCTTTTGTGTGAAGTGCACATAATTTTGTCATTAAAAGATGTTTACAAGTTATAGATCTAAATCTCACATATATAATTTAGCAACTTTCTCCATTTTTTTAATGTTAGACTAATTTGACTCATCTTTACCTTAGATTCTAGATATAGCAGTTGTTCCACACCGTGATAACTCACAGTGACATTACATACTGTCGTTTCAAGAGTAATCCTTTTCTTCTGCTGGTTTGTGACTTCACTACAGTTAAGGGGTAAAATAGGTAGGTCATTTTCTAAATGACCAAAGTTTTGACTATTCGTCTTTCAAACTTCTTTGAATGACTAGGTCACTCCACATGTCACCAAATTTGAACTCAGATTACATGACTTTTAATATGTGCCCCGCCCGCTACAAGTGAATCCCATTGACTCCAGATTGAGAAGACTAGTCAGGGTTGAAGTCGAATGTGGGGTAAAAGTTTTGAAGGTGTTACTGGACAAATACTAGCTCCTGTTCTACGATTAAGATATTTTACATCAAACTAAATGATTTCTCAAGGAAACGAGATCCTTCGTAAGGGTAGTCCCCGATGTGCTGTACTTGCATCATCTACAAATAAAATCATTCTTTTCTCATTCTACTTTCTTGTTTTTTGCACGTGACACAGTTGATTTAATATATAATTCTTTCTAAGTTAAGAGAATTCAAATTTCAACAATCTCATATCTTCTTTCTACTTACAAATATTTTCATATGAATGACTTGCTCCGAACTTATATAAATAGGCTTTAAATCTTAATCTTGTGGTACTGTTGAGTCATCAGCTCTTTAGTGTCTTTGTTTGACTCGACAATTGTCATTTTTGCCTTGAAGTGATATGAGTGGGGGTACATAACAGCCTTGCATAGGAGTAATACCTGCGGCAATGTCTAATGGATATGATACTACAACTGCCGTCTGATTAAATAAATCAGATGGAACATAGTTTTATCTCTTCAGTAGTAATACTATGTGCCTTAAATGAGGAGCGTCATCTAATCCGCCGATGAAACCATGGTTATAGTTAAGGGTGGCGCCGAGCCGAGCCGAGTCGAGCCCGAGCTTTCATCAGCTCAAGCTTGACTCGCCAAAAACATTCTGAATTCAAGCCGAGCTCGAATTTTGATTCGAACCCCAAACTCAACTCGAGCTCGAGCTTTGATTCGAACCCCAAACCCAATTCGAGTTCGAGATCGATTCGCTAGTTTGGTTTGGAGGTGCGTCAATCAAATCGAGCTAAAGGAATGACTAAAACGGAGGCCTCACGTTTGAATTTGTAAGTGCTTCGAGAGAGAGGGGTAAACATTTTTTTCCAATATAGGACTAAACGTCCCTCCTAACCGCCCTACGTGCACTACTGTGTGCAGTGGATAGGCACTGGGCTAGGAACATTTAGTCCTGTACCAAAAGTTTAAAAATCTGAACCGACCTTATATTACGTGCATTAGCATACGATGCAGCCAATGTTAGCATTTGACTTGTTGAAGTGAGATGTGATGGGAATGTTGGTGGGTTTGTGTGGCATATAAAGTATACATAGTTTACGTCTGAGTCGGCTCAAGAGCCAATCAATCGAGCTCCAACTCAGACTTGAGTTCGACTCGTTCACTCAAGTCGAGTTAGTTTCGAGTCGAGAGCAGTTCGCGAGCAACTTGACTTATTGCCAATCCTAATCATTGTACCATGTCCAGGGGACCACAGGTGTCCCTCTTTTTAGAAGTAAGATTAGGGGTGTAAATGGGGCCAGACTTAGGTCAAACTTAAAAAAGCTCAAATCCAAGTGCATCCAGAAAAGTGAGATCCAACTCCAACTCAAGTTCATTTTTCTATGCCTAAACTTAAACTTAGCCCAAGATTAAAACAATTTGGGTTTCAGACTTATTCTTCGGACTTAAGAAGAAGTTTAAATTACCTTATTTAGAACTACATTATCTATCAAGTTAACAAGAATTACTATTTACGTGTAAACCTCAGCCCGTTAAGAAAAAATCATCAACATAATCATTTACATTTTGATCTTTTTTTAGGATAGAATAAAAATCTAAAACAACACTTAACTCAAATATTGATTAAGTCACTTGAAAATATTATAACAATTAATGGTGTACATGATGATCTTGAAGGTGTCTTAGAAATGTGAGTCTTATGACGTAATTTCACATGTCTACGAAGATTCCTTAGTAAGTCTATAAAATAAATACATCTTGAATTTAAGACAATTGAAACATTAATCTAGTGTTCATATTTGACAAAAACTAATGTGTATAATACATATACAAATAAATGATTTTGTCAGTATAAACATTATGCACATTACACAAATTCAATTACTTTATGTTATATTTAATATATAGCATACTTTTTGCTTTTCTGAATTCAAGTTTGACAAAGTCTAAGCCCGACTTATTAACGAGGTTGGACTTAACATTGAAGCTGAAACTCAAATAAAAAATGAAATATAATCAATTATAATCGAAACCCACTTAATAGGAGTTGAACCGGACCAGACTTTCGGACTTTATTTACCCATTGACAGTCTGAAACACAATGCACCTAAAATGCTCCGCGGACGATGATCATCTATAATGTCTAGTGCGACCCTATAACAAGCATTAAGAGGTGTTTGTGTTCTCTAAGATTTTTTTGAGAAATATTTTTCCAACTAATTTCCACAAGTTTGATAAGTGTGAATAAAAATTAGTTGTAAAAACAATCTCTACATTTCTATAATATTTTCTTTTTCACGGGATTTACTTTCTCACTTCCTCCGAAGACATGTTTCCTGTGATTTTACTTTTCATGATTTTTGTTATTTTAATTTATTTTTTGAAAAAATATTGAGAATGCAAACACCCTCTGCTCCCCCCGGTAATCAACCATGCTAGACTGTTGACTTCAAATGGGTCAGGACCCTAAAAGCTCTCCCTTCCACTCAACCTTTGTGTGTCGCTGGATTATTTTTTTAAGGATCGATTTGGATCCAAAATTCTTACTTGATTAAGCAAAAAATTTGAAGCTGTATAAAATTATCTTCTTTGAGAGTAAAATATGGGACTTCGTCTATGATCAAATTCTAGTCTTCTGTAAATTTATGTACATACTCAGCCATCTTAGCAAGAGTACGTTTTCAAAAAAGAGCAATGTTAAAGCCGAGGGGAAACCTTCTCCTTACATCTTACCCGCTCAAAGCAAAAGGAAAGTTTTAGGTCTATTTTACAATTTTACCGGGAGTAGTTAACCAGAGGAAACGTATCAAATGCTGCCATGTCAGCAGGGTAAAGAAAAAGGAGAAGAATTCTTGTTTCGATAGAATTTTTCGTTCAAAAAAAATATTACTCCTCCCATTGCAAGGTCTAGAAGATTCTGGATACACCCGGACATGGCGACAGCACCTCCTAACTTCAGCCCGGCGCAATGTGCCTGGTCCAGACTCCACACTCGTACCCATGAGTCACAACTATAAGCGCCATCCCTGCCGTGGATGCATCATATCCAACGTGTGGGATGCACTCTGCACACTGAGGATGACGTAGAGGATCATATGATGGCTACGATGGAAAGTTAATACATATCTCTCTTTCCATAGCCATTAGAGTCTACGGACTCTAGACACCAACCAGCCTCTGCGTCCTGCAGATCCATCGTATCTGACGGCTAGGACGCACTCTCTCACTCCTCTGATGACGTAGACGATCATATGAAGGCATGCAAACATAAGAACCCATCTCATCTCACTGCTTCAGTGACATCTCTCTCTCTCTACATCCATCTCTCGCAATGAGTAGTTGCAATACACAAAAAGGAAATTATTCTACTGCTGGATGGAGACGTAACCGGCAACAAGAACCTGCAGCGGGGCCCGAAAAGGAGGCCGGGATCACGTGGCCGGCGGATTGAAGCAGCGGGGAAGGCGAAGGTGTGGTGGTGGGGCGGGGCGTGGGGTTGCGAGGGGACTGCAATAACTCTTGCCTCTGCCGCTGTGCTACGCCACCCCATGTTCCATCTTATCATTAGTACTTCCTGTCGAGGGCAGCTCAGAGAGGGGGGTGAGGGGAAGGTCGTACCGCCCGACGGCCTAGGGGGTCATCATCCCAGGCCAAGAACACTTCCCTATGAGGAGATACGATGGTCGCTTTCCTATATATAGCCGTGTAAGAGATTACGAAAAGCTGAGGAGGCCTTACCCCCCTAGGCTGGGAGAGGACGCAGGGGCTTCTTGGCGTCGTACTATGCTCCTACGTGTTCGACGCGTTGCCCGCGGCAGGGCACGGTGGCAAGCAGGAAGCGAGTGCTGATGGAATGGGACGAGCGGGTGGGGGCAGACGCGTGGCGGCATCGCGGCCGGCTGGGGTCTCCTCGTGCATCGGGGCCGTTCAGGCGGATACGGAGACGACCGGCGGGGGTTCGCAGTGGAGAAGGTACCCGGCCTTTAGTGGTGGCAGGGTGGAGTTATAGCGCGTTGCTGTTGTTTTGTTCCGGGCCTCCGTCCTGGTGGGCATCTCGGCGTTGTCACTTAGGAGAGATCGGGGAAGATCTCGCTAGCTCCACCGCCCACTGTGCGTGTCGACTCTACCACTTACAAAGTTATGGTGGTAGGGATGAACCTATATGTGCAGATAGCATAATAATCTAACACAAAAAAGGTAGAACTAATGAAACAAAACGTGATTCAGTTTGTCCTTCTAGTGCTAGGCATTTTAGAGGAAATCAAATCATAGAGATTGTAATCTGATTGCGTATGCCTTCAAACTAAACAGCAATAAGATGAGTTTACTGAGAAAGCTCACTTTCTTTATAAAAGGTACTTCACCCGTCATTCTACAATAAAATCGCAACTATATCTAGTTGCTGTTCGACTGATCTCAAGCATAATTTGTCGTGCAGGATCAACTCGTGCCAACTTATATCGTATCAAGACGAACCCGAATCAATATAACTCGACCGAACATGTACAATTTGATCATGTGACTTGTACAGCACGTGACTTGTACAGCACAAGTTGATCCGACTCAGGATCATAGATGATTCAAGTAGGAGAATCCTGATGTCAAGCAAATTGACGGATCCCTTGTCGAGGAACTAGACATGCATTTCACAACATATTTTAACCACCACAATAAAATTATTCACAAAGTTCTTCAGATAACCACTGGTTCAACAGCGTACCCATTTCAACGTCACCGAGTTCTTCAAGTACTTTCCAACAATTCCAACATTCTCAGTTTTGATAAAAGAGCCATCCAGGGTGAGGTGCAACAGAAGAGCCTCAAGGCAGCGTGAGGATTCCTGTGTTTATTATTATCATCTCCTGTTTCCACCAAAACTGAGATTTTGACCGCAGTGCCCAATCAGAAACCAGAAAGCACAAGGTGCAAGCTCCAACTTTAGCTTTCCTCTTCGGTGTAAAGTGTGAAAACTCTCATTTCTTTCCCAGCCATCAGAGGTGTCACTTGATATTTTTTTACGATTGATGCGTGATCCAGTCACACAGCCGAGGTTCCCACTTTGCGAGGTGATCACGTTGCAAAAAATTAAGGTCCCGTTTGCAATTGAATGAATTTGGATTTATCAATTTTCTGTTTGAGAAAAAAATATTTTTTAACAGATCGGTGAGACATTTCACTCCTTTCCTTTTTATTTGAGGGTAAACTCCGAATAAAGATCACCACCACTGGATGATCACCATTTCTGATGGCCTCTCAAATATTCCAGATGCCAAACCATATTTTATCTAAAATGACCGAATAACTTCCTATTTCACGCATTTATTCGGTTGCAAAACAAAGAAGCACAATGAGACTCCGTCACATGAATCGTGTTGCCCGTAAGAAACATCATAGTTAGTAACAAGAATGTCCTCTTCAGGGGCGGACAGATATGTAAGTAAAAAGCCTTTCATATATATTTCATATAACCTCCATCTATGCTTACAAAATCCCCCCGGGCCCCACGATATGCATACCAAAACTGGAGACCCCTTCACACAACGTTGCCAGGCAGACTAGTCTGCATCCTTGTAGTAGTCTTCTTCATCATTTTAACAGCAAACCCTAACCCTAGAAAACCAAACCAGGAAAAGACGACCAGCAAGTAAAGAGAAAAGGGAAACAACTACAGGCCATATACTTATATATACCCACTCTTCAGAAACTTCTCTTTAAACATGAGACCTCTTTAAACATGAGACCAGAGCACAGACAGCCAGCAGGAGGGAACACTAGTTTAAGCGGCGGCGGCGGTCGTCCTTGGCACGGCCACGGCGACGAGGGGCTTCTTCATCTCCAGTGACAACTTCAGCAACTCGCCCAGGTCGACCGGCTCGCCCTGGGCCGGCCCCCACTCAAACCGGTGCACAAGCCGAGCAACCCATAGCCCCACCGTGACCAGCCCCAGGTTCTTCCCAGGGCACACCCGCCGCCCCGCCCCGAACGGCGCAAGCCGCAGGTCCCCCCCGCGCACGTCCACGTCGGCGCCCCCCTCCGCCGGTAGGAACCTTTCCGGCAGGAACTCTTCGGGGCGGTCCCACACGGCTGGGTCATGGGTGATGGCCCACATGTTCACCATCGCGGTGGTGCCCGCCGGCACTACCATGCCGTTGCCGAGGGAGACGTCCGCAGTGGCGAGGCGGGCCCAGGAGAGCAGTGGTCCCGGCGGGTGGGCGCGTAGGACCTCCTTCACCACGGCCTGTAGGAAGGGCAGCCGCGCGACATCGGCGTCGGAGATAGCGCCGCCGGGGCCAGCGACGGCATCGAGCTCGGCGCGGAGGCGCGCCTGGGCGGCCGGGTGGAGCACCAGCTCCGCCAGCGCCCACTCCGTCAGAAGCGCCGTTGTGTCCGTTCCTCTAAATATCATCTCCTGTAACAGATCCGAAACCCGATTACCAAACCCGAAAAAAACAATCCACCAAATATTCGATCATTCACCATCCGTGAGCTTTTAACTTTTTTAAGTACAAGCTTCACCGTCAACAGACACAACAGAAACGGAAGGAAAAGAAATAAAAAAGCGCAAAGACGTAAGGGTGTTGCATGTCCTGGTAGAACTTAAAAGCTGCAACTGCCGAAAGTACGAGTTAATTAATTGTAAAAGAACATTAAATTTTAATTATTAATTATCAGTAAATAAGAAATAAACAAGAGAAGGTTTTGAAGGGAACGCGAGAGAGAGAGAGAGAGAGAGAGAGACGAACCCAAAGGACGGCCACCATGTCGTCCTCGCCGAGCTTCTCGTCACCGTCCAGTGAGAGCAGCACGTCCACAAAGTCGGCCCCGTCGCCCGGTGCAGTCACCGAGCCCGTACGCTCACCGCCATCGTTGGTGCAGCTCTTGGCCTTCGCGGCTTTATGCTCGGCGATGATGCCACGCACGAGGCGGCGAACACGGGGGACGAGCTCCGCGCAGCGCCGCACGACTCGGTGGGGGTCGTAGAGAGCGCCCAACCATGGCAGGTGGTCCGACCAGTTGAAGGCTCCCAACAGCTCGAAGCCCTCCCTCACCATGGCCTTGATCTCGGCGGCCTCGACGCCGTCGTGGTCGGAGTCGTAGCGCCGGCCGAAGACGCTGCCCATAATGTTGTTGAGCGCCGCCGCCTGCAGGTGAGGGCGGAGGCGGACGATGCCGGTTCCTGCCTGCTCGGCCGCCACTGCGTGGAGCATGGCAGCGCAGTCGGACTGGCGGCCGGGCTCGTGGGCAGCGACGCGGCGCGGGGCGAAGAGGTGGGACGCGGCGACGCGGCGGAGGAGGCGCCAGTGGGCGCCGCTGGGGGCAAAGCCCATGGCGCGGGCGAACATGAGCTCGCGGGCGGAGCGCTTGAGGGGGCGGTCGGCGAAGCGGGAGTGGGAGAGGATCTCGCGGGCGATGGCGGGGTCGGAGGAGACGACTGCGGGGGTGGCGCCAATGGAGAAGGCCATGAGGCGGGTGGCGGAGAGAGCGCGGGCGGCGGTGGCGAGGGAGCGGTGCGGGAGGCCTGAGGAGAGGGTGAGGAGGCTGCCGAGAACGGGGAGGCCACGGGGGCCCGGGATGGGAGTGGGGCCCAGGCGCGCGCGGCCATGGCGCCAGGCGGGGCCCCCCGGGGTGAGGGCCCAGGTGAGGAGGGCCGAGAGGAGGGTGGCCGCGAGGAGCGCGAACAGGAGGAGGGGCACGTCGCAGAGGCGGTCGGCGCCCAGGAAGGCCGGGAGGGTGAAGACCCACCAGCTGGAGTCGCTGCAAGAGCCCAGGCCGAGGCTGGCCACCGTCGTCATTGCTGCTGCTTCTTGGGTGGTAGCGCTGTAGTGCTGGTGGCGGGTGGGTGGGGAGGGGGTAGAGAGTGAGAGAGAGAGAGAGAGAGGCGACGAACAACAGAAGTATGTGTAGGTGGAGATAAAGAGAGCGGTCAGGTGTGTCGGCGCAGAAAGGGTGGGTGCAGTGCCGTCGAGTGGTGCGGGGAAGGAGGTGTGAGGGGGTATATATAGTGGGGGAGAGGGTTGTGCTTAGTAATTGCTTATGAGAATGTTTAGACTTTAGAGGAGAGGGAGAAGAGCAAGAGAGTATTTACTATTTACTTGGGGCCTTTGAAATAAACAGTTTTCCAAGAATCTAATTTATTGTTTGTGGGCTGCTTAATGAGATGGCTAACCCTGTATTTTGATTGTCACCTCTCTTGGCCAAGCTTTTGTGAGTAATTACATTTTTGTATTTCATGTCTCACCATCTTCAATCTATTTCAGGTTTTTTTTTCACAAGTTAGTGTAAAATCTGTCTAACTAGCACTGTTCTAAAACTCGATGATCCAACTAGGATCTGATTGAATCACTAGGATTCCTGGTTGGATCATTCATCTGAGCCGATCTTCACTCATATAATTGAGTTATATATTTACTATTTTTTAAAATTATATATTAAATTTTCATATCATAACTCACTGATCACCTGAGCCACTAAGAAAGCTAAGAACAATAGGAATCTGATCCAATCCTGAGTTTCTGATTTTTAATCACTGATGGTGGGATCTCAAAGCTAATGTAGATGATGTTTCTACAGTTAACGTTCATGTACTGTGTGGGTCAAACTGCCCCAAGATTTATGTATTGCTACAGTCTACAGATTTCCATCATGTTAGAATAGTCATGTATTAGAAAAAAGACAAAATCAAAAAAGTGTTTAGAAGATGGTGCTTGTTCCATTCATTGTCTTAAAATTGTGAGTTGGATGGCTCAATAATTTCAACATGTTATCAGATACCATAGTTACGAACCGGGCCATGCACCCCATATTTGTGGTCCACGTGACAGACCCTAAAATCGGCTTGCACGTGAGGGGACATGTTAGAATAATCATGTATTAAAAAAATGATAAAATCTAAAAGTGTTTAATAGATGGTGCCTATTCCACTTATTGCTAGGTTTTAAGTTGGATGACCCAATAACTGCAACACATCCCATTGCGGTGATGGTTGCTGTTTGGGCCTCTCAATGGATCACTGCTTGTGTGCTTATCCGTTCGTTTTATAAGTCACTGATCATATACAAAATGTTGCTGAATTATTGAAAGATGTTTGTGTTGTATTGTATCTAAAACAGAAATAAACATCTTCAATAAATTCGATTAAATGATTAAAATCTTGATGAGTAATTAAGGATAATACAATCATATAAAGTCTTGAAGCCCAAACGTTTCTATGCACAACGGTTGTCTCTTTTGATTTCTCTTCTATCTGAAATAATTAATGCAGCAACGATTATAAGACCGTGTTCGGCGCAGTTTTTATTTGGAAGTATTTTTCATTTTATTTAGTTATTTTTTATAAAAGTCATTAGGTCTTGGAAGTCATTTATGGAATATTTTTCTTATGTTTTGACTTTCAACCAAAAAACTGCAAAAGAGGAATTTCCAAAATTGAAGAAAAAAATAAAATTGTTACGAAAGAATTAACTTTTGTAATAAATTAAAATTAATTATAACATCTCTCCGTCAACTCATTCTATTTAAGAAATAAAGTCAAAAATAACTTTCAAGTAGAAGTTTTGCCCCCTAAATCTTCTTCCGCGAACTAGAATGTTTCTTGCTGGTCCTTACTAGCTAACTATGAGGTAATTTTGCGTTCATAATAAACTGTTAACTTTTTTATATTTATTAACTGAAAAGCCTTTGTAGATGATTACTTCCATTTCTTTGTCACTAATCACCCTTTCTTCTCTCGTTCACTGCCCAAAAAAAAGCATCACTTAAGTACATTAATTATATCTTAATTACGCATCACACTGGGAATGCATCTTTTCCTCTTCCAACAAAGGAAGGTACTCGATTGATGTAACGGACGTTAGACTAGGCCATATCAAAAGGTAAGAAGAAAAGGTGATTCAAGAGGTGTAGAGTGGACCCAAGAGGTGCTTTGGCATCAATGATGAGTTTATAAGGTAAGCCCTAAGTTTTATATTACTTAAAACACACAGAGACAAAATATACATCTCATTTTACTGGCGGACAACAGTTCATTTGGCCAGTGTACTATGGTATCACGTTATTATGAGTTGAGATCGTCTACTGTTGATCTTCGGCGGACCGTAAACGATCAGTAAAAAACGAGAGAAACAAAATTCTACTCCACTTAGATGTTTCCATATCTTCGGTAGACTGTAGACGATCAATAAAGAAGAGGAGGGAACATGTTATATTAACAATTCTTTTATGTTAAGTTTAAAAATGCTATACTTACTTGCACATTATTCACAAATCTTTACAAGATAACTTGTGTCAAATATGTCATGGCTGTTGCAACTTTGAAATATTACATATATTAAGAGGATACATAAGGTAATGTGCAAGCAAGTACACTAACTTTAAAATTTAACATATAAGAGTAATTAACGTAGAGTTATCCCTTGATATAGCAACTGTCTCTTATCTACAATGGAGAAAAGGAAAGTTTCTCTTCACCTACCGAAAGAACTTCTAAATTCGAAAAGCTAGCACTCTGCACAATTCACCTATGTAAAACATGAACGTCTTATATATAATGCTATGCTCGTGTTATCATATTATTTCATTTCAGCCATCTTTTGGACTAAACACTGCATCATAAAGAACTTTACGCACATGTGATCTTTAGAGATATGTGGTTACATACACGAGCATTAATGTTTTCTACACAATCCTTGCTGTAGGATCCTCTAGAAAACGCTTGAACTTTTTTATGTTTTAGCGTTCTGACGTGACTAATTGACGTTCCACAAAATTTAGCAGCTTCAATATTCAAAATTTAGTGTATTAATTAAGTTTAAAGAGTGAAGAGAAGGGGCCAATGATGGAGGGCAGTGGTCTCCATGGATTCAAACAGCCACCGGCATGAGAGGGGACGCTTGGGATTCATGCAACGCCTTGGCCCAGGGACGCCGCATCCAATCCGTAGTAAATGGACGTGTACTATAACGTAGGGCTGTCAACGGTTCGGGTCTGGGTAGACTCATGCCCAAAGTGAATAGACCCGGACCCGGTTCAGACCCAATAAGGGTAATGGGTAAATGGGTAAATGGGTCGGGTCTTAGACCTGCTTCTTATTTATTTGATGTTGAAAGATAAATGGGCCTGGTATAGAATTTATTTATCTTAAATCTCTATGTGTCAGATAATTTGGTTTGATTTTAGGTCTAAATTCCAAAAAATTAGCTCACAAATTTTTGCAATGTATGACAATAGAAAGTTTAATGGGTAAACGGGTATACCCAGACCCATAACTAACGGGTCCAAACGGGTCTGTTAACGGGTCTGGGCCCATTTTGACAGCCCTACTATAACGTATTACATGCACTCTTATTTTAACATTTATTTTATATGTAGTTGTAGGCTCCCTTTGATAATGAAACAAATTTAAAATAGGATGACATATTCAAGTTATATCTAAGCAAGTTCCTTTGTTTGGTCAAATTCTTTTTCCAAAAAGAAAATGACTTACTCTGATCAAGTAAATTGAAGTCGATGATTTGATTAAAGCAATCTTTGTATGTGCATATATATGTTACTTGAGACATTTTAAAGTCTGATTAGTTAAAATTAATTATACATGTTATATATATATATGGAGGAAATAATTCAACGCGCCCTAAGGTGCATCTAAGTTAGATGTGCTCTCCCTTCGTAATAATTCAACGATCCTTCCTCCTCTCCCCGACCTCTCACATCCCTTTCTTTCCCCCTCCAACGGGCCCGGAGGGGGGCGCTGTGAAAGTTGTAGCCACAGCCGCCGATGAACGAATTTTTCATTCGAACCACCAACTTTTCCCTAGTTTTAGGTCCGCACGAATAATCAACTCGTAACCGGGGCGAGGTGCTAATGGCCTCGATTAAGAACTGCTCACAACGGCTTTCTTCTTCCCCCTCTTCAAGACGTCCCGGCAGATGAATTCCCAAACGCCTGATCCAGGGGATGTGACAGTGGCGGGCATCATCCACTCAAGCTTCAGATCGAGGGTCACCCCTAGAAGAACGTCAGTTGCGATAGGTCCCCAATTCCTAGGCAACCAGGATGGGCCACCGCTACCGACCGGGTCATGCAAACAGGAGAAGGGCATGGAATCTATTAGAACTCGTTGGATCGTAAGGAAGGAACCCTAAAAGTGATCATACTTATAAGAAATAGGGATTTCGGAGAGATCTACGTGCTGAAGGGCCTCTTCGCTGACTAGTATTCCTACGTTAGGAGCCTCACCCCCCAGAATGGCATCCCCGTCTTTTGGTAGGCGTCCGGCAGTGGTAGAGCATGTTTACTGATGGAACCTGTCAGGGATGGGATAAGTCTCTGAAGGAGATCAGGAAGGGCCACCACCCCATGGGGTGCTCTACTACCCAGAAAAAGGTCTCTTTCTAAAGCTTAACACTCGAAAACTTCTCTAGCAAGATCGACCTCTTATCTTGCACCCGGAAGTTCATGAACCCCCTATTTAAAACTTTGGTGTCCTATATGAACTCGTATAGGTTCAAGAACATTTGCGCCGTCGACGAGGAGTGCTCCTAGTCTCGGGTCAGTATAGCGAACGCAAATGCCAACCTCTACGCGTTCGGCATCCATAGGGCACAGGCAAACTGGAGCCACTCCAATAGCTAGACAACGAAGGGAGGAAATGGAAGACGGAACTCCACCTCGAACATGGCCGCATAGATTATGAAGGAGCACCTCTTAACGGAGAATTAGCTCCTCTGGCATCGGCAGTACGAGGGTATACTCGACAGGTATCCGGTAGGTGTCATGTATCCTTACTAGAAGCTCTCTCGAAGCATGGGAAGGTCCCAATGCCTGGCGGTCCTCTTTTACTTGAGCCACGTACCTTCTATCCCTCGGAATGTGGCAGGCCATGGCGGTGAAGGCGAAGTGATGGTTACAAGGGAATCCTGAAGACTCCTATACAAATCGACAAAGAGAAGTCCGGAGAAGGAGGAGGTAGAACATAGAAGATGATCTGTGGCGTTGAGGTCCCCTGCCTCGCCTCTTATAGCCTATGTCGTCGAGGTAATGACCACGTAATGACTCCCGAAGAAGATGCCTCCCTGACGACGAAGCGACAGGCTGCGTAGGGGAGATGATTATCCAACGTGACACGCGAAGTCTTATCGGGTGTGACGTACAGGATCGCAAGTCGCCAACCGAATGTACCAGCAAGGGAAGGGTGGACTGGCACTTCCCGCGGCAGGAATGCAGCCCATCATTTCAAAAAATGCATAGGGCTGAGCAACCATGCTCGGTCAATTTTCGGACCCTGACGCCATCAGCCCTCATGCCTTTTTGTCAGAAATAAGATATCGGCTACACCGACCGACTGGTAGAATAATCACATCATATGTCGCAGTGTCAACTTCACTCCTTACCGCGTTACCCCGCCAAAGAGTGGGGTGGGGTGGGGAGGGGGGTGGAAGTGATAGATAACAGTTCGGCACGGCCCAAATACCAACAGATCAGCCCACTTGACGGAGCCTCCAGGCCCGTATTTGCTTCCCCCCCCCCTCCCCCCCCCTCCCTCCCCCTAAGAGGGGAAACCCGAAAACGACCAACTGGCATGACTTTGTACCGGCCTGACTAGGATCCGTCTCCCCTACAAAGTCCTAAGTTGGCCATGTTGTACATGAAAAGAATCTCTCTCGTATCCAAATTTCTTTCAAGGTGATCCTCCTTTTTGATAAGGATAAGATTTACTGAATTCTCCGAGGTCTACTCCTCTCAATAAGACTAGGAATCGCCCTCGGAAGGACTCCTTACCCGATTACAATATAAGGCCCCCATATACCGCTATGAGCACAGGTGTGCTCTCAAGCACCCAAGCTTTTGCAGCTGTTCTTCTAACATCTTTAGCCTTCTGACTTAGGCATCGGAGGGAGTTCTTTCGGACTACTGTCGGGGACTCCTCTGATGGTATTCTATTTTGTAGGGACCACCTAGAGACGTCCCTTTGATCTGAGATTGAAAGCTCTATCAATAATTATGGTGTGAGAGTCTCTTAAATGAACTAGGTAGAAGTAACATTTCCTCTGGTCAAAGTTGCCGCTATTTAGCGTAATCTCATCAATACGTGCGATAAATGGAGGGACGACTCCTAATAAGTGAGATAAAGAATTAAGAGAAATAAGATATCCAAAATATTTATTAAAGTACTCATTTGTATAGCCCCATATCATTTGTGCTTGACACTAGCTTAAAGGTACATGAAACCATCATATTTGTCTCTTATTTTTCTATTCTTGCATACATAGTTCTGAAATACACCGTATTCGTATTTATACCCCTAATTCCCACTTATTATTTTTAAAACTCTTAAAATCTCAAAAATATTGTAGCTATGTCCGTCTGTCAACATGCCATTAAATCAAGCATTATGGTTTTGTATATATACCTTTGAATTCTCTATTATTTTGTATATACATCCTTAAATTCACTAAAATTTCACATATGTACTATTGATGTTATCAAGATTCACGGATTCTTTTTGGCATATTTAGTTAGAGTTTACATTATTTTGACAGAGAAACATAGTTACAATATTTTTGAGATTTCAGAAGTATTGAAAATAATATGTGAGAGCTGGGAGTATAGATGCAAATATGATGTAGTTTAGAGGTATGCATGCAAAACCATGCTCATAGTATGAAAATAGTCATTCAAGATGTCACACTTAAAAAGGCAACACATAAGTTAGACAACTTTTCACAAGAGAACCTTACAAACATTTAATGCATGTGCAGGGTTCTAAGTTTGCCAAGTACTTCATAGGCATGACATGTAAAATATTTACGTCCCGTCCAAAAATATATATACGTATATATAAAGATGGCAAATATTTTTAAATGTGACAAATACTTCATGTATGTGCATGATATTTGTCGCGCAGGTATGCATACGGATGATAAATACTTTTCAAATAAGACAAATACTTAATGGACGTATCATGTCCATGAAATACTTGCGATGCTTACATACACTTCTTATGTCTAGAAATGTGCATGCCCATTAAATACTTGTGAGGCCCACATGTGAAAAAGACCTAAGTGTTGTGATTTACTTAGACCATTTACATCCATTACATTACAGTAAGTATAACTCATAAGTATCACACGGGCCAAATGCTTGAACAGGAAGCTAGAAAGTGACAAATGCATTTTAAGAAAGTCCCACGCAAATGTGGCTGTGGGCACAGGGCACTAGCCTTCGCTATTTTCTCCATATCCATGTAATGTTTGGTCATTCGCGCGCGCCCGCACAAATGGTGAGAAGGTAAACAAGAGACAGGATGGCCATGGAAGGGAAGGATGTGGTCGTTGTATCTCCATCAGGCCGTTTGGTGTTTTATTTTATGTTGTTTTCTTTTGCCATTAGCGGGAAAGATAGGCGGGGGCCCGGTCCCTTCATTGCAGAGATTGCTGTACTGGCTCGGCTCGTGCTAATTCAGACGATCCGTACCATATCAGGACGATTCGGAGTCGGTACGACTCAACCGAGTCTATAAGATATGATCATGTGACTCGTACGAGTTGACATGAGTCGGCACGAATCAACCCGACTCGTATCATATCATGAGAGATCCGAGTCGACTCGACTCGTCGAGTCGGCGAACCTGGCTTCATAGGGTATTTGATACCTACTCTTGGCATTGATGAGTAGACTGCCCAACAAAGGTCAAGTGGAACCCATCTGCTTGACACTGAACAGATGAGATCTTGAGCCTTTTAGGCCATGCGAAGGTTGAAAACAGTCTTGTTGCTCCCGTGGGCCACTAGACCCACATTGGATCAAACAAAGGCACATGAAAAATGTTACAAGCGTGTAGATAAAATGTGTGTATATGATAGATAGATTGATAAATAGATAGCAACTAGACAAATAGATAGTATAAAGAGATAAATAGAGATGATATTTAATGAGGCGGAGAGTGTAGCCAATGTTGGACCTTTGGGAGAGAGAGAGATAACCTCATAGGAAGGATTGCCGTATAGAGAGATAAGATAGATACTAGATTTTGTTAATTCTAACTTCTCTTGGTAGATCATAATGCTAAAATAAATTTCAAAGTGTCATACAGTTACACTGTAGCTAAAGATATTAAGAAACGAACGTAAGCTAAACTCCTTTAACTATTGTTAATTTGCATGGATGTGGAATACAGATGATTATGCTCTTATTCCAATTGCTGAAACGTCTCTAACTTCTGATCATTATGATTTGTCATTCCAAGGAGAAAAATAATAAAGCTACTGTGCAGGCTCTCGCTATCTGACCATGTTGAGTGTTCAAGTGACATCACAAGATGAAGTTTTCTATCATAAATATAGATAGTAGGCCATGGAGAATTTTAGGAGAGTGTAGCGGTTAGAAACTGGTGGGCGGTGAGGACCATCCATCTAATCTCTATCTACTCAACACGATAAAATTTGTATAGTGGAGGAAGATGCACATATGTAGGTAGGGACCTACAAGAAGAAGAAGACCGTCAGAAGGTCCCTCGTCTAGGTGAGAGAAAGACTTTTTGATGCCTAAGTCAAATCCTTCAGAACAAAGAGATTGGATGGCTAGACTTGTCATGATGTAAGTGTGCGTAAGGGCATACCATGTTCTGAAGGGAGGCTAGTATATTTATATCTCCTTCAGAGTGAGGCACTAGAGGGTAGTTCAGTAACGGCTTATAGACGGCCCATTATTTGAGCTCTCTAATTGAGGGGATCATGGGCCTATAGGTTGGAATCCATGATCCGCTCTCTCCATCTTAGGCAGAGATCATGGGGTCCAGCCTTGATATGGCCATTGTAGTGTATTGACCGTAACTTCCGCTTGTTCGGAGCATGGGAGGATTTGAACTATCTCGAAAGCTTCTGCTTTCTCGAAAAGTCGGGGCTCTCAGGTCTTTGGGCCTTGGAGGCCATGACCTTGCCCAACAGGGCACAGGTGAGGTTCAGATTCCTAAGAGTTAGAACCCTCTCGAAAATCAAGGGAATCTCCAAAGCAGTTAGCTCCTCTCTAGGGAGACGCTTCCCAAGAGGCGTTGGCCCCCTTGGGGGTTAACGTTGTCAAGACCTTGGGCCTCCTTCTTGAGGTCTTTGGTCCCGACTTACCTGTTGGGGGCTTGCAGATGCTCACATGACCCTGGCTACTCATGACGATAAAATTTGTATTGAGAGGAAGACGCACATATATAGATAGGGACTTGCAAGAAGAAGAAGGCCGTTAGGGGGTCCCCTGTCAAGACGAGGGAAAGACTTTCTGATGTCTAAGTTAGATCGTTCAGAGCAAGGAGACTAGATGGCTAGGATTGTCTAGATGTAAGTGTGTATAAGAGCATACCTTGTTCTGAAGGGAGGCTCGTGTATTTATACCTCCTTCAGAGTGAAGCATTGGTTGTGACGGCTCGTGAACAGCCCACGATTTGGGCTCCCAATTGAAGGGATCGTGGGCCTACAGACTGGGATGCATGATCTTCTCTCTTCGTCTCAAGTAGAGATCATGGGGCTCTGCCTTGATTTGGCCATTGCAATGTATTGACTGTAACTTCTTCTTGTTGGTGGGCATGAGAAGATTTGAATTGTCCCGAAAACTCCTACTTTCTCGAGAAGTCGGAGGTCTTAGGTCTTTAGGCCTTGGAGGCCATGGCCTTACCCAACGAGGCAAGGGAAAGACTTGGATTCTCGAGAGTCTGGCCCTCTCGAAAATCAAGGGCATCTCCCGATAGGCTGGCTCCTCTCTCGGGAGATGCTTCCCAAGAGGTGTTGGCCTCCTTGGGGGCTAACGCTCTTGAAAACTTGTGCCCCCTTCTCGGGATCTTTGGTCCCAACTTGACCGTAGGGAGCTTGCAAATGCTCACGTCACCCTCGCACGTGATCGTTCATGGGCCGCAGGCCTTTGGGCCTTCTTCCATTGGACCTAATTAAGTTGAAACCTAATTATCAATCGTCAGGCAGTAAGAGTAACATTTTCCAAAAACAGTCCCAAAGATAACTAAAATTACAAGCTTTCTACCATAACTTGCGTTTGTTAGAGCATGGAAATTGTATGATTCTGAGGGCGGTGTCTAATATCCCGATATTTCTTTATTGTAGATATGTGACCTAGTGATATTTTCCACTGTTATGAACCAGTAGAAATTTCTATGTGCTTTATAGCCATGGCTGAAAATTTTAAACATTTCCAAAATCGTAGGCTAATGCACATGAAATTAAGTCCTCAAATGGATGCCCTTCAGGACCCCAAACAAAGGATTATAAAGTTTGAGCACTAATTGCTGAAAGCTTCTATACATGTTTTCAAGATCATGCTCAACAGAGAAACAAAATGTGATTGTAGTCTACCCTGCAAGAATGATGCATGCATGGAGAACTTTCGAGATAACTGTTGGGCAAAATCGATTTCGAGAACAAGGGATACAGATTTCCATATACCTCATATGGTTTGTCTTCTATTGATCCTAATGCAGTTTGTCTTCTATGTTACACAATGCCACAAACGCTCAAGATGAAGACTTCTAGAGTTGTCTTACATTAGTTTTGATGCGGAAAGAAAGGAGGGACCAAATATATTTATCTCAAGGTTTTCAGTTTAAGATTTTCCAAGTCTGTTTGTTTATCTCCAACTGTATGTGTTGTCCTTGTCAGTGGTGGTTCAATGTTAATTCAGTGGGATCTTGGGACTCCACTGAATTTTGCCAAATCTATTGTCTCAATTCAAAACAGTCTAGTCTGAAACTCTACTGACCCAACTCAAGATCTTGCTGGTCCAACCTAAGATCCCATATTATCTAACTTAAGACCCCACTAATCCAACCATACTTATGATTTAATGTTCGAATAACCCACCGCCACTGGTCTTTGTCTTAAGTCTCAAGTTTCTTCGCATATATTTTGGCTCTAAGCACACGGCTTCGTTTCCCTTGTAGTGTATAAAGGGGGGAAAAGTACATGCATTGTTCTGTGTGACTTAGCTTTTTCTTTTTCTCCCACGTGAATTAAACCTTGCAGATCATTATATCTAGATGGAATGATGTCCTACTTACAGTGAATCTGGCCTTATACTGTTAAACTAGGGGGCAGTGCAAACCCATACACTGAACCTGACCAACTCCGGTTTACGCTCCACAGTATAAAATTGCATCCGATGACTACAGGAAATTCTCGGGATACCCTTTTCTAACGCATTTGGCAAATCCAGCGTCACTTGCTGTCGCGCATTTCCTAGTTCTTCCGAACCGTAGTAAACCCGTAACCAATAGGGTCTGTTTGGTTCAGAAAATTTCATAACCTCTCATCATTTGGTTGAACAAAAAATTTCTATTAGCTGAAAATGATTTCCCTAACTAATTCGAAATCTCCATTTTGGCATCCCCTCAAACGGCTGAAGCCATTTTCTGGTTGGGCTTACATGACTTTGGTTCTTTGATAATATTTTTTTATGATCTCCAAATGTCAGATATGGTTTCCAATTTTTTTTGTAATTTTACACTCGTAAAAAAAATATTCAAATATATTCTATGTAAAACCAAATAGACCCTTTAGTATATATGAAGACTCGCACTCTTCCTGTCGGAAATGCAGAACCCATGATGAGAAAGGGCGGACGGTGCCCATCTTCTAGCCAGGTATATAACCTCCATACGATTGATTCAATGGAAGAACCTTAAATACAACAATAATTTGAGTAAGAAAGATTAGCTTCATCTCGGCCCTCTATCCCCTGACTTGATTTATTGGTCACAAATAATGCTTTTTTTCAGTTTAAGTGAAGATTATATGCTCAGATTAATATCAAAATAAAATATGGAATAAGTTGCATGCATCTTGTTTGCTCTGGAACTTGGTGCTTAGATTAGGAGACCGAGAGAGATTATTATTATAGTCATCAAGGACTGTTAGTGTTGAATGTATTGAAGTCGGACAATTCAACTCAAAATTTTAAAATATTGAGCGGAATAAGTACCATCTATTAAATATATATTTTTTCTCTTTTTTAATATGAAATTATTCTAACGCACCCCTCACGAGCACATCGATGAGATAATCAGATAAGCAGCTGCTAAAATCATCACCCAAGACGTCCTGATAGCGGTGTCTTTGGCTTTCCTAATTGAGACTAAGGATGACGGCGACGGATAGCAAGATGCCAGGGTGATAGCTAACTTGGTCACGGACAATAGACACTTCCGTCGGGATTGAGATCGTCTACTCTATTTTTTCTACATCATTTGTACTCCACTTATTTTAATTGATCTAAAATCTTTACAAAATAAAAACTTCTCTTTTTTAGACTCCACTTTCCTCTCATCACAATCATTAAACCAATCAAAATAAATGGAGTAGATAATCTCAATTCCCTCTGTGGATGGTGAGAAACATCGTAGCAAACTGCAGTGGCATCCTCAGGAGCAACCCGAGAATCTCTATCAGTTTTGTACCCAGGAAGGCTAACAGCCTCGCCCATTCTATGGCCAATTTTGTAAAGAACTCAAACCATATCAATCAGGATAGAACTGATTTACCAAATTGTATACTCCCAGCATTAGCTGAGGACATTTCTGCAATGGAATGAAATGAAGCCGCGGTTCTTAATTTCAAAAAAAAAGGATCATTTCTCTTTGGTTGAAGCCAAGTAGCTCAGATCAAGGGCGGATCCCGTATGGATCTAGTGGGCCGGGGTCATAAGATCTTACTGGATTATGAGATTCTCTTATAGAGAATATAGGCCAAGGGCCCAATGTTCTCACTGGATTAGCCTAGTGACCCTATTGATCTTCTCAATTCAATAACCCAAGTCTCTCAGCCCTCCAATTTAACCTACAGTACTTAATTCAGGTAATCTCACTAAACAAAATTTCTGTTATCTGCCATTGACTAAGATAATCATATATTTCATTCGCGTAATCCAAATTTAAAGTTTATCTGACTCCATATACCAGAGCTACGCTGGACAGGGAAGAGTCCAGTTCAATATTTCAACGATTGTAACTGGAATAAATGACAGTACAACATTGGTCACATGTATCAAAGTGATCTTTTGCTAATCTGCTCTTGAACTCTGTTCCTTGGAGCTTTACTTTACTATCAAATCCGTAGTGGAATATACATGCACTGACGTACAAGGTTCGCAGGGAATGAACTGAACCGAAGTCCACTTGCACCTCTAAAAAAGAACACTTTGGGACTTGGTTTCCATTGGAGCAGATGAAAGGTGGCCACATTGCTCAAAGCAGATGGCAAACTAAACACAGTAGATCTTCCCTGATAATTGTTATACCCTTCGTTGGTAGGAGTGGACTTCTTTGGCTCTGACTCTGATTCCCATCAAAACCCTAGAAAATGTTTTCGGGATAGATTGTGACTTGTGAGTCACAGGGAGCCGATTAAAAAATGGGACAAATTTAAATAGCACAGAAACTATGAGGATCCATGGGCAGTCAAAGTGAACAGAAATAAATAAGGTTTTTTAATTAATAATATGTTTTACCCAGTATAATTTAAAGGATACACATGGTGTCGACAAAAGGCGAAGCCACAAAATTTTGGAGGGGGATATGGTTTCCTTCTTATGTGCAAGAAATGGAACACAATCAAATCTTAATGGCTCCTCTTTCTTTCGAAGCCACCAAATTAGACAAGATTTCATCAAACACCCATGTAGGTACTTATAAATCCGAAACCTCATCTGACTATAGGTACTTACAAAATCTGAAACCTCATCTGACTAGACTAGTGGATAAATCAAATGCACTTTGCATGAGCATTTTATTAATTTTTTGTTTTACTTCAATATTATCTTATATTATATTTAAATATTTTATTGTAATATATTAATTATGTTTTTAGATATATTTTTGCAGTGACCAGTGGGGAGATTTAGTTCAGATAATAGGAAAGTCTAGGTGATCATGCAATGTTCATTATCCTGAATAAAATTTCTCAATAAAATTTTTGGAATGTAAAATGTGTAAATATGTATATTTAATGAAATCTAAGCTCAAAATATTTTAAGTAAAAGGTTGAACAGTCTAACTAGATTGGGCTAGAGAATAGACCGAACTATACATAATGGATGTTAGAGAGGGTGAAAGTGGTCCAGGCCCACGTAAGACGAGACAATCCATAAGGCCCAAAAAATCCAATCTTCTTGGCTCAAGAAGCCTATATTGGGAGGCTTCAAAGATGGCAAAGTCCATGACCAAAACTAGATCTGCCAAATGAATTGATGGTGTTGTTCGGAGTTGATGATCAAGTGATATTCCTCGGTGTCCTATGGTCTTCCTGCAAGACAGAACAATTATATAATCCTGAAGTAATAGAGCTCAAGAAAAGTGGCACCGACTACCTTAAGAGCCACATGACATCACAATCCATGATTGTATTTAAAAGTTATTTTTGACTTCTACTTCTCACATAGTATGAATCGAGTGAGAGCCTATAACTCATTTTGATTTGTTATAAAAGTTAATTCTTTCGTAACAACTTCATTTTTTCTCTAATTTTGGATGCTCCATCTTATAACTTTAATTGACAGACAAAACACAAGTAAAATACTATATGAACGATTTTCAAAATCTAATGACTTTTAAAAAAGTAACTAAATGAAAATCTAAAAGTACTTGAAAGCTGCCACAAACATGCCGTAAAGTGAACACTTGAAGATGGCAGGGCATTTCGGTATTTAGGATACCTTATGATTGGTTATTTAGTCGGTCGGTCATCGAAGCCTATGATCCTATGAGTTTAGTAGATCGTGGCACTAATAGTGAGGTATGTGGCTAGTAATGGAAGACCCCTCCATCCACTTAAAAAAAGAAAAATGGTATAGTAGCACTGCTTCTAGGGCTGTCAACGGAAATTCGATTATCCGATTTTTCGATCCGTTACCGAAAAAAAATATCTATTTTCGAAAAAAAAATATCCGTCCGATAGCTATCGGAATCGGAATCGGATATTTCTGATAAGCTATCGGAATCGGAAACAGAAACTCCTGTTTCTGTATCCACTTTCCAATTTCCGATTCCGATTGTTGTTAAATTTATTATTAGGAATAATATTAATCTTAAGATTGTTTTAATCTTATTAATCATTATCTAATATAATTAATTATTATTTAATATACTAAGATGTATTGGTTATATTTAGGTTTCATTTTATATGTTTTAAACAAATAAATCAGGAAATCAGTAATTTTCGATAATTATTGGAAATAATATCCGATTCCGATATCGGAATCGGAAACGGAAAATAGACTTTCTGATTTTATCGGAAACGAAAACGGATAATGCACTTTCCGATCTTATCGGAATCGGAAACGGAAACAGACTATCCTTATCGGAATCGGAAAACAGAAACACCTGTTTCTGTTTCTGTTTCTGTATCCGTATCATATCCGTTTACAGCCCTAACTGCTTCAGAAGACCACTTTTGACTTACCTAGGTGGTATGCACGCGTTGGAGGGGAACGTTAGGGTTCCACATTTTTGACAGTTACACCTTTCAATGTGTATAATCTTTTAACAAGTGTTAGTGTTAACATATAATCTTTTAATAGTATAATCTTTTAGCACTATAGTAACAATGCTTTAATACTATTAAATTTTGGTGTTAAGATATTTAAGGTGAATGTTATAACACCTTCATAATACAATACTTTTAACAGGTTTTAGTGTTAAAATTTATAGTACTAATGTATTCTTGTCTTTCCATTATCCTACAATGTTTTAACAATATGATATTTTAATAATATAATGAAAAGACAACCATACTTTAACATCATAAAACTTTAACCCCATAAAATTTTAAAGTGAACATTATGTCACTTTAAGACTAACATATGTTAAAATAATATATTGTGAAGGTGTTGCAGTATTCACTTTGAAAATATCTTATGGGATGTTTTGTTGTGTTATAATATGAGTTTTTTTTATAAATATATATATTGTGCAATAAAAAATGCATTAAAATGGGTGTTTGGTTACCATTGTCAAAATATGCTTCGATAAAATTTTACTTCACAAAACATGATAAAATAAAAAAGAACATATACTCATTTTTTTATTGCGAACTCACGGTAACTGCGACCATCTCCTTCCCCCCACGCAAGCCCAACCCCTCCTTGAAGCCCCTGTGTCCCCTCCCCACCCTCATCTCCAGCGACATTTCCTTCTCTGTCATCACCATCTCTGTTGCGTCCCCGATCAGCCTCCCCAGATCTGTCTCTTTCCCTTCCCAACGTCCCTTCCCCATCCTTGCCACCATGAAAGACTTGCTGATGTCGAGAGGGGCTCTCCCTAGATCTGTCTCTTCCCCTTCCCCAACACCCCCCTTCCCCATCCTTGCCAACATGAAGGCTCACTGATGCCGAGAGGGGCTTCTCGTTCTCTCCTCTTCCTGCTCTCTCTCTCTCATGGTGTAACTAGAAGAAGTACAGCACCCCTAGGTCGTCCACCTTCGAGGACTTCTGCTTTGTCACCGCTGTCACTCGCCCACGATGCCCTCCCTTATCGCGGCGGCTTTTAAAAATTATCACATTTTTGCCAAACGTGATAATTGAACATCTTCTAATTTAAAAATTATCATAGATTTTATTTTATTATATTATATTATCATGAAGTTGCATAAAAAATTATAAAATAACCAAACATCCTATTCGTCTTAAAGTTTTATAGTGTTAAAATATTATTATCTTCCTATCATACTGTTAAGTAATATACTATTAAAGAGAGAGAGTATGTGCTTGTATTATATTTTAATAAGATAATTAAAATATAATTTAATATTAATATATATCAATTATTTATTAAATATTTTAGAAATTATAAACTAAAAATAAGAAAAAACTTTTGACAATAAATAGTATTTGGGATATGTGGCAACTTCTAGAAAGAAGAAGACAAAAGATTGTAAATGTGTGCATGAATTATATTTTAATAAGATAAATTAAATATATGTTAAGATTATAAAATATCAATTATGTGTTAACTAATTTTTTAAAATTTTATAAAAATATGAATTAAAGTAAAGGAAACAAGAAATTATGATGAATAATGCATGGGGTACCTTTTGACAGGGGGTGGAAAATAAGTCCAGCCCACTGCTAAGGAAGCTAAATTAATTAACCCTAAACCTAATTATAGATTCATTTGGACTCGCAAACTACTTGATACTCAACTTAAGCTTATTTAATAGTTAAACAAACCAAACTTGAACAACGGGCATATATGCTCAGCTCAAATTTGAACTCAATTATAATTAGTTGAATCAAGTTCGAACAAAATAAAATTACATGACTAGTTTGTACTGCTAAAATATATCTATATAGAGGGGTGGAGAGAGAAGTGGAAGGGAAAGGCCATATGTCCAACATATTAGCCGAGATCTAAACAGCTTGTAACAGAATGAGAATGGCCAAAGGGATCGGTAGCAGACGATTGATGCTACACTATCACCAGCAAGTAGCCACGTAGGCAAGTGAAAGAGGGTTATAACCTAGGGCTCGGAGTCCCGTCTAAGTGAACACGCTATTGTGCATGTATGTATTGAAAAAATATAGACCACCTAGAGTATATAATCTGTGTGCAAATGATGAAGAACAGTGCAACTTTTGTGTTGAACAGGGACTTATCCGACCCTGGGAGGGAGGGGTTTCCCTCGATGGAGCCCCTTCCCTCCCCCCCTTCTTTCCTTCTGGGAGGAAGTGTCTCTCTCTCTCTCTCTAAAGGAGGTTGTCTCAGGTAGGTTTCCATGTCTACCTGGTTTTATACTCTCCTCGTGAGAGGTTTTGTTTCAACCCTACCCCGTAGGGTGGATCCTTTCCGGCAACCTCTTTGAGTCTCGTTGGAGTGCGGCATGCGGCTTGGTTTGGCTGCCTCCTTTGTTCTCCCTCGTCTTCTGTTTTTTTCTTGGGTTCCTTCTATGTCCTTTAGACCCTTCCTCAGTTCTTTGTTTGGATTTGTGGGAAGTCGGCTGTCTCACCCTCTAGATCTGATTCGTGGTTCTGGGAATCCCTCGTGGAGCTCATTGGTTCGTGCTAGACCACGTGCTCCTTTTGAGGGCGTGTTCTTCCAAGCTCCTTCTATCTTCTCCAGCCGCTTCACCGTTGATGTTCAAGTTTTCACAGTTCTCTTTGCTTATTCCTTCTTGGCCAAGCTGATGAAGAGAATGGCCCAGCTAATCCAAGGTGAGTGTAGTCGTTGTCAACCTGCCTCCCAGCAAACCTAACTATCAAAATGCACTAGGCCCATCACATGCAGCTCATAATTATTAGCCCTTTTATATAAGTATAATTGATAACTTAAAGTCAGTTAAATAATCAATTACATTACTTAAGTCATCAAGTATAAATGTTCAGTCTACCTGTAATGACCCGCCACCTTATAATCGTAGATCCGATTACTGAATGGGTATCAAATCATTAAGATTTGGAGTCAAACCAGGATCTCGATAAGTCTAGGAAATAAATGATAAACTAAGCTAAACATCCACATCACATTGAATTGTAAAAGAAGTGCAAGAATTAAAAATTATTACAATTCAACTTGACTTAGCAAATAATTACATATTCCAACTAAAAAGAAGTAATTAAGCGTACAGGCCTAAAAAGAAATAACAACTACATCGGGGCATGCCCCGGAACAATGGTTGCTGGCGTGCAACCCGAGACAAAACCCTCTTCGCTACGCCTTCCTGGAACCCTCACCTAAAAACTGCAAGGGGGTGAGTCTCAACGAAATAGACTTAGTAGGGATCCTTCGATCCCCACCACCCACTCACACACTTACAAGTGCAACAACATGAATAAAGGTAATTTAAATAAATAAAACAGTAAACACGGCTCTGAAACCACTCCACCACGGAATCCACAACCAACGTCTCGGCTAAACACGCAAACCATGCAGTCGAACGCAGAAAACACCGACCCGTTGAGACCAAACAGCAACCCCTCGGATAGCGCGCTGGCTACTCCGGTCTGACTTGGCTCAAGGTAGTTCTGCTTCCCCCAGTATGAGGGACACTCCGAATGTACCACTCCCACACCAGTACTAGTTATATCCCGGGGTACACTAGGTGACCCTCTCTCTAGGCATCACCCCACCGCTCCCACACTGGCGCCGTGTCACTCCCAAACCGACACAGGGTGCCTAAGCGCTAACAACTGTCACTCTAAGTCCACGATCGCACAAAACGCAGCACGGTGCGATCCGATCATGTAGAAATCAACATCCTTGAATATGTTTTCAAACATGCATTTATCCAAACTATCTAACAATGTAAACACATGTTAATTGCATGCTTTAATGAGATTCTGTCTTGAATCGCGTCGCCCAAGGCCGACGTCATTCAAGACCCATAAACTGGTTCATGCAAAAATTGACCTCGGAAGATGGCCTAAAACGCGTCGTGCAAGGTAGTTACATTTTAAAAGGCGTCGCTATCTCTCGTCGCCTAATCATGACAGAAACAGAATTAGGCCTCGGAGTGATCCGAACTTAAATCGCGTCGTAGGAAGCAGCCGCCATTCAAAAAGGCGTCGCTGTCCCAAGACGCCATTTAACGTTCGCTAACAGGTTTCCCCCAGCCTTCCGAGTATAAAAAGTAAAATTTCTTCCCGAAAATCTCCTAAACATACTCTAAAGTAGGAAAAACGTTGTTTTAATCAAAATACAACGGAGATAGTCATCCTACCGGTTACTTGAACTCCTCCGAACTTCAAGCTGCCGGACCGCCACGCCACAAACAGCCGCCATTACCGCCGTAGATGCCGTTACTCCACCGGGACGTCGGCCGCCGTCTGGAGAACAATACGCCGCTGAGGAAATGGTGGTGGTAGTGGTAGAAATTAGGGAGGAGGTTTGATGGAGTGGAGGGAGAGGAAATGAAGGAGAAGGGGGAAGGGAGAGTGAAGTGTTCGGAGAGAGGGAGGAGAGAGAATAAAATGAGAGAAATGAGAGAAAGGAGGGAGGGTTCGTAGATTTAAACCAAACTTAGCTAAAACGCGTCGCCCAACACCGACGTCATTCAAGTGACAAGACCAAGGCCGTACTCTCGCTGCCCGAAACTGGACCACGTGGCGCCGACGTAGCACACTCTAAAATGCGTCTTCCTATCAAAACGCCGCTTGAACCTATACTCCCAACCCCAAATCAAGGGGTTCAACACCGAAGCTGACCCAATAACTAGATCCGAAACCTCAATCCTTACACTACCGATTATATGCACAGCTCAGTTAATGGATTACAAACATAAATCATTGATTACATGTCTGTTAATCGATTTCAAGTTCTTCATATAATCAATTACGTTTGTTCATCTAATCAATTACTCTTTATTTTTCTAATCGATTATTTATCTTCTGTTAATCGATTATGTGTCTTAATTTATCTTCGATTATAAGACTTATTTTAAATCAATTACCAACTTATTTTATCTCGATTACTTGACTTATTTTAAATCAAGTACTGCTTAACTTAAATTAGATTATAAGGCTTATATTAATTTTGATTATAGAGCTTATTTTAGTTTTAATTATAGTTAACTTTATCAATTAATGGGCTCTACCTTTAACTCTAACCGATTATTTAAGACTTAGCTAATTTTCTGAGTTCTATCTATTGAAAACCTACTACACTAATAGATTTTTTACCCAACTTACTAAAACCACTCAAATCAACTCAATTAGGTTAATCTAACTACCTAATATCTAGGATAGTATAAAATGAGACATTTTGTATGTATGGTGCTAAGAGAGTAAGTAAAATACACTTAAAATGATTAGCATTGTCGCCTTGTATAAGAGTCAAGAAGAGATCTTCAAAGATCGAATGCAGAGTATCTGAGTCTATCTTGTATAGCTTTAAAAGTCAAACGTGACCCTCAAGATAAGGCACTTGGTGGGAGCAACTGTGTTATAAGACTTAGTTAGTCATAGTGAGAATGACTAAACTGAGATCTGTAAAGTGTTAATGACAATTTAAAAGTGACACGTACATATTGGAAGAACACCATAGCATGCATCTCATACCACATGTGCTATACACAATTGATAAATGTGAATGATGAATGAGTCTCTACAAAAACATTGTGGGAGCTCTTGGATCATATTGTTGATCCCATTGTACCCTATGTGACTTGAACTATAGACATTCACTTTTGACCTCATGTTGAGCATAATAGTTTATCACTATACAATGTCCCATTTTGTCCTCAATTTCTAGATTTTAAAGAGGTTAAAATGGTCAATTTCATCCACCTTTACAGCATACTCCTTGATGTGCATTTTGAATTTAGAAGTAACCATCCCACGACCTTCAAAGTTCAATCAAACTCATTTTTGAGTCCACCGTTAATCATTTTTCATGAGAAAATTATTGATCTTCATTCCATTTTATTAGTAGTTTTTTCTTGAAAGTTTGAGTGAACATAGTCACTTTATTGGCAATCCATTTGCAAAAGTCATGAAAAATCCATTCCTTTGATTTTTCACATGATTCTTATCTCACTTCAAATCCCTTCTAGTTAAAAAAATTAACAAAAAAAAGTCTCATCAGTCCAACATCAATAGCTAGAGTTATGTTCATTTCTTTGGACCCTACACAATCTGTCTGCAAGCTGACTCAAAATGGATCCAATTTGACCCGAAAAACGTAATTTCGGTCCAATAAGATCTTTTCTTCCTCTCCAAGAGATAAATCACAAAATCAGCAGCTTTTTCACTTTAGTTTGTACCCTAAATTCATGAAAAAAGCTGGACATAACCTTCCCCATATTTTCAACTTCACCTGAGATTCTTTGCTCTTATTTTTATCATCTTATCCAAGAGTTTGAGTTATCTTTTAATGTCCTGAGATTTTCTGCACGAATTTCACATCTTTTCTTTTTTATAAATACCTCCCCTTCTCTTCCTCCCACGGGGATGGATGGAAGGAATTCACATACACTCACATGGAAACTTGGAGAGGATGAGATAAGTCATGGAACTCACATCTCTTACGTGAAAGCATCCTTCCTTTCTCTTTTTATTCTTTATTATTCTCTTAGTGTTAATATTTTCATATCATCACCCTATATCACATACATGCTATATCACATCTATTTTTTTTCCTTCGCAAGGGGTTTAAAAAGCACAAAACAGTCTGCACTAATATAGATACAACACATCTTCATCTTTTAATCATCTACTTTTAGTTCTTTATTTTCTACGTTTCTAAAGGAAGAATCACACAGCAGAACACCTTTAACCGCGGCTGGCTATGCGTTGAAGTGGACATAACCTCTCTCCCACTAATTAACTTTCTCATGTTCTTTTATATAGGTGGCAATCACGATCACTCTGTGTCATAGTATCAAATTAAGGCACGTTTATCGACTCAATCTTTATTTATTTCCATTATTTTCGAGGCAACAAAGTACATCTAACAAGAAGTACATCATGAAAAGGAAACTCAACGTTGCTACTTTAACATAATCCTTAATACTAAAGTTGATACAATCTAAGCAGTCGAGATTAATCGAATTGATATGAAAGTTTAGGAAAGGCATCTATATATTACATCATGCTATGTGAATCATCCTAAAAACTCAATCGAGTTGCTTGAGGACGGACTTATGATCACATTGACATTTGAGATTTAACACTGTTAGTTATTTATCTGATAGATCCAAAGTGTTAAATTAAGTGAATATAAATTTATCTTGGATACTATAAGACCTTCACACTCTATTTCTTATATGAAAGTTGAATAGTAGTAATCGAAAGAGATATTGACTATTGATAATTACTCTCTGTGGACAAGAGGAAAATGTTGAAAATGGGTCAGGCCCATTATGGTGCCCACCAAGAGGCTGCCCACATGAGGCATGTTAGTAGGAAGAGAAGGAGAAGTGGGTGCGGGACCGACGTGGAGGAGGAAGCGGAGGTGCGGTTGCTACCGCCCTCATCCTCCCATCTTGTCACCTCCCTCTCATGCACGTTGCGAGAGAATGAGAGGGAATGGTGACTGATCAAGTTTGAACGAGATAGAGAGAGAGAATAAAAGGGATAGAGAGAACCTGATCAAAAGTATTGGTGACTGCATTCTGTTTCTCCTCTTCAAGCTCTTCCTCCTCTCTAAGTTCTCTCAAAGGATTACTCTCCAAGAAACCATCATCACGCAGACTTAAATCTCGGAGTGTGAAAAAGAAGAAAAACCCTCCTTGTAGTTTCCTCTTCTCCTCCGAAGTTCACTACGTCCAATGGAAAGCTATAATCTCCACACCTCATCCATGGTATCACATGCAAGATTTCGCTAGCTTTTGTATTTTATATGCATGGTTAATGTTCGTCATAGATGAATCAATTTGAACCCAAGCCGATGAGTGGATGGTTGTGTTGAGTTAAATTCAACTAAGCTCAAATTGAGCTGCATTAAGGTTGGAGGTTGGAGATCTTGTAACCCAACTTGGAGTAAGTTAAAGAGTCGAAATAGATTGGAATTAGATTTAAGAGCCTCTAGGTACTAGAGTTGAACCAATCCTGAGTAATCCAACTCAAGTTCAGTGAAATAATAGTTTTAATCATTTAAAATTTTGAGTTTAAATAGAGCTGATTAATTAAGGCATTTTTCTGGGGTCGATTTGGTACAATAAAAGACAATATGATAATGACAGACCACATGCATATCCTGGCGATGCAATGTAATTTTGGCTTTTTAAAATAAAATGAAACACACATTATACCAGTCCCTCTATAGAAAGGAAACAAAAGAAAGCAAACGAGATCTTAAAAAATAAAGGAGACCACTTCAACTAATAACTAGTCGAAAGCTATTTTGGCAGAAAATTTTGAAGGAAAATGGTCCTAACTAATTTTTGACAATCTTAAAAGTTTGACTTTAGTTACAATTAGAAACATCAACTAAAATACTATATAAATAACTTCTAATGTTTAATTTTTCTTCTCAAGATAATTAAATAAAAATATAAAATCCTTCCAATGGGAAGCTATATATGCCTAGCACGGTATAAACAAAAGATAAAATGAAAGCTTCTTCCTGAAACTAACTCTACCTTCTTCAGAAAAGTACGTAAACCTACGCCGAGATCTTGGAGGAATCAACGAGACCGAATTAACTACACTTGCAACTTTCAATATCACTATTCACAAACGTCAATATTGCGAGCCAACATATGTATCAGGCCCAACGATTCTTTAAGAAAAATATTACCTCTACATCCAGCATCTCTTTAATATTTCCTTAAATATACGATGAAAAAACTTCTCGCTAGTCGCTAACTATGAGATGAAATGCTGATCTTATATCGTGATGTGAAGGAACAACAAAGGAAGAAACTAAGGAGTAGTTAGAGAAGATTTTCCACATCCATGGTACATTCAGTTCTTCCAAAGTTGAAGGCGACCAAAAACTTATAGCAGTCGATTTGTTGTAGCTTAATATACACATACATGAACATACATAGCCGTTCGTACGTGCATGCAGGTGGTGTTGGCGGCTAGTGCAAGAGTGCCTACGTGCATGCAGGTACTGGTGCATGGGAGGTGCAGGAGCATGGTTACATGCCGGGGGTGGCACTGGCGATGTCGATGGCACGGATGTTGCGCGTGGGGGCCACGACGGACTCCCTCTTGGGGACGGTGACGGTGAGGACGCCGTGGTCGAGGGTGCAGCGGACCTTGTCCATGTCGGCGTCGGCCGGCAGGCGGAAACGGCGGAGGAAGCTGCCGCGGCGGCGCTCCATGCGGTGCCAGGTGTCGTTGGTCTCCTCCTCCTCCCTCGTCCGCTCCCCGCTGATCTGCAGGATGTTCCCGTCCTCCACGTGCACGTTCAGCTCCGCCCTCTTCACCCCTGCAACGGCCGGCTAACACATCACACCAGGGTATGTAATTGACGATCGGAAAATTGAGTCTGGATCCTCTCGGTACTATTTTGATTGGACTCTAGTAATAACCAGTCTCAAAGCATTGCGTAAAGTAGTTTTGCCGTTACAGATGCATCCTACGAAAGTTGTCAACAGATTTTCAATACTACACGAAACGTGTAAACATCAACAAGAACGTGTAAATATCAATAAGAGCATAAAATTATAACTATAAGTTAAAATACACCCTTAGTATGTATCTAATACAACTTAACATTATTGTATGAATATTACGTTGGGTATATTTTAAGATGGTAGTAGTCTTGTACTCTTAGTAATATTTAAGTGTTCTGCGTAATATTAAGTATATGTTGAACCAAAAAAATCAAAAGAAATTACTCACGGGGGGCGCATCTCAAACAACGAGATTATTTAACACATAACGCCTTGAAATTAATGCATGCATGCGTTCTCTCTCTCTCTCAGATAATCCTCCTCCGTCTTCTTCTTCTTCTTCTCTCTCTCTCTGAACTCTCTTCTTCTTCTCCTCTCTCCCTATCTCTCTCTCTCTCCTATTACACACATACGACTTTCGTACTCTCTCTCACACACACAAAACTTCTATCTCTCTCATCTTTCTCTGAACTCTTCTTTTTCTCCTCCCTCTCTCTCTATCTCCTATTACACAGATACGACTTTCGCTCTCTCTGTTTCTCTCTCTCTCTGAACTCTCTTCTTATTCTCCTCTCTCTCTCTCTCAAAACGGAACACTCTTCTTCTTCTTCACCCCCTGTCACCAGCACTCATGCCGTGGCCTCTTCTCTCCTCTGTATCAGTGTGTGTATTTGTGTTTTCTCTAATCACTGACCGGGCAGATCGGCATGGAAGATATGGTCGTTGGCGGTTTCCTGCCAGTCGACGTTGGTCCGGGCCATGGCCACGGTGTCATCCCTCTCCCTTCCCTGCTTCCCCGGCCACCACCTGCCGGTATCCCATGACGGCCCCCACGTGCCCACGCGCAGTTCGAGCGGGTCCCAGGCGTCCGGGTCGAGCTCCCAGTCGCCGCCGCCTCCTCCCCCCCATGGTACCAGAGACGCCATGCCCCTCCTTGCTGTCTGATCGACCAAGAACGTACCCCCCCGACGAGCACTTCCCTATCTGGCAGCTTCCTGTACGAGTCGGATGGCCTAGAGTGGGGCACTTCCAGCGTTCTTCTTATGGCGTCCTGCGGCGGTGGGTAAAGAGGCACGTAGACATGGGGCTCGTGTCGGCTGTGCATGGCCGACATGCCACGCACCGCTTCAAGCTTCCGTGGCCCCGGCAGATGCTCTCATGCTGCGGCGCCTGGGGGTTCATGGATGAGGACGAAGCTGCAGTCCAGTAGCTCAACCTTGGCGCGTTATCTGACTTCTTTTTCTGGGATAATATAATGACAATCTTGTATTTTAATTTCAGAAATATCATATTTAGTTGTCGACTAGTTTACGTATTTTATGATATAATATTTTAATATCACCACAGAGGATATATTTGATTAAATTTATAATTTCTATATATTACTGAGATGATACACTTCATAAGTTCATTACTTAATAAAATTACAAAAAATAATGTATAAATAAACATGGTATCTTAAATTTTTAACTTTGAAATTATATTTCTATAAAACATTAAATTTTCACAAAATTTAACAAGAGTGACTTCTTTGAAATTATCCATTTTATGAAACATTGAAATTAAAGACATCAAGTTCATGGATGGGGACAAAATGCCACAGCTCACTTTTGGACAGCTGAATCCGAGTTATTTTATAAAACATACTTCGAATTTTTTTCATAAAACATCCTTTTAAAGTCTTTAAGAAAGAACGAAATTCACGGATAAGGAGGAAGCTGCCGTGAACTTAGATGTTGGACAAGTTAGGACATCAAGTTCGGACGAATTTCATACCCTAGCCCTAACCTACCTCTTAACACATGGCACTTCGGATCAGTAAATCACACAAGACAAATCTACAAATTTAATTTGGTGAAAACTATCAATTTTTTTATCAAAGACTAAATTGCGGTTTTAATGCAGATCCAGAAATATATTAAATTTTTTATGACCATGCACTTTGTCTTTGTCGATATATGTATGAATATCAAAATTGATAGAACATAACCAAACATCCGCTATATATTAATATCTAATACAATAACCAAACACCTGTCCAATGTAATAGGCATTTGGTTACTATATTGATATTGATAGAGTTATCTAATACAGTAACCAAACATCTTTACAAGGTTTTAAAAATATGAAATGTCTCAAATTGGAGAAAAAAATGAACCCCTGTGATATATAAATGATTACTAGTATGCTTATCCAAAATAAATTAGATATCCTCTTATCTAACAATTTTCATATTAAAATTAGAAGCTAAATGTAGTTTCCCAATAAAAGTTTTACCAACACTTCAGCAGGACATAGGAATGGCATTGCTCCCATTCCTATAGCTTCTCCCAGTAGAGGCGCCTTCCTGTGAAGATAGGGAAATCACACGCATTTAGACCCTAAACTGATGAGAACCAACGTTGAGCAAACTAAGGAGGATTCTCTGGAATCCTAGGTCCCACTTTGGCAATAGGATAAATACGAGGAAGAATATCTTTTCAGGGATGAATTATTCTATTATCCGTTAATTTTTTGTTTGGCAAAAGATGAAATAAATATTATTTTAAAGAGAAAGACGAAATATCTGACCTCTTTTCTTTTATCACGAGGAAGATCCCGAATAAAAATCACTGAATTATTATGTCCTCTGATAGAATATTCAACTTCCTAACTATTCTAGTTGTCAAAAGATATTTTAATAGGAATAAGCAGATAACCACCAATTCTACTCATTTATTGCGTTGCCAAGCGGGCGCTAGAAGTATTGTCCTCTTCATACAGAAAAGCCCCTCCCCTCTCCTTCCCACAGATGGATGCCAGATCCAGGCATATTTCTGGCATCAACAATAGGTGTTCAATCGTCACAAGGAGGTTGAAATTGTTGATCAGTAATCTTTTAGATGCGAACTTGCCAGACTTCTGTGGGAACCCTTCATCTTCAGCTTCCATTAGACTTGCATTGAAGAGGCCTAGAACTGTATATCTTTGACTAGCAAAAAACCCACGCGCGATGCACGGCAAAGAAGAAAATAAAGAGAATATAATAAAAAGTATTCTAAAATAAATCAATGAGAGAACAGATAAATGAGCGATGTCATGAGAGAGAGAACGGACGAAGAAATAGGAAGAAAAATGGATGAGTATATTTTTTGCACATAGATGAAAGGGAATGGGATATGTTTAATTTTATCCATGGAGTAAAAAAAAAAGTTACTTTGTTTGCTATCTTAGATTTGTATTTAAAAATGAAACTTATACATTTTAATGTGTAAGACATGTTAAAATATATCCTAGTGTACATTCTACATGATAAGGCAATAGAAGGTGATGAGGCAGAATCCGATTCGGCCCATTGAGACAAGCCCAAACCCCGTTCAGCCCAACAGTAGCAGTACCAGGCCCTCTGGGAGCCTTCGACCCACCAGCGGCCCACCAGTAGCCTTCGGCCCATAAGCGGCACCGTCGCCCCCGGCCCAACAGGCTTCAGCCCGTCAGCGGCCCACTAGCCTACGGCCCGGGAGCAGCGCGGCAGCCCAGGGCCCAACAGGCTTCGGCCCATCAGCGGCCCAACCCCCTTCGGCCCGGTAGCCGAATCCGGCCCACTCCGGTGGCGGATCGGGCACTATGGCGGTTTATCAGTAAACCATCATTTAGTCCTATATCGGCTACCACCGTTAACCATCCGCTATCCTCTGCTATAAATACCCCGCTATTTGTGGCCAGAAGGAGAGGACGGAGGCATCCCTAAGCCTCCGAGACCCTTAAAAGACTTCTGTCCAAAAAGCATTAAAGCTGCTCTTTCTTGCCTTCTGAATCGAATCTTCTTCAGGAGCTAACTTGACCGTCGGAGGGGGTTCCCCAGGGCTGACGCCCGGGACTCCTGCTGACTGATTCTTCTTCTTCTTTCCCTCCTGCAGGGGCTCGGTTCGAATCATCGCCGACCTCCCCGAGTCGGTCTCGGCCGCCGACCTCGGATTCCTCTCCCTGGTCTCGACGCCGAACGCCGGCTGCCCCAAGACAGGAGACTCGGTCTCGCGCTGAAGGAGCCTTCGGGCTCACTATCAAAGAGCAAGCCCGCTCCGAGTCGCCCCCGGCCTCGGACCTTCGGCTTCAACTCCGTCACCTGTCGACAAGCAGAGGGGAGGAGGCTCATCCCCGCCGTTCTTTCGTCCGCCGAAGGAGCTTAGGCCCAGGCCAGGAGACTCGGTCTCGCGCTGAAGGAGCCTTCGGGCTCACTATCCAAGAACAGACCCGCTCCGAGTCACCTCCGGCATCGGACTCCCGGCTCCGCCTCTGCGCCCTTCGCCTTCCGGATCCCCGTCGGGCCCCCTCGAACATCGATCCGGCCCAGCTCTGGATCCCTTTCTTTTCGGATTCCAGCTCCGGAATCCGGTCGTGATAGACCCAGTCAACATCAGAAGGTATAAGCAAAGTTTTGAGAAAATACGCTTGTATATATGTACATCAAAATGGTTGAATAAAAAAAAGTTAAATAAAAAATAAATGGATACATCCCACATGATGTTGATAATGACGAAGTTAACATGGTAATCATTTGTTTTTGTATTTGACTAAGAAGATTATCTAAAAGCCCCTTTCAGTGAAGTGAGGCCAGCTTGCGATCTTTTTTAAAAAAAAGAAGCGGAAGAAGAAAGCCAACAACAAAAAACTTCATATATATAATTAAATATTTTTTGATTATCAACCTTCCAAAACTTTTGATATTATAAGTAAATCCTTATAATCCAACTATTTACAATAATTCTTCACAATCTCAACTTTATTGCAAAAAAGCCCTTTTAAGGGGGTTTTTTAACACTCTTAGGAGCTTTTATGTAACATTTTGGGACCTTGTACTAATTCGAAGGGAATTGTAAGGACTTATAAATAAATAGTTAGAGTAGAAGGGTTTTTTTATAAATACACTTTATTTTCAAGGGTTAAATTTTAATTATATCATATTAGTTGAAATTTATGCAATTAAAATGCCAAAGAAAGATCTTAGTTTAAAAACAAAAAACAAAGATCATAATTACAATTTTAAAACTATGAATAAATATGTCATCAAAACAAAACACCAACAGTATTAGTGGTGTAGCTTCTTATTTTATGATCACCAATTTTATGATAAAACAGTCGAAGGTAAACAAAGTTTATTTTACACAAAGTCCAATAGGGAAAACAAAGCCAAAGTAAGTTGAAACCAAACATATCACTTCTATTGTGATATCTTTTTAATTATTTAATTAATTTGACATCAATGATAAAGAGGAGGAGTAAAAATATTAGGAAAACTAAGATAAAAAGAGTAGTTAATCAAGGGCATTATTTCATTCATCATATATTTATTTTTTAAAATTGTCTATCTATAAAGAGAGGAAGCAGTCAAATAGATAGCAAAAGAAAAAATTTATAAGGGTCACATGACATTTACAAATAATTTCTGCTCAAATTAAAGGAAAGGGAATCAGAGGCTAGATTCAAACATGAATTATTAAGGTGTCATTTGGTGTGCCATAAACTACTGTAAAGTATTGATTTTATGATCACCAATTTTAAAATGGCAAAAATAAATTCACTTGATTTTAAAATAAGTAGTGTTAAGATCTTTAGTTTTAGTTTTCAATAGTTTTCACCAAAATTAGCCAAAAGAGTATCATTTTATGATTTTGCAATACAACACTTTATGATATTCCGAACTTGCAACGATTTATAGCACTTCAAAAAAAAAAACATTTTAATTTTTTTATGATGCACCGGTCAACCCCTAAATGGACGCGTCTCTTAATCTACAACTAAGTTAGTCGCCGTCAAAATTTAGAAAGACTACTCAAACATGTTGGCCCGAGGAACTCACACATCCTTGAAATGAAAATAACTTGGTTAATCTATGTGAACACAATAACGGACTGACAAAAAATTTAAAGCAAAGATTTCAAGAATGTGTGATTGGGTGGTCCCGTGCATTTAGCAAATTTATATGCATAGCTTATGATATTTACATTCTTTCCCCTAATTGATTAGTGAAGATTAAAAAAAGAAGATATAATGATACTCTAACCTTTGAAAATATAACGTATTATAAAAAAAAACTCTTATCCAACTATTTATTTATATACCCTCATAATCTCCCGTGAATTAGTGCAAGGCCCCAAAATATATATTATAGAAAAGCCCCTGAGATTGTTACAAAAAAATCCCTCAAAAGAGTTCTTTGTAAGAAAGTTGAGATTGTGGAGACTTATTTGTAAAAAGTCAGATCAAGATGAGTTATTTGCAATATGAAAAGTTTCAAAGGGTTGAGAAGGTCAGATATGTTCTAAATCTACTGTTGAAAAAGATAGAGGATAGGAATAAAAGTTTGAATAGATCTATCCACTAATAATCAGATTTCAAAACCTTTGAGGGAACATTCATAACTCCAAGAGGGTGAGAGAAAGTAAAATCTTCAGTAGTCCTGTCCACCAATAGGCAGCCATTCAAAAGTTAGTGAGAAATGGGAGATGGATAGAACCGACGGTCTTTGCCCTTTTGTGGACAGGGAGAGGGCTTACGTGATGGGAGAAGGAGGGAGAACTCTTTCAGTAAGGCTGAAACCAGATACAGCAGTCGCCTTTTTCATTTAGGACATATATTTCACGGGCTGGTGGATATAAGAATTGTCAGTATAATGAAAGAAATTGCAGAAATCATGTTAAAAAATATCAAAAATTGAAATTTGGAAAATGAGATGCAAAAGCAATTTATCAATACTTTGCTCACATGCAAAATAAAAATTCAAACTTTTTTATTTGGTAGATCTAGATGATAATAGTTGTTTGATTAAATATGAGAGAGGAACATTTGGGGAATAGGAAAAGTTACATTAATTTTGACATTCTCTCCTAATAAAAATGAGACTGGAAAAGAGGGAAACAATTAACCTCTCCTATTAAGAATTTTTTAATAATATTTTTTGGAATGAAAGAATAATAGAGTGCCACGTAAGCAGGGTTAGAAACTGTGTTTTATTATATAGTATGAATTGGAACCAGCCTACCTTTCAATAAGAAAAAAGAAAAGTATATTCTCACTAATGAGGGTCTTCCCTTAGGAGGGAGGCAAGTTGGTCAGTGCTAGGTTGAGTTCGTCTCCCTGGGAACTGGCCCGCCACTAAAGGACAAGAGAAAGGGAAGGAGAGGAGCTCAACGCAACGGGACCAACCCCATTTAATCCCACATTGCTGCAACGTTTATTCCTCTAGTTGCCCCATATCATAAATAAGGAGGGTTTAATATCTTGTAAAGGTATATCATAAAGGCCACATTAAATATCCATTTCTCTCTCTCCATCCTACTCTTCTTTGTCATATTCTCTTTGTTGCCATCTGACTTGAGCGTCGGAGGAACTAACCCGAGACGATCGCCTAGGCCCCCCTAACAACGGGTTTTTGTGTGCACTCCGAGTCCCAACTGCCTAGCTCGGATCCAATATGCTGCCTCCCTCCTCTGGTTCTTCTTCGACCGGCCTCTCAGTCGCCCGACTCAACACCCCATGCACCTAGGCAGTGTCACTCACTAAGTAATACTTTCCATCCTCTCACATTTTAAGAAAGCATAACGCAAGGACGCTATTGAAGGTTTTTCAAACAAAATAAAAGCAAAGAAAACATCCCCCATAATTAAGTCCTCATAATGCCACACAGACTTCTCCCACTGGAGCTAGTTAACAAGAAGTGGCATCCCTCCCCCTTGTCTCAATTATGTGAGGCAAAGCAAACATCAGGCCTATCAATTAGGGGTGTCAAGTGGGCGAGCTAGCCCGTGGTTCAGCCCAACCCAGCCTATATTAAAGAAAATTGGGCTGACCCAAATTATATAAATTGGGTTGGACCAAATTTGGGTTGACATTAGTTAAATATGGACTGAGTTGGGCTGAAAACAGGTTGGCCCAATTTAATTTGTTGACTTTTACAATAATTCATACAAAAAGTAAAATATTTCTAACAAACCATTTATAAATAGGACCAGCCCAATTCAACCCAACCCACTTATCATTAAATTTGGGTTGAATTTTGGTTAAACTTGAGTTGAATTTGGGCTGGGCTAAAATTAGGCTGGACTATTTTGAATTTAAATTAGATCCAGATTATGACATAACTCAGCTGGGAGAACACTAGGAAACGAAACTGCTCTGACACTTGGGATGCTATCATATCTGTCAAGGAGAAGCTTAGAAGGGGATCCCACATCTCCATCCAAGATGGATTCAGCACCAGCATTTGACACGACCCCTAGATCCCAAATTACAATGTGAAGATCTTCCCCATCAATGAGTTCCCTCGTAACCTGCCAGACAGGGTGGCTGAACTGATATGTAATAACACTTGGAACATTCAGAAACTCTAGAACCTTTTCAATCAAAACCTTGTGAACATAATCACTCAAATTCCCCTCCCTCAAACCCCTATTCCTAATGGAGACAGATTGATCTGGGAAGGGACTGAAGATGGTATAATCACTCAGAAGTCTGCATATAGATTTCAGAGTACTCCGGCTCTGCCCCCATCCTCCTCTTCCTCAAACCCTGTGTGGAAATTGATCTGGGATCCCAAACTCACAAAGAGTATTCCTCCTAGGGTCATTATCTTTTTGTGGAAAGCTCTAAATGAAGCCCTCCCAGTGCAACAACATATAGCTAAGAGGATCCCTGAGTTGGAGAAGACCTGTATCATCTGCCTCCAAAAAGATGAAACTACTGACCATGCACTCTTCTACTGCAATTATGCTCGATTGACTTGGTCGTACTCCCCTCTTGGCTACCACCCCCATCAGGATATCCAAACACTCCACCAGAAGCTTATCCAATGGAGCAACCCACCCTTTATTGAGCACAGTCTTGACAGGAATCACATTACCATGTGCTTTGCCATCCTGTGGAACATTTGGAAAGCTAGGAATAGAAAGATTTTTTATAATGTCAGCCCACACCCAATTAATATCATGCAATTGGCGCTCTTGGATTATACAACCTGGTCGACTCCTGCGGGTCCTCCTCCTTCTGCACAGCCGAAACCTATATAGGCGTGGCAGGCTCCCTGCTATGGATCCTTTAAGATCAATGTTGATGGTGCCATCTCGGAGGAGATAGGAGCTTCTAGCCTTATTATCAGGGATCATCATGGGAACATTCTTCATAGTGCCATTGAGCATTACGAAAACACAGACCCACTCTGGGTGGAAGCCAATGCTATTAAGGCAGGACTAATTAGGACATCTATGTTCAATTGCCATGTCCAAGTCGAAGGAGATGCGCTTACAGTTATTGATGCTATCTATGATAGGAAAAGGATACCATGGAGAATTGCCACACTCATTCAAGACTGCAAACATCTCATAGATCCGGGGAAAACTGAGGTGTTGTTTACTCTAAGAAATGCCAACAGGACAGCTCATGCTCTAGCTAGATTTGCAGTTTCTTGTAAACAAGGGAGCTTTTCTCCCTCTAATCTTCCTGGCTCTGTAATGGACTTTGTATCTCTGGATGTTGCTGCTTATCAATAGATATATCCTTTATTATTGTCAAAAAAAAAGACATAACTCAGCGTAGCCCATTCAATTTATATCCCTACTATCAATGTTGATGGTGCCGTCTCTCACAAGAAGAGAAATATGGCAGTCATCCTCAAAAGGAGGAAGGATAGTTAGTTAATCCTCCCAACTAATTAAGTGCACATGTTTCTGGAAAAGAGCACACACAATCCTCTGAAATGCAAGTGTTTTACATGTAGAAGCCATAGCAATCAAAGAGGGTATGATGGAAGGACCCCTTTTCAAAGTGCCAATTTCGGTCTGCGCTGACGATAAGCGCATTGTTCTTGCAACTTAATAAAGTTAAGAGAAAACAAGGCTTGGACAGCCTCAACAGCTACTACGCTCCAGAAAGGTCTAATCTAACACCTTTTCTAGTTGAAATTTACGGATGTTGGAGAGTGCTTCTAATTGGAACACATGACATCCATTTCCTACATAAATAAAAAGTTGCGTGCTAGTAGATCTAGTTGATACTAAACAATCACACGAGTACATCCTTCCCTATAATCCCTTTCCTTTCACAATTAGGAAAAGTTCAATTTGGAGCTTTTTTAAGAAGATATATATATATATATATATATATATATATATATATATATATATATATTATTTTTAAGATCTACGGAAGTCCAATGTGCCTCCAATTTTGCTTCTAATTAAAACATGGTGTGAAACATGTCCTTAACAATAACAATATATAGGAAGACGCTTGTGCCAGTGCTACTTGAGAAGCAGGTTCCATGAAGTCCAAAACGTTCTACAGAGGGACAACCAAATGAGGACCACCTGCTAGAGTCTTCAATCTATTAGGTGTTTGATTACACTCTATCAATTTTGGTGCTCATACATTGATAAAGTGCATTGTCATGACAAATTCAATATCAGTTTGAACGTGTATTAAAAAAGTTCTACTCTTTAAAAGCTTGAAGACTTCCTCTCCCACTTTTTAATATTTGCCCTTGAGTCATCCTCCTGCATATTACTCTAATATTAATTTCAATATCAATATTGTAGACCTCAAATATGTCAAAATTAATACTATATCAAATCTGACACTCCAACCAAATAGGATCTTAGGTGGTAACTCTATCCTTCGGTGACTATGACCAATGCTATGCAAGTCTGTAATCTTAGTGGAGATGAATGAAACCCGTCAACATTCTAATTCCACTAACCAAAGGCATGAGACAGACTTTTGCAACAAGAGTAATACTTGTTCCACTGCACGGGGTGCAGTCTTTTATTTTTTTTTTGAATTTTTTTTTAATTTTTTTTAGATTGGCCCTATCATGGTCAACACATCCGTATAAGTCGATCCTCCACCGGACAGCCCCAAAAAAAAACCTGAAGAATAAAAAACAGAGCTCAATGAACAGTTTGGTTTTTTTTATTTTCTAGATTTTTTAGGATTGTCCGATGGGGATCAGCTTGGCCGACCTAAAAAAATTTTCAAAAAACTCTTTGCAACAAAGCATTTAAATGATGCCATTTACTAGCACCAATGACAGATCAAGCCTTTTTTTAGGTTGCCAAGAAGCCACAAATTTATCTCTTGTTTAGTCGAAGTATTAATTTTGGTGTAATATTATTTTTGATACTAATACTTTTGACATCTACAATATTAATATCAAAAGTGTAATACATGTTGCACCTCATGGGATGCAACCCCTTTTTTTAATTTTTTTTGTATTTTAAATTTTGTTAATGCCGGGTCTATCATGGCTGACATGTTCCTGCAACTTGATCTTTGATTGGACGAGCTAAAAAATATAAAAAAAAAATCAAGAACTGAGTCCTCTTTTATTGGGCTTGGCCCATAAGGATGCTTTTTCACAATTCATTGGGACTCAATTTTTTATTTTCTAGATTTTTCAGATCGTTCGGTTGGGGATCAATTTGTATGGACATATCGGGCATGATGGATTTCATCTTAAAAATTTTCAAAAAATAAAAATTTTAAAAAAAATAAGATTGCACCTTACGCAAGGTGGCAAGTATCACTCATATTGAAATTGCTATTAGAGAAACCCGGAGGAAGACCATTTTGAGAGAGAGAGAGGAGGTCTTAAGATTCTCACAAACTAAATTCCAACATTTTTAATGTGAATAGACTTGCTGCACAGCAGTGCTTGTGCACCCAAACAATTTAAAAAAAAATTGTCATCCCAAGATGCCCTGCATATTTGCACCGCCCAATCTCCAATCGGATAACTTTAAAAAAAAATTAAAAAAAATAAACCCCAATAAATAGTAAATATTTTGTATTTTAAAAAAAAAAAAATAGGCCTCTAGGAGATCGGACCGAACGGGGTGACCTAAAAAAATTCAAAAGAAAATTTGGGTGTACCAGCAACACCGCACGATGCAGCACCAACCGGCAGTGCATCGAGTCTTACTCTTTTAATGTATATTCAAACATGTATTAAATTTGTTATAATACAAAAGAAACTTTGCCAATGCATGGGAACCAAAATTGATAGATAGTAGAACACCTACTATTACTAATAATATCAAGATTAATACTGATAGAACTATTTAATATAGCAACCAAACGCTCCATTAAGTACCACAGTATTAAGTGCTAGGCATTTCCCATACTCTTCTCACACCAAGGTTCACAGAATGGCCCATCCAGATTTGAATTGCGATCAGTTGAAAGAAATCTGATCCCACCTTAGTCTTAAAAATAAAAATAAAAATAACTTATCGGCTTGAAAGAGCTGAAATTATCCAAATTGCAATCATGGGCCTTCCTTCAAGCACATCCCAATCCCGACAACTCCCAAGACCTGTGCCTGCTAACTCTGCCATCCTCAGCTTCCACCATGGTTTTCCTTTCGAATTTCTTCCGTCCAGATCCGAATTCTGTGCTGTACTGTTTGAGTATTTCTCTCTGTTAACATGAGATTCTAGCCTTAACAAAGAAAGGCCCCAAAGTATCCAATGTCGTCAACCAAATGTCTGCCCCTCTAAGAGGAGAACCCCCTAATATTCTTATTATCACTTCAATTGCATTCACAGAGTTCCCTTTAGCCATATCATTTCTTTGCTCTATGTTTAACCAAGTTCAGTTCCTTGCCTCTTAACTATACCAGATTAATGGCATTGCTAACCCACGCTAGGTAGATTGAGCGGGAATTCCCCCACATAAGGTAGCACATCAAAAACAACGGGCCAAATAAACTTCACATGATACCATGTTTAACTGAGAAAACAACATTACATAAGCAATTCATATTGATGCCAACCTGCTCCATCCACATGGAGGAAGTGAGGCTTCCAATGTAGTGAAATTCCGCATCAAGTTGCCACTTTTCTCACCTTGAGAATAACCAGGGAGAAAAACACTACTAATTAAATTTGCTTGGATAGGATGACAGACTTTGCATCAGCTTATAATGTCAACAGGTTGAAAACCACTTTCGATAGATGCCTTCACCGCATCCAGAACCAATTGTGTCTTTCTAGTGATATCAGGCCATTTCTTATCTGGTTCTGAAGCAGAATCCTTTATACTTCTGACTAACCTGGAGAATTCTGTAACCATGCAGGCTTCCTGAGGTAGATGTACATGTACAGTATGTTTGCTAGGCAAGGGCTGCCAACCAGTGACAAGCTCTGTGAACCCAGCATCTGAGGCAAACCTGAATGAAGCAGACTCCTCCTCAAAAGGAATAACAAAGTCGCTCAAGTGCAATGTTCCTCTAGTTCCTATAGCAGACAATTCCATTGTCAAATGAGAGAGAAATGAGCCATGGAAGGTTGCTATTTTTCCATCTTCCCACACCAAAGAGGACCCACAAGAGAGAATCACTCCTGCTTTGTTCCTCACTGTGCCATGAAATGCAATTGCTGTTTTAGGCAATTCAAAATTGGCTGCCCACAGGATGGAGCGGATGCAGTACCACCCAACATCACCTAGAGCTCCAAGAGCATCAAGATCTGGCTTTACACGAATGTCATTCTCTAAGAAATCAGAATCAGCATGGAATGTGAAAATACTGTGTACCTGCCAAGTTGAACATTTACGCTGGAATACTATGCACTCTACTATGACATATATGCAGTCAATAGTAAATCAAAAACTGTGGTAAAAAGTCCAGTAATTCAAGAATTAAAACCCACATGCACGAATGCAAGCATGCATCCATCCACCCACACAGATACATATGCACAAGTTGGTGATCTGCCGCCAGCTCTACTTTAACATGGCTTAGTAAATCAACATGTGTAAAGAGGGGAAAACTGGTGAAATCTACCATCATGTATTGGAGCATCGCAGTTGAACGAACTACGCATGAATAATCAAACATCCCTTCACCATGCTATTTTCAGCAATAGGTTTTCTTGACCAAAACTCTAAAAGTCGTGCTAGAACAATTGCATGTTCTTTTATGGTTCTTAACATGTAAAGCTTATTGAAGTCCAAATAAGCTGGTGGTTATATACCTACACGATGCATTGTTGATATGTTTAGGTTTTGTTGTGATTGTACATGTAATGGACACAAAAATGTGAGTTGTACATCCATCTTTATCACACTTTACAAGCAAATACAACAAGAAAACATGGAAATCCACAAATTGTGCTTGCCAATTATGCCAAAGCATCAGGCTGAGTTGGGTGGTGGGGGTTTGATGGGAGTGGCCAACCTCCTCCCTGTCAGGCACCATTGCCCATGTAATATTAAAGCACACACGCCAATCAAGAGGGAGAATAGTACAAGCCTCCTGATTCTAAAGAAAAAGAAATTCTACACCATCTTAGATAGCGTAAAAAGTGCAGTGCAGTGTCACAAGGGTCCATCCACTGCAGGGTGTAGAGAGTGCCAATGGTACACAATCTTGCCCTTATTTTTCTGCAAAGGCTATTTCTAGATTTGAACCCATGACCTCCATGTCACAATCGAGCAATCTTACCATTGCAACATCTTAGACAGCATCATATTGCTCTATGGTTCCATGGGATTTCAACAACAAGCTGAATCATCCCATGGCATCACATTTTAGAGAGAAGCAGCAGAAGAACAGTGTTGTACAGGACTTCGGAAGGACAAGTGCTAATCGAGAAAGAGCAATTCAACCCAATGAGCAACAGAATGGCAAAAAGGAAAATTTAAATTGATCCCTTTGCTGTCTGATCCTAACGAAATTATCCTATCCTTGGAAATCTTGTGCCACAGAATGACATCAACCATCAAATATAATTGAGAAATGAAACTAATGCTAATCTCTACATTCTACAGTTACAAAATTCCATACTCCTTTCCTGTATACAGTTGATGCAAGTGATTTAATATCCACTTGACGAGAATATTGATATCAGGGGAAGAAAAAGGGGAATTATTATGAGTTCTCAAATGTCAATATGATGCAGAAGATCTGATGACATAAGCCTAGTGAAATCTTTGAGCCTTAGTCCTAGTCATTACTTCACTTGGCATAATTCTATAGAGCTCCCCAACTAGGTTGTTGTATGTATGTGTAATGTGGTAATCTTCCATTTTAAACTTCCTGAGTCCTGATCTATGGTAATTTTCAACCAAAAGCCACAACTGGAGGAAAAATGGGCATCAAGGTGGTTGACCGTATTTTAAAATCCAAGCATTTACAACACACCAAACATAAAAAAAGACACCAAAAATGATATTTTACAATGGAAAACAATATCGTGATATTGTTTCCTAACATAACTTTTTGACACAGCCTAGGTGGCACACATACATTGGAGGGAAGTGTAAGTACCCCACACCTTTAACAGTTGCACCTTCCAATGTGTGTGTGCCACCTAGACTGTGTCAAAAGTTGTGTTAGGAAACGATGTCATTATACCGTTTTACCTTATGGAAAACAGTATAGTGACATTGTTTCCTAACATAGCTTTCGACACAGCCTAGGTGGCACGCATACATTGGAGGGAAGTGTAAGTACCCCACATCTTTAATAGTTACACCTTCCAATGTGTGTGTGTCACCTAGACTGTGTCAAAAGTTGTGTTAGGAAATGGTGTCACTGTACCGTTTTACTTAGGAAAAACTCATCTTAGATGAAGTGTTTAGATAGATTTGGATAAGTACTAGTTTTGGGCTTTATTTAAGTGTTTAGTGTGCTCTAAAATGGCTGCCACAACTATTGACAAAGTCTAGGTGGCACACACATATTGGAAGGTGCAACTGTTAAAGGCTCTCCTCCAATGTATGTGTGTCGCTTACGCTGTGTCAAAAGTTGTGTTAGGAAATGGTGTCACTATATTGTTTTCCTTTCCTAATCACCAAACATCCTTCTTGATGCACGTCAACCTCCGACTGAGCCCAATCTCCCCCTGAACAACTCGGCTACTCCACCACAAACAATTATTTTCACACCATGTCCCCAAATCCTACTTTGTTCTACTTAATTGGGAGGGAGCATCAGGGGTTAAAAGTAAAACTAGAAAATTAAAGATATATATAGGATTAGAACCCTATAAAGGGAAAAGAAAACAAAACCAGAATAGAGATCTTCCTTCTTTACCGATCTGAGCTGGCCGAAGAGGGCAGGATCGGAGAGGAACCGCCGCATCTCGGCGGTGCGGGGATTGTGCATCCACATGGTGGAGTCCATGAACTGGACGCCGGCGGCGTCGCAGGCAGCCAAGATCTTGTCCAGATCGGGCGCGCACAGCGCCGTGGGCTTCTCCAGCAGCAGGTGCTTCCCGCGCCCCGCCGCCGCCACCGCCCAGGGGACGTGGAGGCTGGTGGGCAGGGGCACGTAGACGGCGTCGACGCGGGGGTCGTCGAGGACCTCCTCGTAGCTGCCATAGGCTGCAACGGCGGCGGGATCGAGGCCGTTGTCGGCAGGAAGTGGCGGGCCTTAACGCGGGAGCGGCTGCCGACGGCGACGAGGGAGGCGTTGGGGGCGAGGCGGATGGCGCGGGACAGCTTGCGGGCGATCTCGGCGCAGCATAGGATGCCGAAGCGCGTGGTACCATCGGCCCCTCCATCGGGCAGTGCCGCTGCCGCGGCCGCAGGCGACGCGGCCGTAGTTGCCGCCACCATGCGTGCTGCCGCTGCCATTGTTCGCTCTTCGGGACGGCGCCGCGGATGGTGGTGTCTCTTCTGCTGGTGATCTCATGATCACGGGACTGTGGTAGGTCCGCCGGTCCATTTCGGGAGCTGGGCCCGCCGGCAGGGGAGCGTCGGCAGTGGAGCGTGGAACAGTAAGGTGGCCATTTTGAATGCTTGTGCAACCGGTAGCTCAGTTTACAAAATTTGAACTCCTGCGGTTTTTTTATGATAATCAAATATACCTTTTTTTTTATGTATAGGTCTACTGTGTCTTACATGATCATATAATCTGACCTCCAGCTAGACTACCCACAATTATTTGGCATCAGTTTTCAATTTTTCATCTTTTTTTTTATCATCTGATTGGAGATCAGGTACGATCACATTGTTGCACCTATAGAGACCAACTTCAAAAAAAAAAAAAAAAACATTTGAAAAGTTTTTTTAAAGTTGGACCAAACATGCTCATGTACAATTTGGACGATTCAAAAAAATTAAAATAATTTTTTTTTAAGTTTAATGAATAGTAAAAAAAAAAACTGCTCTTAATGGGCCGAACCCAATAAAATAGGGTTTGGTGTTTTTATTTTTTCAAAATTTGTTAGATCATCGGATCAAATTTGGAATGCACCAACATATCGGTCATGTTGGGCCCGCCTTAAAAAATTCACAATTTTTTTAGGGTACACCTCAACGAGTATTACTCTAATTTTTTATTAGTATATTAAATAAGTTAAAGAAACTACTATCTATTAGTTGTGATATCATAAAGAAAAAAAGTTTAGAAACTTGGAAGGCAAGAAGAGAGATAGAGAGACCGAGGAGGCAATTTTTGAATGCTTATAGAAGTGGTCGGCCAGTTTTAAATTTTTTCTATGGTTAAACATCTACCTGAATTAACAAGTCAATAAAATAACTACCTATAAATGACAAGTGGTGAACTAAAGAAGAAAAGTTAGAAACTTAGAAGGAGTAGAGAGGGAGAGAGAGTAGGGAATTTTAAAACATGTGGATTCTTATAAAGGGGTGTGTGTGTTGGGGGAAGGGATGGTAAGGGATGTCGGTTCCCTTGAGGTCGTATTTGTTTAAACTTTGGAGGGTGGACACAATTATCCATAGGAGGTTCTCTCACTATCTTCTTTTCTTTGGATTTCCATAAAACCCAACAGTGGTAGGGAGAGTGTTGGAAGTGGTGTCAAATGTTCCGTAATTCTTGAGATAATCCAACAAAGAATAGATGGGATATGTGTTAGTCTTAGGTGGCCTACAAGTCAATATGACTTTATAATCTCGTTCATATTTATTAATATAATGGCATAATATTCATTGTGTGTAAATCGTATTAATTATCGTCTCATAATGAAATCCGTGAATATGTGCTATAGTGATCAGATTATGATGAGATCATACTAATGAGACTGATCACTTAAACACATACATTCTTAATCGTTCCTAGTCGGAGGATATCCGAGAAGGACATTGGATATCCGGTTAGATTAGTACAGATTACTCATGCTCATATGATGAGGGTGACTGGTCTCATAAGTCACTTGTGTGGAGACACTAAGGCGAATCTGTAGGTACTTATTGGAGAATGAGTTCACTGAATTGATCCGACTGAATCGCTGGATGGTATTGTACCTCACTGTCAACCGGCTTGATTCTATTGTCGCAGTTGTGTGCATGGTCCTCGGACCTGAGACACCAAGGACACCTTGTCGGTAGACTTCTGTGCTTTGACCTTGGTTTATGAATCTCTAACCACGGGATTCTAAACAACCAAGGATTGGGTACGGCGGAATACCATCGAAGGGAATTGTGTGTCAATAAGGAATCATTCACTCTCAGTACGATGAGAGAGAATGCTCTATGAAGGATGCGCGGAAGTCCCTGGCCAGGGCGGACGATAATATCGGAAAAGAAGTTTTCTGATATTCATCAGCGGCGTCCAATCCAAGTGAATCGACCGGTTAGGGTTTGACAGCACGCTATACCCTGAGTTGACTCGAAATGTATGAATGAAGGATTATATCTACGCGGTAACTGTCGGCGGAAAGGTTCCAAAAGTAGGTTACTTAACCCCGATACCTTCCGGGTTTACGCGGTGTTACTTGGCACCCAACGTGATCGGAGGCCCGGTCGAATTCGATGTGCGACATTAATTTGATTGATTAATTAATTAATAAAGAGTTATTAATTGATTAATAAAGCCAGTAAGGAGTTATTGGGCTATTAACCGGACTGGTAATTGGGTTTAGAAGGTCACACGCAAATGATTCTCAAGACAATGGATAAATAAGTGGGTTTTATACAAACCGGGGATTTTTATGAAAAACTGCGCGGTTAGTATAAAATGTAGCGAACGGGCTGAGCAGGCCAAGTTGTTGCTAACCCTAACCGCCCCTCCTCTGTTTCTCTCTCTCTCTGGCGTCCCAAACATATCCGGATCTCCGGATCTGCTCCGCCGCTTCTCCGACTCCCGTTCAACGGAAAATCGTCCGCGTGTTGCGGCGAACGTTGCGGCAATCGGCGGAGGTCTCGTGGCTGCGAAGAACGAGGAACGCGAGGATATTCGTCGCGAGGAGGATCGCGCGGACTCCACTAGAGGCCAGGCGCTTGCGCGGCTTGCGGTGTTGCACCAACGGATCAGAACGGTTGCGGATTCGAATCCGCACACGGTAGGAACCGATTATCCGATAATCTGATTTTTAGATTTTTCGAAACGGGAACGGATCTCCGCTTTATCTTTTATTTCCGCTGCGCGGGAGATCCGGAGAAACCCGAGAACCCAACAATATGTTGTCATTTATTTTCACTATAAATATTTTTAGCTTCTCTAAGAAAGTTGGAGTTTTGAAATCTACCAAACATTGTAAACAAGAATAATACTCGTCGCAATGCACGACCCTTAGCTCGGAAAATTTAAAAAAAAAAAAAAAATTGATGCGATGCTTGCTACCATATTAGATTGGATGGCAGCTTCGGCATGGTGCAGTCCATGACTACACCGCACCAACGTGGTGCAACAAGTTGGACTATTGTAAACAAACACAACCTTAGAGTAGGGAGAGAGAATGGAAGGATACATGAGTTTATAGGCTCTTTTTAGGTTGGAAGAGGAAGAAAGAAGAGATGAAAGAAATGAATGAGTGTGAATAGCCAATAAAAAAAAAAGTACTTTGCATTGTGGAGTCGATTTCCTTAGTTTATAAATAGTGTAAAAATGAAAAAAAATTAAAAAATGAAAAAAAAAATCAAGTAGTTCATTTGGCCAAACATTTACAAGAAGTATAGAAAAAAATGAACAAAAAGTTAAAAAATAATAATCAATCAAGTTGGACAAGAGTGATATGACCAAATGAGGATGTGGATTCATTAGCTTCTAACATCTTTTGCGAGTTCTAGCTATTTTAATCATCTAAATACTTCAAAGTGTACCAGTTACAAAGCTCTCTCTCTCTTTCTCTCTCTAAAAAGATTGTGGGTCTAAGAACATCTATGTTTAGAACTATCCTCTCAACAATGTGAAAAAGAATACTCTTATAGACAGCTCATTTTGTCATTCATCCAGCTTCTATTTGGCAAAAGACTATAGTAATGATGAGCATGTTTTAACATGAGAGTGGGATATCCATTTCCATTGTCTTCTATTCATGGGGAAACCTTGAATAGAAATATCTCGGTTATTTTGGCCTCCAATGAAATGTTCTATTTGAATATTCTAATTGTCAAACGATATTTTAGCCCGTATAGCTGGATGAGTGGACTTGAACATAGTAGCCAAATAGGTGTCCAAAGCTCCAAGACAATGAGAGAGAGAGAAAGAGGAGTAAGGAAGAAAATTCTTTTTTTCTAAATTGAAAGAATGGCTTAGTTGGTGAGGTGTTTATAACTTATCCTCCTTGTGAGTCCAAGTCTAGACATCATGGACATTTTCTCCCCATATTGAAGATTTTTTCACATACCTGCTATGACTATTATCCCTTATTCAAGTCATTATTATCAGTCTAAATTAGTCAACTGCGAGGATGGGCCCTTGGACCCAACGAAAGGGACGTAGTCCTTGTAACTATAAGCCATTGTCCATCCTCTCATTCTAACTTCTTTTCACTATCATCATGCTCCTTAGAACGATGTTCCTAGATGAAACCCTGTATACCCTCTCTCCCCATCCATTAGGGGTGCAAATGAGTCGAGTCAAACCAAGTCGTATTGTGTTTGAACTTGAAGCCAAGTTGTACTATGTTTGAACATGACTCATTCATTTCCATATTGAGCTTGAATTCAGCTCAATGCTAGCTTGACGAGTATTGTCGTACCTTGTTCAAGCTCAACTCACTTTAGTTTTCGATGTTCAAGCTCAACTTGACGAGCAACTTGATTATGTAAATGAATCTCAAATTCATGCACGTCCACTATTTATTAGAAAGATGCCATGTAAATTAGAGAAGGGACCCTAGAGGGTTAACACATTGCTACACAAACTAAAGAATGGAGTCTAGAGGCTAGGGCACCGCTGTGAGTGCTCAAATTAGGGGTGTGATTATCATGAAAATTTATGTTGATTATGTGACAAATAAATCTATTAAAAACTAAGTGAATGTGATCGTCAGAAACTTTTAACTAAAAAGTTCCAAAAGAAAAGATTGATCGCCTACCTGTTTTGGAATTGGGAGATGTTGGAGTCCTTGATTCCCCTCCTTCAGCCGGCTGAAGAAAGAGAGTCATTTTGACTTTGTTCTTGTTTTGGATGCTTATCGGACTTTGAGGATCGTCCAGATTTCCTTTCCTTGTTGATTCTCTCCCCTTGATCTTCTTTCGTACATTTGAACTTTGCAAAAAGTGGAAAGAAAGAAAGAATAATAAGAACTCAAATAGATGTAGTATTTATCCCAATAGAAATTTTGATCATGCAACTAAACAAATGAACTAACTTGTTTGTGGTCTTTGAAACATTTTAAAATATGGATTGGAAATTATATGCTAGTGAGTTTGTGTTGCATGGAGTGATGTAATGAATGAGGTTTTGAACTAATATGATGAAACAAGCAAAGATTAATAAAAGAACTAATTTGGATGGCTCTTGGGAAGCCTTGGTCTTGAAAGCTCTTGAATGGACGAAGAATGGATAAAGAAAGGATGCAGACTCCTGGAAGTAGCAGCGCTTTGATTCTTCAGTGTTTGGACGTCGTCTCTCTCAAAGAATCGCTCAATTATTACTCAACTTTTCAAGAATTATCACTAATAATCACTATCATCACTAACTTTTTAATGACCAAGGGATTATGTATTTATAGGCTTAAGTTCACGCTTCCGCGGTTATTAATAGATTAACATGGAAGAATTTAAAATTAATCAAATTAAGAAACAGATAAATATAACATAATTCATCATTATCTATAATTATCTAAAACGCATCGCCCATGGGAGACGTCTTTTAGCTTAATTAAGATAAGGATAAACATCGGGAAGAAGAGACATAATCAGCTTAGGAAACCTAAATGGCGTCGTGCATGGCAGATGTCTTTTAGTTTATTAATAAATTAATTAAAAATCATATTAAAAATAAAAAATAAGAATAAATTATAAATGGCGTCTTCACAGGTCGACGTTTTTTAGAATCTTTCATATTTTATTAAGAATCTGAGTTAAAATGAATTTCTTTAATAAACTTAAATTATGTATGTTTGACCGATGACATTTAGATAATTAATTCAGAAAGATTAATAAAAATTAACCAATGATTAAATATCAGACTATTTTGAAGCATTATTATATGATATGAAATTTACTCAAAATAATGTCAAAATTAGCGTGTCTACAACCGCCTCATGAACTGGAAAAGAAAATTTGTGAAGTCAGAGTGCTGCACAAATTAAAAAAAGAGGGCACAGAGTTTGGAGCGTCTCCTCATAAACGAGAGAAAGAAGCTTGAATAGCGAGAGAGCCATGCACACCAGAGGGCCAAAGCACACGTGAATTGGAGAAGTGAGATTGGAGAGTCTAAGTGCTGCCATGTGAACTATAGAAGGGCCAAAATGCTGCACAAATTGAAGAAGGGCACCATCTAGGGCTCCCAAACAACTCAAGGTGAAGAGGGTTCCTTTACTCCTTGTAGTCTCCTGAACCAGAATCATGTCTTTCCTTATATGAAATCAAGGTTGATCTTTCCTAAAGTTGTTAGTAGATAAAGTGAGCTTTGTAGCTTAATAGACATCTAAGCTCTACACATGACGTATCATATAGTAAAATTTACAAATCACATTGTATACAATCATATTTGGATCAAATTATAATATTTTAACGTATTTGTTCAATACATCGAAGATATATCATACACAACATAAGGTCATTATATCACATGGTCATATAAGTAAATTTCGTACTAATATTCATGTTTTATTGTCACATATATCTATATTTCGTACTAATATTTATGTTTTATTGTCACATATATCTATATTTCGTACTAATATTTATGTTTTATTGTCACATATATCTGGCATGTGCATTCATGTATCATCTAGTCAATCTCCAACACATAAAGAAATGCATATCATGATGTAGATATATAAATGTATCTCACATGGTTGGAGGCATATTAAACACATTCTTACATTACATGTTTCAAATGTATCTCCAGCCGTCCAATCAGTTGATTGGACAGCCCAATTTTTTTAAAAAAAATATTTATATTTTTCATTCATTTTTTCTCTGCTAGACTTATCCCTCACATGAATTTTTGACGTCGAAGGTACCGCAACATCACTAAAAAGTAGTATCTACTCCCAGCTGACTTAAACATAGGAACACATACTATCATGACTATATATATATATATATGAGGAATGCTACGGCGAAACCAAGGCCATCCGTGCAACCTAATTGCGCATTACGTTTTGGCTCCATTCTCATGTTGAAAAAAAAAATCACCATACAATTTTATATATCCAATTACTCCCATAAAGTAATTTTCACCCCTTTGAGCTTAAATTTCACCCTTAGATTTATATGAAATGATTGTAACCGTTCAATCTTGTGACTGAGAGTTAGTTAATGATGAATACTACAATTACAGAGGATAGGAACAACCTTAAGGGTAATATGACCAATTTTTTATTTTTTACTATTTTTTCATGATCTTTTAAAAATCAATATTTGTATGTACTCAATGAACGACTAAAATTGAGTTTTAAGATCGAACCACGATCGGACAGTGAAAATGAAGTCTCACATAATGGAAATAACTCTAAAGGGGGTTATTGAATATTTAAAAATTATTTTATTTTTTAATATGAAGAAAGAGTTAAAAACGATGTATGCAATCCGGTTGCACGTTGCTTCAGTGCGTTGCACCACAACATTCCTATATATATATATATATACGAATGTTATTATGCGAACCACTATAGTGTGTGCGGTCAAACTTCACGCATTGTTTCGATCCCCTTCTCCATATTTTATAAAAATAAAATTCATCATAAATTTTTAAATATTCATTATCCCTTAAGGTTGTTTCCATCTCTTTGAATTTTATTTTCACTGTCTGATTTTGATTCAATCTTAAAACTCAATCTTAGTAATCCATCAATTACATGCAAATCTAAAATTGGTCAAAAACAGAAAATTGGTTAAATTATCGTTAGGGTTGTTTCCATCTCCTTGGGTTTAATATTCATCATCAACTTACTCAAACAAGATTGGACAAGTGTAATCAATTTGGATATAATCCAACAATGAAATTTAAATTCTAAGGGGTGAAAATTGCCCTGGAAGAGTAATTGAATATTTAGAAATGTATGATAATAATTATTTTTTTTCAACATGGAGAAGAAGTCGAAACTGTACGTGTGGTCTAACCGTACGTGTGTGTATATATATATATATATATATATATATATATATATATATATATAATCACAAGCTTGTTAAATCATATTACATTTATATCAAATTGAATCACACACGACAACTTGCAACATGCAAATTGCATATGCATGGACATGCATCTAAGTCATAATGAAAGGAGTCAAATAAGCATATACGTGATGGCATGTCAGCATATTTGTAGCATATGTTCATATTTACAGCATATCAAAGTTCTACTCATACTTATCTTGGACTTAAAATCAAGTGTAATCTTTCAATCCATATATCAAGCGAAGACCATGTGTTAGAGCATTCGTATGCACATATTATACCCATGTCTTATTGTCTAAGTCATATCAAGTCATAGTTGTATACTCTTAGATGGGCCGTTTGAATGAGAAGAACTCAATTCATCTATAATTTCTAGATCAAAACTCCTTCATTTTGACCATATATTGGAGTGCACAAATACATCCTTGACTCTTAGCCTCAGCCCTTTTACTAGAATGGACTATCTATGTAGAAGGTTTGTGGTGGTGGAGAATAATACTTGCTGCAATGTCTCCTTGGACATTGTGTTACAACCGTTGTTTGATCAGTGAATCAAATAGCCTATCTCATTTACAATGATAGCATGCTGTCTAATTTAGTTGATCGGATGATAGTTGTATTACAATGTCTAAAAAATATTATAACAAGTATTACTTAAGTTCTAATATTGAGTAATCCGATACCCTACTTCTCATCGGGTCAACCATGATTTAACCCTGCAAAGAATCAATCCAATTTTCTCCACAAAGGGTTAAAGATTAACATTGGCCCAATTAGGCAGATTTAATCAGACAAAGCTTATAATCCTTGAGTCTTGAGTTTAAAGATAAATAATAATGCTAGAATGCCATGTCCCTTCGCGTGCCTCCATTTACTACTCACCAGAGACGGGTGCCATATGAGTACCTTTAAATTTGTCTTCACATGGTAGCCTAATAATGACTCGTAAAGTGCCCATATGGCAAAGGGACGTGGCATACTAGCGTCGCTCAAGGAGAAATGCTTGCATGTGCATACATCTGCATGTGCTACTATGCATTCCAAGTCATCATATAGTGGGGAGACATGCTCTCTCAACTTTTTTTAAAAATAAAAATTTATGCTCCAACGCGCTGCTGTTCGACCAAAGTGGATCTCACGATAGCACTGTAGCCATTGCGATCCACATGGATTATAATGCTCTCCAGCATTGCAACAATTATTTATTGAGTTTGAGTTTAAACTAGGCCACAAATAAGAAACTTAGCCCAAATTAGGATCCATTGGGCACCCAAAAAACTGCACATACTTTGGGTGCATTTGGTTTCACTTGAATCACATTTGAATTGAAAAGATTTTATAAGAAATTAATTTTTCGAGGAAAATAAGAAACATAACCTATCATTTGGTTCTTCTGAAAATATTTTCCTAAAAAACTTTTCATTGATTTATGTTCTTGTAAAGTATTTTTCTAAAAATAATTTCATACATTTGTTTTATTGTAAAAGGATTTTCAAATTATGGGATTGCTAACATAATGGCTATTTGGTTAGGGTAAAATCTTTGTAAAGGAAAACATATTCCAAAGAAAGAAATTTTCAAAGAACATATAAGGATTTATTATTTTTTTTTCAGTTCCCATGAACTTTTGATATTCCATATGAGTGATACGTGCCACAATGCTCGCACGCAGCCGCCTGATCAACCATGATTAGACCGCTACATTTTCTAAACATCTAGATAAGTGGGTCAATCCTAAGATAATCATAGATCGTATGGACAAAAAAAAAATAAAAAATAAAAACTGAGACAAAAAGGATCATTCGACTTTTTTTAATTTTTTTTTAACCATCCGATCAAACATGAAGTGGTGTTGATGACTCCCTAAGATTGTCCCCCAACTTTCTGAGTAAAAATAAAATAAAAAATACACTTGCTACTACAGCCTTCTGATCAAAATTGATCGAATGATGTAGCCAATAAATAAATATGAAGATTGCATGAATAATATTGAAAATTTGTAGGCACTTAAGAGTAAAAAAATTAAAAAATATAAATATAATTACCTATTTGTTATGTTTGAAAATGATTTTCCAAAGATAGAAAGCCAGAGGAGAAATACCTCATTGAAGCTTCCTTCGGTAAATGGCATCCGCTCGTTTGGGGTAGATGCCAAAATCAGAAAATCTGGATCATGGCAGTCCATGTATCACATTTTCCATTTTCCTTTGCTTTTACATGTAACCAAATAATCTATTGCGAAACAATGTTCCTAAAAACTTGAGTTTGCAAGACATCTTACTCGGTACCAAAATGGACCCTTTCTTTCTTTTTCCCTTTTTTTGCCTTTTAACTCATGTGGCCTACTAGTTGCATATTGGAGCTCTCCATCGAAAGCTGTGAGACTGAGGGCATGTTTGGCAAAATTTATACTTTAAAGTTACTTTTGGCTTCCACTTCTTACATGTAATGAGTTGAGGGAGAGAGATTATAACTAATTTTATTTTGTTATAAAAGTCAACTTTTTCATAACAACTTTCACTTTCTCTAATCTTGGAACTTCCTCCTTGTTGTTTTTGGTTGAAAGTCAAAACACAAGAAAAATATCACATAAATAGTTTCCAAGATCTAATGACTTTCGTAAAAAATAACTAAATAAAAATACAAAAATACTTCCAAATAAAAACTGCGTCAAATATGGCTTAAATTTAGTTATCACCCCAAAAAATTTGCACAAAACACTTTCATGTTTCACCCTATCGAAGGTCGATTAAAGATTGGGCAGAGACGATCTTGCGACCTTCCCAAACGAGAGAGCTCCAGTGCCGGTGGAACTATGAATGAGTCACACGTGAACATATATAATTTTCTTACTTCTATCTAAAATCTTTTGATTAAATTAAATGAGGGGGTGTAGAAGTTAAATTGAGTGTTTTCTTTTTAATATTGAAAAAGGTACAAAAACTTCAAAATATATAATCGGCATAGCATAAGTTTAAAATGATCTCTCATAAAGTTTACATCTGTGTGAAGTAAAAGTCATATTTCTTCTAAAAATACTTTTAATTATTTTATAAATAGATCGTCATAAGTTTTATTTATTAAAAAGTTACTCTCCCAAACCGTTGACTAAAAATTGATTTATGGATAACTGCCAGTATAATTATACTTGTTTAATACATTCTTACGAATAAAATTAAGAAATAATGAACATTTTTCACTATAGAGGAATGTATTTTTTTAATATTTTCTAATATTAGTGTCTTTTATGAGAAAATCATAACTAGTCTCCCATTTAGGTATTTTGTAATCAAGGGTATAAACATCATTGTATATAATATAGATTAGAATAGTATATTAGAGCTATTTATATATATTTTTGTCTTATTCGGATGTGAACTGTATTGTACTTTTTTTAATATTTCGATGTTATAGTCTCATATTTTTTTTAAAAATTGTACCTTTTTCAGTCACTTTTCCGTTTTTTTTTAAAAACTCCATTCTCAATTTCTCGCCACCTATGGCTATAAATATCCGCTCTTGCCCCCTTTCGTCGCCTCTTCCGGAAACTACTGCAAGCTTTCGAACTCCCGACTCCCCGACACGGGAGGAAACGTCGCAAGCAGAAGAGAACTCGACCGGGAAGCGGGGGATCGCAGCAGCGCGGGGGGAGCAAAAATGGCGACCGTGATGCAGAAGATTAAGGACATCGAGGACGAGGTAGGAATAAAAAACCCTAATCCTCTCTCCCTCTCCCTCTTCAAGCGTAGCTCCGCTTTGATCTCCCCAGACGCCAGATACTCCGTGTTTGGATCGTTGGAGGGCCAGATTGCTGTGGTTTCTTCGTCCTTGCCGTCTCTGCGATGGCGCTGATTCAGTAGGAATTCCCCCCTCCCCCCCCCCCCCCCCGGCTGCTCGAACTCGTTCTATTGTTATGGATGTTGCGAGGTGTTCGTGGGAATGTTGGTTTGTGTATTTATTCTTCCTGGTATTTTGTGTTTGTCGTTTGCCAAGGGAAAGTTGGGATCTATGTAGTTGTATGTTCTGATGATTTTTCCGTGTTCCAGATGGCGAGGACGCAGAAAAATAAGGCTACTGCTCATCACCTTGGTTTGCTTAAGGTGACCTTGAGTTTTCTAATTTCTACAATACTGCTTGTTCTAATAATGTGTGGCCATGTTCTCAGCTGCTATTTATTTTTCCTGTTGGCTCTTTGTCTATGGATTGCTTATAATGTATTTTCGTGAGATCCTTGGGTTGGTTTTATGTGCCTGTTTAAGGTTATTTAATAACAAATGTGAAAAATTCTAAAAAATGAAAAACATATTTTCTTTGCCATTTTTTTTTCCATTTCCCCTTGCTCTCTAATTCTATTTTGTCACTCTTTTTTCTTTAGCAAGTAGTCTTTCTATAACACACACTCTCTCTCTAAAAGTTTCTGTATATTGTTCTCTAACTTTAATAAGTCATTGTAATTTTTCTCCTCTATCAAGTACATTAGCATCAAAGGTTCTTAATAGTAAATAAGTTCTATAAGTTTATCATGTTATGTTCTCCAATAAAATTAAGAAATGTGTATCATTCTTTTTTTCAGTGAGGATTAACAAGTTCTAAGTACAAGTGACAACAAGGGTACTCCAATCATCCATTATTTGCACCAAATCTTATCGTAGATATCGTCCACAAACATGAGATCTCTTTTGCGAATGTGATCCCTCTCTTTGATAACAATAGTGAAATGTTTGAAATTCATACTCCATTTGGTACAAAAATGTGACACTTGTATATGGACAATATTTGAGATACGATTTGAAGTAAAATGTAGATGATTGATTGTCATTTATACTTCAAGCATAATAATCCTCACCGAAAAAAGGATGGTACATATTTCTTAAATTTTTTTGAAAGCACAATATACTAAAATTTATTGTTGAGAACCTCTAATGCTAATGTGTTTAAGAGAAGAAATTTTTTTACATTGAATTATTAGAGTTAGAAAGGAAGAGAGAGGAAAATAATGAGAAAGAAAGATGTTAGAGAAAGACTGTCTATCTATTACAGAAAGACAACTTACTTAAAAAAAGCACGTTGAAGAGTCGATCCGGTTGTTGTAGAGCGCCACTTCCCAAAGCCAACTCTAACAAATGAGAGCTTAGAGAGAGGGAGAGAGATTAGAGAGAGAGGAGGAGGAGGAGAAGGAGGAGGTAAGAGAGAGTAAGGTTGGAGTTGGGAATGGCCATTGGGGGGTTTAATATATTCCCTAAGGGCTTTCCCAACCCTAAGTTACTCATTGGAAACAGCTAGCAATGACTAACTTTCAAACTCGCTATTGCTAATGAGTAGGTTTGAAAGCTAGTTGTTGCAGTTAGATTGGGGATCTGGCCGAATCTTGGCCTAGATTGTTGCATTTGGCACGAGATCAAATTAGATTGGCCCAAAATTGGTACTATCCACTTCCAAAAAAAAGATCGGCCCAAAATTGATTGGATCGGCCGCCTAAGTGATGAAGTAGGGTGAGACGAGCCAACAGTGCCTCACCTCGCCTCATCTTTGCCTCACTCACTTAGGCAGTTTCCAAGTTGCCCATGTCAAATACTTGTATCTTTTTTAATTATGTGATATTATCTTTGTATTATTTTTATTATAATTATTTCAAAGTGGCTAATGCCTCTTTTAACAAAGTCCAATGCCCTTTTTCTCTTACATGCTGCCATAATTTCTTATTTTTGATGATTCATAATACCATCCATTGCTTATATGAGTGTTTTGTATAAATTGGTCTTTATGTATTAGACATGATTAATGTTTGTCAAAGTTTTATATATCATTATGTCATATAATTTATTTATTTTCCTCTTATTGCCATTTCCTTCCTTCATGAAAATTCATGGAAGAAATCACATTGCTTCGCTTAGGCATTTGACGCTAAGGCGAACCTTTGGTCACATCGCTCGCCTTTCGCCTCTCACCTTAGACTACATAGCGGCCTATCTGATCTGATTTGTACCGATCCTTCTCACCATGGTCTTGACATTTACCTATTCTAATATCAAGTCAAATCCAGATAAGCGCTTGCCAATTGTTCTAATATTCTGTATGTTTTATAGTACTAGTTAAAATGTACGTGCAAATGCACCATGATGCATATAAAAACAAATAAATTTCTTATTTGAATACAAAAGTTACTAAATGATGTTGACACTTGACAATAGTGATTACATTTTGCCAATCTATAGTTATTGCAAACAACCATATCATTACTTGGGTTAGGTGTCCAACAAAAGTCCCTAAAAATTTATGTGCCACATTCTATAAAATGGCAGCTCTATATCTTTTTTTGAAAGTGACCAAAGTAGGCCACAATTCATTAATAAAGGAAAATGTTACATCATAACAAAGACATAAAAATAAGGAAAGGCATGAAGCCAGAGCAAATTTGGCCAGATACCATACTGGAAAAAAGGAGACCCCTCTTAGTTTATCCAGAAGATAAAATAAAGTAACACAAGATAACCCTGATCAGAAAAGATCACAGAATCAGCTTCCTCCACTCTTGAGGCTTGGATAAAATAAATGAGTCTTTTTAATGCACGAGAATCCCCACTGCTTTCCCCCAGTCCATCACTCTCTTGAAACTTATGTTGATAATATCAAAAGGCACTTTATGATATGCAGAGAACCTTCTGGAGCTCCTTTCAATCCACACACCAAGGAATTCCGGATCGGATCGGGTCCCCGAATCGGGACGCGCCGATCCCGATCCGAATCGGGATCGGATCGGACGGAATCGGCCAAGATCGGCCGGAATCGGCCGAATCGGGACCTGCCGATCCCGATCCGAATTGGCCGATCTGGATCGGGATCGGCTGATTCTGCATTCCATGCCACACACCCCAAAATATGGCTGGTAGTAGCAAAGACCACAGCTGCTTTTTAGAATTGCTTGGACATATAGATTCTCACCGCTTCATTATATCTAGTTCATTACAGGGTTCTTTCCAAGGGATCTGAAAAATGTTGCAGATGTACCGCCATAAGACATTAATAATACCACAGTGGCAGAACAAATGAACAGAGGTTTCCACAAACATTCCACAGAATATACATGAGGCTTTCTGGTTCTTAAACATGCTGTTTAGTCTGTCCATGGTTGGAAGTCTGCCCGATAGTAGCTTCCAAAGGAAAATTTTGATCTTAGTAGGCAAGAGCTTGGACCATACTATATGATCCCAACTAACTCTTACATCACCATCAATAATGATTTTTGAAAGGATATTGACAGAGAACACTCCCTTATTGCTCCAAGCCAAACCCTTTTATCCTTATTTCTTGGATTTAGATTAATATCATTGATGCTTTCTAAGACTGCCATCAGCTGTTCAGACTCCAAATCAGTTGGATTTCTCCTCAGAGGTATAATCCAAGAAGAAGTTTTTCTGAGAAGAAACGAGCAATGGGTTTCTCCTTTTCCTCTGCAATTTGATAAAGTTCATTAAATCTCTGTGCGAAGGCCAGACCTGAAACCCATCTGTCTTCCCAAAACCTGATCCAATTACCACTTCCCACCACAAATCTGACTGCTGGTCTAAGGATTTCAGCCATTTTGGAAATGCTCCTCCATATTGATGACTAAGATGAAGTAGAATTAGGAGTAAGTGTCCATCTGGCTGAGTGAGGGTAAAATATCTTTCTCTAATGATCCTTGCCCAAAGATCATCCCATTCCTCTCCCAGTCTCCACAACCATTTGGATAGTAAAAGTTCATTGAATATTCCGACCTGTATAAGCCCCACACCTCCTTGATCCTTCCTTTGACTCACCTTCTCCCTGGCCATTAGGTGCAAAGCCCTTCTCTCTCTTCCCTCCTTCCCAAAAGAAGTATCTTCTTTTCTATTCAATCAACCTCTCAACTGTCCTGGGGATTTTGAGAATGGAAAGTGATATGTAGCCAGGGAGGAAAGGACTGTTTTTGAGAGTATCCATCTCCCTCCTGCCGAGAGAATCCTTGCCTTCCATCCTTCTAATCTTTGATCAAATTTTCTAATAAGGTCATCCCACTCCCTCATTTTGCTTTGAACATTAGACAGAGGCACCCCAAATACTTAATTGGAAACTGAGATACTCTGCAGTTAAATATTTCAGCACAGTTAACAATTTTCCTTGAATCATTAATCCCTATAACTTCTGATTTGTCGAAATTAATCGACATTCCCGTTATTGCCTCTGTTATGGTCAACACCTTCTTCATATTCCACAGCTTTTCCTCGCTATCCGAAGAAAACAAGAATGTGTCATCTATAGACTGTAGGTGTGACAATTGGAAACCGTTTCTTCCCACCGCAAAGCCATCCACTAATCCTTGGGTTGCGGCTTTCTCCCATAAAGTGCTCATAATTTGAGCAATCATGACAAAAGGAGAGGTGAGATTGGATCACCCTGCCTTAACCCTCTTGAACTCCCAAAATATCCACATGGCTCCCCATTCATCAAAATTGAGAATTTTGTTGTTGAGATACAGTTCATAATCCAACCATTCCACTTTTCCTTGAAGCCCATAGAACCGAGGGTTTTTTGAATGCATTGCCAACTAACCCCTATCATAGGCTTTGGCAAAATCCAACTTAGCAACAACTCCTTTTCTGCTGTTCTTTTGAGAGTGGATTGCTTCATGAGCTGAGAGGAAGTTATCCAAAATATATCTCCTTTTCACGAATGCCGATTGATTTCCACTGATAATATCTGCCAAAACTTTCCTCAATCTGTTAGCCAGGACTTTGGAAATGATTTTGTAGCATCCATTTAAAAGTCGGATCGGTCTATAATCTGAAACAAGTTCTGCACCTTCTTTTTTTGGAATTAGAACAATAAATGTGGAGTTGAGAGCCTTAACAGAAAGCGACCTATCCTGAAATTCTTCCAACACTTTCAATAGGTCCTCTTTGATAGAATCCCAGAAAAAATGATAGAAACCCATGGAAAACCCATCTATCCCTGAGGACTTGTTGGCATCCACAGCAAAAATAGCTTCTTTTATCTCCTCTTCAGAGAAGGGACTGCAGAGAGCATCCGCCTGGCTGGTATCAAGTTGGAAGGACCCCTTGCTCCAGGTGAGGTCTCCACCGTTCATTTTATGTAAAAAGTTCTTGGAATGATGAGATAAACACTTTCTTGATTTGCTCCTCATTTTCAATGACCTGATTGTCCCCTTTAACTTGCTTAATCTTCAATGATATCCTCTTTGCACTAGCAACAATGTGAAAAATAATTGTGTTATTGTCCCCCTCTCTTAACCACAACTCTTTTGATCTCTGTCTCCATTTGATCTGTTCTCTAAGGAGCCAATTGTTATACTTTTCCTTGAGTTTAATCAACTCTTGATTATCTTCCATTGCCAACTCACAACCATCAGCTTTTGCTTCAAGTTCATCCATTTTTTGCAGGAGGTGCTGCCTAATAGCTGATGCTTCTCAAGTTTTGGAGTTCCCCTTCTTGATACCCCTTCTCACATTCTTCAATTTTTTTAAGAATGTATCAATGGCCTGAGCTGAGGGTTGAACCTCTTTCCACAGATTATTGACCAGACCTCTAAATTCTTCATGTGTATGCCAGGCTATTTCATATCTAAAAATTTTGTGGTTCCTCCGATCTTCCATGATATTCAAAAGTAAAAGGGTACTGTCAGAGACAGTCCTATTAGGCCCTCTTGCTCTAGACAAGGGAGACAACTCAAACCATCTAGAAGATACAAAAATTCTGTCTATTCTGGACTGGATAGGAATTTTCTGCATATTAGACCATGTAAACCTCCTTTTAGGGATGTCTATCTCCGTCAACCCACTGTCATCTATCCATTTTCCGAACATCTCCATTTCCTTAGTCCAATTTTGATGACCCAATCTCTCCCATGGATATCTAATGCAGTTAAAACCCCCAACTATGCACCAGGTTTCCTTAAACATGCTGGCAAGTCTGTGTAGTTCTGTAAAAAAGGTATCCTTATCTTGATGTGAATGAGAACCATACACTGAAGAGACAACCCAGTTGTTAACTTTGTTGCTACATGCAATACTCACAGATGAAAAGCTGACCGAAATATCTGACTTTATTACCATTCCACAACACAATTGACAACCACTGGCCCAAATCGCAGGGATAGAAGCCCAATCAGACAAGATATTACCTCCAATTGAGTTAATAAGTTGAGTCAACACTTTCCACTTTAGTTTCCTGCATGCAGCTCTATATCTTGTCCTATGACAGCTATCATATCTTTACATACATCCGTGTATACTTACAATATACACTTATATGTAGTTAGACAATGTTTTGTAGTAGAATTATAAGGTTACTGAAGTTGAGTTAACTAATTCTTACTGTTTTAAATCAAGGTGAAGTGCGACAGAGTAAGTCCAGAATGGCAGAGCAGCTTATGTCCTTAATTGGTGACCATGTAAGCAAGTGGACAAAGAAGTTGGATAGTGGGGTGGAGGAGAAATGTGTTAGGCTGTCTGGCCATGTAGTTAGCCTGGCCTCACCAAGCTGGTGGGCTTGGTAGGCTGGGTATTTTTTGGAAGTTTTCTGTCCATGGTGGATTCTTTTTTGGATACATGTAGTCCTTTTAAGAGGTGTTTGGGGTGCCATACTGTTTTGGTGCTGATTCCTTTTCTTTTCACTCTTGCACATGGTGTCTTTTCGATGTAGTGAATTTTTGATATCATCTACATTCCAAAAAAATTAACAAAATAAACTAATAAGTAATGGAAAATTTACAACTATTTTGAATTAAGATAACAATAGATTCACTCTAGTCATATATAATGGTAAGAAAATTCTTGTCCCATGTAATAAAGAAGTAAAATGCCATGAACCAACATATCAAAGAAATAGATTAGAAACATTAGAAACATTCTTATATTGTGGAAATTAAACTGCATTGGTCTTTCTATCTCTGGCAATGTGGTTGTCAAGGCGCCAAGGCGACCCAAGGCATTCATGGGGTGCCTAAGCACTGAAGCATTAAGATGGCCACTTAAGTGGTGCTTAAGTGGCGACTGCTATCCTTGAAAATTAAAAATGTACATGGCACATATAAAAATTAACAATAGAAAGAATATGATGCATCTATCAATTGCAGTTTTTTCAATATAAAATTCCAATGAAGTAAGAGAATAACTTGCTGCCTGCCAGGGGCTATTACGCCGCCTGGCGGTGCAGCCAAGTTATTATTATTATTTTTTTGAAACCCCCCCATGGTGCCTGACTCGACCGTACAAACGATCTTGGATCGGACGAGCCAAAAAAAGATGAAAAATTGAAAATCGACTCCACATTGGGCTCGTCCGATCCAAGATTGGATTGTACGATTGGGTTGGGTCGGTTAAGGGGTTTAAAAAAAAAAATTGTTTTTTTTTTTAAAACCTGGCTGCACCGCCAGGCGGCGTAATAGCCCCTGAGGGTGCAAGAAGTTATTCTCATAAAGTAAATTGCAGTGAGACAATAAGCATGACTATATAAAAGAAAATTAATCATAGCAATCAAAATTTCAAGTATGGTGCTATTATCTCTTGCCTTTTTTTTTTTTTTAATTTTTTGAGAAAGCTCTTGCCATTTTCTTAAAAGGCAACAATCAATCTAAAAACATAAACAATTAATTGTCTAACTACAAAGAATAACTGGTTATGACTTATGTAACATATATAATACTAAAATAGTAATAAAAATAAGGAAAATTGACTATCTAATTCAGAGTTAGATAGCTTTAATAATATTAAAGAAAGTTTTTTTTGTGCGTGCGAGGGGGGGGATAGAGGGCTTCAACCATATACATGTGGGGCGCATGGGGGGAGAGAGAGAGAGAGAGCATCGACAATTGGCCCTATATAATGTGTGGGAGAGAGAGAGAGAGATGACCCAATTACGAGTCGGGCAGGAGGAGAGGGCTATCCATAAGAAAGGGCTACCCGCAAGTGAAGCGGTGTGGATTTACCACTGCGTCTGGGGTTGAGGCGGGAATGAATCGGATTAATCTTGTAACGGAAAATGAAAAAAAGTTACTATGCTATATATGTGGGATTTGTATCCATAACTTGTGAGGCACCTTTTGATGCGGGACAACAAGGTGAAGAATGAAGGAATGGCACAAAGGCCTAAGAAGAAGAGGAAGACATGGGTAGATGATGGACGAACAAGAGAAGAAGAGGGGGTTAGGAAAAAAGAAGACTAGGGCATCACCACAGAAACGCACACAACGGCTGCAACTTTTCTTTTCTTTTCATTCTTAAATTTTTTAGTGCCTCCTAAAGGAGGGATACACGACAATATATAGAGACCTAAAAGAAATCCTAACATAACCCTAACACTGAAGGACCAAAATACCCCTTATTCAAAATAAAAAGACTTAAAATAGACCTAAATCTAAAACTTACATCAATTGGGCCTCTAATGGGCCAAACAAAATAAACAATGGGACCAAAATACCCTTTATTCAAAATAAAAAGACTTAAAACAGATCTAAATCTAAAACTTACATCAATTGGGCCTCTAATGGGCCAACAAAATAAACAATGGGTCCTGAGGTTTGTTTTAGCAGTTCTTGGATTCCTATAATTTTCCCCTGGTTCTAGAAAATTCACCCTCGAATTTTAAAATGCGCAAGTATACATATGGGGACGGCTGGATCGACTATGAGGAACTTCAAGCAGATGGTCATATCAAGAATCTCAAACTAGTCCACTGCATGTGAATCACAGGAGGTCTGCCATATCAAATCACTGAGATCTAATCTTGATTCCACAACTAATAGAGGATCTGAACTCTCTAGAGAGCTGAAGTCATGACCACCACTGCATAATAAGTCACCATCAGACAAAAGCATCTAGCATGTGTAACCTAGAATCAACAAATAGGTTGTGATCCCATGAATCCATAACCAATAACTAAGTAGCAGCTGTCAACAATGGTCTGTCCTCAAATACATCATTTGATAACTAACAAAGTCTAGACTCAATAAACAAGTCAACATCTGAGGCATTCTCAACTATAGGTGCAACACATGCAAGGGTCGGTGGCTCCACCTTGGTCAAAATTACCCTTCAAGTGTGGCGACTGGAGAATGCACTGAGATTGCTCCGAATTCATGGTGGCATGCCGCTTTTGTAACCACTCAGACCCTACAATGATGGAGAAGCCTCATGATGGAAACAGTCTCAGCCCAAACTCCATCGAAATACATAAAATATGTGGAGTAAGTGTGCTCTTGACGTTTCATATGAAACTCAACAAAAGCATGGTCATGCTCAACAATAATTTCACCGGTTTGAGATAATAGATCCATAATTCCTTGGGAAATATAATTACCACATCAGAGCGGACCAAAACTCAAAGCAACAACCTTCTCATTTGGTAATTGAACTAGAGTGCGAAAACAAGGGGAAAGCATGATACCAGATTTCAACTTGTACTGTTCGGCCAGTGAGTGCTGCGCCAAACAGGGTTGGCCACGTTGTATGATGCGACCGGCTCATAAAACAGAGTCCAAATGGGTGGCTTTGAAATGCATGTAGTGATGGCACGCAAAACAAGGTGTTGTTTGACTGTCACATGTTGAAATTGTGTTGGTCTTGCTGAGACGAGAGCAACGCCGTTGACGACTCTCGAATTGAAGTCCGGGACGGCTTTGAACGGCGAGCACAAATGTCCTCGTTAAGCATGCAAGCGCGGCACGTAAAATGATGTACGAATGGCCGAAGAAGTGTTAGACAGGGTCCGCCTTGCTGCAAGGATGCCAACTGTATGATCAGTACGCGAAACGGAGCACCATCGAGGACTTCAATATGCGTGCAAAAGTGGCACGCAAAACGAGGCAAGTCGGAGACGCAACATGCTGGATCTGGGTTGGTCTCGTCAAGAAGAATCTAACGGCGCGAATGGTGTGCGAATCGGAGCCCAAACGAGTTCAGAGCGAGGGTGGTGCTAACGGCTCCAGTTGTACCACCCTGATGTACTGTAGCAGACCAAGTTGGAATCTGGTTCGGACCTTGGTGCAGATGGCTTGGACCAGTGCTGAACCCTGTCTGGACCAGGGACTAGACCAAGTGGCTCAGACCACCTTCACTGCTGGCTCAAACCAGGTGCGGGCCGGGTTTCAATACGGGCTCGGACCCAATAATCTTGGGGACCTGACCTGGTGCGGACCAGGGTCAGGCCAAACTTGGTTTGACCAGGATTCCGTTAAGACGAGTTGACCATGTTGACCCGCTTTTCTTCTCTTGCCCCGTCCCCCACCCTTCCCTCAAACCTTAACGCAGGGAGGAACAGAGCGAGGGAGCCGGGGATGGGCGCTGGCGATGGTGCCAGCGGCGATGGCAGCGTCGGGTTGGCGGGCGTCGGTGAAGGCGGTGGTGGCTCCGGTCGAGCCGAACGGCGGCGGCGACGACAGTTGTTTAAGATGCCGACGGCGTCGGCAGAGGCCGATGATGACGGCGGTGGCTCCGCTGGAGCCAAGCGACGGCGACGACGGCTCCGTTGGAGTTGGGCGATGGCGGCTCCTAGGTGAGTCCACGCCCTCCTCTCCCTCTTCTTCTTCTTCTACTTTGTACTCCCGGTGACGGAGAGAGAGAGAGGGGAAGCGAGAGGGGCTCTTGGGTTGTGGCGGTGGCAGCCAAAGATGCTGTCGGCAGGGGCCACCGGAGGCAGTGGCGGCAACAGACGCAATAGGCGGCGACTGCCACGACGGCGGGAGTTGCAATCGGAGATGGCGGTGCGGTGGCGCAGTGGGGGACCGATCTTGGACTTTGATACCAAGTTAATGCGGGACAACAAGGTGAAGAATGGAGGGATGGCACGGAGGCCCAAGAAGAAGAGGAAGACATGGGTAGATGATGGACGAACAGGAGAAGAAGAGGGGGTTGGGGAAAAAGAAGGCTAGGGCATCACACTCTCCCACACCAGATCCCTCACGGGTCCATCCCCACAGAAATGCGTACAGTGGCTGCAACTTTTCTTCTTTTCATTCTTAAAATTTTCAATGCCTCCTAAAGGAGGGATACAAGACTATATAGAGATCCAAAAGAAATCCTAACATAATCCTAACATTGAAGGACCAAAATACCCTTGATTCAAAATAAAAAGACTTAAAATCGACCCAAATTTAAAAATTACATAAATTGGTCTTCTAATGGGCCAAACAAAATAAACAATGGGTCATGAGGTTTGTTTCAACAGTTCCTGGATTCCCATCACCTTTTGGAGACAATTGTATGGACTTGGCTCAAAGCGGAGAATTCCTCACAAGGATTGGATTGAGTCGTTACAAAATAGTATCATAGAAGGACCCGTGCTGTATGATATGGGTTAGTTCGGAGACGAACCGTGCGGAAGTTGGTAGACCTGTAATGATCCAGTCACAAGTCGAGCAGAAGGAGATGGCTACCCGTAGGAAAGGGCTATCCGCAAGTGAAGTAGTGTAGAGCCGCCATGGTATAGAGCACTGTTGTTAAGGCGCCCGCCTAGGCCTCGCCTAGGCGCCCAGGCGTTTTTCCAACACCAAGGCGCTGGGCCACCTTTCCAATAGGTGAAAAGGCCCCCAAGGCGCCCGCTAAGGCGCCCACATTGTTGAAACCCAAGGTCCCTGCCCCTCTCTCTTTGTATATATACATATATGTATATATATACACATATAATTATATAAATACATACTAATACATATATATGTATATATTACATACATATAATATATATGTGTGTAAATCTATATATATATATATATATATATATATATAAACATATGTATATGTAGTATTAAAATATATATGTAATATGTGTAAATATGTAATATGTATATGTGTAAATATGTAATATGTGTAAATCTAAATATATCTATATATATATATATATACTACATATACATATGTTTATATATATATATATATTAAAATATTATATTATGAAGTCGACGCCTAGGCGGGCGCCTAAGCGCTTAGGCGGTCCAAAACCCCAAGCACGCCTTGGTCGCCTTATCGCCTTGACAACTATGGTGTAGAATTACCATTGCGTTTGGGGGTTAGGGTGGGAATGAACTGGATTAGTCATGTATCGGAAAATGAAAAAAAGTTACTAGGATGTATGTGTCGGATTGTATCCCTAATTTGTGAGGCACCTTTTGGGGACAACTGTACAGGTTTGGCCTAAAGCGGACAATATCTCATAAGGGTTGAATCGAGTCGTTACATATGTAAGAACCTACTAATTTAAGGATATATATACAATTATAAAAATAGTTCAGGGTTTAAATGTAAACTAATTCTAAGACCAATGAGTTTTAAGTCGTGTTAATGGGCTTCTTAAATAAACATTAATGGATCTCTAATTTGGGCTTTAATAGACAGTTTAGTGGGTCATAATGTATAATGTAATGGGTTGTTACGGGACTAAACTGAACCTGAGTTATTAGACTGTTAATGAGTCTTTAATGGGTTTTTAATGGGCCTTAAATAGTGAACTTTTATTAGGTTTAAGTGAGATGTTATTGGGCCATAATTAAATAGGTTATTATATCTAAATTTAATAAGATAATGGGTTGAAATTAGAGGCCCTAATTGTCTCTCTCACCCTTTATAAAGGGGACAGATAGGGTTGCTGGCTGAGCCAGCCAAGAAGGGAGAGGGAGGGTGGTTGGAGGAGTGGAGAAAGAGAGGGGGAGCAGGGAGAAAGAGAGGGATATGGGGAGGAAGAGAGAGAGGTGGTGGAGGGAGAGAGGAAGAAAGAAGGGATGAGAGAGAAAGGAAGAGGGAGCAAGGGAGAGAGGAAGAAAATGGTGGACTGTTGGTTCCTCCCAGCAATTTAGACAGAGAGAGCAAAATAGGGAGAGAGAGATTGAAAAATGGTGAGAAAGAGAGGTTGGAGATTAGAGAGAACCTGTTAGAGAGAGAAAGAAGGCTGGACAGTGAGAGGGGTGAAGATAGTGAGATAGAGTGATATTTTAAGAGTGAGGAAGAAGGAAAAAATGGAGGTTAGAGTGATACTAATAAGAAAAAATGGTGAGCACTTGTGAAAGTCTTAAAGAAAGGCGGGTATGAGAGGAGATATGAAACTGAAGTAGAGTGGAATCCTTTCTAATGGGGAGCGACAACGGCTTCAACTCATCTCCATCACGAGTGGAGAATTTTTTTACATGTCAAGATTTGCCTAGTTGAGGTAGGGTGATACACTTACTGCTATTCTTTTTATTTTTAGATTTCTTTTGTGGTTATGGAGAGTAGAAATTTGCATATTTTAAGGGAAAACTCTATCCTGTTAATTTCTAAATCAAAAGGCAGTTATGAGGAGGAAATTTATGAAATAAGAAAATAAATTGTTTATGTATGACATAACATAAGGTGGAGGCATAGTTTCAATGTTGTTTTACTCTTATTTTCATATTCTTTTATTAATAAAATTTTGTTATAATTGCTATTTAGTAAAATAATTATGATACAATGATTAAATCCATATGAATCTAGTTGGGAGAGAGTTTCAAATTGGATGTTTCCCATCACAAAAAACTAGTTGTATGTTTAAATATGAAACATACATGATAATTCTCATTGTGAAGAATAAGAATGATGAAGTCTATCTAAATTCATATGAGTTATAAATAATAGAAGATTGGGGCCTTAAATTTTATATGCCATTTAGAATCATATTTATATTATGTGCCAATTACATAATGTGAAAAAGAAAAGAAGATTTATAGCAATGATGATCCCACAGAGGGGATTAAGGAATATGGAACTTGGAGGTATATTCTTTATGAAGAATAAAAGATAAAGGCGTGGAAGCCTTATAAAGAATGTAGATTTTTATGGTGTTTTCATTTTTTATAGAAGTGACATTACTTCACTGGCGGGACAGGCCCACAAGATCCATCTCCCAGAGTCTGGATCAAAACTCCTTAAGATGTGTGACGTTTAGGCACATAACATCCCTTTTCTTTAGTTATGATTCTAGAATTCAGGTTCGAAACCTCGACTAGACAAAGGATGGTAGTCCTACTTGAGTGTACCTATAGGTTAGAGCTTGGACACTATAGTTAGCAGGCTTGGCAGACTGTAGATCCAACTTAATCTTTTTCCGTCTCACCTAGTAGGTGTCCGAAAATCTATTAGGGTGGGACATACGGAGGTTGAGAGGACTGTCAATAGACAATATCTGCTTACCACTACGACTATTAGTAAGTGATTATCCCTGCTATTTTAGATTGAAGGATGAGTCACTGTCGGTGCGAGAACCGATTACGAGTTATTGACCGGTCTACGATAACGAAAGAATTGACTTATTTCTAAAATTATAAGATGATAATTTATAAATATTAGTTCTTATATTTTTAAGTATTAATTATAACTATCAGTAAAATATAAAATATCGTTAAATGAAAAAGAGAAAGAAAAGGAAAGAAAAAAAATGAAATCATGATCTATGTTGAATTATGAAATTAAGTTATGGCTGCTGTTCATATTTTCGTCGGTTACTTGTTATTAGTAGTGTAAGAATTGTATACATGTCACATTGCATCCAAAAAAGTTAAGTATAAACATGTATATGGAAGACTGAGAGAATGGACTGTTTATGTAGAATAACAGTAGTGATGTAAATAATCTCTAATGAGATCTCAATTAATGAGTTCTCATAAAAAATAAAAAATAATATTTTTCAGGAATAGAAGACAAAGACTGAGATCAATGTGTACTTGTAAAATTTAGGTACAATTAGTTTGTTTAAATTCTTGGGATACGTATTTTATTTATGTTATCTTTCTATTATATAATGGATATGATGGCATTATTACTCTTATACTTTTATACTTATTATCATTTTGTTTTAGAATTGTGCAACTGTCAGAGGTCTATAATTGGGACCGTTACAAACGATATCAGAGCAGGACTCGTACAGTACGATTATTTGGAGACGAATCACACGAAAGTTGGTGGGTTTGTAATGACCCAGTCACGAGTCGGGCACGAGGAAAGGGTACCTATATAAAAAGGCTATCTGCAAGTGAAGCAGTGTGGAGTCGTCACGCTGTGGAGCTGTCATTGTGTCTGGGGCTGGGGAATGAATTAGATTAGTCCTGTATCGGAAAAAGAAAAAAAGTTATTAGACTATACATGTGGGATTTGTATCTATAACTTGTGAGGGGATTTTTAGAGACAAAATCGTACGGACTTGTTCCAAAGCGGATAATATCTCACAAGAGTTTTATAACGGTCCTAGTTATGGACCTTCAGTAAGTGTACAATTATAAAATAAAATAATAAAAAGTGTAAAAGTAATAATGACATTATGTTCATTATATAACAGAAAGATGAGATAAATAAAATACATATCTCAAGAATTTAAGCATATTAGTTGTACTTAAAATTTTCAAGTATATATTGATCTCAGTTTTTGTCTTCTATTCTTGGAAAATATCATTTTTATCTTTTATAAGAATTCGTTAATTGAGATCTCTATAGAGATCATTTACATCCTACTGTTATCCTACATACACAATCCATTATTTCAGTCCTTTATTTATATATTTATATTTATCTATGTAGAATGTAATGTGACATTTATGCGATTCTTACGTTACTAACTTTAATAAGTAACAAGTGAAAATATGAATAATAACTAACTTAATTTTATAATTTAATATAGATCAGATCTCATATATTTTTTTTCTCTTCTTTATTTAGTGATATTTTATATTATTTAGTGATAATAGTTAATATTTAAAAATATATGAACTAATATTTATAAGTTATCATCTTAGGATTTTAGGAATGAGTCTATTTTTTCTTTATCGTGGGCCAGTTAGTAACTCGTAGTCGGTTCTCACATCGACGGTGATTTATCTTTCAATATGAAGTGATGAGGATAATCACTCACTAACAGTCGTAGTGATGAGCAGGTATTGTCCACTGATAGTCTTTTCAACCTCCGCCTGTCTCATCCTAGTAGATTTTCAGACATCTGTTGGGTGAGGCAAAAAAAAGGTTAAGCTGAGTACGCAATCTGCCAAGTCTACTAACTAAAGTGTCCAAGACATCGCTTATGAGTGCACTCAAGTAGGACTACCATCTTATGCCTAGTCGAGTTTCGAACCTGGACTCTGAAATCGTCCACTCTATATCACTATTTTCACCACTTTCACTGTCCAGTCATCTCTTTAACAAATTCTTCCTAATCTCCAACCTTTCTCTCTTTCTCACTGTTTTTCAATCTCTCTCTCTGCCCCTATTTTGCTCTCTCTCTCTCTCTCTCTCTCTCTCCATCCTGTTGACTGTAACCAGCAATCCTCCACCATCTTCTATCTCTCTTCTTTATTCCCTCTTTCTCTCTCATCCCTTCTCTTTCTTCCTCTCTCCACCACCTCTCTCTCTTCCTCCCTGTTCCCCCTCTCTTTCTCCCTGCTCTCCTTCTCTTTCTCCACTTCTCCCACCGCTCTCTCTATCTTACTTCTTGGCTGGCTTAACCAATAGTTCCTATCCGTTCTCCTTATAAAGGGTGAGAGAGGCGGCTGGGGTAGGGGGAAGAGAGAGAAGTGACAAGTCTTTAATGGACCCCCTTGGTCGGCCCATTAAATAGAACCAATAGGGTCCATAAAATAAGTCCATTAAAGTTTCTAATTTCAGTCAATTATTTTATTAAATTTTGACCTAATAACCTATTTAATTATGGTCTAATAAGAATTCACTTAAATCCAATAAAAATTTATTATTTAAGGCCCATTAATGGTCCATTAACAATCCAATAATTCAAGTCCAGTTTAGTCCCACAACAATCCATTACATTATAGATTAGGACGTATTAAGTTGTCTATTAAAGTCTAAATTAGAGATCCATTAAAGTTCACTTTAGAAACCCATTTACACGACCTAAAACTTATTGGTTTTAGAATTAGTTTACATTTAAAGTCTAGGCTATTTTTATAATTGTATATATATATTCTTAAATTAGTGGGTTCTTATATCCTTTCCTCGTTATAAAAATTTCGTCCTCGACATTTACGGTCATCTTATTATCTTCTAAGCATTCCAAATTCTTCTTGGAATATTCTCAACTCTACATTTTCATTTAACACTACCCAATCAATACTAGTTTTTTTCTTCTTCTTATCATAGATTTTCTATTAATTAAGGGGGGTCTTTAGGTTCAAATATCGTTTAACTTATTTTATCTTTTCTATAATGATTCAGTTACGAGCCGGACATGAGGAGAGGGTTATCCATTGGAAATGGCTACTTATAGGAAAGAGTTACCTACAAGTGAAGCAATATGGAGCCGCCATGATGCGGAGCTATCACTGCGTCTGGGTGCTGGGGCGGGAATGAACCGGATAAGTCTTGTATTAGAAAACGGAAAAAAAGTTACTAGATTATATTTGTAGGATTTTGTATCCATAACTTGTGAGGCGTCTTTTGGGGGGGGGGGGAAACGTACAAATTTGACCTAAAGCGGACAATATCTTACAAGGGTTGGATCAGGTTGTTACAGAAAGAGGGGAGACTCCAGCCTTGTGTGGCAGAGAGAGTGATAAAAATTGAGAGGGGGAGAGAAGAGAGGGAGACTAGGCTTCAGTCCTTTCTGTGGTTTAGGGAGAGATTTAGAGAGATAGAGAGGGGGGAGGGAGGGAGAGAGAGGGAGGGAGATAAGGTTTCCGCCCTACCTGTAGCAGGGGGGGAGGGAGGGAGGGAGGGAGGAATCGGGCCTTACCTATAGGAGAGAGAGAGAGAGAGAGGGGGGGGGTAGGTCTTATTTGTAGCACACAGAGAGAGAGAGAGGATCGGGCCTTACCAGATGTTGGACAACAACGACGAATGGCAGTTCCGATGTTCGAAACCCTAGTTGCGTTATGAGTGAGGGGGTTGTCGGGGTGGGGTGTGTGTGTGTTTGGGGGGGTGGGGTTATAAAAGGGGGTTAAGTTGGTGGGCCTTATTGGATCGGACCAGGGCTAGGCGCCCAAGCGCCCTAGGCCGCTTAAGCGGCAATCTGATCTTCCTTTTAGGGCCCTAATAAAGGTGGTCCACCGCCTCACTATAGGAACTTGAAGGACTCAATTGCTAATTTGGTTAAGTACTTTACGTTTTATACAAACCATGTCTGACATTGTATGTGGTGTACATTTTAGGCATTGTTTATAAGGGATTACAATATAGATTCCCATCAATTCCCATCATTGGAATATTTGACATGACATAATCATTTTCAAATGAAGAATTAAGTGTCTTGGTGTAACGATCCTATTTACAGACCTCCTATAGGTGTACAATTCTAAAACAAAATAATAAGTATAGATGTAAAAGTGTAAGAAGGATGTCATGTCTATTATACAATATAATATAAGAAAAATAGAAATACATATCTCGGTAAATTAAACTGACCATACCTGAAATGTTTCAGATATACACTTGATTCACCTTTTATCCATGCTCTTGAAAAAATATATTTGATAATTTTTATGAGAAGTCATAAAGAGATCTCAGTAGGGATCATTTACATCTCTACTGTTATCCCTCACTTATCATCCCATTTACTCATCTCTCTCAAGAGAAATACTTTTTTTTTATTCCTAATTATCATTCAAGACATTTACTTCGCATATGACATTCATGAAAAGATTCTTAAACTAGTATTGAATGCACTCATCGTAAAGACAATGTAAAATCGGAGCGAAAATATTAACAATGTGGTAACAAATATGCTTCTTTTGCTTTTTTCTTTCTAAGCGATCTTTAAGTTATTGTCTTTCGTGTTTTCTTTTTTTAATAAATAGTGATTATTATTATTAATATAGAAAATATCAAAACACTTATTGAAGGTCATCGTTGTAGGACTTCAGGGTTGAGTCGTTCTTTGGTTCGTATCTTTAACAAGTCTTAAATTCGTAGTCAGCTGTCTTGCCGATGGGCTAACTCACCTTTTGACCCGAAGTGACGGGGAAATCATTAACTTACAATCGTAATGGTGAGTAGGCTATCTCCTGATGCACCTACTATCTTACAGCCTACCTAGCCCAATAAATCTGCGAATACCTATAAAGGAGTCTGGGTAGGATTAAGTTGGGTCTATAGTGTACTCACTCACTCCTACTGTAGTGTCCATACCCCAGCGTATAAGTGCACTCAAGTAGAAATTCCGTCCTCTGCTCGTGGAAGTTCCGAACCTGGACTCTGGAACCGTAATCGAAGAAGGAATGCTCTGTGCCTCGGCGTCAGACATAGTCAGGAAGTTTTAATCGGTATTTCCCTTTATCCCTATAAGATGTATTGATGCAGGAGACGATGCAGGGCTGGGAGCTCCTTTATTGGCTTTTATGTTTTTTTTTTTTCTAGGAATTAAAGAAACATGAATAAAGGGTGGGAAGTCCTAAAGTCAGACGGGGATCTCCAAGAGTCAAGAGTTACAAAATTGAGTCCCTATGTATGTATGCATTTGTTTTCAGAGAAGCGAAGAAGATTTGTTGAAGAAAACAAATGACCTGATATTTGTGTTTTACCTTTGCGACGGAGGTTCCAAACTGGTGCGACGCCAATCCTTTCCTTCCTCCCCGGTGCGACGTCGGGGAAGCTCTCCCTGTCAGTGCGAGGCCGGCAGGATCCATCGCCCATTCCCCCCTCTTTCCCCTTGTTTCGCATCAAATTGGTGTCATAGCCAGGTTCCAAATTGCCAGGCATCCTTTCGTATTCTCAATTCCATTTATCATGTTCAAGAGAGGCTTCAACAATTATATTTAGCTGGTTTAGCTAAAGTGGTACCTTCACCTGTTACTGGTTGGGATCACGACTTATTTGTTGTTTCTGGACTACATATGATTGTTGATACAGTGTTCGAGGTTGATGCTTCATGTATGGTTGACAGTTGGGATCACACATTGTTTAGACGATCAAGATTGGATCGCATCTCCGAAGATGTGTTTAGCGATGGTATACTTAATACTGTACCATTTCTTATTATCTCATGAGATCATGACTTGTTTGTTGGGGCAGAGTTACATCTTATTACTGATGATGTTTTTGCTGACTCAAAATCTCATCTAACACTTACTGGAGATGTGATGATAGCTACCTTACACGAAGATATGTATGATTTGCTATAGTCTCCCGTGGATATAATGTGGCAGACCTTCTGTGATTCGCATACAGCATACCAGTTTGAGATTCTTGATATGATTCTCTGCTTTAAGATTTTCACACAGGAACCAGTCATCTGCTTATTTATACTGGCGCACTTCAAAATTCGAGGACAAATTTTTTCGAATCAGGGGAGATTGATGCAGGAGACCATGCAGGGTTGGGAGCTCTTTTATTGGCTTTTATTAGGACCATTTATGGTCCATTATGTTTTTTTTTTTCTTCTAGGAATTAAAGAAACATGAAAAAAGGGTGGGAAGTCTTAAAGTTAGATGGGGATCTATAAGAGTTATGAGTTACAGAATTGAGTCCCTATATATGTATGCGTTTGTTTTTAGAGAAGGGAAGAAGATTTGTTGAAGAAAAAAAATGACCTGATATTTGTGTTTTACTTCTGCGACGGAGGTTCCAAATTGGTGCGATGCCAGCCCTTTCCCTCCTCCCCGGTGCGACGCCGGGGAAGCTCTCCCTGCCGGTGTGAGGCCGGCAGGCTTCATCGCCCATTCTCCCCTCTTTCCCCTTGTTCCGCATCACGTATTGTCATCCCGCTAGCAATAATATCACTTCTTTTCGTAAAAAGGACACATCATCGTACGAATCATCATTCATCAACAATATTGGGGTTCGTAAAAATCATGGAAGGTTTTCTTGCCTTCAATTTCTTTCATAAGTCTTTCTTTCATAGGAGTGTACTTGAGTGTGCCTTGTATTGTTCATATTCTTGTTCTTTTGTCCCCATTCTTGGGGTCGTCAAAAACATTATGAGATCTTTCATAAATCATACTAGAATAAATAACAGTATATAGTTATATAACATAAGAAGCTATGCTCCAAATCTTTCTTTCTTTTCATTATTCATACAAGTCTTAGATGAATTTTGGTCCATCGGATTCTTTTCTCTTCATAGGAAGGTCTCATATATTTCTTATGCTAATCACTTATTTTAGACAAGCAAATCAGGTTCATTCATATTGTCGTCCTCCGAGTTGGAGAACAATTCATGTGGGATTCATATAAGGTTTATAACAACTGTTCATGGTCTTTATATCATGTTGAAATTACAGAAGTACTAGCATGCTTCTTACAAGACGATAGTTAAACCTTCAGAAAACATGCTGAAATAACATAAAGTATGTCAAAACTTAGGCTCTTTTCTTTGATTCTTTATAAACTGGACTTCATCTATTCACATGCTGAAATTGGGAGGAAACACCATAAACAGTTATGGACAGCATGCAAATACACGTCTAAAGCATGTTCTTTTATCATTTTCTTGTTCCTTTTAAAAATTTCCAAAAATGGAAAATAACTGGACATAGTTCCCCCTTCTTTTCCATGAAAACTAACCCTTCATAATCTCCCAAAACCTAAAACAAAAGAGAATAAACCCTCCATCTGATGTTCATCTGTGACATCTAAAAATCTTGTACACAGGGAATGCTATCTCACAATATCTCATCAAGATCTCTGTTTCCTTATGGTCTGAAGATGAAATCTAGACTTAAGACAGAGGAGGGGGAGATGAGGAGGTGGCATTGAGATCTGAGATGGCTATCCTTGAACAAATCTGTTAGCCTAGTAACTTATTTCATCATAAGATTTTTTTTTTTTTTTTAACATGATTGGACCACACTATATTGATAGACCTGCAGTGTAGTCAAAACAACATGTGTATTTACCCTATTTAATTTCTAGATCTTTTCCTACTTTACTCTTATCTTTGCGCAGTGTAGTTGAAAGAATATCTGCCCCTCTGGTTAGTGAACTTTTCCTTTATCTAGACGATAAAATAGATTTTTTTTTTCCAATTTCTCATATTGTTGCTTTATCAGGCTAAACTTGCAAAGCTGCGAAGAGAGCTTCTAGAGCCCTCAGTGAAAGGTGGTGGTGGTGCTGGTGAAGGCTTTGATGTTACTAAAAGTGGAGATGCCCGAGTTGGACTAGTAGGATTTCCATCTGTTGGAAAGTCAACGCTTCTCAATAAGTTGACAGGCACCTTTTCAGAGGTAGTGCCAGTTGGGCAGAAATTTTATGCTTCAATTTTTGAAATTGTGGGCTAAATTCTTAGCTTGTTTCCTACACCTTTTTGCTAATCACTGTTTTATCAGTAAAACATGCTAAATAATTTGTTTCATCTTCTCTAACTTTCAGTTTTACTCTGTCACTAATTCACTGTTTACAGTTTACCTAAGCATTTGTGTGAATAATATGCATTCTAGGGTTAATTTCACTTGCTCTATTGGATTGTGGAATGCAGAGATCTAACTACTTTCCTCATCCTTTTTAAAATAGTGTATCCTTAGTTTTGCCCTTCCCCTTAGTATCCTTGATTTATCCTTAAATATTTGTTCCAGTCAGAAATCCAAAAGCTAAATAGTTGAATGATAAGAAATCTCGGCGTAATTTTTTTTTTTTTTTTATCTTACACCTTTTATACAACACAGATTAAGCTTTCTATCAAGTATTTTCTAATTTTTCATATAACATTTGTTTAAGAAAACTTTACTATAAAATATGCATCAACAAAGTTCAAACTATACCATAAAATATGCATCAACAAAATTCAAACTAAGTAACGTATGCATACCCATGGAGAAAATGGATATTGGAGAGGAGAAAGAGAAGCTGGTAGCAGAGAAAGGAGAGAAGAGATGACAGTTAATCACTTAGGCTTTTGATACCCTGTGACATTTGAAGGTGAAGTAATGAGAGACCGTGCCAAGGTAGTATAATCTCATATTAAATATCAATATATAATACACAGAGAATAATCAGACAATTCATTGAAAATTAGCGTATTTGTTCCGTATCCTAAAAAAGAGAACATGGATACCCTTTTCTCCCAAGAACTTCAAAAGTGTGTATCCTTATCATTTTAATAAGCTTTGGAAAAGGATAGGGTGTCCAAGTTTTGGTTCCCATTTGGGCATTTACATCAACCCTAGCTTCTTATAAGCAAAATGAAATCATTTTGAAAAGCATAAATTTTGCTTTAGCTTTAAATGTTGTAGCATCCTTGATCATCTTAATCTTTTTGTTAAAGAAACAAGATGTGGATTTTTCTCTACCAGTTCTGGCCGTGAAGTTGTGAAACGCTGTTGATATCCAAGCAACATTATCTTTCAGAATTTGCAATCTGGGTAATTGAATATTACACATTTTGAATTCCCGACTTATCCTTTTCTAATTTTGCCACTGAACTGTGGTTACATTCCCCATATGCATGTGCTAGAATGTCTGATTGAACACAGTCATGGTGCATGATTAGCACAAAGGCAGCTTAGTGCCGACCAACCAGTGTTGCAGTGAAACTTGGGGAATCACACTACTGTGATCAATTGGCTGTTCCAGCAATTGAAGGAACATACTGTTTCCGATAGTAGTTTAGCGGATGGGACAAAAAGCTGCATAAGAAAAGGACGAGATAAGAGTCTAGATAACTGAATGATGGTAGATCTGTGGTGTAATGACTTGGTCACGAGCCGGACAGGGGGAGAGAGCTACCTATAAGAAAGGACTATCCATAAGAAAGAGCTACCCGCAAGTGAACCGGTATGGAGCCGCCATGGTGTGCAACTACCACTGCGTTTGGGGGTTGGGGTATGAATGAACTGGATTAGTCTTGTATCGGAAAACGGAAAAAAGTTACTGAGTTATATATGTGGGATTTGTATCCATAACTTGTGAGGTGTCTCTTAGGGACAAAACCGTACGAACTTGGCCCAAAGCGGACAGCACCTCACAATGGTTGGATCGGGTCGTTACATGTGGCCTATGAATATGAGAGGGAAAACAAAAAAATGAACAGTGGTAAGATGATGTTTGCTTATAGTGGTACAAGTAAAAACATTGGGATTGCAAATTCCTTTTGGTTTCTTCAAGTGAAGGATCCAGGGCTGTTAACACGGGATATATCGCACAATCACACAATAAGGTTGCTTCTGAGATGGCGCAAATTCTTGAACCTAGTGCATCTTGCAAAAATATCATTCGTCTCCATAGTGCAGGTAGACAGGGTAAAGCCAGTGGTCTTGCATGTACGCCTTGTCCCACATTCTGAGGGGAAATAATTGGTGCCATCGCAACTTCATCAGAGCAAATGTGGTGTTGGATAGTTTTTTTTTTTAAAGAGGAGCCAAAAAAAAAAAAGAGAGAAGAGGGAGCCTTGAACCCCCCCCCCATCGGTGGCCATTAATTGCTCCACTGGTAAGGGGGTTCTTCCCCATTAAAATAAAGAGGGTTCCTCCCCCCATTTAAGAAGAAGAAGAAAAAAGAGAGAGAGAGAAGGAAAAAAAAGAAAAGAGGAGGAACCACCGGTGGCTCCATGGCCCCCCACCGGTGGGCATTAAATGCTCAAAGGAAATGAGAATAGGAAGAGGAGAAAATGAGAAAATGAGAGAAGAAGAAGAAGAAAATGAGAGAAAGAAAAGAAGAAGAAAATGAGAGAAAGAAAAGAAGAAGAAAAATAATAGGAAGAGGAGCCACCGGTGGCTTAAAGGACCCCCGCCGGTGGGCATTAAATGCTCCACCAGTGGGGGGTCTTCTCCCCTTGGTAAAGCATTAAAAAAAGAAGGGGGGGGGAGTTAGTGGCATTGGAGAATGGAAGAGAGAAGAAGATGTCCTCATGCACTAAGGTGTGTGTCAATTGCCCAATCATTGGGCCATTGAAAGAGGTGAGTGGGGTAAAATGCCCTCATTTATTGCCCCTAGGAGAGGGGTTCTTGCCCATTAAAGGAGAGAGAGTTAGTGGGGGAGGGGGGAGGATTAAAAAATTAATGGAGGGGGAGATAGTGGCCTCGGTGGGAGTGCCCACCGGTGGCACCCCCCACTGGTGGGGGGTCCCCACCGGGCCCCCTTCCCTCCTCTCACCACCTTCTCACTCTCTCACCCCTATTTTTGGACGTTTTTTTTAATGGGCTATGGCTCTCCGGTGGGGGTACTCACCGGTCCATCCCCCCTGCACCGGTGGCCTGTCCATCCCCTATAAATACCCCCTAAGGGGCTACAACATAAGGCAGTGCACGAAGCACTAAAGAAAGAAGGCAAGGAGGCTCTGCTGCAGATTTTGGTAGAGCTGCTGTTCGGAGGCTCTCTTTGTACTTGTTTTAAGTTTCTTTGAAGAGGAGAAATTGATGCGGAACAAGGGGAAAGAGGGGGGAATGGGCGATGGATCCTGCCGGCCTCGCACCGGTAGGGAGAGCTTCCCCGGCGTCGCACCGGGGAGGAGGGAAAGGGTTGGCATCGCACCAGTTTGGAACCTCCGTCGCAGAGGTAAAACACAAATATCAGGTCATTCTTTTTTCTTCAACAAATCTTCTTCCCTTCTCTGAAAACAAACACATACATATATAGGGACTCAATTCTGGAACTCTTGACTCTTGGATATCCCCATCTGACTTTAGGACTTCCCACCCTTTATTCATGTTTCTTTAATTCCTAGAAAATAAAAAAAAAACGTAATGGACCATAAATGGTCCTAATAAAAGCCAATAAAGGAGCTCCCAGCCCTGTATTGTCTCCTGCATCAGAAATGTTGTCAAAATTTTTCTAAGAACCTTAATTAAACTATTTTGTGAAGGACTTGTTGCACTCAAATGAAATGAGCATGGATGTTTTATTATGGGTGATGCTAAATGTTTATTAAAGCATGCATGGCCTATGTTTTGACATGATAATAAACCATGCACATGGTTGAATGGTCAAGACTCTCATCCATAATGAAGTCCTAAAGGATATTTAATGGGTGTCTAATAGGTCTATGACCTATTTTGTACCCTTTTAACAAATATCTATTAAGGCTATCCTTTAGCGAATTCGGATGATTTTGGAACAAGTCCATCATGCTTGATGTATGTGGGTGTAACTTATTAAAGCCCAATAAGTTGGCCCATGGCTTTGGAGGTATTCCTAATGCTGTCCATATGATCTAAATGCCCTTGGCTTCCCTATTTAAATGAACCTAAGTCCTAAAACACCCCTAACTTTGAACAAACAACGTTGGCCCATGGCTTTGGAGCTAATCCTAATGCTGTCCATATGATCTAAATGCCCTTGGCTTCCCTATTTAAATGAACCTAAGTCCTAAAACACCCCTAACTTTGAACAAACAACTAACTAATGACACATGAAGCACATTCTCATTAACTTAAATAACACACCTTTGATGGCACCAAAGGGACCCAATGCTCTCATAGCCTCTACTAACCCATCCAACCATGGAATTACCTAAAAGGATCAAAGTATTCCTCTAATGACAATTTTTTTTTAAAATCACAGAAAATCTCAGAAAAATGTGAAAAATCAGCCAACATGCCCAACATGTCTTAAATACCCTTGAACCTTAAAAATGACCAAACTATCCTCCTCATGATAAAAAAATCAGTAAAAATCTCAGAAAATCCTAAAAATATAAAAATCACCCAACATACTCTCAGTGCCCTCAAAATCCTAAAAAGTGAGAAAAATTACCAAAATATCCCTAATGCACAAAAATCATTAAAAATTCTAAAAAATCATAAAAAATGTTAAATCACTTAAAACGTACTAAATAGTCATTAAATCTGAAGCTTTTAAAAATTACCAAAATATCTCTACTGCCCCAAAATACTTAAAACAGTCCAAAAACACATCCTAGGGTTCTAAAACATTTCCTATCCATTGAAACACATTGTAAACACTAAAATGACTATAATCCCCCTATACCCCTCAACTTGACATAATTACAAAAATACCCCTTTTAGGTTTAAAACATTGGGCTTGACTAAATGGTGTTTCCTATGCTTGGACTGCATGGTTTAATGCTTAATTTGTGTTAAAGGACATCACTGGACGGTTAATCAAGGATTGCCGATCAGACGTAATTAACATTGACCGAGGTCAATGGGCAAGAGGTCGAATTCTTGGAGCCTCGTTTGATCCGAAGTTTTAGACTCCATGGGGGTTCACCCTAAATCCTCACAGTCTACCAAAATAAAAAGATTAAAGAGACAAAAAAATGCCATCCCAAACAGATGGCATGCCTTTGTAGAACCTCTCCTTCCCTTCATCTCTCCGTTTGGTGATGCGCTTACCACTACACTATTAACTTGACCCCTATTTTGTGCAAGCGCACATGTTCCGAAACAACATTGATGGCCGCGAAGGTGACCTACGGTCCTCTGGCGGTGGCCGGCCATGCCCAACATGGGTACTTAACGGCTCTGACATGCGTCGTTGACTTCCCAGCTATTGTTAGATCTCCCTACTTTTTAGGGGTCATTACTGCTCCAGAGCCAACTCTGGAAATTAAGAAACGGCGCCAGTCTTGCGCCAAGAAAAGCAACTCGAGTAGGGGATCCACATGGGTCCTCACTGTCAACACAGTCAACATCTTCCCTACCTCCTCATCCAATAGAGCAAAAGAAGAAGTCTGCAACAGCAAGCCCATCTAGGACGGAAAAAACAATATTGGTGGGAACCTCTGGATTCGCCTGGATGGCAGGGAAACCATCATCTCGAAAATCCACTACGTCCCGACGGTTCCTACTCGTAACTGGTTTGGGATCTTGTCGAAGGTTTGTCGGGATGTAATCGCCTTTAAAAAGAAGGCTCCAAAGGCTTCTGTGCAATAGAGGTAGAGATATAAGACGAAGCCTGCCATGCCTCAGACTGGGGGCAACCCTGTAGAGGACATAAACCTCCACCTGAAGAAAATGTGGGTGACCAAAGAGGAAGTCCGCATAATATGCCAGGTTAAGGCCACCTTAGCAAAGCAACAATCCTAATAGCTCCTGGAGCTAGAGGGACAAATGATCAACCAAATCACTCGACCTCGGTCTCCACGAGGTCAGAAAAGGAAAGGCGTCTACATGGCAAAAAAGCAAGTCCCGTAGAGGACATCTATTTTTGAGCGATTGGGGCACTTCCTCAGTCAACTCAAAAGAAAAGGAGGGTCACCAAAATGGCAGGTGATGGTATTAAGGTGTATACTTGCTACACCTCCGTCACAACTTACGGGCACCTATCCTTGTCGGGTGATCCAAATGAGTTTTGTCAACATGGCACAACGAGAGGGGCCCCTTACCCGTCAGGTGGAGCAAGCCATCTGTTGGTTAAGCCAAACGAATACAGGAACAAATCAGCCATAGAATGGCAGTGTTAATGTCGCAGAGGGAGCTGATGAAGATGGGACGAATGCCTAAAATAATGAGGTTGATCCCGAGCAACAACAAAGTCAGACCTAACCTTACACAATAAAAGAACTAAAGTTGGAAAATCAACAACTTAAAGTCTTACTTTTGGGCTTCATCCAAGGATGGGAGTAACAATAAAAGACTTCTCAGGCTCCTCCAACAAATGCACTTCTCCCAAGAGTGGCTTATATCCCAACAATCGCTGCAGTAGGGACACCAAGCGACAAGAGTCAACTTTATCCCCGATGAACTGCAAGAGATTTGGGGTAAAGAATTAAATCGTAATGCTCAACAATTTAATGCCTCTGCGGAAGATGCTGCCATGTCGCAGAAGCACTTAATTGAGTAAATTGTGGAAGCCAAAATGGCTGAACGTGGTGATGAGATAAGCACTTTTGATCTATACAAAGTGCCATTCTCGGTTCATCACATGTTCAAAAACCTCCCTGCAAGTCACACAAAGCTCCCTAAATTCACCAGATATGATGGAGAAAGTTCGTCTCAAGAGCACATTGCTTATCATATGAGTGACCTGGGAGAATTGGCCACTAATGAGGCGTACCTGTTGAAGTACTTCTCTACTTCATTGATGGGCACTGCCTTCCAATCCAATGGTGTGTCAACCTAAAGCCCAACTCTATCAGCAATTGAGGGGGAAATGCAGAAGAAATTTTTAGACCGCTTCAAAGTATTGAAGCTAAAAGTCTCCATCACAGAATTAGTCATGCTAAAGTGAGGCAAGAATGAATTTGCCATCGATTACATCAAGAAGTGGTGATATCTTTGCATGAAATATGACAATCTACCGGTTCACGAGGACGTGATGCAATTGTGCATAAGGGGCTTGAATTCCGAGATAAATGAAAAATTGATCGGGGCGAATGTCAGAAACTCTGATTAGTTAAATAACATTGTGTCGGAGATCGAACTATTTTTCACGGACAATTCGACCTTCACCTTCAATAAGGAGAAAGCTTTAAGGGAGTGTGTGACAAGTGCAGAAGAAGTAAATGTTGTAGACTTTGCCTCGGCTGTGGAAAAGACAGAGGGCAAGGGCAATGTAAATGCCTCAACATCCAATGGAAGGGGGTGATACGCCACCCTCAACGAGAGGAGGAAAAGGTCTTGCTCCTTCACCAAAGGGCATACAGGGAAGCTATTGGATGCATGCATGTAGGCGAATCTCTTGGTGCTACCTGAACTAAAAAGGCCAGCAGAGGTTGGTAGAACAAATGAACCCAACTATAGCAAGTACCATCGCATACTGAGGCATGTTACAGAAAATTGTTATCTCTGCAAAGATGAAAGTGAGAAGCTTATCCAAGAAGGGACTCTAGTGATGGGAAAGTACCTAGTAAATCCACCCCAGTCACATCAAAAGCCAAAGCAGACATTTGCAGCACATGTCATTCACATGGGCGAGAACTCCTCGGAGGTGGAGTTTGAAGAAGGGAACATGAGCTCTTCTTAGGAGCGGGAGATGACATCAACATACACTCCTACAAGCCCTACTCCAGAAGGGTCCATTATGGCTGCGTTGGAGGAAGTCAAAGCAAGGTTGGGGCAGCTTTCCAATCAACAAACAAAACTTACTCAGATGGTGGGAAGCTTATCGAGACTTCCCGATCAACAAATAGAACTTACTCATATGGCGGGAAGCCTATCAAGGCAGCTAGCAGAAGTTCTAGTACAAAAGGAGGTCAGCTGATCCTCTTCTTTTGAGGAGACAACCTCTTCTTTTGAGGAGACGAAAGTGGAATACAACTACTCTCCAAAGAAGGGTGGTAAACAAGTCATAGACTCGAATGATGCTATTAAAGTACAACACAAGGAAAAGGTAGTTATCAAAAGAAGAGGTCATGATGATTGAGGCAATAACCCTAAAAGCATCATGATAGCATGTAAAGGCTCTCGAAAAAAACGGGTCGTTATTGTAGAAGCGATTATAAGCTTGCAAAGGCCTTGAAACCCTGAGATAGAAGCTCAAAAGGTCATACTCATTTCCGAGGGAAAAGATCCAAGAACTTTTTAAATTGTGCATGAACAAGAGGGTGATCACTCTGCCGAAGCCAAAAAAGGGAGGAGAAATATACCAGACAGACGTGCTCAATTATTGCCCGTATCACCGCTTCATCAGCCATCCGATTGAACAGTGCTTCACATTCAAAGATGAAGTGGAAAAGCTGATTTAAGAAGGAAAGATAAATATGGGAAATTACCTGGTGAATCCCCCACAACCCCATGACATGGGAGCAATCACTTACAAAGTGAACGTGGTGCATAAAATCTCCATGGATATAGAAAGATTCCTGAAGACACCGGTTCACGAAGTGTTCAAGCCTCATACGGAGGAAGAAGTATCACCTCACTATCAGTATGGAGGGGTAACCTTGGAGGGGCCAGCCACCCTACAAACAAGGGTGACCATTGACGCCTTTGGTGCCATCACCAGAGATGGAAAGGTGGCATCTGGAGCGGCAACAACTGACCTTGGAAGAGAAAAAAGCAAAGGCCAGTTCCTCTAAAAAGATTGAGAAAAAAATATTTGGTGAATACCAAATGCAGCCCAATATAATAGTGAAACAAGCCATTAAGGCCACTTTCGACCGCAATCAACAAGAGTAGCAATAGATCGCAGTCCAGAAGAAGTAGCTAGCGCCCTGCAAAGGTACCAAAGGCAAAAGATGAAAAAAGGAAAAAAATAAAGAAAAGCAGTATTTGGAGGTGCCCCACCTCCACAGATACAATCCCAGTCTCATTTCATTAGAGAAGCAACAAGGAAGAAGAAGCAAGAGGAAAAATGAAAAAAGAAAATTGAAGAGTAAAGAGGCCTTGGCTAGTTCTTCAACTATGCCAAAAGAAGAAGGGACGCCTCCACAAAGGTTGCAAAATATCAGTAATGAATTAGAAGAATACCAGCCGGGGCTATCGGTGAAAATATGTGCCACTAGATAAATATAGGCCGTGGGAAGAAATTGAAAGGAAGATCCATTTGAGGAGTAGGCTGCTACAGCTCCAGGAGCATATATAAAGTGCGGATGAAGATGCATCCTCTACCGCAGATGATGCTAGCGCATTTTGGGGGAAGACTTGACCCTAGAAAAGTTGGACTAACAATTACAAATATTTTTGTGCAACACAACCTCAATAATTCCGAGTTGGGGGTAGCTTCTTGGAGGACGAGATCAGATGCGCCTCGCCAAAATCTAGAAGACCCAAAGTTAGTACTGGAGCCATATGGGAGGGAAAATGTCTATTTTTATCCTTCATTTGATGAAGAAGCTCTCGCAAATCAACTTGGAGAAGTCGATTCCCCCGTCAAACCCAAAAAATCTGGAAGAGGCAGGCCCTTCGATATAATCTAAGCCTGCAGAAGGTGTTGACACCTTGGCCGACCCATTGGGCGAAGGGTTAAAAGTCGACTCCCAAAAAGAAGATGTTCCGCAGAAAGAAACTCGAGGGGTCAGAGTAAAAAAAGGGGATCAGAAGAAAAGTCTTAGCTTTATAGTCTTTGAAAAAAAAAGAGGAGAAAAAAAGAAAGAAAAAGAAGAAGAAAAGAAAAGAATGGGGCTTAAAAACGAAGTGCCTTGACGGAGTTAATCGGTTTTTCCATCAGAAAGAATTGGTTAAAGGCAAAAGGGTTTAAAATCCGGTGGAGGTAAAAATTCAAAAGGGCACTTCGGACAAAAATGGGAAACTCTGCTGTGTGGAAACCCGTGAGAGCGACATGCAAAAGTAAGAAGAGGTAGTTTTGGTGAAAACCCGCAAAGGCGTTCTGGTTAGTTGAAAAAAAAAGAAGAAAAAAAAACCACTCAACCTATCGAGGTATGACAGAAAAAAGAAAAGAGAGAAGCCATTTACACCAAAAAAAAGGAGAGAGAAAAGAGAGAAGAGTCACACTCCGGCGGGGGAAAACTCTCTCGGCCTACCTCAGGTGGAGATTGAGTTTTGCCCATATCCTTACTGAGGGAGGATGTCAGAGTCGTCAATGACGAGAAAACCCTTAGTGCCACTCTACGTTTGGTGGGTGACACATGAATCATTGATAAAGGACTACGACCGATGCGACGATGACGACGTCTTCCCGACTCGATAAGGAAGTAGGAAAACTTGATTCTTCACCTTTAGGTTCACTTTGTTTGCAAAATTGCTTATACCAGAATAAGGTTTTGGGGATTTCTTAAACCAGAATAAGAGGTATTTTGATTTGGTAAGTTATTGGTTTTCCACCCAGAATAAGGAGAATTACACTGCGCTATTCCAAGTGATTTGATAGGAATGAGTGGAATAAAAAGTGAAATAAAGGGTGGAATTGGAGAATTGGGGGAATTAGGAATTCCTGGTAGAATTTGGGGAAGTAAAGTGAAGACCTGTAGTTTGAGACTCACAAAGGATCGGCAAAGCCTTGGACACTTAGGACGTTCTACTTAGCGTGCCTGAAAAGCCAAAATGCGGGTTCCCAGATCATGAAGACCTGAAGACTAGAAGACTCCAGAAGGTCATGATGCTGTTTGGTGTATCCAAGAAGCGGGAGAAAAGTTCCGAAAGTTTGAAAGGCCCCAACCAAGACCCACTAAAGTTATTCAACTAGGTCTGGCCTAAGAGCCACAAATGTGAGTCTACTTGGACACCTTGGGTTCACCAAAAGAGTTGAAGTAGGGCTGCGTAGAGCCCAAGAGAAGGCAAAAGTACAATGGGCTAACATCATTCAATGCCCACAAAAGGTGGTTCACCCCAAAGCTTCTTCAACGGTAGTTCGACAGATAACAACATTCTCAAAGTGCTCTGATGCTCAAGATAGGGTTTGTAAACCCCAAGTCAAATAAAAATCTCAAGATCAAAGATAATGCAAGCCACTTGCACATGACAAAGCCATTAAGCGTGGGATGCAAATCATGCACGGGACACATGCCTCTGGTTTTGCCTTCGACATGTCCCTTGTTGGACAAATTTTTTTTAATAGGCGTAAAAAAAAAAAAAAAGAGAAGAGGGAGCCTTGAACAACCCATCGGTGGATTTTGAGAACCCCCCCCCCCCCCAGTGGGCATTAATTGCTCCACCGGTAGTGGGGGTTCTTCCCCATTAAAATAAAAAGGGTTCTTCCCCCCATTTGAGAAGAAGGAAAAGAGAGAGAGAGAGAGAGAACCACCAGTGGCTCAATCCCCCCCCCCCCACCCCCCCACCCCCCGCGGTGGGCATTACATTAAATGCTCCACTGGTGGGGGGGGGGGGGGTATTCCCCATTAAAAATGAAAAGAAGAGAAGAGAGATAAGAAGAAGAAAAAGAATAGAAGAGGAGTCACCGGTGGCTCCAAGGACCCCCATCGGTGGGCTTTAAATGCTCCACCAGTGGGGGGGTTTCTCCCCTTGATAAAGCATTAATAAAGGAAGAAGGAAAAAAAAGGGGGGGGGAGAGTTAGTGGCCTTGGAGAATGGGAGAGAGAAGAAAATGTCCCCATGCACCAAGGTGTGTGTTAATTGCCCATTCAATGGGCCATTGAAAGAGGTGAGTGAGGTTAAATGCCCTCATTTATTGTCCCTAGGCATAGTTGTCGAGGCAATAAGACGACCAAGGTGTGCTTGGGGTTCTGGACCGCCTAAGCGCTGAGGCGCCTGCCTAGGCGTCAACTTCATAATATAATATTTTAATAATATATATATATATATATATTACATATATATGTATATATAGCATATATATATATATGTATGTATGTATGTATATACATACATACATATATTTGTATGTATAAATGTGTTTATATATATATATATATATATATATATATTACATACATGATACATATATTTAGATTTATACATATATACGTATGTTTGTATATATAAATCTAAATATGTAATCTATATTATATATAAAATAGAGTTCTTTGGTGTCACATGTCAACACCAGAATTATTTGTTTCCCTCTTAAATTCTCTCTCTCTCTCTCTCTCTCTCTCTCTCTCTCTCTCTCTCTCCCCCTTCCCTATTAATGTCTATATCTCCTATTAATTCTCTCAATAATTTTCTCTCTCCTCCTCTTTCTCATTAATTCTCTCTCTCACCAACTCTCTCTCTCTCTCCCGTCTCTCTCATTAATTATCTCTCTTCCTTCTCTCTCTCATTAATTCTCACCCTCTCCCCTCTCTCTCTTTGCTTAAGTATTATTATTATTATTAGCATCTTCTTTCACATTTTTCTCTCTCCCTATTAATATTTCTATCTCCTATTTTTTTGTCCCCTATTATTATTATTGTTGTTGCAATCTCTTGAGATAATAATAAGTAATTTTAAATTATTATTATGATATTCTTATGGGATAATAATAACTAATTTTGATATTATTATTATTAAAAAATTAATATCAAAATGATAGTCTTATGGGATAATGATAACTAAGTTTGATATTGTTGTTGTTATTATTATTATTATGATTATTATCTCTCTTTCTCCTCTTTCACATTTCTCTCTCCCTATTAATATTTTTATCTCCAATGTTTTTTATCTCCTATTATTATTATTGTTGTTGTTGTTGTTGCAATCTCTTGAGATGATAATAACTAATTTTGACATCATCATCATCATCATTATTATTATTATTATTAGGGTAGTCTCATTAGATAATAATAATGAATTTTGATGTTATTTTTTTAAAAATTATTATTATTATTATTATTATTATTAATTAGACTAGTCTCTCTTTCACTTTTCTTACTCATATTATTATTATTATTGTTGTTGTTGTTATTATTATTATTATTATTAATATTATGACAATCTTTTGAGATAATAATAATAAATTTTGATATTTATTATCATTATTAGGTCTCTCTCTCATTTTTCTCCAATTTATATTTCACCACAACATTTATTGGGATAATCTCATGCGATAATAATAATAACCTCCAATTCACTTTTTAGTCTTTTCTCTCAATCCATATTTCAATTGAATACAATGGTTCTGAACTTTTAATGTTTACCAAACAACTGATCTTCACAGAAAAAAAATGTTAGTATTTTTTATTATATATTCTTCTATAATTATTTTTTTCAGTCCTAAAAAATATAAAAAATAACCTCACTTATATTAATTATAATTTTTTTATTCAAATATGTTAACTTGTCGTGCATCGCACAGGATTGCAACTAGTATGTATATATATATATATATATATATATATATATATATATATATATATATACCTTTTGAGCTGTTGGAAAGGCGGCCTAGCGCCCACCGGAGGGAGTGCCCACCGGTGGCAACCCCCACGGTGGGGGGTGCCCACCGGGCCACCTCCCTTCCTCTCACCACCTTCTCCTCACTCTCTCACCCCCTGTTTGTGGACTTTTTTTTTTAATGGGCTGTGGCCCTCCGGTGGGGGTACTCACCGGCCCATCCCCCCCCCACTGGTGGCTTCTCCATCCCCTATAAATACGCCTCAAGGGGCTACAAGAAGACACACAGAAGGCAGTGCACGAAGCACTAAAGAAAGAAGGCAAGGAAGGTATGCTGCAGATTTTGGTGGAGTTACTATTTGGAGGCTCTCTGTGTGCTTGTTTTAAGGTTCTTTGAAGAGGAGAAATGTTGCCAAAATTTTCTTAAGAACCTTAAAAAAATATCTTGTGAAGGACTTGTTGCTCTCAAATGAAATGAGCATGGATGTTTTATTATGGGTGATGCTAAATGATTATTAAAGCATGCATGCCTATGTTTTGACATGATAATAAACCATGCACATGGTTGAATGGTCAAGACCCTTTTAACAAATATCCATTAAGCACCACTTTGATTGGAAAATAGGAGAATAATAAGGGCGAATAAGGAGAGAACAAGCTTAATTTTGCTTTGACAAGCGGAATGACTTATACCGGTGCAAAATAGCCTATTGGGGGAATAAGGAGAATAAGCCATCCCACCTTAGACCCAAGAAGTGCTTTTTCTTCTTATTCCGTCAGCGGGCACCACGAAACTATCAAACCGAAAAACTCCTTATTCTAGTACACACTATTCCGTCAGTGGGCCCCACGTAATAACTTATTCCCCAAACAAAGTGGGGCTAAGGCTATCCTTTAGTGAATTTGGATGATTTTAGAACAAGTCCATCATGCTTGATGTATGCGGGTGTAACTTATTAAAGCCCGATAAGCTGGCCCATGGCTTTGGAGCTAATCTTAATGCTGTCCAAATGAAACAAATGCCATTGGCTTCCTTATTTAAATGAATCTAAGTCCTAAAACACCCCTAACCTTGAACAAACAACTAACTAATGAAAGATAAAGCACATTGTCATTAACTTAAATAATACACCCCTAATGGCTCCAAGGGGACCCAATGCCCTCATAGCCTCTAATAAGTAATAACACATCCAACCATGGAATTACCCAAAATGACCAAAATATCCCTTTAATGACAAAAAATCTGTAAAAATCACGGAAAGTCTCAAAAAAAGTGAAAAATCAGCCAACATGCCCGACATGCCTTAAATACCCCTAGAACCTTAAAAATGACCTTAATACACTCTAGAACCTTAAAAATGACCAAAATACCCTCATCATGATAAAAATCAGTAAAAATCTCTTAAAAATCCTAAAAAATATAAAAAACACCCAACATACTCTCAATGCCCTCAAAACCCTAAAAAGTAAGGAAAATTACCAAAATATACCTAATGCACCAAAAATCATAAAAGATTTCAAGAAAATCATAAAAAATGTTAAATCACTTAAAACATGCTAAATGCCCATAAAATCTGAAACTTTTAAAAATTACCGAAATATCCCTGCAGCCCCAAAATGCTTAAAACAGTCCAAAAGCACATCCTAGGGTTCTAAAACCTTTCCTATCCATTGAAATCGTAAACACTAAAATGACTATAATGTCCCTATACTCAGCTTAGCATAATTACAAAAATACCCTTTTTGGTTTAAAATACCAGAATCAATCTAAAACCCCTTTAAAAGTCCCTTAAACCACACCAGGTCACCGTAAACCCATCCTCAGCCAGGGGGAAGGTTTGGACTTGATCTAAATGGTGTTTCCTATGCTTGGACTGCATGTGCTTGTACTGCATGACTTAGTCCTTAATTTGTGTTAATGGTCATCATTGGACGGTTAATCAAGAGTTGTTAATCAGTTGATCGATGTAATTAACATTGACCGAGGTCAGTGGGGAAGAGGTTGAATTCTCGGATCCTCGCCTGATCCGAAGTCTTAGACTCCCTGGGAGAGTGAATGTCATAGTAGAGAGGAGTCCTAGTGCTATGGAGTTTACTTGAGATCTACTATGTGGAGCAGAAATTTGAACAATGGAGCCCAAAGGGGGGCATGTGCTGTTGTCGAACGGTGCTTTTCCTCGACACAAGGTTTGCAATCTTGTCTTGGCAACCTTCTGAGAAACAAAACCCCCATTCCTCTATTTCATGTTCACAGGTTGACCAGGTCAGTTAGTTGGCATTTTTTTAAATCCTATTCGTCCCTTTTCAACTTATTTGAGGGGGCATGAGTGGAGTTTTCCCACCCTTTCCTACGCCCTCATCACACATGGGGTTTGTTGAAATGTAGTTGAGATGAACGCAGTGTAGTCTAGACGAAGCCGAGATTAGATACAGAATTCCTTGCCCAGACAGAGTTGCCCATAGCTCCTTTTTACACCTATGATGGATGGATGCGGGATGCCAGATAGTAAGGTGTTGGTTCGGTGTCTGGAAATCTATGATGTGGGCATGAGAGACTAAGGGGATGCAAGGTAGATAGAAAGGCAGATTGTCTTTTCTTCAATTATTATTTAAGGATCCTAGATGGATTGGATCAACTGGGGCCTGCAAAGAGCAAGGCAAGGCACTGAAGTTATGTGATTCTTGATCTAAATCAAGAAGTGAATAAGAATTTTGTGTGTGATTGTTAGAGTAGGTTTCAAGAAGGACTAGTTGGTGGTTTCTTCATGGACTTAAAATCAGATTTAGATCTGAATTTTATGAGCTAGGTGAATGCAGGCTGAATAGGTTCTGGGAGGAGTATGTCAAGTCTCCTTCCAGGGAGCCATGTCAATTCTCCTTGGTGTCCAAGTACTGATTGACTTTGCGATCTTTCAAGACTAGTGCAGAAGGCAGTCTGTTATACTCTGGAATTACCCATAACCATTTTAAGGCTGTGAATGGTTGATTTACAGGCTCCATCGATGCCAATTCAAGTTGGTCATCTTGGATTGGGGTCGGCACCTGTGAACCAACATCTCATCCCTCCCAAGAAAAGAAGTGCTGGAGTTGGAACTGATCAAGTACACCGTTCTTAGTCAGATCAGCCATATTGGGGTTGGGGCCAGTGTCTGCACAACTAGGAGTTTTATTCAGGAGGAGGAGGTGGAAGAAGAATTCTTCGAAATCCCACCCTGAGAACAATACTCATTTCTGTGGTTTGAGGCTCTACTTTTCAGTACTCTTGATACCTACCAAACCATGAAGAGCTCTTGAGTCAGCCATTGAAGCCTTCTTCCCTTTTTATTTGCATCACCTCTCTATCTCATGTTCCAATATCAACTTCTTGTCCCTCTATGCCAGGATGCATTGCTCGTTTAAATCAATTTTCCTTGGATTTCCAACCACAAAATAGCATCATCACCCTATCATGGACTGGCTGCCCAAACTTGTGCTTGTGATCATGCACAAGCTGGCTGGACTCATCTGGCATTCTGAAGGAGAAAGCTCGCTATGTATGGTTCTTGTGAATTTCTGAGACTGGTACAGCATATGCAATTTGTAAAATCTTGGCACCCCAAGTCCTCTGGTTGACACATTTAAACGGCTGCATCACCTGCACAACTGAAAACCAGACACCCGAATGGCTTTTTTTGCCTGAGCAAACATTGATCTTCTCCTTATTGAGGCCGACCACATATGCAAAAAGGTCTCCCCTTGGGCCCCTCCCATGCCTCCATCATTTGAGGACAGAGACCAAGAGACTTGGTTATCAATGTCTCCTGCATCTGGCCAATGGAGGTACACCACAAATTGTAATGCATCTTGTCACAAAGGTTATGTCACCTCTCAATTGGCTGGTGCACTATACATTGACACAGATGATCTCATCACCCATGTCGGTATGTCACCCCCAATAGCTCTTTGTTCTAGTCCTGATAAGCTTCAGTTGACTCTGATTGTTATATTGTTGAGCTTGGGATTACTACTGTCTAGCATATTGAGATAACATTAATGAAAAGTAGGGTTCTAGCTTAATGTATTTGAACTCTACAGGAAAGCAAATGGTCTTTTTGCAATCTAGGTTGGAGGATTTTGGGTGTTGAAAGCGATGGCAATAAGGTTCTGTTTGGTAACGATTCTACTTTAGATTATTTTCATTCTGGGACCATTTTACCAATAAATTGCAATGTAGGACCATTTTGCCAATAAATTTCAATCTATCAGTTTTGGCAGGCTATTCAGATATAAGTTCTGGGTTTCAATTCCTTGGATTATTGGTCCTTAAGCTCTTAATATAACTGTAGTTCCTTGGGAAATGGCGAGGGTACTACATTTTGGATGACAGAAGTCCCCAGAGTTCATTAACTTATAAGTTTAGGCCTTACTCAAAAACATTGCTTCATTTTTATTATATTACAAAAGGCTAACCCCTTGCTTAGGGGAAGTCTGAGTGGGGCACCGTCTCGGTGTTTGTTTGGAGTTCAGATACCCTTTTCTATAGGGGTTTCTTTTTGTGAGAGCTGCATTGTATACTCGTGTACATCTTTCTGATATTTAATACATTATAACCACAAAGACAATTAGGTCTTTAGGCCAATTGATTCAGTACTCGTCGGTAATGCTGATCACCTTGTTATTTGATGGATGCAAGACAAACCTTGGATTCTCTTTCATTATGTTATGGAGGAATTCATGTTTGTGGGCTGGAAATTTTGTGCTTGTATATTTCTTCAAAGTTTTTACAACAGGTTTTCAAAAGTTGTCACATTTATTCATATTGCAGGTTGCTTCATATGAGTTTACCACCTTAACATGCATTCCAGGAGTAATTATCTACAAGGGTGCTAAAATTCAGGTAATATATATTACTTTTAAGCTTCTGTTTCCTGTAAATTGATTTTTGAGTTTTTTTTGGTTTTTTGCTTCTGGTTAAATGGTTAGCTGACAATGTCTAAGGCGCAGTTGGGAAAAAAGCCGTAAATCCTGTCTAACTATTTTTGTTGGAGCTGAATTTGGAATCTGGAAAGTTATCTCTATTTGTTGGCTATGCCATTCTAGGAATTTCAAGTCACATTTTGCAAATGAGGATAGGGTGGAGTAGTAGCCAATTAAATATTCTTTAGGGAACGGGTGTCTTAGATTTGATCAAAAAGAAGGTTTATGTTGACTGAACTGGTTTGTTTTTTGTTTATCTCCCATTCCAATTTGTAGAGTGAGACCGTGGGCCCCATCCCTTTTAAGATGATGATGCATATGTTAACCCAGGTGATTCTGAATTATTTTCTCCCACGTTTGTCATCACTTCTACCCATGATTTGGCAGTATTTGGTGTGACATGAAATGTCAGAGCTGATACTTGTAATCACGATTGGACATTGTATAGCATAAACATGGTTTAGCCCTCTTCACCCTTGACTGCTGATGGCTGCAGTCCCAAGGTTTTGCAGAGATCAACAGGAGCCAGTTTCACAACAGTGGTTTATCCCTTTATGTGGTGAACCTGATCTATCTTCCTGTTCTGTCATCTGCCTCCACATGGCCATGCCTTTTGCATACGCTGCCAAAGTAATTGGTTCCCTTGCAGTCAAATTTAAGCTCCCCCGTCTGGATACTCCCAAACACTGAGAAATATAAAATATAGCGTGGAGCTTATAAGAAACTAAATTCACTCACTATCCAGTGATCTTGATGAAAACATCAAAGTGGAGAAGGGGGAGTAGTGCAGCAAAGTAGTGGCTAGGATGAATAGGAGGTAAAGATTTTTTTTCTTTTCTTTTTTTGCGGGGGTCATGGAAGCTGTGTTACCAGGTTCTTTATTTTGGGCAGAGTACACATACTAGTGTAATACAAGGCAGACACATGCGTAGTTAGGCTAGGACGCATAACGATTCCCCAGATACAACAACAAGTATGCTATGCCCTTTGAAATATTTAAAAATGAAGAAAATATAGGAGTAATATAGCATATCGTAAAGAGAACTTGCTTGCATACCTTCCTCTCATGGTTGAGGCTCAAATCAGATGATTGATGGTGGGGAAGAGTCCCACAACATAGCACAGTTGTGGTGGATGTACCGGCATAGTGACAAATAAAAGTAAGAAATGCCTACCGGAGATGACTGCATCTTGTGGCATGGTGGCATGAACTTGGGCAGTCTGTGATTCAAATAGTGGGAGGGGGGTTGTGTTCATCCCTGATCTCTCCAAGGTTAGCTGAAAAATGTCAGGGCTCATATAATCTGAAAAAATGCCCAGGGGACTGTCAAAACCTATGATTTGGAGGACATTTCTATTTGCATTAGAGAGCAGTGTTGGACACTTGGACACAACAGGATAGTCAGACACCCATGTTTGACACTCTACCTTAAGATTTTCAAATGAGCATTAGATATTTCTTTTGATCACTTATTTGTATGCTAACATTCAGTGTATTTTAGTTGTATCACTTAAGATTTAACTAAGCTTCAATGGTCACATTTTATTTTATGTATAAGTACATGTAAATGTGTGTGTGTGTGTGTTTGTTTGTGTGTGTGTGTGTGTGTGTGTGTGTCTCTCTCTCTCTCTCTCTCTCTCTATATATATATATATATATAGAGAGAGAGAGAGAGAGAGAGGAATGCTGTGGTGCGACTAGGGCCTTCTGTACAACCTGGTTACACAGTACATTTCAGCCCCACCTCTATGTTGAAAAAAATAAAAATCACCATAAATTTTTAAATATTCAATTAGCCTCCTAAGATGATTTTCATCCCTTGAGCTTAATTTTCACCGTCGGATCATATATGAATTGATTGTAGCCGTCCAATCGGATGCGAGCAAATTAGTTATGAATACTAAAACTCCAAGAGATGGGGACAACCCTAAGGGTAATCTAACCAATTTCCTATTTTTTAACTATTTTTATGATTTTTTGAAAATCGAATTTGCAAGTACCCGATGGATGGTCACAATTGAGTTTTCACGATCGGACAATCAAAATAAACCCCCAAGGGATAGAAACAACCCAAAGGGGGATCATTGAATATTTAAAAATTTATGTTGAATTTTATTTTATGTTTTAATATGGGGAAGGGCTACTGTAGCCTGTTGCACTATAGTACAGAGAGAGAGAGAGATTCTGGGATACGGCCAAGCCCGCCCTTAAATATGGCTTCGCTGTAGCCCAGCTAGCAAGATTGGAGGGACCCGAAGGCACCATGTGGCGCCGCCCGTTTATTTTGGGGCACCACAAGCACCTGCCACGTCTGTTTTTTCTTACATCCGTTGGATGTAATCTAAGGGTAGGGATTGCTTTGTACGGCCAGGCCACACCAATTGCCTTGGCCGTACAGTAGCACTACTAGATATACATATATATAGTTTCAGTGTCCTCGTGCCCTTTTTTATAACTTCTTAGTGTCTAACGTATGTGTTTGTGTTGACACCTGATGCCCGTCTTTGTTCCCCACAATTCAGGGTTGGCTACATGAATTGAATTCATTCCGCCCATTTATCATATTAAATGCCATGCTTGTAGTTTACCCTGGATAGCCACATATCCTTTCCTACTACATCAAGCCATCTCATGTTAGGCCTTCAGCAAGTCCTTTCAGCATTGCCTACCAAAATTCGATTCCACCTTCTAACTCATGCTGAATTCGGATGACAGTTTACATGCCCAAACCACTTGAAGATTGCATATGCAGTCTTATTGAAGCTTCCTTAAGGGAAATAGATTTGCTATAGGTCAGGAGTTGAGTTGTTTGAGCATTTCAAGTCAATGCTCATGTAAGTTTCACTTTTTTGACTTGTTGGATTTAGGCTTCTGAATGATTGATTACCATAGTTTTAAATAGGTTTCTTGAGCTGCACAGCAGATCTATTGATTAATTTATGTAATATCGGGAGAATCCAGTTGTTTAAAATTAACAAGTCAATGGGCTGCATGTATTATACAATTATATCCTTGCTGGCCCAGCATGATTTGATGTCAGGCCTGAGAAGATATTGATGGTACATTTTCTCCATGCTCGCTGCAAGTGTCTCTTCAGAAGAGAGGCTAACCCTTCGGAGCATTTAGTTTCTTTTGTTTTTAGATATGTTATAGAGTGGGTGAAGGTTGTATGTAAAGTGGATCATTGACTCCACCCTTTTTTGTCTTCTTGGTGGAGCCGCACCAGCTTGGTGCTTTTGTAAATGTACATTTGTCCCTATATCTCCTCTTTGGTATATGCTTCTTTTCATTCATAATACACGTGGTATTACCAACTTTCAAAAAAAGTGTCTTTTCTATTTTGGAGATCTACCATCCTCCCAGGCAGTCTCATCTTCCCTGTTTTCCTCCCTTTGGCACAAGTTTTCCACTTGTCACATTTTAAAATGTATGATTGAAGCTGCCCTTTCTTTATCCTGACCTTTCAGTAAGAAACACAGAAAACTGTATCACCTTCCTCTTGGTTCCAGGGATGCCTTTGTATTATATCTAACCGAGTGGTGAGTGTGTATTGAAGCATTTGTGTTGTTTTTGTTTCTATCTTCATAGAGCATCCAATTTTATCATCATCATCGCCATCAAAGTCTTATCCCATCTATTTGGGGTCAGCTATATGAATCTTGTCCCGCCATCTAAATCTATCCAATGCAAACTTAAGGTGACACATAGCAGTGCCAAGTGCTTTCTAACTACATCTAACCACCTCATCTTAGGTCTTCCTCAATATCTTTTATCCTCCTCCACTCTAATTTTATTACACCTTTTAACCAGTGTTGAACTTAGGGCGATGAACATGTCCAAACCATCCGCATGTCATCAATGTCAAAATTGATGCTATTGTTTTCACTTGTTGCCACCCCCTCTTGGATTAAGGGACTCACGGCTGTTACTCGTGGAGAATTGTTTGATGTCAATATTTTTTTTTACTTGCACATATAAAAAATGTTCTCATTCTTATTCATTACTTTTCTTCAGTTGTTGGATCTACCAGGGATCATTGAAGGTGCAAAGGATGGAAAGGGAAGAGGAAGACAGGTAAGCTTTCCTTCATTGCAATGTTCTACGAAGTAATTTGTTGGTTATCCAAAGTAATTGAAAAGCATCCATTTTCAAGAAAGAAAGATATTCAAAAGCATCCATTCCATATTTTTCATTAACATATTATAGTGGTACTATCCATTTTCAAGTTTAAAAAAAGAAAAGAAAAGAAGAAGAAGATGAAAAGAAAAGCACACAAAGATGGTTGTCTTCATGCATGCAACGATGGTTGACTTCTTGCCTATTCCTGCTGCTGCACTCTGAAAATTAGTCACATATTTGTATAGAAACATAATGTGCACTAATTTTTGGGTCCATATTTCAGACAACTTGCTATAGAACCGTATTCATTCCAAGTTTATGGGACAACACAAATATGATGGGAAAGTATGTTGAGAGGATTAGATCAATGAGCATATTATGAATGTAATAAGGGGTCCTACAGTCCATACATGTAAAACAGACTGAAATTTGTGGGTCTTCTTTTCCTGCACTGGTGGTTTATATGTAGATTTGAGCTTTACCAAGGCAGGGACGAAAAAAGGTAGATCTGAGCTGATATCGTTGCCAACTTTCTAAAGCATATGGGCAACTTTATGTTAAATTTTCCTATATTAAAGGCAATGATTATCAAATATCAACTACTGTGGTAGAGTGAATTTGGTTAAGAGAGGTTCATTTTAGAATCTTCAGCATCTTCTATGAATAAACCAATTGGAATTGATGCGTGATCAGCATCACTAGTAGGTAGTATTATATTTATATTTTTTGGTTCCATCTTCCGCTTGGAGAGAGAAGTGTTTCATGTTATATGTTGTTTTATTTGGTTTATTTAATCTTCATTCTTTGTTCTAAAGGCCGCATATCAATTTAAATGTGCTCCACTCTCATACTACCAATAAAATTGATTTTATGTGATAGTATTGTCCCCTGTACTTTAAGGTTAGGGATGGGCGATTATGTTTGTTTTTACTCCGATGAAAGTGATTGCACTAGAGTTAGGTTATTGATGGATCAGGCATGGGGCTTGGTCAGCTTAGGTCAGCTGGTGTTTGATTGAACTGAGTTGACCTGATTCTACCCGCATGAACATGTGATCACTTGTCATGGTCCAACTTTTTTGCTTCCAATATGAATTTGGAGTGTATGGTCAATCAGTAATTGAAATTCTGAACTGCTTCAGTTGACGTCATGTTCTTGCATTTTATATTTGTGCATGTTTGTCTTGGACTTTGCAGTTTATAATTATGGGCTAAATGCACATACATACAGGAACATGCACTACAAAGAAGATGTGTTGTAAATGCAATGTGTTATGTTAATCTGTTTCAGGTAATCAGTACTGCCAGGACATGCAACCTCATTTTAATTGTTCTTGATGCAATAAAACCAATAACACATAAGCGGCTGATTGAGAAAGAGCTCGAGGGATTTGGCATAAGGTACCATCATAATGTTAGTTTCTTTCACATCCTCTTGCATATGAAATTTTCAGGATTTTCTGTGCAAAAGTATGTATTTGTATGTTGCAGTTACCTAGCACTCAGTTGCATTTGTCCTATAGCTTATTTCACTGTTCATATTCTGATGCCTTTAGCTATTCCTCCAAAGTTGTCCCAATAATTGTAGGTTATTTCTTGTTTAAGTTTGCACATATAATACTCGGTCGTCTTAGCAAGAAGTTCAAGTGTATTTTGAATTCTCCACTTGATGCATTGATTTTCCCAACTTGAGGTTAACGAGTGTGAGCTACATCAACTTTTTAGTTGTTTTTACAATTTGTGACCACATGGTAGTTCCTTTGATATCTCACCAGAAAGAGATGGAAAACAAATTTAATATGGTAAGGTAAGTTCGACTGCATCACTAGCTGCAGTATTATTTGAAATGATATGAAAATCCCATTTTATAGACGACTGGTTGTTGTTGGGTTCTGTCTTCTTCAAGATTAGCTTTTAAGAATGCACTGTAGATAAATGCAGGCTGTAGCTTTTCATGAGAGAATTGGGTACTTCTATTTGGAAAACAGTAATAAGGAAAGGTGATTCCCTAAAATCGTCGAGCTTCATAGGCAATTGACAGCAATAAGTTATTGACTTCATTCAATCTTTTTGAGAATGTAAGCTTGATATAGGTTGCCTTCTTTATCCTTTGACTTTGTTGTATAAACTCTTTTTAATTTCAGAAGCTGTTCTAATATGGAAAGCATTCTATTGATGTAATAGTTTTGCTACATCATTTGAAACCACCTTATACTGATGCATGTTCTTGCTTAGGTTGAATAAGGAACCTCCCAATTTGACCTTTCGAAGGAAAGACAAGGGAGGCATCAATTTCACATCTACTGTGGCAAACACGCACCTAGACCTTGAGACAGTGAAAGCAATTTGTGGTGAATATAGGATACATAATGCTGACATATCTCTCAGATATGATGCAACTGCTGATGATCTCATTGATGTCATTGAGGGTAGCAGAAAATACATGCCCTGCATTTATGTTGTTAACAAAACTGATCAGATAACACTTGAGGAGCTGGAGATACTTGACAAGCTTCCTCACTACTGTCCCATAAGGTAACTTTTTTTTTTCTCAGATCTTGAATGGCTATCTTGTATTGATTCGTGCTATTTTTCATACCAGTATGAAATGTCAAGATGAATTACAACAAAAGATTGGGTCTGTTGAAAGTTGTATATGTTGATTGAGTTGTTCAATAGCAACTCTGGGAGTCCCATGTTAAATTCACACTCCTCTATATGCTCATCTGATCTGAGTGTCGGCTGACTTATTATTTTTCTTTTTATTTCCTGGGTGCAGCTGGGGTGGGTGAAGGTGGGAGGGAGGTCCTAACATTCTTCTCACTCAGGATACTAACAATTCCAATGTTGCTGAATATTATTCCCTTTTCTTGGGGTGTCATCGGGAGATATCTGATTTTGATTCAAGATGTTGGATGGCATGGGGTTTTCTCTTTTGCCTGCCCCATTATTTTCCCAGGGCCCTCCCTACTTTTCTCCTTGGTTTCTGCTATGTAGGCAAGCCTTCTGATTGTTCAAGTTATTCTTTGTCACTGCGATGCTGGCAACTTGTATGTTGTTTATGACAAGAAGATATGCCAAAATTTCGATGATTAAATTTTGTTTCCTCTTCTACAGTGCACACTTGGAATGGAATCTTGATGGGCTGCTGGAGAAGATATGGGATTATCTCGATCTAGTCCGCATATATACAAAACCAAAGGGGATGAATCCGGACTATGAAGACCCAGTGATTCTATCATCGAAGAGGACGACGGTTGAAGATTTCTGCAGTAGAATCCATAAAGACATGCTGAAACAATTTAAATAGTGAGCATTGTTGATCTTTCATTTCGTTCTATATTCGCTTTTCATCTCTCTGCTTTACTAATGCCTTACCTCTTTTGAATGATCAGCGCCTTGGTTTGGGGCTCAAGTGTGAAGCATAAGCCCCAGAGAGTTGGCAAGGTTAGACGGTCATCCCTTTCGTCCCCTATAAACTATTCCACCTTGCATTTCTCAGTTTTTCCACTTGCATTTATCATTTTCCTCAGCATGATCTTTACACTGTGCCGCAGGACCACGAGCTTGAGGATGAAGACGTCGTTCAGATAATAAAGAAAGTGTAGGGTGCTGATCTGATTGATCTGAAGGTCTGTCTACATGTTTGAGGATCTCATCTTGTCAAGTTGCAAAGCAGAATGGTGAAGAAAGGCGCTTTACCTATTTGTACTTGAATTTTCCCACAAATAGAAGGGTGTTTATTTATGTCAACCGGTTTTCTCCTTTTTGCTTGGATCGGCTAGAGTGATTTTGTCCTTGTAGTCTGTATAATCATGTAGGAAAAAGGATGCTGTCTTGGCATGCGTAGATTGAGTGCTGTAGAGCTAATTTGAAGAGAGGATAGATGATGAGTCCATTGACGTCCGGAGAGGTTTACCGTAGTGGCATGTAAGATTGTTGAGAGAACAATGAGATGCGAACTATGTGTTGGAGGCCAAAGAGTCGCTTATGGGCTTGTACTGCAGGGTTATTATAGCTGAAAAACCTTTGCTGCTATGCCTCGGGAGTGTTGTGGTACAACGATCGTCCGTTGATAGATCAGACCTTATTCCTAAGGAGTGCAGCAGATATTAAAGATTGCGTGTGATGTGATAAGCTCCACCAACGGGACAGTGGTACTGCGATGAGATGTTGTAGCAAGTATTCCTCATGATAGCTTGTGCTAGGGACCGAACCTTCCTCACCTTTCCTTCCCACCGGCAAGCGGGGAGGTTTATCTCAGGTTCGTCCATTGGGCACCTGGTTGCCCGTATAAGCAGATTTGCTGCGAACTCTGTGCAAAAAATCCGGAAGAAATTGTGGGAAATTTTGAACTTTTTCCATTGAAGACGACTCATTCAAAAAAGAAGGGTGAGCACAAAATCGTGCGCTGCTCTGGGTATGGAGTACCAAGGAGAGGCTTCAATAAACCCAATAAAAAAATGGCGATGTAAGCTTATGGATGTGCTTACGTTCCAACTAAGGGTTTCTGATGTGATGTAAAACATTGTTAATTAGCTTTTTTTCCTGTGTTTGGAGTCTTCTGAATCATTTAATTTTAAAATCTCATTAATCTATGTAACATCTTTTCCCTGGTCTAAGTTTTGGTTCAAAATTATTTGAAACAAAAGTTCAAGGGGTTCTGGTTTGAAAATATAAAACAGTTATTCAAACAAAGGACTCCTGGTTCTAAAACCTAAAGAATTTATTGGTTTTAAAATAGATGATTTTATTAAATTGAAGGATTATGATATTTTATAGTAAAACATAAAACATCCAACTTTGTCGGAGCTGACATCATGTCAAATAGAGTTCAAATTAAGCCTTACCTTGGAGATCAGAACTACTTGCCTCTTAGCATCACAACTCGTCTGACGTTGAACCTTCCACGTTCCCAAGATTTCCAGAAGCAACTGCGCGTCGTACCTCTCGGTCGCTGCGGAGAGGAAACCTCGGAGCCCTGTTGCCTGGCAGTTCCGGCAACCCACTTCACCATGATGCCCGTCTGTCCACCATAGGCCTCTTAGCTCTAGAAATCCTCCAGGTTATTCTGGGTTTCCTCCATGAATCCCTCATCAAAGCCCTCCTCTCTAAAACTCAGGTCTTCCGTTTGACTCCCCCACCTGGAAATTTAACGATCTCAAGCCCACGCAGCTATAGTATTACCTACCAACTTTTTTGGCTACGTTCCCCCAACTTTTCCATCCAAACCAAAGGCATAGCCATCTGGCCCTTCTGGCTCTTCCACCCGCCGGATCCTGTAAACTTCTCTAAACAGTCACCACCACCTCCCTCTCTCTGTAGTGAAGTTCAGTGGCTTCTAGAGATCGCCATGGAAGGCAAATCTGGAACTTACATTGGCTGCAATGAATCTCGTCTGAGCTGTGTAGAAGCTGAAGTTCTCAACAATTTCAAAAAGCTCCTGACCAGACAACAAGCCTCCTCCTCTGTTCAACTAGAAATGAAGGATATACAAGAGCAGAACAAAGGAAAGTTATCCTTATTCTAAGAGTTCACACAGACATCAAAGTTCATCCAACATGCTTGAAGGATTGGGTTTTCAGAATGTGGAACCCATCGGGTCAATGGTCCGTCTTTGATCAGTCCAACAACTCTTTCCTTATTCCTCTCTCTACGGCGGAAGAGGTGGATAGAATCTGTAATCGTTCCCCTTAGTTTTTCAATGGTGATCTTGTCCTTTTGGAGAGATGTAGACCCAACACCCCGCCGTCTGAATACAAGTTGGTTTGGGGAGACCTTAGGATTAGAATATTTGATCTCTCAGAGGAATATCTGTCCATAAATGTTATTGCTCAACTTGCTGCACACATTTGGAAACCTTATTTGCCCCATTCGGGAGGAATATTGCTATGGAGCACTTATGCTGGGATAAGAGTCTCTATAGACGCTTCCCAACCTCTTAAGACTCGCATCCTTGCGACTCTCTCAAATGGTATTAATAAGGCCTTCGAAATTGCCCATGACAGACTTCTGAGGATATGCTCCTTTTGTGGGATACTAGGTCATGATTTTGATTCCTGCATCTCCTTCACTAATCTCAAATCAAAAGTTCATATTCTCCCACTCTGAGGAAACAAATGTTGCAAGCTCTTCCTTTTGAATATGGAGAGTGGTTGAGACCTTCAAACAACCCCCCAGTGTTGTCAGGAAATCGATCATTTATGCTCCTAATTTCACAACTGCTTTGAAGTCGGAAAGTTCCAAAAATTCCACCTTGTCGAGAAACCTACCGGTGACGGAGAAGATGGAGCTTAAAGCCAAAATGCTACTCCACTTTTCCGTACCTGAACAACAACGAGACAAAGCCTCACCCCCGGATGCTCAAGTTAGTGATACGCAACTACCAATGGCCCCTAGATGCATTACTTTAGAAGCTACATATGGAATGGAGTTGACTGGTTCTGAGCTGGGAATTAATGCTGAAAAAAGCTCGGGTATTACCCAGAGGATTGCGGGGCCTCCTTTTAAAGCCAGTACTAGGACTGGCAATGAGCCGAGCCGAGCCGAGCTTTGCATGGCTCGGGCTCGGCTCGGGTCAATGGAGCTTGGCTCGAGCTCGAGCTCGAGCTCGAGTTCGGTTCAAACTCTAAATCTGGGCTCGAGCTCGGCTCGACTCGTTTTCGTCAGGCTCGAGTTCGGCTCGGCTCGAGCTCGAACCAATAAAATTTGGACATATGCGATTTAATTTTAGTCATTTGATGCAGAATGAGGATTTTTTAGTATTCTTATTCAAACTTGTGTAATAATACTCTATCAAGACATATAAAATAAAAACTAATCAATTCAATTAAAATCCCAAGAAAGACAATTAAATGCATAATAAAAAATGAACAAGAACCTTAATGGGCAGATTTTGAACTCAATTAAACATGAATATAGACCTTTTGTGATCATACTAACTACATATATGAAAATTTAAACGCGAGACACGGATGGAATGCCACTTTGACCTAGTTTGAAAAAATTAAAAAAAACATGTTAAATATTTCGAGCCGGCTCACGAGCTCACGAGCCGAGCTACCCTAAGCTTGAGCTCGGCTCGTTAAGCTATTCGAGCTTCTACTTAAGCTTGAGCTCGGCTCGTTTGACATTTCGAGTCGAGCCGAATCGAGCTGAAATCGAGCCGAACCCGAGCAGCTCGCGAGCGGCTCGGCTCATTGCTAGCCCTAGCCAGTACCATGAAATTTGCTAGAAGTATCTCTTTAGATTCACATGTGGTTAATGTTCTTATAATATATTCTGGAGATACTTCTATCAACCTGGCTAACATGTCAAACAAAGGTTCTGTCATCTCCCCTTCAAAAAGAAAGCCAGAGAAGCAACTTGACAACTTGTTGCGGGCAGATCCAGCTAAGAAGGGCAAAAACAACTCCATCTTTATCTTTGAGCCTCCAGCTGAGCTATTGTCTATTATTGATGCTAGCAGCGAAGCAGACATCGGCGCCACCCGCGCGCCGACGGGAGGGAGGGGCCTCCCCTCCGGCAGAGCCCCTACCCTCTGCCCTCCCCCCTCTGGGTCACCCTCCAGTTGAGAGGATTTCTCTCCTTTGTGGGAGTTTTGTTATAGGTGGGTTTCTCTTTCACCTGGTTTTGTCATTTTGCCTCTGTGGGTGGTAGATTGCTCCTCTTAAGGTGGATCTGATTCTCCGGCAAGCCTCAAGTTTGGTGGAGCTCGGCATATCGGCTATTTAAGCTTCTCCTTTCTTCTTCTCCTTGGTTTTTCCTCCTCTGTGCTTCCTTGTGGTTACTTTCTCCTACTCCTGCCCCTTCCCATCTCCTGTAATCCTATTGCTTTGTTTGTGTTTGGACCATACCTGATCATAGATCTTACTCTTTGCTCCATCATTTGGGTTTTGCTGGTTTATCACCATGGTGAGATGTTTTTGGACATCCTATCTCCTCAGAGACCTTCATCTGGTTCATGATGGGTTTGAAGATCTGTACAACATGTTCATTTTATGATATGTTTGGCACATAATTATGAAATACAATTTATTGTTTAAATTCGTTTGACTCAACTTATAATCTACTCAGTTTGTTTCTTTGACATTTGTGCTCAGTTATTTTGATTTCAGCTCATTTGATTGAGAATCCATATTCATTCTGATTGGCTATTATGACAATATGAACTCTGATTCGACAAGCTACCATGCCATGATAATTTGCTATATGTTCAGTTCTATATGTTCGATTTGGTATATGATATGTTCTGATCATGGCTAGTAGACTTGTTTAGTTAGATAATAATTTGATCATGTCTTATATGCTATATGTTAGTTCGATTTGATAATGCTATTAAAAATATATGTGATTTAATAAATCTATATTTGACCATATTTTTGTATCATGATCTTATTTGAGACCGATTGGACGGCTTCATGTTCGGGCGGCAACTATGTGGGAGCAAAGGAGATGACATCCACTGTTGCTTCTTGGTACTATTGAAAGATATGAAGAAGATAGGAGATTACGCACGGGGTGCAACGATGCTTGCCCACACGTAGATCGTGGACTTATTCACTGGATAAGGCCAAGAGACCACTGTTAGTACACCATTTCTACATGTATGCACTATTTTAAATGCATGCATTCTTTTTTATATTTTCCTTCATATGAATTATGCATTACGTATGAACTAACTCATATGCCATGAATGCAATTATGGAGCTACTACCACTTCCCTTTGGAGCGAGCCCATGAGACTGACTGGACGATTCCACTTGCACGCCGTTGGACCCCGATCAAGAACATGGCACCGATGAGATATCAGCTTTTGGCGTTGTGTCGTGAGATCATAGAGTACCCCCAGAGATGGTAAGCATGCATGCGTGCATGTTCTCTTTTTTATATTCTTAAACTATTCCTATGATGCATTACTAATCATGATGCATGTGTGTAGGTCTTCTGGCAACTTATGCAGGTACGAGGCACACCGAGCAGCCCTGGGTGGAGAAAGGCTTGCCCATATTTGGGAGGGGTATTTGGATCCATTATTTCAGTGAGATAGTGTGCATCTCGATGAGGCTGATGATGAGGGCACTAGGCCTCCACTAGGAGTGAGTGGAGGTTCACAAACTGGCAAAGAAGATAGGTTGTTCCACTCAAGGAAGCACACATGACTATGACTGGAGGAGGAGGTTTCCCGAGCAATATTAGAATTGGCAGGATGTCGGTTCCGTAGTGGAGTCTAGGGCGGCCGATGGTGATGAGTACATGAGGACATTCTTGGTGCGGTATGCCCCATACCTGTGGCCGCTTCGACCTCGAGAGGTATGCCTATGATGCAATTCTTTATGTTTTTGAATGTTGTACGAATGAATGGTTCTTGACTATTCATGCTCATGCAGGATGCACGTGATGCCATGATTTCTGACCTGCGAGATCACCTTGTTGACATTGAGTGCGAGCTTTTCCTTTGCGCAGGAGGCCCTTCATGATCTGATAAGTGGGAAAAAAAAAGGGCAAATCTAGTCTATATGACATGATGATTTCATGCTTCTCCACTAACAATAACTTGTGACAGTGTGACCAATATGACCAAGCGACCTGATAGTGGCCCGGTGCCTCCAATTGCCCAACCTACTGCAGAGGTGGCCTCACTGCGGGAGCAGTTGGCCAATGCCATTGATCGTGCCTCTGAGGCGGAAGAGGAACACACCATCCGGGTAAGCCAATCAATATTTTGTAATTCAATCACATCATGTTCAATCATATCACACAATGAATAAAATACATGTATATTCCAAGCAATCAAAAATCATCATATGTGTTTTTATCGTTTTGTTTGTTGACCATAAGGATGTTACATGCTTGATAGGTGAGGGAGATCCAGGAGGCTCTGAGCAGGGTAGAGGCAGCAGTGACACAGGCTCAGGAGACCACATCCCATGAACTGGCGGCACGCGCATCGCGGATTGCGAAATTGAAGGAGGTTGTTGTGCAGGGTGCTAGGAGGATTTCAGAGCTAGAGACATCAGTGGCGCATAGTGCATCTAGAATTGCAGATCTCAAGGAGCAACTTCGTTAGCGTTCGGCGGGCAATCATTATGGGGAGATTATTGCACTCCAGACCACACTCCAGGTGGAGAGATGAGAGACAGATCACGAGAGGGAGATGTGGTAGAGAGCAGGAGGAGCGGAGGACTTTTGAGAGAGAAGCCGACAACTTACGAGCCTAACTCACCTTCACTGAGATGAGGCTGAAAGATCTCGAGGACCGCTATCAAAGAGCAAGGAAGCGCGCCCAGGCAGGAGGCCACTGCAACACAAATCTTGTGGATAGTATAACAAATATGTCATACCTAAATCAAATCCTAAAACTATAATGATGGAGGGCCACGTGGTACGTTCTCAATGACTCACGCTACGGCTTAAAATTTAAAGACGATGGATTTTAATAATTTATGTTGGTCTCAACCTTAGGTGATAGTATATATAAATGTATCGCATATATTTAATATCCACTATGCGTAGAAAATTTAATACATTATCAAATAAAGAAAGCATACATTACCAAACATGTTCATTAATGTGGTCATGTATAACACAATGATTTTACTAGAACCATAAAATCAATCACACATATTTCGATGTAACTCTTATATTAAAATGAATAGCAATCACGCAAGAAGATCTCATCTCCAGCCTTCAGTGTTGCATTTGTGGATCATTCTTGCTTCTCCTCGATCATCACGATCAATTTATAAGTGATGAATATGATACATTATCAAAATCATACATTTGTAAGAGAGAAAGTCTTATGGTGAGTACATATAGTGGGGGGTTAAAGGTATATTAGAATGAGAGAAAGGGAGGCACGCATGCCTTAATAATTACAATTAATCAAATTCTTAAACATTTCATATCCTCAAAATTACATCATCACATGGCATAATAAATTAAAGTGCATATATATGACCACAGTTAACTTTTAACTATCCACACATGATAAGCCGCATCATAAGTGACTAAATTTTTTAAAAATAATATATTTTTTATCGGATTTCAATCAAAATTGAGAATATTTAGATTTTTGAAAACTCCATATTATCCTAAACATGCTTTTAATTCTAAATTAAAAAGCATTAACCACACATCACATGTGCACACAAAATCTAAATTGAATATTCTAGAAAAGGATTCTAAATTTAAGTTAATATGGTTAACCTAAAAATTAAATTAATCATATTAGCAACAATTATTAATATTAGAAGTTTAGAACATTTGTAAACTAATGTCATTAACCTAAGAATTAGATTAAATAAACTAACAATATTTGTTAATTTAAAACCCCTAAAATAAATTATAAGGACCCATATTAATATTTTAATTAAAAATAAAAAATAGTTTTCAAAAAATTGAATTTAATTAAATATGGGCCCAAACATGAGAGGACCAATGGGCTAGCTCGACTGGCAGGCCCAGTTCGCTTAGGCCTGGGCATGGGCCCTTGGCCCGAGTGAGGCCCAGGGCCGGCTTGGCCTGTGGAAGGGCCCAGCTCAAGCCGAGCCTCCCTCCCTTTCATGCGTGGGCAAGGGGAAACCCTAGCAATGTGACACAGGGCGTCTCCCCCCCCTCCTTAAATCACATAAGGCTGGCAACGCCAGCCTTCCTGATGGCCCTTCTAGTGCCGAGGAAGGGCCGGCGACCCCTTCCGGCGACCAATTCCGGCGACGTCGGTGTCACCAACGGTTGCTGGAAGGGCTACGACCCTCCTCCCCTTCCCTCCTCTCCATTGCATGAAGAGAGGTAGGGGAGGGGGATTCCAGCATCGCCGGTCATCGGCCAGCCCCCATGGAGAGTCTGGGAGTGACCGACAGCCTCGACCGGTGCCACAAATTTTCTAGTTTCCACCTTGCAAGCCATGAACATGGAGGAGCACAGAAAATTCCAAAAAATAAAAAATTTCAGCAATTTCGCATGAATTTGGGGTTTGTAATATTCAGATTCATCATCATGAATCTAGTGAGTTAAAAAGATCAAATCTTTACGAGGAATCCTTCTAGATATTCAGTTTAGATATACGAAATGGATCCGAAGTGGAACCTAACTTTGATACCACTGTAAAGATCGAGCGGGACCTCGAAGAATGCAATGGAAAGAAGCACTTAAAATTCAATTCCTGCCTGATCGATCCATTTCAAAGAATAAAACTAAAACCATAATGATCGGGCATCACCTTGCGCAGATTCGAATCTTCAACTATTTGGTTCCGATGCAGTGACATTGTCAGCCGTGTAGGTGTCTGGCCTTTAGCGGTATCCATGTGATTCTCCTCTTCATGGATTGTCCTTGCTTCCTCGCTCGGTGCACCATGCTCTGCACTCATTTTTCTTCGCGAAGGTGCCCACAGAATGCGGACAATCAAATTCCCACGCTTGGAACGAGGGAGAGAGGCAGAGAGAGAGAGAGCTGAGAAGGATCCCCTTAGGGGGGCGTCAGTCATAGAGAGGGAGCCTTGGAGCTTAACCCAAGGCTTCCCTCTTTGCTATTATTTATATTATTTTGTGATTTTTCACAAAAATCCAGAATTAATATAAAACTCGATTATAATATATGAATTGAGAATCTTTATGCGCTCTAGACCCAAGTATCAGTCCAGTTAATGTCCCATTAATCCTAGTAACATTTTACTAACTTAATTAATTAAGTTAATATTGCATATTAACTAATTAATTAATCAACTTAATGCCGTACACATTAATCTGTCGCACCTTCGATCATGTTGGGTGCTAAACAACACCACATGATCCCGGAAGATAATGAGATTCAACAACTAGCTCAAGGAACCTTTTTGTCATTAGTTGTTGCATGGATATAATCTTTCATCCGTATAATGTTCCTAAGTCAACTTAGGACATTGTTAATTATCAAACCCTAACCAGTAAACTCACTTAGATTCGATGCCATTGTAGATATCAAAAAATTCCTTTTCTAATAAAGTGTCCGCCATGGCCAGGAACTTCCATGCATCATTCTCTGAACATTTTCTCCATGATTACCGAGAGCAGATGATCCTGTATTGAGTATACAATCCCCTTTGAAGGTATTCCGTTGAACCTAATTGCTTGACCGATCGGTACCCTATGGTTAATGAACCACTAGCCAAGGTCAAAACTTAGAAATCACTGATAATATATTTTGGTGTCTCAGGTATAAGGACCAACCACGCAACTGTGACACTAAATCAAGCTGACTGACAATTAGTTAAATTACTATCTAATTATTTAAGTCGGATTAGTTCAGTGAACTCATTCACTAATGAGTACCTAGAATCCACCATAATGTCTTCACACAGGTGACTATGAGATTAGTCACCCTCGTCACATAAGTTGGAGTGACTTGTATTAGTCTTACCAGATATTTGATGTCCTTCTCAAATATTTTTTGACTAAGAACAATTAAGAATGTGTATTTATAAGTCATCAGTCTCATTATTATGATTTAGTCATAATTCGAAGAATATTACACATATTCATGGACTTTATTATAAAATGATAATAAATGTATTGCACATAATGAATATAAAGTCATAAATTATTATCAATAAATGAACAAGAATGTACATAATATCTGACTGGCTTATAAGCCATCTAATACTAACAACCATCAGTACGGAGTTCCTCTCCTTAATTAGGATTAGACCCCACTAACAATGATTAGACATGACTTGGCCATCCAAGCCCCTACATGGCACCCCTGTGGCGTTTGACACGTGACACATGCCCATGCGAGAGAGGTCATGAGGGTTCTCACCTACTTGGAAGGACTCCTATAGGCCCTCCTCCTTCCTAAGGTACGGTATATTGTCCCCTAGTTGAATATTATCTTTTGTTTAACTCTTTCCTCAAGCCAAACTAACTTAGCATCAGAAGGTTAACCCCGGCTAAGGCCGGAGTCCCCCTTGACGGCCTTGCTTCCCCTCTTGTAGGAAAGGAGAAGCCAAGAGGGCTCACCAAGTCAGACTTGCTAGCTGCATGGTGTCCTCCCCTATTGGTCCATGTGCCGTGTGTGGTCTCAACTTAGTAGTATCATTATTAAACTTAGTTGGGTCCTTAATCTATTTTCTGACTATTAAATGATCTGAGTTCATGTTGGACTCTGATCAAAAAAAGAAAAGAGTTCATGCTGGACTCATCCAAACTTGAGCATGTTAAGCAATGGCAAGGCCCAAAACCTAGTTAGTCGTCCCAAGAAAACACCTCCAGTTAAAAAATGTTAAAAAAAGAAGAGATACACTTGCTGCATTGGTAGCTTATGTTAAATTGGCCGTCTGTATTTTTAATTTTTAATTTTTTTTTAGCGAGCTCCAATCGACTACACGTCTGTACAAATTGATCTTTGATCAAACGATCTAAAAAAGATGAAAAATAAAAAAAATAGTTGAGATAAGATTGTATAATTATGCACGACATAATTAGGCCTACCTAAAAAAAAATAACAAATATTTTTTTTCAGATTAAAAACTCCAGCAACCAGTGTAACACTGGCTGCACCCGTGGCAAGTGTTTTTTTTTTTTAAAGGAATATACTAAGAGTATTCAGAAAATATTCTTAATATATTTTGGCAGAAATATGGAAAGAAATATGGAAGTCAAAGCATCAACGATCGTCAGACGGAGGGGAACGTTGAAAGATTGTGGGGACATTAAAGTAAATATGAAGAGATATGGACTAATATAGAACATCCAAAACAGCCCGGCCCGCCTGTAGCCGACCGGCGGTTCTTCTTCTTCTTCCCTCTTCCGTGTGCGGGGCCGGAGGGTTAGCTGAGCCCTCCGAGCCTCCGGCGACGAGATCGCCATGGATGCGAAGGACATCCTCGGCCTGCCGAAGAGTTCTCTCCCTGCAGGGCCACAGGAAAAGCGCCCCCGCCCCCCCAGGGACTCCCAGAGGAAGCCCGATGGGGTCTCCCGCGAGGTACTCCTCTCTCTCTCTCTCTCTTTCTCTCTCTCTCATGCACACTCGCACATACCAACACCCTTCCAATCCACATTTCGCCGCCGTACTCTCTGAAATTAGAGGTGATTAACTTGGTGGTTTCTGGTGATGTAGGTTTATGCGCTTACGGGAGGGTTGGCGCCGCCCCTCATGCCCGCCATCGACGCGTCGCACTTGAAGCGCAAGCAGCAGCAGGCCGAGAACGAGAAGGCAGGCGCCGCCCTAGATGCTTCGCGTTTTGCTTTTTCCTTTCTTTTTTCATTTTTCGGTGCTGTTTTGCGGGCGTGGAGTGGGGCTCTTGAGAAGTTGGGAGTTTTATGTTGGTTAATTGGTATTCATCTGGGCACGGTGAAAATTTGATGATAAGGTGGGCTTTTTTTTTTGAAAGCTGGCTGCAAAATTGGGTATTGCGATGTTTAGCAATTTGTAGTGCACAAGTGTGAGATGGAGAAGAATTTGAGTTGCGGGAAATTAATGAGTCTGAGTTTTGGAGCAGATTGCTTTTCTCTTGTTGGATGACATAGTAGTGTTTCGAGCAATTTTATAACCTATTAGGTCTTCCTTGTGTGTGTGTGGGGGGGGGGGATGTATTTTTGAGCTGTTATTGTACAAGTAGACACTTTGGTGCCGCTCCTTGCAAAAGAAAAGGCAAAAGGTGAACCTCATTACAAGGCATTACAATTACATTCATGTTTGTTGCTTTGTCATCACCAGAACTTATCCAGATAGAAATTTTAATTTTCCCACATCATATAACCCATGAGGCCGCATGCGCATGCAACCCTGCCTCCTTCCCTGCCCCATGTGACTTATTCTGGATAAGTCCAGCCGGACATATTGCCTTGGCCTTGAGATCCAAGGACGGCAAAATTCGAATGCAATTTTTTATGGCACTGAGTCTGTCACTCATTTTGACGAGTCTTTGCCCCTGTTTGATAGAAAGCATGAGTTACATGGTTAGAAGCACTGCTGCCGTAGTTACTAGTAGAACCACTCACTACAATATTGCTGATGAAGCTACTGCCTCCATGATCAATTCTTCCCTCACAGTGGCATTGAGTGACTAACAATCATAATGGTTGCCTCTTGGGTTTGTAATATTTGAGGTGCAATTTTGAACTACCAACAAAAAAGTTATCCCACAAACTATCCTTCTCTACCACATTTCCTGCTACTGCCTACTCAGCTCGGCCTTCAGAAGGGTATTGTCAGTCTCCATATTGGAATAGGTTCCTTAACATCTTGGCTTCATTTAACTCACACTGGATTCACATGTGGATCTAAACCTGTGTTGTTATGATCCAAGGTGGGGCAACTGGGTGACATGTCATGTCCTGACCTCCTGCTAATGCTTCAGTGTTTGTTCATAGGCTGCCTACTGTGCAATTAATGGAGAACAATCATCCAAAGACATGGCTAGGTCTAATCTTACGTCCTCATGGCTTCCTCATTCCACAAGGCATTTGACTTAGTAAGTCACATGCTCAGGTGCCCTGCTTTCTTAGTTAGAATGCACCTCTCTAGGAGTATCATTCTCTCTTGGGCCTGTATTGACAAAGGCATCACAACTTGATGGACGTCTGTGACCCCTATTGTATCTGACATCTCCAAGCAGTTACCATAGGCCCCTCTCTTATGTCCTCATTTGAGGTATTACTACAATAGCATGTGTTTCTATCTGATAGCCAAGTAGTGCAAGGTTGATGTACAGTCCATCAGCCACTGTAGCAATCTATTGCACCAGAGACATTGCATCACGTCCCTGTAATTTTTCATAAAATTGGCTAAAAGTAAAAGAATATATGTTTGATTTTTTTTTTATGACTTTAGGAATTATTGGATAGTAAGAAGGGCTAAAGTGTACTTTTTTCATGTCAGGGCTGAACTGTCATATTTATATCCTTTAAAACTCCTATACACAATGTACACCACTTTGAGGAATTGAGTTGGGTGGGGGGGCAAGGCAAGGCTTGGAGGCTTGGGGATGACAGTAACCCGCAATCCTTTCTTTAGTTGTGTTGTCATTGCACACTTGAAAGCTGGAATCTCTTTATGGGGTTCCTAGTAGTGACCTTGGAAATAAGTCTAGAATATCCAATGTGCTTGCCTTTATAGGATAGTGCTGTGATCTATGGGTTCACTTCCCTGGATTCTCCCCCTTTCACTCCTCCTCTTCCTTCAGCTTCTTCTCTTCTTTTTCCTCCTTGCCATCTTCTCTGTCTCCTCCTTCTCTTCCAGTGGCCACTGGCCTGCTACTACACCACTGTAGTAGTACTGGTTTTTTTACTCATTTTCTCATCCTTCCTTCTCATTCTTCTCCACCTTCACTTGGAGGACTGGCTAATTACTAGAACTTAACTGTAACTGTCTAGGACTGGTCTGTTTCCAGTTTGTTTTTAATTCTTACATCTCAAGCTTTCATGATATAGGTTTGGCACAGCACCTTTTTCTGACTGCCTTGGTTGTATCTGGTGGTCTTTTTGGGTCTGAGCCCATCACATGGACAGGATGCACGGGGGTTTACCCTTGTTATCTTTGAAAAAAGAAACTGTCATGCTATAAGTCTGGTTTATCATGGTACTTGTCTGGTATAAGTGTCTAGTTGTTAGCTCCTTGCCTTCCCATATTATCTCTCCTCAAGCATGCATTTCATTGGAATCCTTTATGATAAATTATGTAAGCCTGATAGACTTAACAGCTGGACATAGTTTCTCATTTCCCAAGGCAGGAGGGCATTCCCGGGTCTTATTTGCAACAGCTAATGCATACACCACGTGCATTTGCTTATGCTATTGTGGGAGGGGGGAGACATAGCATCGGACACTGCTGACACGTCATTACCCACATAGCCACTCCTACTTATGCTATTGTTGGAGGGGGAGACAGCATCCGACACTACTGACAGTGACATCATTACTTGCATAGCCACTCCTCTTCTCCTTTCTCACTTGTAACTTTCATGAACATTCAGTGGGGAGCCTCTCTGATTTAAGAGCTCTTTATTGAGAAATGGAGTCGACAAAGTCTGATTTCCCCCCATTGAGAAGGCCCAAGTTTTTCAAGGGCAATAATTACCCGTTCTTATTGCAGTTTTTACAAGTTTCAACTTGTTCCAGGAATGTACTGCCTTTTGAATATCTCCAAAGTCTAATATTTTTTTCTAACCATATATCAGAAACGAGTGATAAGGGAATTGTACATGGCTTATTCCCAGCCTATCCAGCTTTTACACATATCCTGTAGGGACAAAATCAATGAAGGTTTTTAGTGTGATCCATAGAACTTCACTTTTTCCTGGAGGATTCTTATGATGAACTCCTCACATATACAGCTATTTGCAGGAGAACAATCTTCTGTGCCCCAGAGTAGGTACAAACAAGTGGTGAAGAAAAATAAAATAACAAGACCCAGCAGTCTCTGCAGTTAAATGGCTGGAAATAGCTTAGCAAGGCTCTCTTTTCATGCTGAGGGCTTAAAACTTGTAAGTTCCCATATACTTATCAAATGTGTCTCATCAATCCAAGTATAACCTGATGCGGTTATAGCTTTTTTCTTTGGTTTATAGCTTGACAAGGGTGGGAAAAAAGGAACAAAATGTATCCAGGGACCTCCACTAAGTTGATAAGAGTGTGGGAGCACAAAATACCTCTACTGACCACAGCATTGCGGGACAAACACTCTAGTGATATCTGGTAAGGAGATGAGGAAGGTAGAGACATATCTGTTAAGTCTAGCCTCTACTAATGAGGCAATTAGGGGGAATGTATCCAGTCCCCCTAGGTCTGCTGTCAAGGTGATGAGCGTCTGTGTCACAGATATCCTCTGTCAAATCTTTCTGATGAGAGTCTATGTTACAGATATCCTCTGTCAAATCTTTCTCACGGATGGTATATATTGATTGGTTCCAAGGTCTGAATACATATTCCACATTTCGGTGTGGTCAGTAAATCAAGTCTTATCCTTTATTAAAGGTCATAATTAATCTTATTTCCAAGGAAATAGAATTGTCTGAACTCAAATTCAATGCCTATGATGTACTCCTTTTTATCCAGTGTTCCAGTGATGTTGGGATCCTTGTGAACTGGAGGCTATACCAAAAATTTTATTTACATTTACCTGTTGAATATTTGTCATTATTGCCATCTGCTCTTTCATGAACCTAGCTGCACAATTTATTACATTTTGTCCTTTGTTATAAGACGTAGCATAGGTTTCTCATTGTCTTTTCTAAAATCATTCGACAGCTTGTAGTGCAAACCTTGTTGATTTACACTTCATTTTGTTCTGTGCACACGCTCATGTCGGTGCCGCACTATGGTTTCTCACGCTAATTTACAAATGTGTAACTATGTGTATGTTTCACATTGAAGCAAGGATTTGATCTCCTTTTCTTGATAGGTTATCTTTCTGAACCACGAGGTTATCTCCTATAATCTTCCCCCTTTCACCTTTTATTCAAGAGCCCTATTCTTTTCCGTATTCTTTTTTTTGGCCACATCACATTGAAGACAAAAGGGGGTGTCTAGGTTCATCCATTTTTGAGACAACTTTCCCAAACAGTCATGATTCCGTAGAAAACATATAATTCACGTTTTCTATGAAATACTTGGAATCATGTGTTTGTTGATGTAGTGACCCAATCATGAGCTAGGTACGAGGAAAGGTCTACCTGTGGGAGAGGTCTACCTATAAGAGAGGGCTACCATGGGACGATAACGCCATGGTGCGGAGCTACCACAGTGGAGCCACCACTATGTCTGGGGGTTGGGGCAAGGATGAACCGGATTAGTCCAACATCGGAAAATGAGAAACAATTGTTGGGCCATATATGTGGGATTTGGATCCATAACTTGTGAGATGCCTTTTGAGGACAAAACTATACGGGTTTAACCTAAAGCGGACGATACCTCACAAGCAAGGATGGCAGTACCGGTATCGAAGGGTACCGACACCGATACATATCGATATCGGTATCGGCCGTTTCGACCAATATCGGCTGGTACTGGGTCCATTTTGGCCCAGTACCGGGCTAGTATTGGCCGGTATCTGTCCACTCAGTATGGTATCGGTACCCACCGATACCGATACGTATCAGTATTGGCCGATATTGCCAACCATGTCACAAGGGTTGTATTGGATCATTACAGTTGGAATGTTTAGGAAATATATAAGTCCTAATGATAAGCTTAATTTGATATGTATATCTCTTATAATCTTATTAATACAAAGCTAGCTCCTATAGTAGAATGGAGGGCAGGAGAAGGTGGAAACAAAAGGTTGTTTTTTGGAAGGAGGGGAGGAGGGAAGATGCACGCTCTTTCTTCCCCCCAATACATGGAGATAGGAAACGACCAGGAGAAAGGAATTATAGTTTCAACAATCTTTTGGAGAAATACGAATAGTGTGGGCACAGGTTACTTATTTTGGCATTGTTCTATTTCGAATTACATGATAAATGAAGGTCTTTTAAGATCCTTGTGGATCATGTTTCTTTTCCTGATACTCATAGCTCCTATGGATCCCGAAGGCTTTTTTGACTTTAAGTGGTCAATATTTCATTCCGAGGAACCACTTTGGGTGAAAAATGTGTAAAAGTATAGGAAATGAAACATTGTGTGGTGATGTAAATGCACTCCAAAAACAAATATTAGCAATCTTATCAATAACATATACCAGCTTTGAGGTTTAGACAAAGCTATCCACTGAAGATACCTTTCATTTTGGATCAGCCCAATTAAGAATAAGTTAATTTGTTCTTCTTGTGAAATTACTCATCACATGATCTCTTCTGGCCATGTCTCAACTTCCCTCAATACGTCTCATCATTTTCTCTACCCATTAGCATACTCACTTGCACAGTCCTCCAACCTTAATCCATCATCTTAGACAAAAAAAAAAAACCCTCGCATGAGGGGTATAATGTCATCTAGGATGATCTTTTACCTTTTTTTTTAACGTTATGCCTGCTATAGATTGTATATTTTGACATCCTTGAACTGAGTCTAACATGCATAACCCGCTTATACTGCTTCTGTTGGAAAGTGCTACTGAATTTTCTTTTGTTCTAGAAGGCACAAGATGCAGTCAACTGTTTTTGTAGGTTGAAGAATAAACTATTGGGATATGTTTCTTCTTCAGGATCAGGATGCCAGTTGTTTTGATTCTTTTTTGGCTTATTGTTGCTGTAAGCCAGCTTTTCAAAATTTGATGCTTTGGAATAATGAAGGATGTTGATCTTTATCTTTCATCATGGTAATCATCATGGGAAACTGTCTTTGAAGGGATTTGTGACTGGCTATACAATGTTATCTGATCTCTCAGGAGTGATGTGATGAATGTGACATTGTGACATAAACTAGTGTACTTGGCAGGTGATTATTATGCCATTTTTCTTTTTACAAAAGGCTTGTGCAGCTAGTTATAAGTAGTTCTATCTGGAAATAATGCATTTTGTGTGGGAACATGTGAAATCACTGATCTTTGTGTAGAAAAATTGAGGGTATTGTCAAAATTGCTGACTCTGATTTTGCAACTCAGATTACATGGCAATGGCAACCATTTACCTCATCTGCCCGAACAGATAATCTGCACCTTTATCATTGGGTAAGCTTTGTATATATATATATATATATAATTCCATGGCTTGATGGTTTTGGACTCTCTCTCTCTATTCAATTCAATGCCATGTGCTTGAGTGCTCGTGTGAATCTGATGTTGTTCAGGTTAGAGTTGTCAATGGTGTCCCCCCAACCGGTGATTATTCTTTTGCCAAGTTCAACAAGGTAAGCAAAGAAGCATGTCATTTAATCTGCGCCATTCCATAAGGTAATAGTCATCAAATATCATGGATGTTTCACTGTGCTGACTGACCTCTTTTTTTCTTGACAAACAACTGCAATTTGAATGGGATATTTCTACAGTCTGTGGACATACTCAAATACACGGATGAAGAGTACGAGAAGTTTTTGAATGATCCTGTACGTGCAGATTTGATATTGACTTAATTTGGACCATTACTTCTGCAGTCTACCTTTCAAATAATATGTGCATATAGTTTCATCTCTTTTTTTTAAAATTTTTATGACGAATTTTGTTGCGAGAAATATTGTTTAAACATTATCTTCTGGATTACTTCCTATCACATAAGATTTACCAGCAATGAGTAATTTGCTTGGTGCTCTTTGGGGTTACAAGAGGAAATGTGGATAAAATGTTAGTGCCATTATCGTGTTGTGTTAAATTCTTTGTTTCTGTAGAAGTCTTGTACTAGGGCATAGACCATTGTCAAGCTACTTTCCTCTTTCTTTTCAATAGGTCTGTATCTGTTTCTGTATGATGCAACCAAGGTCCAAGGTTCAACTGGTATATTATGATGTATCCACAGGAAATGGTCGGATTGTATCAACATTTGATTAAAATACATGGTGGCTAGACATGAAGGAAAAATGGTGCTGTAAATGCTCCAAGAAACAACTCCCTTTGGGGGGTAGGGTGAGGGAGACTGTTACATGATCAGGGTGGTCAATGTGATTTACATTGAGATCATGCTCTGAATGATCCTTCTGGGTCTGTTTTGGAATCTTCATATTCATCGTGACAACTTTTGATCTTTTTTCTTAAAAAAGGTGCCCTCTAATTTATTACGTTTGATTCTTGTTTAGACATGGACCAAGGAAGAAACAGATCAGTTGTTTGACTTATGTGAACGATTCGATCTCCGATTCATAGTGATAGCTGACAGGTTTCCATATCCACGAAGTGTTGAAGAATTGAAGAGTCGTTATTATGCTGGTATTTGCAGCATCTTGCCCTCTCTTCTTTTGTATCGTACTTGCTGTAGGGTAATCCATATCCCTCTGCTAAATCATTCCGGTTGCCTTGTTGTCATTATTAGATCTTGATGGTATGCATTTACAGTGAAGCATATCTTTGTGTCTTGATGGTGATTTGTCTACGTGCTCTTCTTTGTTCTGGTAACTGGTATTATTTGATCGTCTTTAATATGGCGTTGCCAAGAAAATCTTAAAACTTGGATAAGCAAAGTGCAGATGTCAGTAGCAGGTATTTTGCAAGTTTCACTTGACTAAATCACTGGCTAATAAAGTGAAGAATCACCTCCCTAAATTACCAGTAACTGGCTTTAGTTGCTTCTCATTTCTAGTGAAGAACTAACTAGCAGCATTGTTTAGCCTCAATAATTCTTCTCAAAATCATATTGATTTGATTTTATTTTTTTTTATTGTTGGAAATGTATTTGCCTGTTGTAGACATAATCCCCAACCTCATATAAGCAAAATGGACACATCCATTGCAGGTCTATTGCATGTCTCACTTGATTAAATCCCCAGCAAAAGGAAGTCATCTGCCACGTCTTGCACCCAATCTTCAGTCATTACCAAGGTTTTAAGCATCACAGCAAAAACCATATGAAGAAAGCTTCAAATGTTTATTTATAAACATCCTTATTCATGGAACACTATTTGTCTTTGTACAGGGTGTTTCCAACTCCAAACCAAAATAACTAAGAGGGAATGCCAATGAATTTTATATTCTATAACAATTTAATGGGTCAAAGCAACCCAAATAAGATTGCAAATCCAAGTGTAGTCCTGTTTTCTGGTTTCATAGTTCTTGTTTTCAGATGTTTGGTGATACATATTACAAGTAGAACTGAACCCAACTCAAACTCTGCGGTAAAACCCAACTCTGAACGTCTGTATACTACTACGTTTTTTTTTCCGAAAGTCTTTTGGATTGGAAACTGCAGTTGGATATGAAGTTTCCCAATCTTTTCAATTTGTCAAGTAAGAAAGGTCACATGGTTAGAGACTGTTATCAGATGGAGGTGAACAAAGTCCTGTGGTACCCAATGCTGAGAAGGAGACTCAGGATATCTTTTGGCATCCATTCTGGGAAATTCCTTCCCATTACTCATTATAAGAAGTAAAAAGACATTCTCCATTCCTCATTCTTAGAATGAGAATATTATTTGGCTAATCATTTTTAACTTATGCAAGAATGTCCTTTTTAAGGGAATGCTAGTTCTAAAGGAAGTATTGTTCTTCTAAGGGAAGGCCTTCTGGATATGAGAAGGAGACTTCAAAGTCACTTTCATTCTCTCTAGAATGACCCCTTCATTCTCAAAAAGTTTTCCTGGAAGGGTTATGTTGGGCTTTTTTTTTTTATGAAGAAGGGGGGGAGGAGAACCCCCCCACCGGTTTCCCCCCCCCTCTCCTCTCTAATCCCTCTCTCACTTTCTCTCACTTGGGTTACCGGTGGGTACCCCCCCACCTCAAAAAAAAAACCTCCGGTGGGTACCCCCTACCTTAAGAAAACCTCCGGTGGCACCCCCCACCTCAAGATTCAACGGTGGCACCCCCACCGGTTAAGGCTTTCAAGCCTATAAATACCCCCCAAGGGGTAAGAAGAACTCCATGCCCATCTTGGCCCAAAAATTCCTAGGGAAAACTCTGCCCATTTGAAGACCAAACCAAGTGCTCTTGCCCGGGTTTACTGCATTTGGAGTATATTTTTCGTCTCGGAGGGCTCTCTTCCTAAAGTTTATTCCTAAGGGGAAGTTCTGCCGAATTTATATTGTAAAATCGTCATTCTATAAGACGGGATTATGCCGAAATGATGAATGAAATACTAATATTGTTCTTTGAGCATATTTGTGTGCATGTGTGTTCATGAACCTATTACTTAAGTAACATTATGTTATTATATTTTCACATACATAATTGAATTATTAATTAGTTTGATAACTAATTAAAATGCATAAGTACATAATTAAATACTCTAAAATATCCTTGGCCTCACCCCACATATAACTAAATATAGACTCATAAAATAATATACTTAAGTTAAAAAATAACTTAAATACCTCCATGCTTAATTAATTAATAAAATCTGCGAAAATTATTTAAAATCAGTAAAATAAATATAAAAAAATTATATAAAAACCAGTAATACTCAGTAAAAATCAGAAAACCAAATATGGAAATTACATAAACCCAAAAACATGACTTAAATATCCTTCATATATCTAATTAATTAATAAAAATCAGTAAAATTAATAAAAAAATCAGTAAAAAACATAGAACCAAATCTGAAAACATATAAATTTCCGAAATGACCAAAATGCCCCCAAAACTTAATGAAATTACAAAAATATTCCCATCCATGATAAAAATCTGTAAAAATCACAGAAAATTCTTAAAAAATATCAAAACCTCTCCTATGCCCAAAATACCCTCCAAATCTTAATAAGATGGGTAAAATTACCAAAATACCCTCAGTATGATAAAAATAAATAAAAATCTCAAAAAAATATAAAAATAGACTCTAAGTCTAATAAACCCGATTTAAAATAAAATTACCAAAATACCCCTATAACTTAAATATGTCTAAAATGATCCTAAAATACATCTTAAGGTTTTTCAAGTTTCCCTAAAATGCTAAAAAACTTAAAATGACCATAATGACCCTAATGCAACATAGCTACAAAAATACCCAAAAAATAGACTTTAAGCCTAGAAATCCAATTCGGGTAAAATTACCAAAATACCCTTACAACCAAAACACACTTAAAATAACTCTAAAATACCTCCTAAGGTTTTGAAACCTTCCTAAATCATTAAAACTCATTTCACACACTAAAGTGACCATAATACTCCTATACTCTCCAACTTGGCATAATTACAAAAATACCTTTATGGGTCTAAAATATTTGGAATCAATCCAGATAACTCGGAGTCAATCCAAAACCTTTTAAAAGGTCTCCCAACCAATTATAAATTCATCCTAAACTTGGGTGAGGCTAAGAGCTTAACCTAAAACATATCTTCATATGCATGTGCTGCCTGTAGTAGTAGTGTTGCATGTTATAAGGGCATTAACGGACGGTTAATTAAGGGTTGTCGAGCGGTTGCTTGACGTAATTTACACTGACCGAGATCAGTGAAGAGAGGTCATATACTCGGATCTTCGCCTGATCTGAAGTCTCGGACTCCCTGAGGGCTAATCCCAAGTTCTCATAGTCCAAGAAATAAAATAAATAAAATCGACTTATATTTGTCCAGATAAAAAAAAAAAGACCAAAAAATGATAGGATTTTAAATAATAAAAATAATCCGATATGAGAGATAACTAGGTCAGGTCCCAAACAAACAGATGGCACGTCCGGTGGGACCTCTCTTTTCCTTCATCTCTCTGTCCGGTGATGCCCTCACCACAACTCTACTACTAACTTTATCATGTCTTATGCAGGTGATCGAGTTTCTACTCAAAAGACGACAATGGCGGTAAGGGTCACGTATGGCCCACTTGTGGTGGCGACCCACGCACGGTGTGGATATCTAACCACACCAACATGCTTCGGGGACTTCCCTGCGGTGATTGGATCTCCATACTTTCTAAGGGTTGTTCTGCCGGAGCCCGCTCCGGAAAAGAAGAAGAAGAGACGTGCTTCCCGCGCCAGAAGAAGTAACAACGGCGGCCGACGTAGGCGAGTGCTCACCGTCAATACCATCAGTATCTCTCTAGCCTTCTCGTCCAATAAGAGGCAAAAGCGGAAGGTTTTAACCGCAAACTCGTCCAGGACGGGGAAAACTATATTGGTGGGGAACGTGCACATTCGTCTGGATGGCGGGCAACCCATTATTCCTAAGATCCATCATATCCCGACAGTTCCTGTCCAGAATCGGTTCAGGATTCTACCGAAGGTTTGTCAAGATGGGGCAACGTTTAAAAAGAAGAAAAGGACTTCAAAGGCTCCTGCTCGTTGGGAGCCAATAATTATACTAGAGCATGTTATGCCTCGAGCAGGGGGCAATGCTACGCTCCGAGCAGGGGGCAACTCCATGTCTCGGAATGGGGGCAAATCTATGCCTCGGGTTGGGGCAATCCAACGGAAGATATGAGCCTCCGCATAAAGGAAATGTGGGTAACCAAAGATGAAGCCCGCAAAATTTGCCAGGCTAGGGTCACCCTAGTAGAACAACAGTCTCAACAGCTCGTAGAGCCTGAGGGGCAGATAACCAACTCAACTACCTGGCCTCGTTCTCTACAAGGTCAAAAGAAAAAAGGTGCCTATAAGGCGTAGAAACAAGTTTGGCAACAAATATCTGTCCTTGAGCGGTTGGGCGCATTGGTCCGATTGACTCACAAAAAGAAGAGAACTGCCAGAATGACAAAGAATGGCATACGGATCTACACATGCTACACCTCCACTATCACCAATCGGCAGCTTGCCCTGTCGGAAGACCCAAATGATATTATCAATCTGATGCAACGGGGCGGGCCCATAACCCGTCAAATGGAGCAGGCTATGCGCTTGCTGAATCGAGGAAGCCAAGGGGCAGAGCCACCCCAAATTGACAGTGGCAATGCTACTGGAGGAGCTGATGAAGACAGGGCAAATGTTTCAAATATCGAAGCCGCTTCAGAACAACCTCAAGATCAAATACAGCCTCAGACTATGGAGGAGATGAGACAAGAAAATCAACAACTCAGGACCTTGCTCTATGGTCTAATACAAAAGATGGATGAGCGACAAATGATAGCTCAAGTCCCCCCAGTAAATGCACCACCTCCAAGGGCAGTACCTATGCCAACGGTGATAAGACCACAAGCTGCAGAGGTCAACTTCAACCTTGATGAGATATAAGAAGATCAGGTTGTAGAGCCCAATCATAATGCTCAGTAATCCCATGCTTCTGTAAATGATGCTACAACATTGCAGAAGCATCTTATCGAGCAAAACATCTTATCGAGCAAATTGTTGAAGCCAAAATGACAGAACAAGACGACATAATAGGCACATTCGATTTATACAAAGTGTCATTCCCACTACGTCATATATTCAAGAAGCGCCCGCCAGATCACAACAAGTGCCCCAAGTTCACTTGGTATGACGGGGAAGGCTCGGCCCAGGAGCATATTTCCCATTATATGAGTGACTTGGGAGAGCTGGCTACTGATGAGGCTTATCTTCTGAGGTTCTTTTCTACCTCTCTCACGGGCACTGCATTCCAATGGTATGCAAAGTTTAAGCCCAACTCTATTAGCAACTGGGAGATAATGCAGAAAAAGTTCCTTGACCACTTCAAGGTGTCGGAGCGAAAGGTCACCATCACTGAACTGGTGACGCTAAAGCAAGGAAGGAACGAACCCGCCATCGACTACATCAAGAAATAGCGGAACCTCTGCATGAAATGCGACAATCCGCCGGCCCACGAGGATGCGGTGTAATTGTGCAAAAGGGGCTTAAAGCTTGAAATAAGTGAAAAGTTGATTGGCGCAAATGTCAGGAACTTTGATCAGCTAAATAACATTGTGACGGAGGTCGAAATATTCTTCGCAGACCATCCAACCATTGCCTCCATTAGGGGGAAAGTCCCAAAGAAGCATAATATAGATACATAAGAGGTCAATGCCGTAAACTTTGCCTCGGCTGTAGAAAATACAGGAGGCAAGAACAATTCAAATGCCTCAACATCCAATAGAAGGAGATCATATGCCACTCTTAATGAGAGAAGGAAAATGCCTTACTCTTTCATCAGAGAGCATACAAGAGAGTTGTTTAACGTCTGCATGCGGGCAAATCTCTTGATGCTACCTGAACCAAAAAGGCCAGCAGAAGTTGGTAGAATAGATGAACCCAATTATTGCATGTACCACCGTATATTGGGACATGCAATAGAGGATTGTTATATCTGTAAAGGGGAAATTGAAATGCTCATCCGATAAGGGGCCGTGGAGATGGGAAAATACCTAGTAGACCCGCCTCAACCACATCGAATGCCCAGACAAACATTTGCAGCAAATGTCGTCCACATGGATGAAAACTCCTCAGAAGAAGAGCCTGCAAATAAGAATATAGATGTCCCTCCGTTGCAGGAAGTGATACCATCATATCCTCCAGCGATCCCACTTCAGAAGGGTCTATCGTGGCACTGGAGGAGATTCAAATGAGTATGTCACAGCTCTCCCATCAGCAAGTTTCGCCGGAGTAGGAGGCAATACCATCATACGCTCCAGCGACTCCCACTCCAGAAGAGTCTATCACGGCAACACTAGAGAAAATTCAGATGAGTCTAATACAACTCTCCCACCAGCAAATCTCACTGGAGCAGAAGATACTTCCATCATATACTCCAACAATTTCCACTCTAAAAGGGCCCATCATGGTAGCACTGGAGGGGATTCAAGTGAGTCCGGGACAAATATCTCATTAGTAGTATGAACTCACTCAAGTAATGGAAGGTCTTGCAAGACAATGGACAGAAGTCCTGTCAATGGACAAAATCAATAGGCCCTTCTCCTTAGAGGAGTCAGGACCAGAATGCAGCCGTCCTCTAAAGAAGAAGGACAAACTTATCATAGACTTAAATGAAGCACCAGAAGCCCAGTACCGAGAGGGAATGGTGCTCAAATGGAAAGGTTGTGAAAGTCACGACAATACTCCCGAGGTCACCTTTGCAGCTAGACAAGGTTCTCGGGGAAAACAAGTTGCTAGTGCAGAAACATGGATAAATTTTAAAGATACTGAATCCCTGGCAAAAAAGCTCAAGAGACCATACTCCTTCCCAAAGGAAAAGACCCAAGAACTCTTCGAGTTATGTATGAGCAGAAAAGTAATTGTTCTGCCTAAGTCAAAAAAGGAAGAAGAAATGTATCAAACAGATGCACCCAACTACTGTCCATACCACCGCTTCATCATCCATCGAATTGAACATTGCTTTGTGTTCAAAGATGAAATGGAAAAGCTGATTCAAGAAGGAAAGATAAATATGGGTAAGTACCTTGTGAATCCCCTACAACCACATGCGATTACACAGTGAATGTAATTCGCAGAGCCATTATAAGGAAAAAAAAAATAGAGAGAGAGAGAAAGAGAGTGGGGCTTAAAAATGAGGTGTCTTGACAGACTTGATTGGTCCCGCTCCTGTGAGGGGCCAATTAAGGGCAAAAAAAGTCAAAAACTCGGCTGAGGTGAAAATCCGAAAGGGCGCTTCAGGCAAAAATAGGTGAACCTTACTGTGTGAAAACCCGCAAGGGCATACAGGTAAAAAAATAAAAGGGGCTAGCTTCGGTGAAAACTTGTAAGGGTGCCGATGTTAGTTTAAAAAAAAAAAATCATCACCATCATCCAGCAACTCATCGAGGTATGGCTCACAAAATATGTTCGTACCAAGTGTGTTCAAAATATGTATATAGCCATCGTCCGGTGGGGGGAGAGCTCTCTCGGCCTGTCTCAGACGAGGATCAAGTTTTCCCACATTCCTACTTAGGGAGGATATCAGAGTCGTCAATGACGAGAAAATCCTTGGTGTCACTTTACATTGGATAAGTGGCACATAAATTATCCCATCAAGGGCTACAACCGAGGAGACGATGATGATGTCCTCCCGACTTGGTAAGGAAGTGGGAAACTCGATTTCTCACTTGATAGGGTCAAGAAGAGCATTTCACCCTCTTGGCTAAAATCATTCGTCCCACCGGAAAAAATATCTGTCAATAATTCATACCGAAACACCAAAATTCTTGTGCCCCCGAGAGGCGTTGTATCCTAAATTTTCCCACCATCGCTCCGAGGAGGTATTGTATCTTGAATTTTTTCCATTTCTGCCCGAGGAGGCATTGTATCCTAAACTTTTTCACCATCGCCCTGAGGGCGCGTTGTATCCTGAAAATTTTCCATTTTTACCCCGAGGAGGCATTGTATCATAAAACTTTCCTATTCATCCCTGGGAGGCGAAAAACTTCCTTGCATCCCTAGGAACGTTATATCCTAAAATTCTTCTCATATATCATAGTCCCATCGGCGTGCCACGATGGGTCGAAAATTTCTCTTTCCTCTCCGAAGAGGCGTTGTATCCTAAAATTGCCTCTGGTATATACCAGTTCCACTGATGTGCCGCGATGGGTCGAAATTTCTCCTTCCTGTCCCGCGGAGGCGTTGTATCCTAAAATTGCCCCTAGTATACACCAGTCTCACTGGTGTACCGTGATGGGTTGAAATTCATATTTCGCCTACGGGAGGCATTAAACCCTGGAATTCGCCTGCGGGAAGCTTTAGATCGTGAAATTCATATTTCGCATACGGGAGGCATTAAACCCCAGAATTCGCCTACAGGAGGCATTAAACCTCGGAAATCGCCAGCGGGAGGCTTTAAATCTTGAAATTCATATTTCGCCTATGGGAGGCATTCAAGTCCAGAATTCGTCTACGGGAAGCTTTAAATCCTTAAATTCATATTTCGCCCACGGGAGGCGTTAAACCCCGAAGTTTCGCTTACGGGAGGCGTTAAACCCCGAAATTCATATTCGCCCACGGGAGGCTTTAAATCCTGGAATTCATATTCGCCTACGGGAGATTTTAAATCCTGAAATTCATATTTCGCCTACGGGAGGCATTAAATCTCGGAGTTTGTCTACGGGAGGCTTTAAATCTTGAAATTCATATTTCGCCCACGGGAGGCGTTAAACTCCGAAGTTTTGCCTACGGGAGGCGTTAAACCTCGAAATTCATATTCGCCCACGGGAGGTTTTAAATCCTGGAATTCATATTCGTCTACAGGAGGCTTTAAATCCCGGAATTCATATTCCCCTATGGGAGGCTTTAAATCTCGGAATTCATATTCCCCTACGGGAGGCTTTAAATCCCGGAATTCATATTCACCCATTGGAGGTGTTAAACCCCGAAGTTTCGCCCACGGGAGACGTTAAACCCCGAAGTTTCGCCCACGGGAGGCGTTAAACCCCGGAATTTTGCCCACTTGGACAACATATATATCCCAAAAAGGCCAAAATTTCTATTCGCTCACGGGAGGTGTTAAACCCCGAAGTTTCGCCCACGGGAGGCGTTAAACCCCAAAATTTTGTCCACTTGGGAGGCAAATATATCCCAGAAAAGGCCAAAATTTTCCTTTTCGCCTATGGGAGGTGTTGTATCTCAAAATTCAACTAATTGCCTTTCGCTCCCGGAAGGCGTTGTATCCCAAAATTCACGGCTACCTAGAACCCCGTTTTCTCGAAAACTCAAGATATTCCTTAGCGGCTTACAGGGAGGCCTCAATTCCCTACAGAAATTCATTAGCGGTTCTCAGGGAAGACTCAGTTCCCTACATATAATTACTGAGCAGTTCTCAGGGAAGACTCAGTTCCTTACATAAATTTCTTAACGGTTCTTAGGGAAGACTCAGTTTCCAACAGATATTCCTTAGCGGTTCTCAGGGAAGACTTAGTTCCCTACATATAATTCCTTAACGGTTCTTAGGGAAGACTCAGTTCCCTACATATAATTCCTTAGTGGATCTCAGGGAAGACTCAGTTCTCTACAAAAATTTCTTATCGGCTCACAGGGAGGCCTTAGTTTCCTAAAGAAATGTCTTATCGGTTCTTAGGGAAGACTCAGTTCCCTACAGATATTTCTTATCGGCTCTCAGAGAAGATTTAGTTCCTTATAGATATTTTTTAGCGGTTCTCAGGGAAGACTCAGTTCCCTACATATATTCCTTAGCGGTTCTCAGAGAAGACTCAGTTCCCTATAGATATTCCTTAGTGGTTCTCATGGAAGACTCAGTTCCCTACATATATTCCTTAGCGGCTCTCAAGGAAGATTCAGTTCCCTACAGATATTTCTTAGCGACTCACAGGGAGGCCTTAGTTCCCTACAGATATTCCTTAGCGGTTCTCAGGGAAGACTCAGTTCCCTACATATAATTCCTTAGCGGTTCTCAGGGAAGACTCAATTCCCTATATATAATTCCTGAGCGGTTCCCAGAGAAGCCGTAATTCTCTACCAAACAAAAAAAAATGGGGCTTAAAAACGAGGTGCCCCGACGGACTTAATCGATCTCGTCCTCTAAGGGATCGGTTAAGGGTAAAAAGGTCTTATACTCAGCTAAGGTGAAAATCCGAAAGAGCACCTTAGGCAAAATCGGGTAACCCTGCTATGTGAAAACCCGCAAGGGCGCACATGCAAAAAATAAGAGGGGGTTAATGCTGGCGAAAATATGAAAAGGCGCTAGTATTAGTTATAATAATAATAATAATAATAATAATAATACGGGCAACATACAACAAAGAGTTCATACCACTCAAGCTTAGCATTGATCTTCAAAAATAATATACTGAAGCAATTGTGAAGTTCGAGACGAGCCTGCGGGGTAGTTTAAATTCTTCGACAAGAGGGGAGACAATAAGAATTACAATAGAGAAATTGCAGATCAACTTTGGTGTAAGGAAGAGCCATGTCCTGCCAGAGACTGCAATAGACTATCTACCAGCAAATAGAAAATTTCAAGCCTTTGAAGAAATTCGGCTCCATCTTCGGAGTGCTACTCGAAGTAATGATTGATGGCTGCTACAGAATAGGAGTTCTCCCTCCAAACAAAGCATTAAGAATATGTGCCTGCAGGCGTAAAGCAACAATCTAGACGTCCGCGATACTAGAAAGGACGATATCCTTTTGATATTGGAGCGTAGGAGTCTCCGTAACCTGAGCTGTATTGCCTGCCTCAATAGTTTCAATCTCGACCCACTTTGGCGAAAAGCTACTCGATAATTGGCGAGAATGAGATATCGTCCTCCCCGTGTCCCATCATGAGAGGAACTCTCTTGTGGGCCATGAGGATAAAGACAACAAGCTGCAAGAAGATAAAGAGAGGAAATCAGCACCAGAAGGCTGCAATAAAAGTTCAAAATACAAAAGCCGACTAAATCCTAATTAAGTTAAAAGACAAAGTCAAATTGCTATGCACCAGATATTAGGCTAGTCCAGAACGCTTCGTGCGGAGCTCCTAGAAATGCCAATATAAGGTATTGATATCCCCAAGATATAGCAAATGCCAGAAGAATCAAACGACTACTCTGTGTATTCTTAAGGAGTCTCCATGTTATGAAGGCCAAGAGATCCTACAGAATTCGAGTAAACGTCAAAAGATTCAAGCGGCATCAATTCACGGGGAACCTCTAAGTCGTGAAGGCAAGAGGATTCCTATAATCATAGGGGTTAGACACTTTCAAATATATCCGAAAAGTTGAAAGTTATGAAAACAAGATTTCCTGGGCGTATCTTGAGGTGTCTATGTACCAAAATTGAGGGTCATCGGGACCAAGATAAGCTCAGATGGAGCATATGCATAGCAAGCCGAAGCAATGTGTCGCCTGACATATACGAGATGGCGGTTGACTTCTCCTAATAGTCGCAAATACATAAGGCAAGACACGAGAATTCATCAAGATAGTGCCGACATGCCGCATGTAGGGCTCCTCAAGCACGCAAAATGAGGATTCTTGTAGCCAAATGAGGCACGGGACATGCACCGTCGTCTTCACTTCCGGCACATGTTCTGTGGGGGGCATTTGTTGGTTTTTCTTTATATATATATTTTTTTTATGAAGAAAGGGGGGAGGAGAAGCCCCCCACCGATTCCCAAACCAATGGGGGTCCAACCGGTGGCACCCCTGCACCGGTTGGGAACCGGTGGGGGTGCCCACCGGTTTTCCCTCCCTCTCCTCTCTAATCCCTCTCTCACTTTCTCTCACTTGGGTTACCGGTGGGTACCCCCCCACCTCAAAAAAAAAAACCTCCGGTGGGTACCCCCCCACCTCAAGAAAACCTCCGGTGGCACCCCTTACCTCAAGATTCAACGGTGGCACCTCCACCGGTTAAGGCTTTCAAGCCTATAAATATCTCCCAAGGGGTAAGAAGAACTTCATGCCCATCTTGGCCCAAAAAATTCATAGGGGAAACTCTGCCCATTTGAAGATCAAACCAAGTGCCCTTGCCCGGATTGGTTGCGTTTGGAAGGATATTTTTTGTCTCGGAGGACTCTCTTCCTAAAGTTTATTCCTAAGGGGAAGCTCTGCTGAATTTATATTGTAAAATTGCCGTTCTATAAGACGGGATTATGCCAAAATGATGAATGAAATACTAATATTGTTCTTTGAGCATATTTGTGTGCATGTGTGTTCATGAACCTATTACTTAAGTAACATTATGTTATTATATTTTCACATATATAATTAAATTATTAATTAGTTTAATAACTACCTAAAATGCATAAGTACATAATTAAATACTCTAAAATATCCTTGGCCTCACCCCACACATAACTAAACATAGACTCATAAAATAATATACTTAAGTTAAAAAATGACTTAAATACCTCTATACTTAATTAATTAATAAAATCTGTGAAAATTATTTAAAATCAGTAAAATAAATATAAAAATCATAAAAATTCTGTAAAATCAGTAACACTCAGTAAAAATCAGAAAATCAAATATGGAAATTACATAAACCAAAAAATATGACTTAAATATCTTTCATATATCCAATTAATTAATAAAAATCAGTAAAATTAATAAAAAAATCAGTAAAAATCAGTAAAAAATAGAGAACCAAATCTGAAAATATATAAATTCTCGAAATGACCAAAATACCCCCAAAACTTAATGAAATTACAAAAATACCCTCATCCATGATAAAAATCTGTAAAAATCACAGAAAATTCTTAAAAAATATCAAAACCTCTCCTATGCCCAAAATACCCTCCAAACCTTAATAAGATGGGTAAAATTATCAAAATACCCTCAGTATGATAAAAAAAAATGTCAGAAAAATATAAAAATAGACTCTAAGTCTAATAAACCCAATTTAAGATAAAATTACCAAAATACCCCTATAACTTAAATATATTTAAAATTATCCTAAAATACATCCTAAGGTTTTTCAAGTTTCCTTAAAATGCTAAAAAACTTAAAATGACCATAATGACCCTAATGCAACATAATTACAAAAATACCCAAAAAATAGACTTTAAGCCTAGAAATCCAATTTGGGTAAAAATTAAAATTACCAAAATACCCTTACAACCCAAACACATTTAAAATAACTCTAAAATACCTCCTAGGTTCTGAAACCTTCCTAAATCATTAAAACTCATTTCACACACTAAAGTGACCATAATACCCCTATACTGTCCTACTTTGCATAATTACAAAAATACCTTTATGGGTCTAAAATACTTGGAATCAATCCAGATAACTCGGAGTCAATCCAAAACCTTTTAAAAGGTCTCCCAACTAATTATAAACTCATCATAAATTTGGGTGAGGTTAAGAGCTTAACTTAAAACATATCTTCATATGCATGTGCTGCCTGTAGTAGTAGTGTTGCACGTTATAAGGGCATCAACGGACGGTTAATCAAGGGTTGTCGAGCAGTTGCTTGACGTAATTAACACTGACCGAGGTCAGTGGAGAGAGGTCATATATTCGGATCTTCACCTGATCTAAAGTCCCGGACTCCCTGAGGGCTAATCCCAAGCTTTCATAGTCCAAGAAATAAAATAAATAAAATCGACCTATATTTCTCCAAATAAAAATAAAAAGACCAAAAAATGATAGGATTTTAAATAATAAAAATAATCCGATAGGGGAGATAGCTAGGTCGGGTCCCAAACAAATCGGTTACCAAAGAAATTTAAGTGGGCTCATTCCTCATTTTAAGTGAGAATGAATTTTCGAGAATGGATACCAAAGACTACCTCAGTGATTATGAAGCTGATCATCATCATCAGCAGTAGAGCCTTATCCCATTTATTTGGGTTCAACTACATGAATCCTCTCCCACCATTTTAATCTATCAAATGCCATACTTGTAGGCTGATGATAATGCAAATTTGGTCCATAAGCTTTAGAAGTTACCAAAGTCATGATAAGAAGCATTCTCAAATTAAATGGGGGCTTCCTTTGTTAAATCTTTATATAGTCTTGTTGTGGGGATCTCTCATCGTACCAGAAATATGGAGAGGTATGGAAAGTTGTTTCCTATGAAAGTCAAAGCATTCACATGGATGCTCATGTTTGATAACATAATTATTTCTAAAAAGCATGGAAGAAAGTGGCGGAGGGACTGATATTATATGCAGCCTTTAATGGCAGGGGACTGATCATGTGGACACCATTTAATGATCTAATGCTCCATCAGTCAAGCAGTTTGGAAGACCTTTGGATTGCTAGCCTAATTGCAGACGCCATTCAAGGCATGCTAGGAAATGTGGAACTATCTCCATGGATTAAAGTGCAAAGTGGGAAGAAGCCTAATAGCAAATTGGGAAGAAGCCTAAGATAACGTGTTCCACTAATTATCCTTCGTGCAATTTGTTGGAGTCGTTGGAGAGAAAGGGGGGGGGAGAGTAGAGTTCACATAAAAAATATTTGCATTGGGGTTTTATCCTTTCTTTACCATTGGATTAGATCTATGCTTAAGGTCACTCTAGAGAAGTGGCAAAATGCTTTAAAATATATAATCTCACTTATCTCTCTTTATTTAGTGTATTGATTCTCCTTTTGTTTAGTGTGTTGATTCAAGTGTCTTGGGGTGGTTGAGGAATTTCTCTACCCATCATGCTTGTATTACCTCAATTTATGGCTTTATAAAATTGGTGGTGTAGTTTACATTTTCTTCAAGAGACATCTTTAAGTGATTACTTGACTTTGGTTTAGACTCTTAGATTGAAATGTGATTGCTAAGGACATATAACATATCTGAAATCAAACATCCTTTCTTCATCTTCTTCTTTACTATTATTGATGCTGCTGCATCATTCGTGCCTCCGTGTTTCAGTCTGTCACATCTTAGGTTAGAATTGTGTGTAATTGTTTTGTACTCTGTGAGTCATTTATCTGAATCTGAGGAAACATTGTTGAAAAGGTTGAGTAGACTTGGTTGCCGTGTGCAAATGATTGGATTATCCATAAGATTGTCTATCAACTGCCATTATTTAATCCTCGTGTGACCATTACAAAAGAAATTGAACATGTAGGCATCTGAGATAATTATCCAAGAACTAGCTAGAACATGGCATTAGATTTTGTCTGTATTGTCCTTCGTACTGGTATGGTTGACAAGGTGTATGGTCTTGACTTATCTAGGAATTTGTGTTTTGACAACATTGACTTATTTCCTTCTCTGTATGCTTTCTTCATGGTTGTGCCCACTTTCCTGTAGAATGTGAAGGCCAAATTCCTCATATCCATTTTTGCTTGCAGTTTCCCGTGCTCTTTTGATTGCTAGGGCACCATCTGCAGGTGATGTTTCTGCACATCCACTTGTCAAGGTATGGTGATACTTTCTTTGGATTATTCGTGATGAATTTGGTTGTCTCCTTTATGGAAGAGCTTGAACAAATCATAGTCTTGGACGCACTTGTTAGGTGGTGCTAATATTTCCACATTGGTCCCACATAGGAACCATACAATGCAGCACAGGAGGCTGAACGGAAGCGTGCATTGGCTGCCTTGCTGTCTCAGACTAAACAACAAGAGCATAAAGATGCAGAAGTTTGTATTCTTGTCCATATCCTGATACGCTTGGTTACTTTTCTTTCTGTCAACGCTACTTTTTATTCTTTTTCCTTTTGCTTCAATTTTTTTTTGGGGGCCTTTTGGCTTCTTTCTCTGGTTTCAGATTCTAGCTGAAGCAAAACGAATAGCTGAGTCACGGTTGAATAGCAAGGTTGGGATCCTTCTTCTTCATGAGGTTTTTCCATTCAAAAAACTAGGTTTTGTGACATTATTTTATGTTCAGAAACTGGTTCTGACAGTGGCAGTGAATCAGATGACACTTGGGCTTCCAAAGGGATTCAGAATCCCTTTTTTATTCCTTGCATTTAATGATCCTTTTTTTTAATCATTTTGCCTCAGTTTTTGCAACCGTTGTCATGTTTGATCCATCTGGAAGGTGGCTTACTCTTCGTCTAGACTTTTGCCATTCAGGCATCTAAATCTGAGTATAAAAACTTACTTCTTGATGATTGCAAATGGTTCTAAAGTGTCGCCCGCATTACAATTTTCGTGTTTTAGTTTGTTTTCATACTAGATGATGGCTACATTACAAATTACAAGTTGTTTTAACTATGCTTCCTTTAAATCCTTTGTCATTCTTTTGTTTCATAGATGTGAGAGATGTCATAGTTATTTGAGCCATCATGTTCTGCTTAAAACAAAATTGTTGCTTTTGGTTTTCTTCTTCCCACATCTTGATTGAAAAGTCCTATATCACTGAGTACTATCCTATAATATTCATTCATGAATTTGGCACCCATGCAATTCTGTCTTCATCTCTGTGTTGCCCACTACATGTACAGTGTCTTTTTCATGGCCAATTTAATGTCCGATTCTGGGTTCGCAAAAGAAAACATTTCCTGTTGGCAATGGGAGAAAATTTTACATGAAAGTAAATTTGTGACTGAATTCTTTTAGGTAGAAATGCATTGCTACTCAAGGATGGCAGTGCCGGTATCAATACCGGTGCCGGCATCAGGCGTTTCGGCCTGGTACCAGCCAGTAACTTTTTTTTTTCTTTCATTTAAATGACTGGTATTGGGGTACCCCCGTATCGGTATCGGCCGATACTGCCAACACCATTGACACTTATTAATAGTATGTTTAATAGAAAGAAAGGAGAAGCATGAAGATTTGAAAGTTGTGCAATAAAATTGGTACAAGTTTATGAACTAGTGTTCTCGAATAGTGTCATACTCCTAAGAGGATATGAAATAGTTGTAAAAAACATATAGTACTTCACATTTTGCTTTCATCACAAAAGTGCTAAATTGCTGAAATGGGGGGTACTTTTGATCATTTCTGTCGGACACCTGATTTTGCTGTTGATGCTGGCTGTGTAGATTTATGGATCCTTGTTCCTTTTGGTTTGACATTGGCTGTTTTGCATTCCATGTTGGCTACATGCTTTTTCATAACACCATTTCCCTGGTTGAGATAACTGGGTATGTGGACTGTCTTCTGGTAGGCTAACTACTAAACCTTCCTTTGTTAAATGAAAGTATGGGTAGATCATAACCATTGTACATGTCAAGAGCCATTGTAGGTATCAACACTTCTGTTCATTTGAGCTATATTTCTGTATATGATGGCTGATGCTTTTTGCTCTGTCTGAATGAACATTTCATGTTTGTCTAAGGTATTTTCACACTTTTGTCGATTTTTTTTTTTTAAAGATTCAATTTATTAAGCTACATAGTGACGACCCAAGCTTTTAGGGGTTGCTTGTTTGAATGTAAAACTCTGTAATTCACTGGTTTCAAAACAAATTGGTGAGGACACTTGTGTGCGTACCAGGTTCGACCTGGCCCACGTCTACTGTCGTCGCCAGACTTCAGCAGCAGAGCAGGCGTCATTGTGGCTCGGAGATGCTTCCTGTGGCTATTGATGCACTTTATATCTTTATTTATGTATTTTGGACATGTACCGGCCCATTTGAGGCCCATTTATGTACTTTTCTATTTTTACTATTTTTCTGCACGTTTTTCTCTATTTTAGGAGCCTAGGGGCATTACTTTTGATGAGCTAGGACTTCCTTTTTGGGAGGCCTATATACCCCCTTGTATCTCTTTTGGGAAGGACATTGATGGGCTATGATTGAAAGGGATGGAAAAAGTTATGGGGCCGCCATCGTGCTGTGAGAGCCCGTGATTTGTAGTCTGCTAGGGTGTGAAGACTTGTGTCTTCGTCTTCTCCTTCACCTCTCTCTTCTTCCCTTGCTTCTTCCTCTTCTTCTTCCCCTGTCTTCTTCTTCCTCTCCTCGGCCTCTGCATCGTTCCTCCCTATTTCCCCTCCCTTTCTTCCTTATATCTCTCCTATTTTCTTCGTTGCCTAGCGCCGCAGCCCATCGCTGCCACCATGGCTCCACCACGTGGACAGCAGAGCACATGCACTTGGGGCGAACATCGTCGCCCATGCCTGGCATTGCCGCTCCACCGCCCCACGTGGTGGTCATCTCGTTGCTTGAGCTCGCCCAACAGGGGCCGACCACCGCCGCCACACATAACAGCGATGCGGTTTACCCGTTGCACCTTTGTCTTTCGCGCCCGACACCCTATTCGTGGGCTTCGTCCAGCCACGCACCAACTCGGCCATCGTCCCGGGCCCATTTCGTTGCTCGAGCCGCAGAAGCCCACTACCCATCTGCGCGTGGGTCTCCAGCCTGTGCTCGGCCCATCGGGAACTATAGTGTCTGCACGAAGGGTCACCTGCAGCTTGCCCCCCCCCCCCCCCCCCCCTTCTCCTCTAGCGCAGACCCACTTGCGGGTCCCTTCCTGCTTGTGTGTTGGCTGATAACCCCTCTTCAGTTGGTAGGTCAGCTGATAACCCCTCACTCACTTGCTTTTCTAGTATATCACATCAACTTTGCCGCCGCGCATGTGTGGGTTAGGTTCCTAGCTCGTCATTTATTTTATTGCCAACGTGTGATTGTGTGACCATCCTGTCCCTTACTCCTAATTTGGGATCTTTGACTGTGTTGTTGCTGCCCTACCATCGATGCTAGTCGTTTCCTGCTGTGAGGGACGGTTCTCGAGCTCAGTTTCTAGCTGTTATTTTACATATTTACTCAGAAACGGTAGCTGTTCGAGGTTCACTTTGCTGTCCTTGTGGTGTTCATGGCTGATTTGGGACTTTGGGCTTCGATGGAGCCTTATTGGTAGCTGTCCCACATCATCTTTTTGGTATAAGAGCAACATGTTATTTGTCTAGGGCTTGATTCTCCTTTTAGTCAATTTGTTGCATTTCACCATATTTAGTTTCATCTTATTACATGTTACTTTTTATTTTATCTTGCCATATCATCTATGGGTTAGTTTCAGGTTAGCTGCATATTAGTTCCACATTAACTGACACTTTAGTCCAGTTCACTGCACATGCCCACATGTAGTGGTGTTGAGTTCCATATCTCTGCACCGATGTCATGATCACACATTGGTTCACCCATAGTCCCTAAGATGACTGAGATGTTTAGCCAGCTCATGCGCTGGATGGATCACTTGGATCATTGCTTTGATGAACGCCTCGATTGCTTCAGGGAGTCGCTAAGGACCGTGCATGATAGACTTTCTGATTTTGATCGCACGGCCCAGGGGATGGCGGGCCACTCTCTCGCTCTTGCAGGACACCCTCTGGGACTGGGTCTGATTCGGGCGGCGGATCGCCAAGCCCAGAACCCAGCCCCAGTCCTACATCCCGTACAACCCCCGGCACATCTGCCACCTCCGGCGAACCCACCTCGTCTGTGCACTTACCACATCGAGCCGATCAAGCAGTCGATTAGTGAGATGAGGACGATGGTTATGAGTATGATCTTATGGATGAGATGGGTTACGCCGACCAATTTGATGCACGTAGGTTTTGGAGGCAGGATAGGTTGCATGATCATGATTGGGGAGTTGATCGGAGGTGTCAGTGGTATTAGGGTGATCGCCATGATCGTGGTCATCGGTTGGATCGACATGATCGGGATGATCGATTCGATCGACATGATCAATATGACCACTTTGATCGTTATGATCGGGGTGATCGGTTTGATCGAGCAGGTTATGGGTATGATAAGAGGCACCCTTGATATCCGAGAAATCGGGATGATCAGGGTGGATTTGGAGATGATCAGAGGCAATATCGATATCCTGGAGATCTGTATGACTTTGATGATGAGCGGAGACCCCATCGTGACCTTGGTGACCAGGATGATCGTCGGGTCGCTCATATTGAGGCTCTCAGCTTCGACGGGTCTTTGGACCTGAAGGTCTATCTTGATTGGGAGGCCAGCGTGAATTGCTATTTTGATTGGATGGATATGTCTGATGCTTGGCGTGCACGCTTCACTTTGATGAAGTTGATGGGCCAGCCTCAGACCTATTGGTTTAACATTGAGGCCCTATGCGAGCAGAGGCATCATGAGCCCATTGAGTCGTAGGAATACATAAAGGTGTTACTTCGCGAGAAGTACCTTCCCTTGACTTATCGACATCCCTCATCGATCGGTGGTAGAACCTCACATAGGGGTCTCGTTTCGTATCTGAGTACATTGTTGAGTTTGACGAGTACTTGATGAGGTGTGGAGCTTGAGAGGCGAGCATGCTGACTCTTTCTCACTTTATGAGGGGTCTACGCTGTGTTTACCAGCAAGAGTTGTTCCGACAGCAGATGATGACCATTGAGCATGCCTATTAGATCGTGCGCGTGATGGAGCAGTTCAAGCTAGAGATGGATTTGCCCTCGCGCGCTAGGCGGCCTTACCAGCATCCATTTGATCAGTGTGCTGCGTTGGGAGCTCAGCAATGGGGTCCTATGTTTAGGCCTCTGGAGCCTACTCTCAAGAGCTTACTCCCAGACCCTGATTTCCTCTACAGTGGGACCCTGTGCGTAGCCATCCTACCCCACTTGCTTGCTCTCCAACTGGCGCACTATCTTTTAGACGGGAGGATAAGGGAAGGTCGCGGCAGTGGGTGAGTCATACCAAGATGTTGGGTCCCGTAGCCGTTGTTTCAAGTGTCAGGAGCTTGGTCACTATGCTTCCTATTGTCCTATGAGGTCTCTAGCTATTGAGGATACTGATCCCGAGGAGCCTCCACCCATATTGCAAGATATGAGTTATGAGGTGGGAGCCGATATGGCTGCCAAGTTTCAATCTGAGGAGGATGAGTTGATCGGTTGTATCCAGGTTAAGTATTTCATGGTGGAGGACATTGAGGATTTGCTTTATGGGGGTAGACTTGGAGTCGTCTGTTGCATATTGACCCAGCCTAAGGAGAGTGAAGACTAGCATCGTACATCGAACTTTTACACTTATTATCGAGTGGGCGACAAGGTATGTAAAGTGATCATCAATAGTGGAAGTTGCATCAATGTAAGCTTCACAAAAGCCGTCGAAGGCCTTGGGCTGACTGTTGTGGACCATCCTCGCCTCTATCGCGTTTCATAGGTGGACCCTACTTCCATTCCGATCCGGACAAAATGCCTTATTCTGATATTCTTTCCCTCATACGAGGACCATATCTGGTGTGGTATTCTGTCGATGGAGGTCGGGAGTTTTATTCTTGGCAGGCCGTGGATCTATGATGTAGACGCGGTCCTTTATGGCTGGTCCAACACCTGCATATTTTCATTTGGTGAACTGCACATCACTTTGCAATTTGCATCCCTCCCGACCGAAGCCATCACCCCTGCAGGAGGCCCCTCAGCCTGGTGCTTGTGCTTCTTTTATCCCGTCCCTGCCAGTGCCGCTTCATCTTCTAGTGCTACACCTTCTAGCACTCTGGCCACACTCAGCACGGTACTACTGAGCACTCCTCCCACTCCCCGTTCGACCCAGTCAAGCAGCGCTCTGGCTCATAGACCTTCCATCCTTGGTGCACCACCTACTATGACTTTACAACTAATTAGTACCAGGGAGCTTAGCATGACCTTGTTGAGAGTGAGCCCGTTTATGCCTTAATAGTAAGAGAGGTTATGGATAAGACCTCGAGCGAGCACCCCGCTGAGGTCGCCTCTCTTCTTCTTGACTTTCAGGATGTCTTCTCTAAGGATCTTCTGGAGGGTTTGCCAACTATGCGTGATATTCAACATGCCATTGATATGATTCTGAGATCCACTTTGCTCAACTTGCCACATTATTGTATGAATCCCACTGAGTACGCTAAGCTTCAGAGATGGGTTGAGGAGCAGGAGCGGTTCAGTTCGTGAGAGTATGAGCCCTGCGCAGTTCCCACACTTTTAGTTCCAAAAAAAGATGGCACTTGGAGAATGTGCGTGGACAATCGCGCGATAGACTGCATCACTATTAAATACTGATTTCTCATTCTTCGCTTGGATGATATGCTTGATATGATGGCGGGAGCTACTGTATTTTTCAAGATCGATTTGAACAATGGCTATCAACAAGTCAAGATTCGGTCTAGGGATGAGTGGAAGACGACTTTCAAGATGAAGGACGAACTTTATGAGTAGTTGGTCATACCGTTCAGACTGTCCAACGCCCTTAGTACTTTCATACGACTGATGACTCAAGTATTACGGCCCTTTATTAGTATCTTTCTGGTTGCGTACTTTGACAATATCCTCATTTGCAGCCGTTCTAGGGATGACCACGTGGAGCACCTGCTCTAAGTATGTCTCGCCCTTCGTCGTAAGAGTATGTATGGTAATCTTAAGAAGTGTGCATTCTTGACCAATCGTATGATCTTCATAGGGTTCACCGTATTTTTTGAGGGTGTTTCTGCTGACTCAGAGAAGGTTAGGGTGATTGTAGAATGGCTCGAGCCGTAGTCTATTTATAATGTTCGGAGTTTTCACGGTTTGGCAACCTTCCACTGTTGCTTCATCCACGTTCAGTTCTATTACGGCTCCGATCACTGATTGCATTCATAAGGGAGGCTTTGTCTAGAATCTCGACGAAGGCCACAACTTCGGCCTTTCGTGACATCAAGGAGTGTATGACCCAGGCATCTATCCTTCGACTACTTGATTTTTCGAAGGTGTTTGAAGTCTCTTGTCGTACTTCTGGTGTTAGCATAGGTAGGATTTTAAGTCAGGAGGGTCATCCCGTTGTTTACTTCAGCAAGAAATTGAATGATGCTAAATTGAAGTATTCCACCTATGACAAGGTGTTCTATGTTGTAGTGCAAGCTTTGAGACATTGGAGACACTATTGGCTACCGCAAGAGTTTGTCTTGTATTCAGACTACGAGGCTCTCAGGTTTCTTTATGTCCAGAAGAAGCTGAACAAAACATATAGTCGATGGGTTGACTTCCTTCAGTCCTACACCTTTGCTTGAGACACAAAGTGAGCGTGAAGAACTGTGTGGCTGACGCACTGTCGTTGATCTTCTCGCTTATCAGTTGTTAGTGCCGAGGTCACTGGACTTGAGAGGCTCCGCGAGTAGTCTACTTGTCCTGATTTCGGCTCGATCCACTCAGTTCTTCTGTTTGGACCTTCGAGAGAGTATATTGACTATATCCTTCATGAGGGTTACTTATTCTGTGGACATCAGTTGTGCATTCTGCAGATCTCGGTCCGTGACTTTTTGATTTAGGATTCACACTGGTGATTTGGCTGGTCATTTTGGTCAGAACAAGACCATCGAGTTAGTTGAGTGACGATTCTTCTGGCCCAGCCTGAAGCGCGATGTGGCTCGCATTGTTGCTCAGTACCACACATGTGCTATGGCAAAGTAGAAGAACCAAAATATCGGCATGTATTCTCCACTGCCTGTGCTTGACCGTCTGTGGCAGGATGTTAACATGGACTTTGTCTTAGGCTTGCCACGAATAGTCTGTAGGCACGATTCCATTTTGGTTGTTGTTGATCGGTTCTACAAAATGGCGCATTTTCTCCCTTGTTCTAAGACCTCTGATGTGTCTTGAGTAGCCCATCTATTCTATGATTCAGTTGTCCGTTTATATGGGTTGCCCAAGACCTTCGTCTCTGACAGGGATGTGAGATTTGTTTGCTGTTTTTGAAGACTTTTTGGCATTTCTTTGGCATTAAGCTCAAGTTTTCCACTGCTTACTATCCCTAGACTGATGGGTAGATCGAGGTATTTAATAGGAGTCTGAGTGATTTGATGCAGTGTTTAGTCGGAGAATACAGATGTAGTCGGGTCCAGGTTTTACCACACGTTGAGTTTGCATATAATAGTTCGATCAATAGGTCTACCGGCACGAGTCCCTTTGATATCATCACAGGTTATAGACCTAAGGAACCCCTAGACCTAGTTCTGTTGCCCATCCAATCCCGTGCTTCAGTGTCTGCACAATCTTTAGCTGAGCACATTAGGAGTCTATATGATAATGCCCATCGTCACATCGAGATCATCAATGAACACTATAAAAGGATGGCGGATGTGCATCGTCTACTACAGGAGTTCCAGGAGGGCAACTATGTAATGATCAAGGTCAAACTTGAACAATTTCCATGAAGAAGCTGCAAGCTAAAAGAGCTGGATCATTCAAAGTGCTGAAACGAGTCGGACCAAACGCGTATGTTGTGGATTTGCCACCGAACTGTGGCATCGGTACCACATTCAACGTCTTAGATTCGGTAGTCTACTGGGACCCGATAGTGATGCCCAGTGACCCGTTTGAGCTTTCTCCTCCCTTTGTGAGTGACCTTATCCTTGAGTGTCTACCTCTAGTCCCCGTTTTAGTACGACATAAGCAGATTGACCATATATTGGACGAGGAGGTTGTCACTCTCTGGGATGGGGCCTATTTGCGCTACTTGGTTCAGTGGAGAGGGAGGTCGTGTACCGAGGACGCGTGGATCAGATGCGAGGAACTACAACAGATTGACCCAGATCTTTTGGAGCGATACCAGAGTGGTTGGGACCCATACTCGACGGGGTCGAGTTCCTCCCAGTTGAGGAGGATTGGTGAGAACACCCACGCGCATACTAGGTTTGTGCGGCCCACGTCTATCGTCTTCCTGTGGCTATTGATGCACTTTATATTTTTATTTGAGTATTTTGGACATATACCGGCCCATTTATGCACTTTCTATTTTTCCTATTTTTTTCTGCACGTTTTTCTCTATTTTAGGAGCATAGGGGCATTATTGTCTTTTGATGAGCAAGGGCTTCCTTTTTGGAAGGCCTATATATCCCCTTGTATCCCTTTTGGGAAAGGCATTGATGAGCTATGAATGAAAGGGATGGAAAAAGTTGTGTGGCCGACACTGTGCTGTGTGAGCCCATGATGGGCTAGTTTCCTAGGGCGTGAAGCCTTGTGTCTTCATCTTCTCTTTCCCCTCTTTCGTCTTCTCCTGCTTCTTCCTCTTCTTATTCCCTTGTCTTCTTCTTCCTCCCCTCGGCCTCTACGTTGTTCCTCCCTGTTTTCCCTCCCTTTCTTCCCTATCTCTCATGTTTTCTTCGTCGCCTAGTGCCGCAGACCATCGCCGCCATCATGGCTCCACCACGTGGAGTGGAGCACATTCGCTTGGGGGGAACATCGTCGCCTGTGCTGGGCATTGCCGCTCCGCTGCCCCACGTGGTGGCCTAGGGAGTTTCACCCTTCTCATTTGGCCACGCCGTCCCGTCACCGACACTATGTGCTAACCCGGCCACCGTCCCAGGCCCATTTCGTTGCTCAAGCCGCAAAAGCCCACGACCTATCTGCGCATGGGCCTCCATCCCGTGCTCGGCCCATCGAACTACAATGTATGCACGAAGGGTCACCCGCAGCCCGCTCCCCCCCTTCTCCAGCGCAGACCCACCTGCGGGTCCCTTACTGCTTGTTTGTTAGCAGCGACTCCGGTTCTGCGTGCCCCTCTCTTCAGTGGGTAGGTCAGCGTTGATAACCCCTCACTCACTTGCTCCTCTAGTATATCACGTCAACTTTCCCGCATGCATGTGTGGGTTAGGTTCCTAGCTCGTTGCTTATTTCACTGCCGACGTCTGATCGTGTGAGCATCCTGTCCCGTACTCCTAATTTGGGATATTTGACTGTGCTGTTGCTGCCCTAGACTGTTGATAGTGCTTACTACCATCAATCCTAGTCGTTTCCCGCTGCGAGGGACGGTTCTTGAGCTCAGTTTCTAGCTGTTGTTTTAGTATCTACTCTCATGGTTATGGTAGCTGTTCGAGGTTCACTTTGCTGTCCTTGTGGTGTTCATGGCTGATTTGGGATCTTGGGCGTCGATGGAGACTTATTGGTAGCCGTCTCGCATCACAAGTGAAATTCTATGGTTTTAAAACCAGGGAGCATTTGTTTGGTTGTTTGTAAAACAAAACAAGAGAATGCTTCAATCTTCTTATTTTGGTTTGTGGTGGACTTTCGTTGTAAACCAACACAAGGAAACTGGGTTGCCAAGTGGGCAAACAAGGCGCATACAGGATTTTATTTTACATTGTTTTACATCATTCCAAACATCTGAAAACACCGTAAAATCGAATGATTGTTTTAGACTACGCTTGGAATAAACAACCCCTTAATGAAAACTGTATACAACAAGGCAGTGCCAACTTCATGGTGGGAAAACATGTAGATTGCAGAAGGGGAAGAGAGCTTTAAAACATGATATGTACACTAGGCAAGATGAAAAACACCAAAAGCCACTATTGAGCAAGGATGGCAGTCCGATACATATCGGTATCGTTGTCGGGCGTATTGGCCTGGTACTGGCCCACTTTGGCTTGGTACCGGCCAATAACAATTTTTTTAAAAAAAAACTATAAAGACTGGTATCGGGGTAGCGCCGCCCCCCCCCCAATCGGTATCGGCCGATACTGCCATTCATGCTATTGAGGGTAGAGTCAAACAGTGATTAAACATCTGTTTGTTCCCAATCTGTTTTTTAAGATTCAGGTCTGTTTTTTAGGACCTCAACTAATTTAATCACTCAATTTCTTTCAACAGAATTTGTAAAATTTCAACATTGATCTGATTCACTTAAATTTAATCCGGAACTTTAACATGGTTTAAACGTTTTCCAAAGAAAAGACCATGAAATTGAGGAAAAATACAAAATAATAAGTTGTGCATTGCTAAATCATGTATTTGTAGGACAGTAGTCCTTGGGCATGAAGTGGAAACCACTAGGCGGCTGTTAGACAAAGCTCACATAGTCAAGATTCTAGTTTAGGCATGGGTATGCGACTTATGCAGATGCCTTTTGTAAATGGTGGCTTATTTTTGGGGAGAGCCTTGCGTAGATGGGGGCTGGTTTTTCAGGGTTTTTTTTCCGGTGGGGGGGGGATTTACAATTTCCTTTTCATACTAAGACACTCTCTTTTGTTTACTGAATATGTAGTACTATCCACTTTCAAACAAAACAAATTTATGCAAACACTGCTCTTGACAATCGGTAGGTAAGTTATGCTTGTTGGTATCGCAAATATGTTTGTAGTCCTTAGACTGGAATTTTAGAATGATTGAATGTTAAATATAATTTGAGTTCTGTTTTTTCTGAATTCAGTTTTTTCCCCTGTTTTCATGGTCATTTGATTGAATGTTCATTTTTGTAATTCCCGTGATTATCATTTAAAGAACGGGTTCTAGCTTATGAAACTGCAGAATACGAGGGTACACTTGCATCCTTTATATTAATTTGTATCAAGGCGTAGTTGTCAAGGTGGTAAGGTGGCCTGAGATGTACTTTGAGGCCCTAAGCACTTAACTGCTTAGGCACTTGCCTAAGCGGCGCCTAGGCAGCACCTTTACAATCAAGTGGTGGGGGAGAGAGAGACACTCATAGGCAGGGAGACAAGAGAAGGGAGAAGAAAGGATGAGCATATAGCAATTTTAGGAAGGGTGAGAGGATGCTAATGTTCTGAGGGTCTCCAAGTTCGTTGATATAGGAAAGTGGGGCTTATTGCCTCATTGTGGCCATCATAGTGAGAGGAGAATCTTATTGTTCATGTGTGTGTCTCATTGTTGATGACAATATTCGTTCAATGAAGGAGGAGGATGCCAAAGACGATGAGGAAGATGACATAATGAGGAAGACAAGATGGAGGGATGATGAAAACTAAGGCACAGTCATCCACACAACCCTATTTATATTAGAATTGGGTTCCAATGGACCTGATTTGATTGGCCCATGAACTAGCCTAGGCATGCTTGGCCCTCCTAAGCATGCCTAAGCGATGCCTGGGCGTGCTTTTTCAAGCCTTAGTAAGGTGTTCAATTGCTTAGGCCTTGGCACTGTTATCAAGGCACCGGCCTAGGCGTCAAGGCGGAATTCTAGCCACTAGGTGCTGGTCCGTGTTTCAGCAGACCCAAAAGGCACCTTGTCAAATTTATTGACTCATTGTGAGGATCTTACTCTTTCATTGTATATTTCATCCAATTAGTATTGTTTTATTATAAAACTTCATTTTTTGTTGGTGATAATAATTTTTATTATGTGTTTTACATTATTGCATCATATATATTGTTGTAAGCATTAAGTTGCAGATTTTGGAACAATATGTTGACAAACATCTGGGCTAGTATTTTTTATTATGAAATATCATTTTTATAATTATTTTTCAGTCACATATTTAATTTTGATACTTCAATGATCTAATAAACTACCTATTATTTTTCATATTAATGTCATATTAGTGTTATTTTCTTGTATTTTTATATTAATGTTGCATTAGTGGAAGATTAAATATATTATTATCAACTAGGTGCCTAGGCGTTGCCTAAGCGCTTAGGCATTCTGGGACCCCAAGTATGCCTTGGTTGCCTTACCGCCTTGATGACTATGGGCCTTGGAAAAAAAGGCCTTGTTGCCTAGGTGGCGCCTAGACGTTGCCTAGATGTAAGCCTTGACAACTATCAATGAGAATGTACTGGAGTTGATGTGTTTGTCTCACTTCAGACTTTGGTCAACAAAATTTCCCAGGAGCCAGAATTTGTCATGTCACGGTGCAGGGGTGACAAAGTTCCATTTTCTCCCTCAAAAGACTTCCAAGCACATGCAAACCAGGGAAACGAGTACTGTAGAAAAACTCCCTAACTGTTGGGTGGCAATGGAATGGTTGGCATGGTCTGTGGCAAGGGTGAGCCTGACAGACTTTACAATGCCCAAACCATCCTGGCTGTGCCACCCTGCAGATGAGGAAAGCACAGAAGGTAAAATCAAGTAGCATATATTTGCCATCCATCTAGGTGAGGGAAGAGAAAGGGGTCAAGGAGACGAGATGGCAACTCCCAGCAAAGATGATGTTGAAATGGAGAACCTTACGAGGACCATGCCATTCTGACTTACTGCAACCAGACATAAGGATGAAGATTGCCATTTATGTCATCTTTTCCCCCAGCTGGATGCCCATAGATTGGCATTCGTTGGGGACACTAGGTCTTCTTTTCTCTGCATGTCATACAACACTAAAATTTCTCTCTCACAGATCTTCTGTCTGTTATCAAACCCATGTACATTGCATGTGAAACAGAGGGCAGTCTCGAATACTTCGAAAATTTGTTGCTTTGAAAAGTTTATAGTTTCTTATGTTGTTTGACTGTTCATCTAGGGTGTTGAAGGATCTGAACAAGTCAATGCAACTATTGACACAGAAACTATTGGTAAGGTTAATGCACCTGCTGAATCTGTCTCTCCACCTTCCAACGCTCCTCCAGCTGGAGGTGCTGTAGTTCCAACAGCAACAGCAGATGCTACATCAACTCCAGCTTCTCTTCGCATGGTAGGTATTGAAGAACATCTCTGTTAACACTCCCAAAACAACTTTTCGTCTGCAATTTCGAAAAAGAAACATGGTTTTTGCTCATTTAATTATGCCAACATGTTTAATCTATGTTATTGCTTTTTATTGTTCTGCCTAATGCTGATGGGGCACACTCACACTATTGCTATTCTTATGAGTTGAATTTTCTAGTGTTTGCTTAATGCCTTAATCAAATACCAAGGATTGTCCATTTAAGGATTGATTGATAAGCCTTGTCTCATGGTGCTTCTGTGTATTGATTTTCATGTCACTTTGGTCAAACTTTTCAGCTGGGAGTATACCTGAGAACAAACGTGCTCGAGCAAATGGTGCAAGTGGCAAACTCCTCAGCAGGGCTGAGAACCATCAAAAGAGTTGACCAGACATTGCAAGATCTTGGGGTCTGATTTCTTTCTTCCTTCAAAACTGTTGACAAAAATATAGATATGCTTGTGCATGTTTTAAGATTAGCTATTTGATCTTGTTTGTTTACCATGAAAGCAGTGACACACTTCAAAAAAAAGAAAAAAAGAAGAGCATTTATAAAACTTAAGAAAAAAAGAAAGCAGTGACACAAAAGCATGTCATGTACCTCTTTTGATTTTCATTCTTAAAGATTTACATTATATAATCATATGCTCCTGTGGAGAATTTATGATGCGTTCATTTAATTTATATTTTAGATCATATCTAAACTTCATTTCACTACTTTTGATCCTTGATCCATAAAATTTGCCTTTCTTTTCAGGTTAATATAAAGCCAAAAGTGCCAACTAAAGCAGTATGTGCTGAGCATCTTGAACTGCGCAAAGAGATTCTTACCTTACTCGGTCTTCAGAAACAGGTTGAATACTCTATGCCTTGTATTTGTTCTTATTTTGGAAATTTGGATAATTTCATTTCCATTTTTATTCAGTTCCAATACTTTTTATGGTACTGTAGGTTATAATTCTGTTTGTAATTTGCTCCCATATAAAGCTGTGTCTTGAGAAAATGGTTTCTATCACGTACCATGTTGTAGGAGAATGGAAGAAAAGGCAATATTACTAGTCTTCTTGTCCCCCCCCCCCAACCCACTTTTTTTTTTTTTTTTTTCGGCTTGTGTGAAAAGCTTTGACCTGTATTGTGTAGCCTCTTTAATCTGCTTCACTATTTCTGATGGTTCATTCTACCCTCTAAGGAAACAATAATTACATAATCATTATGTAGCTGTAGCTCTTTTCTTTACTTGTCTTATTTGCACATTTTACCAATTATGAATAACCAAATCATAGATAGTAAATATTAGCAATCTTAAACAGACTTCAGAGAATCCATTTGTTTAGTTTGACTACAATTTTCTATCGGAGCAGAATAGAAGTGCAAATGCATCATTCTGACTCAGATTTTGATTAAGAATACTTTTATCGGAAATGAAATCTAACTCATTTGCTCCCCTACATCATATTTGCATAATTTCATATATCCTTTCGGTGTCTCTATCCTACCATTTGCACCCCTATGTCATACTGAATTTCCTCCCCTGTATCTCCAAACCATCTCAAATGGCTTGCGTGGACTTTCACAACCATTTTTTATCCTAATTTAACTAAAATTAATCTCATATATAGGTTGGTGCTTAGAATGTCAAATCATACTGTTATCTCAGCTACATATACAATAATGCGTAGAGCATCACTTTATAGTTGTCAAAATTGTTTATTTGATTCTTTCTCAGAAAACTGCAATACTAAATAGTTCAGCAAAAAAAAAAAAAAAACTATGTTCTTTTCTCATGTGAAGTTGTCTTTTGCATTAATATTGCTCTGTGATCAGTTACAATACAAGGAGGCAGAAGCTTCAGCAAACCGTGACGTTCATACTGAGACTCCAAGCACACCTAAGGTAAATTGTTGGGAATTTTGAATAGAAAATGGGATTTGTAAACTTAAGAATTACCATGTGCTTCCTTCATCAAAGCCCCCGTAGGCTTTTCTTTTGTTTGCTGCATAGCTTCAGCTTTGATTCTATATTTATGATTTTCAATATTTTTGTCAGTCGTGATGTCTCACTGGGAGAAGGGACAAGGAATGGACTAACTTAACACATTGCATTCACATCACTTTTCCCTTTTTGTGACATTTAATCGTATGTCTCTGTAATATGAACAGCGTTCACACCGTGGGGATCAAGACAGGACATTTGTCCCCGAATCTGTTAGCTTTGGAGGTAACAGTATAGTCATGGATTTCTTCTGTCGGATTTCTTACCTCAAACATCATATATTTCTCTGTTAGTTATATGAGTTGCTTCTGATCAATTTTCCTACTGTTCTATTATGGGTTCCAGGGGAAAGATCAGGGAAGCGAGACCACAAGCGGAAGGTAAAATCTCCTTTATCACGGATGAATCTATCTTATGCTCTTCTCATCTAGTTCTCCTTACATGCTTTATTTGGTTACTTCGCTGGTAAGATTCTTGGGGTTTTATATAGTTTAATCCCTGACAAAACCATATGATGCTAGATGCCGGGAAGATTTACGGATGCACCTCCGTCTCCACCTCAGTCAAAGAGGCCAAGGAAGTTGAAGGCTTCTGACGGATGAGTATAAGATCAAAATTGTAGCCATAGCTTCAAACCCTCACAAAAGGTATCACACAGCCACTCCCAAGTATTGGAGACAGTGCTGTGAGCAATGTGATGATACAAACAAACAGGACAATAGGAAGCTGACCGTAGTGCAAAGGTGTTCACTCAGTGGCGGGAGTGCATGAAAGAGATCAAATCCATTAACCACTTTGCCATGCATATTTCTTTGTTGCTGTATATATTTATTGAAATTGGTAGGGCTTCGCTGGAGAATTTATTTTGTTTGAGTTAAACTTCTAATCATTGTTAGACCTGCATGTACCACTTGGGATTTTCCTGTTAGCGACAATGGATGTACCACTTTGTTATATGTATATATTGATCGAGGTCTACTATGTGTTGCTGGAGAAATTTCCTTGAGTTAAACTTTTAACCATTGTTGTTGAACATGCATTGCACAACATGGAATTTTATGTTGACAAGAGTAATGCTTGCTGCACTGAGGGTCAGCATAGCAAGTTGAGTCATCTTAGAATGTAAGATGTCATTGGTCTACTTAAGTAGGAGTTATATGGGCTGTGCAACTTTTTCTATATGTGGACCAGACAAGTACTAAATGCGAATGCATGATTTTGAGTATGACAAATACATGTAGGTGTGACGACATGCCCACGAAGCATTTCACATCTAAAAAATATTTGTCATCTATACTTATCTGTGTACAGATTCTTTGACGTGACATTTTATAGGTGTGACAAATAGTATTTGTCACCCTCATGAAGTATTTGTCATGCCTAGAAAATATTTGTCGTCTCTACGTACCTGTGTATAGATTTTTTGGCGTTACATTTTATAGGAACAACAAATACGTCCATGTATTTGTCACATCCGCGAAGTATTTGTCACACTTGAAAAGTATTTCTCATCTCTACGCATGTGTGTACATATTAATGAGCATGACAAATATTTTTTAGGTGTAATAAATACTCTATAAATGTGACAAATAATATTTGTCATGTTACGTATATTTGTTACACCCAGAACTCTGCATTCACATTTAATACTTGTCTGGCCCACTTGTGGAAAAAACTGGCCAACCTATATGACCCTTGTTTCGGTGGACTAATGACATACTTGCATTAGATGACTGAACTTGCTGTATTGACCTTCATTGCAGCAAGTATTGCTCTTGTGACAATGGATGTTCTTGGTTTGGAGGCAAAGGGAACCATTTTATGGAGACATTGTGATCATGTGATGCTTCTTTGGTGGGACATTGTGATCATGTGATGCTTCTTTGGTGGCAATTAAACTGCCCTTTAACATGTCATGTGTGATTGCTATGTTCCTCCAAGACATTCTCAGCTGCACATATGGTTGGATTTTTTGTTGATCGACGAGATGGACACTTGAGGATGGTCTCAGGATCGTTTGTGTTGCTAAGTACGGTTCATCGCCAACCACTGTCTCAGTAGGTAAAGAGACCTGCATCCGAGTGTCTAACCCTGGTGCATGTCGATTTACATTCCTCTTTATGAATGTAAAAGACATCCAGAAGTCTGTTTGCAAATTTACGAACTTATGAGAACAATGCTTATAATAGTTTAAATTTTGTAGGTTCAGATATTGCTACTCTTTGTTTCATTTAGGATAAGGATTTTGATACATCCACTTCTGAATCTGATTATTTGTTTATACTTTTTTTTTCCTTTGTAAGAAGATTCTAGGAATTTGGGGATGCAAAGAAAATAAAGTTTGGATACCTTTTTTTGGTCAAATGGCGCTGAATCCAATGAGGATGTGTGGTTGATCAGATGTGCAGTTTGATTGGCCCTCATAGGATAAAACCTACTTTTTTGCATGTCAAAGACCAAGATTCATAATGATACCTGTGACAGGAGTGAGATATTGTTTAAATCCTAATCTTTTGAATAATCTATACTGATGTTGCCGAGACAATCACTGTCGGACTCAGGAAGTGGAATCCGAAAACCAGTAGGCGACTGAGAGCCGAGGGGGATCCGAGCCGAGAGAGAGTACGGGACGAAGACAGAAGTTCTTACAGGAAGAAGGAACTAGTCAGGAAGGGTCCGGGGTCTCGGCTTAAGGGAATTCTCTCCGATGGTCAAGTTAGCAATAAGCTTAATAAAAACTTTAGTATTAAGAGAGAGATGGAGGCTTAATAGCGTGTGTACCTTTACTGTTGCGAATAGTGTTCCTTTTATAGCGGGGGATGAGGGTTCTTTTCTTGTGGCAAGCGATGTAGGACTATTCATGAGAGTTTGAGATGAAATCTTGAGAATATCCAAGTGCCAGTAGGCCGAAGGCCCATAAGTAGTTGATTGAGCCGGGCCGGACCCGTCTCGGACCCTTATGCATCTGGGCCGTTTATGAATGAAGTCCGCATTCGACCTGTTGAGTGGGCCGGACCCACATCGCCCAATATGCACCCGGGCTGAATATTGCTTAGTTTGATGATTGGGCCGGATCCATCTCGGCCCAGTATTATCCTGGGCCACCGAGAACAGACGAATGGCGTTCGGCCCATTCTTGAATTAGGACTGGGCCCAACTTCTGGGCCCAATTGGGCTTTGCCTCATCACATGGCCCCCTACTTTCGGCATGCTTCAGTAAAGTAAGATGCTGAGAGTACATTCGAATCCTTGCGGAAAAGTATATGAAGGTGTCAATCTTCGGAAGAACACCTGGGAAGGGGAGCAGTCACCCTTAGCCGAGAGAATACGACCAAATCGTGCGGACTGAAGATGACTCTCGTCCAAAACCGAGGGGTTGTGACCAATCCTCGTAGACATAAGATGACTCTCGTCTGAAACCGAGGGGTTGTGACCAATCCTCGCGAACTAAAGATGACTCTCGTCCGAAACCGAGGGGCTCTTTGAATTGAAACCGGTGCCGCCAAGTGAAGGCAGCAATAATCTTGAATTTCCCGTCGAGTGGCTCGCCGTGCGAGAAATCCGAGACACGTGGCAAGCATCCGAGGTGGTAGCCGAAAGGTCTCGACTGTTAATCGTTATGATCCGAATTCTCGCCACTCAACTCACTGCATGAAGATCCGAGACACGTGGCACGCATTCGAGGTGGTAGCTGAAAGGTTTGAGGATCTAGGCCGTTGATCGTTTCGCTTCGAATTTGCCACCACTTGGGTCATCATTCGAAAGGACGGGACACGTGGCGGGCATCCAAGAGGGGGAGTACCGAAGGGTCCGATAATCTCGGCCGTCAATCGTCTTTCAGGCCCCCCTGGGGGTTCCTATAAATACCCCCCCCCCCCCCCCCCCGATCTACAGAGAAACTCTATTTCTCGCCTCGCCTTTTCCCTTGAGGTCTCGGCAGTGAAGCGTGTCTAGAGTCTTCCCGAGAGCGTCTTGTCAACCAGGGGCGCCAGAATGAGCGTGTCTTGTCACTGGGGAGATTCAGCCTGTCTGAGGGTAAGCCTTTGCCCCTCGGCCTTCGCTGTTTAATATCCCTTAGTTCTCTCTTCTCGAGTAGTTCATCCTGCTCTTCCTCCAAATTGCCTCTTCTAGAGCTTTCTCTCACTTCCGTTTTTTCACTTAATTCCTTTGCTTCCGATATGGCGGATGAGGCTGGTTCGGTTCCAATTGTTTCTCAGCCATCTGAGACCCAACCGGAACAAGGGGAGCATAGCCGCAGACTGGTTAAGCAGGTCTCGGATGTAGCTTCTTTCCTCTGTCGCGAAGCAATGGAGGAGATGTGGGACCGATACGATATCTCCGATTGGATTCGGCTGATTAGGGCTCGGGCGAAAGTTCAGGGCAATACTTATCGTTCGGGGTGTTTCTCTATCTATGACCATAGCTTCAAGGCAGGGTTTCGGCTTCCCCTTCACCCTTATATTATTGACCTTCTCCTTACCTATGGTCTCTCTCCGTCTCAGTTCTTTCCGAACTCGTGGACAGTATATGGGTACCTCCTTCTTTGTTCCATTCTGAATCTTACCCCTTCGGTGCCCATCTTCCGATATCTCTTCAAAATAAAACCCCAAGGGAAATCCTCTTAGTTCTACTTTACTACTTGATCCGGTAAGGCCATCTTTTCCGAGAAGCCCTTGTCCATTCACCATTGGAAGGATGGATTCTTCTACGTTACCCTCCCAGAGGAGGATGATAGTATCTGGCCCTTCCCTATTAAGTGGGGGTCGCTACAAAAGGAGGTTTCGGAAGCCCCGAAACTCAACGCCAAACAGTTGGCCGAGGCCCCGCAAATAATCGATTACTCGCTCGTAGATGTAAATGAACTCTTCTCGAATGAGGAAAGGTTGACAAGCATAGGGCCGTGGCCGGATCCGAATAAGATGCCGGTCCGAGAGGCCCCTACTTGCCTTTCGGGCAAGAACGGGGAGGGCATGCCAAACGGCACGCCTCTGATACTAGCCCGCTTTTGAGACTGCCCCGGTTCGTGAAGCGGTGGTTGTGACCGATGACTTTGCTAAGACTGCTGTTCATGAACCGTCCAGCGAAGAGAACATTGCCGCTGGTGCCGAGGGTGAGTCGGTCTCGGATTGTTTCTATCCATAGGCCGTACCAATAACTTCTTGCTTATCAGTTGTTTCTTTTGCTTGCATAAATGTCGTCCGGTATCGGTTCCCTCGTGTCCAAAATCTGGCAACCCACACTGAGTATTGTTCCTTCGGCTCCGAGTACTACCTTACCGTCGGCTGAGCAGACCGCAGCCTCAGTGGAAGGCCGCGCCTTAATGGCGGCCATGGAGAGGACTCGGGCGGATAAAGGGAAGGAAGTTTCTCACGGAGGCCTTGCGGAGAAGTGAAAGAGAAAACATGACCGAGACCATGTTCGCGGTAACAAGAGGGTCGCGGTCGATAGGGACGCACCGCTCTCGGTGGCTACGTCGTTGGAGCCTTCTCACTATGAGTCGGCGTCAGTAGGCGCTACAGACTTGTCTTTTCCCTGTGGAGCGGCAGTGACGCATATGTCTCGGGAGTACGCTCATGAGCCTTGGTGCCCAGACCTAGGCGTCTATGCAGACGAGACGCTGGATGACTCCAGGACTTGTATAAAGCTAGCCCAGGGCTACACTCTCCCGTTGACTCGAGATTAGCTCGGAACCCTCACTACCGAGGGTCTCACAGCGCAATGCGCATGCTATGCAGTCCATGTAAGAATTCCTGATTCAGCTTCCTTCGGCTTAGTTCTCATCTATTTTTGCTAACTGTTTTGTTTTTTGCAGACCACAGCTATCTCCGGGGCTCTCGTCCGCCGATATGCTCACGTCCAAGAAAAGTTGTGGGACGTGGATAAGGCTGCAGACCACTTGGCCGCAGGTAAGGTTGCCTCGATCAAGAGGGACTTAGAGGGAAACATCGACGCCCTCCTGGATGTGAATGCTCGGCTGGGAGCCGAGTTAACTAAACAGAAGGAATCGTCTTGTCTGGCGGCCGAGGCCCAGGAGAGGGCCGAAAGGGAGTCAGAAAGGCTCCGCAAGGAATTAGAGGAGCTCCACAAGGAGTCCGAGAGTCTTCATTCAACTCTCGGATGGAAGACTGAAGCCTTGTCTCAGCTGCAGGAGGAGCATGCAGAGGAAGAGAAGCAACATGCTGATGCTCTTGCTGCTACTCAGGCCAAGGTTGAGGAAATGGAGAAAGCGGCCGACGATAGGACTCGCCTGGCCATCGATGCGTTCAAGTCTAGCCCTGAGTTCGCCGAGATGCTCCTGGAAGCTGGGGCCGAGGCTGCTGCGTCAATCTTTGACCTTGGGCTAGTAGTTGCACATAAAGCTTGTCCTGGAACGGATCTGATCGACTTCGAGCTTCCGAAGGATCCATTGTGTACAGAACTCATAGAGTGGTGGAAAGGACTGAAGGTTGAGAAGTCCTCGATAGCACCAGATATGATCCCATCCAGTCCCGAGCGTGGCGGCACTCCAGGGACTCAATGACTCCAGGCAATTTGATCCTTGGTTCCTATGGGAGGAGCTAGTTAGATAATCTTATCTTTTTGTATCTCTGTAGCCGGGACTACTTCGGCTGCTTTATGTACAACCAATGTCTTTATGTACTTCGGGACTTTTGATTCCCGTTTTTGGAATATAAAGATCTTTTGTTCATGTGCTTGATTAGTTCGCATAAGTCTTGCCCGAAATACTGACGAAGTAATTGCTTTTTCATAATTTGCCTTCAGACGAAAATGTATTCGGCCTAATCTATCTGCGACAGACTAAATTTAGAACACCGCTAGGGGTAAGGGCGAAGGTACATCCGGTAGTGTTTTCGTAATAGAAATTCCTGATACCGTTTCGAATGACGGAAGTCGATATCTTATCGATCCGTAGAGATTTAGTAGAATCATGCCGCTCTTGATACGGTTTTTATGGCTGAAACCACTCCCAGTACAATTTATATTGACTTAAGAGAATAGTGCCGCTCTCGATACGGTTTGCATGGTCGAAGCCATTCCCGGTACGGTTTACACGGACTTGAGAATAATGCCGCTCCTGATACAATTTGCATGGCCGAAGCCACTCCCGGTACGGTTTACACGGACTTGAGAATCGTGCCGCTCCCGATAAGGTTTGCATGGCCGAAGCCACTCCCGGTACGGTTTACACAGACTCAGAGAATAGTGCCGCACCCGATACGGTTTGCATGGCCGAAGCCACTCCCGGTACAGTTTATACGGACAATAGTGCCGCTCCTGATACGGTTTGCATGACCAAAACCACTCTCGGTACGGTTTATACGGACTTAAAAGAATAGTGCCACTCCCGACACGATTTGCATGGCCAAAGCCACTCCCGGTACGATTTACACGGACTCAGAGAATAGTGCCGCTCTCGATACGGTTTGTATGACCGAAGCTACTCCCGGTACAGTTTACATGGACTCAGAGAATAGTGTCGCTCTTTATACGGTTTACATGACCGAAGCCACTCCCGGTATGGTTTACACGGACTTAAGAGAATGCCAGACAGCGCTTTAGAATTATGTGCTCAATTGATGCTTTAGTATTGGTCATGATATATATTCAGACTAAAGCCGATAAGAGGTTTTATATAAAATAACACCGAAGGTGTTCCACGTTCCAGGTGCGAGGGAGAAGTTGACCCGAGAGGGTTTCCAGCCGATAAGCCCCTCGTCGAATAACTTCCTTCACTCAGTGAGGCCCTTCCCAGTTGGGGGATAGCTTCCCTGCAGCTTTGGCAGGTTTTGAGGCATGAGCATTCCTTAGCACTAGATCTCCGGCTTCAAAGCTCAGAGGCTTCACTCGGACATTATGATACTTTGCCATGCGTTGTTGATATGCTGCTAGCCGGATGCGAACCAGATCTCTTGTCTCTTCAATGAGATCAAGATGATCTTTCATGGCCTCGTCGTTGCTTTCTGCGTTGTATGCAAGTACCCTCAGAGAAGGTAGGCCGATTTCGACCAGGATGACCGCTTCCACTCCGTAAGCCATTCGGAAAGGTGTTTCCCCGGTTGGGGCTCGGCTTGTTGTCTGATAGGTCCATAGCACGCTCGGCAATTCCTCAACCCATCATCCTTTGGCTTTGCCGAGATGGCTTTTCAACCCTTGTAAGATGCTTCAGTTAGTGACTTCGGCTTGACCATTTATCTGGGGATGGGCTACCGAAGTGAATTTATGCAAGATACCGAAGCTTTTACAGTTGCCCTTGAACCGGTTGCTATCAAATTGCTTGTCATTGTCTGATATGATAGCCCGAGGGATTCCATAACGGCAGATGATAGATTTCCACACAAAGTTCCAGGCATTATTGTCAGTTATGGACGCAAGGGGTTCGGCTTCGACCCACTTGGTGAAATAATCAACAGCTATAATAAGAAATTTTCTCTGGCCGATGGCCATGGGAAATGGGCCGAGAATGTCAATTCCCTTTTTGCGAAAGGCCGTGGGTCTGATAAAGGCGTCAATATAGTAGTTGATGGATGGATGAGGGAGCTAAACCGTTGACACTAGTCGCAACGACGGACAAGATTGGCTGCGTCCTCCTGAAGGGTTGGCCACCAGTATCCTTGTCTTATGAGTTTATGGGCTAAGGCTCGGCCCCTGCGTGTAGATTCCTTCATAAACTTCTCGAAGGGCATAGTCAACATCAGCAGGGTCGAGACACCAAAAGAGTGGCCGGCCGAAAGATCTTTTATATAAGACTACTTCCAGTATGAGGAACTGAGAAGAATGCAGCCGAACATGTCTCGCCTCTCTTTCTTCAGATGGGAGTTCCCCTCAGAGAATGAAGGCCAATATTGGAGTCATCCAAGTCTCGTCTTCATAAATGTCGGCTTGCATTACTTCGGAATGATGAATACTTGGTTCAGAGTTCCTCAACGAGAATCATTCGGCTCCCTCCCCCATTATGAGTAGTGGCCAGTCGAGAGAGGGCGTCGGCTCGAGTATTCTCGGACCGAAGGATCCGCACAACATTAAAAGAACTGAATTTAGCAATGGTTCTTTTGGTTACCTGAAGATAGGATGCCATCAAGGCATCTCGGACCTCGTACTCCCCGGTAATTTGGCGGACAATTAGTTGGGAATCGCCGAATACCTTTATTTTGAGTGCGCTTCTTGCGGCCCGAAGGCCTAATATTAGGGCTTCATACTTAGAGGTATTATTGGTGGCCGGGAAGGTGAAGCGAAGGGCATATTAGGTGACGATCCCATCCGAGGATGCTAAGATCCATCCAGCACCACTGCCCGAAGAGCAGGCGGACCCGTCCACGAATAGTCGCCATTTTGTTGGGCATTGGAGCCAAATCAATTTCGGCCTCTACACCTGTCTGCGTGGAGGCAGACGTTTTGTTCTCTTTTATTGGAAAAGCCGAGGGTTCTCCGGATATTAACTCCGCAATGAAATCGGCCAGCGCCTGCGCCTTGATCGCAGTCCGCGGCTAGGGCTGTCAACGGATCCAGATAATATCCGACTCCGATTCGTATATGCATCCGATAAGTCGGATATTTATCCGATTAAAACATCCGACGGACATATTCGAATATCCGTTTAATTATTCGATTAACATTCGAAGCGGAAACAAAAAATAGATATCCGCTCCGATTATTATCTGACTGATTATATATTTTGATAAGTTCTTCTAATTTTAATGATATCTATATATTTAAATAAACGGTAATTCGATATTTGAAATATGCTTAAGACGTGTTGAGCGATAATAATAAAGTTTTTTGTGATTTTTTTTATTTTTAGTGGTTTTACTAATTTAGATAAATTATTTAAGTATTTGTTATTATCTAAGGTATATTTAATAAAGCATTTAAATTATTTAAAATTTATCTAAATATTTATAACTTGAATATTTATTAATTAAAATCTATGATATTCATGGACTATACAAAAATCAAAATTTACAAGTCATTAAGTTACAAGATAAAGTTAAAATATTTAAGTATTTGAATTATTATCCGAATTCAGATATTATCCGGTAGAGTCGAATTCGGATAGAAAATTTTATTATCCGTCGGATAGTATCCGGAGTCGAATGTTCGGATAATACTAAACAGAGCGGAGTCGGACACTGTGGTATCCGCTCCGTTGACAGCCCTACCCGCGGCCCATAAGAAATGTTGAACTCCCCCAATTCAATTGCCCATTTGGCTAGCCTTCCAGATACCTTTGGCCGAGAGAGAACTTGCCGCAATGGTTGATCATCAAGGACTTTTACTGGATGCGTGAGGAAGTAAGGCCGAAGCCTTCTTGCAGACGCGCTTAATGCCAATGCCAGCTTTTCCAAAGTCGAGTACCGAAGCTCCGCTCCGTGAAGTGCTCGACTGATATAATAGACGGATTTTTGGACGCAATCTTCCTCTCGAACAAGAACAACGCTTAAAGTTGCTTCGGATGCAGCAAGATATACATATAACTGCTCCTTTTCAACAGGCTTTCAGAGGATAGGAACTTCAGAAAGGTAAGCCTTGAGCTGATCGAAGGCCGATTGGCACTCGTGTGTCCATAAGAAGTTGTTCGTCTTCTTCAGCAGCTTGAAGAGGGGAAACAACGAACCGCTACCTTTGACATGAAGCGGCTTAGAGCCGCCACTCATCCGCTGAGTCGTTGTACCTCTTGGACATTGGCTGGAAGGCACATTTGAAGTATAGTCGAGACCTTCGCGGGATTCCTCTCCACCCCTTGGCGAGTGACCATATAACTAAGAAACTTTCTGTAGGCCACACCGAAGGCACATTTTGCAGGATTCAACTTCATTTGGTACCTGCGCAGTGTAGAGAAGGTCTCGGCCAAATCGGCCATATGGTTAGATGCCGCTCAGCTTTTCACTAGCACATCGTCAATGTACACCTCCATGTTTCGGTCTAGCTGGGGGGTAAACAATTTGTTGACGAGGCGCTGATAAGTTGCTCCCTCATTCTTCAGGCCGAAGGGCATTTGGGTGAAGCAGTATAAGTCGAGATCTGTTGTGAAGCTGGTCTTGTCTTCATCTTCCGGATATATCCGGATTTGATGATACCCCGAATAGACGTCGAGGAAGCTGAGCAGTTCATGGCCGGAAGTGGCGTCCACCATTTGATCTATCCGAGGTAGAGAAAAACTGTCCATCGGACAAGCCTTGTTAAAGTTAGTGAAATCCATGCACATCTGCCACTTACCGTCCTTTTTGGGCACCATGACTACATTGGCCACCCATTCAGGATGATGAACTTCCCGAAGGTGTCCCGCGTCCAAGCCTTTTTGTACTTCGGCCTGGATCACCATTCTCCGCTCCTGGTTGAAAGTTCGTCGCTTCTGCTTGACCGGAGGATGACTTGAATCAACATGTAGACGGTGCCCGGCGACCTCTGGATCGACTCCCGGCATGTCCAAGGAGGACCATGCGAAGACGTCGAGATTTTGCTTGAGGAAATCAACCAGTTCTTCGGCTTCGGCTTTTGCAAGACCGGAACCTATCAGCAAGGTTCAGCCTTCATCTCCTGGGACTGGGATAGTTACAAGCCCTTCACCCGGGGAGGCCTCGGCCGAAGATTCAATTGAAAGGGACTCGGCAGCGGCTTTACCTTTTACCGAGATCATATAACAATGTCGGGCCGCTTCCTGGTTCCCTTTAGCTTCGCCGACTCCGTGGCTGGTGTGGAACTTCAGCTTTTGATGATAGGATGAAGGTACAACATCAATTTCTCTGATCAGCCTTCGGCTGAAGATAGCATTATAGACTGAATCGATTTTCACGACTGCAAAGTCGGTTTCTACAGTTAACTGTTTTGGAGCAGTACCGAGGGTCACGGGCAGTCGAACGATGCCTTCCACTTGGCAGGGGGCTCCATTAAAGCCAAACAGAGGGCCACGATGAGCCTTCATATCCGCCTTAATCAGGCCAAGTTTCAAGTAGCAATCATAAAAAAGCACATTAGTTGCACTCTCATTATCAACAAAAAAACGATGAACATCGTAGTTTTTCATTACAGCATCCACGATGAGAGCATCATCGTGTGGGACTTGGATATCTTCGAGGTCAGCTTCATTGAAGACGATATCCTCCTGTCAAGAGCCCTTCGGCTCTCCACCAACTGCTGCGACGTCCGAAGACATCTCGGCACGATGATGCCGGCGAGATGCTTCTCCTGATCCCCTAGATATCACCATGATGGATCCGGCGCCGGGTCGCTGATGCGATGCCTCCGCCATAGGGGCAGCTTTCAGCGGAGGTGTTTCCTTGGCTGGAGGTTGAGGCTGCTTGGGTGCTGCTGGAGGATCTCAGCCTTGAGGTTGATGAGGAGGCTGCACCCGGTTATATTGTGGCAAACGCCCTTCCCAGATGAGGTGGTCAATCTCCTCTCGAAGGTGACGACACTCTTCAGTTGAGTGTCCTGTCTCCCGATGATACTCATAATATTTTCGGGAGTCTCTTCGGCGAGGATTAGTTTTGATGCGATCTGGTCGGTAGAGCATGCCTTTTACCTCCATAAGCATTCGGGAGGGAGGAGCCGGCAGTGGCAGGTGCTGATGCTGAGGAGTCCGACGCCTCTCTCGGCCCCATTCTTCTTCTCTTATGTACCTCTTGTGGGAGGATTCCTGGTCTTCGGTGCGCTGGCGTGCTGCTGGTAGAGTGGTGGCCGATACCACTTCGGCGGCGCCCTTGCCCTTAGACAACATTAACGCCTCCTAGTTGATGTACTTGTGTGCCCGAGCCACCAGGTCTTGGAAGGTTGAAGGATGCTGCTTCCCAATAGAACTGAGAATCCCCTTGTCTGTGCAGCCACTGATCATGGCCGAGACCGCAATGGAACTATCCAGATTCAGAATCTGGGCTGCTTCGATCAGGAACCTGGTGAAATATTCCTAGAGAGTCTCGGCTGGTCCTTGCCGGATGGCAAGCAGATTGGCCGAGGTCTTGCACTGCCAGGTGGCGTCGTAAAACTGGTCAATGAACAATTGATCCAGTTGCACCAAAGAGTGAATGGAATTCGGAACCAAGGTTTCAAACCAAGTAGAGGCAATTTTCTCTAAAGTAAGGGGAAAAAGTCGACAGCGAACTGCCTCTGGAACCCCTCGGATTGAAAGATGAGAATTGAATCTTTGAAAATGACTGATGGGGTCCATCATGCCATCGTACAGAGGACCCTTCGGCAGCTTGAAGTTGGGAGGCACTTCTGTGGCCATAATTTCAGGAGAGAAGGGGGTTTGTTCCAGCATTGCGTTGGCCAGAGGCGCTCCGTAGGCTGAGACACCACTTGCTGCATCTCCTTCCTCATCTTAGTTAATCTCCGGTCCAGCTTCGGAGTTGTAGTTGTCATAGCAGCCAAACGCCCTTCGGCTCCGGTAGGATGGGTGCCGGACGAAGCGTTGTTCGGCTCAGTCGGCAGGTGATTGGTGCGCGGAACTTGACCTTGTGGCCCATACGGTTCACCATGAGCCAAAACCCCTTCGGGTGGGTATGCCCGTAGGGGCCCCGGGTGCTTAGTTGAAAACTATCTGGCTGGGCAGTACTGCTGTTGGGGTGGTGCCGACCTTGCTGGCTGATTCAGCAAGCCCATGTGCTGGGCGATGGCCGAAACCATATCGCACAATGGGGCCAAAGAGGTGACGGTAGCCGTGAGCGTAGCTACCTGTGAGAGTTCCTCCATCCAGTCGCCCCTAGGAATGACGGGCTCAAGTACTGCCGGGAGGGCTGATCCCTGCGGAGGATTGGCTGGGACTCCTTCGGCATGAAGGAGTGACTGGGCAGGAGTCACCCTCATCTCTGTCTCATCTTGGCCAGATCATCTCGTCACTGGTCGATGAGACATGGTTGCTTCTTTCCTACAGAGGGCGCCAAATGATGTTGCCGAGGCAATCACTGTCGGACTCCGGAAGCGGAATCTGAAAACCAGAAGGCGACCGAGAGCCGAGGGGGATCCGAGCCGAGAGAGAGTCGGGGACGAAGGCAAAAGCTCCTATAGGAAGAAGGAACCAGTCAGGAAGGGTCCCGGGTCTCGGCCTAGGAGAACCCTCTCCGATGGTCAAGTTAGCAATAGGCTTAGTGAAAACTTTAGTATTAAGAGAGAGATGGAGGCTTAATAGCGTGTGTACCTTTCCTGCCGCGAATAGTGTTCCTTTTATAGCGGGGGATGAGGGTCCCTTTCTTGTGGCAGGCGATGTAGGACTATTCCTTGGAGTTTGAGATGAAATCTCGAGAATACCCAAGTGCTAGTAGGCCGAAGGCCTATAAGTAGTTGATTGAGTGGGCCAGACCCGTCTCGGACCCTTATGCATCTGGGCCGTTTATGAATGAAGTCCGCATTCGGCCTGCTGAGTGGGCCAGACCCACGTCAGCCCAGTACGCACCTGGGCTGAATATTACTTAGTGTGATGATTGGGCCGGATCCATCTCGGCCCAGTATGATCCTGGGCCGCCGAAAACAGACGAATGGCATTCGACCCATTCTTGAATTGGGACTGGGTCCAGCTTCTGGGCCCAATTGGGTTTTGCCCCATCATATACTATACTAATAAAGAAGAGTTTCTAACCCTACTAATGTGGCAGCCTAAGATGCTTTCCCTCCAAAAAAATTATTAACCAATTCTTAGGAAGTCATTAATACTCATAACCATTAAGATTATTCATTCCTTTTCTCACTCCCACTCATTTCAAAACAACTCATTAATGACCATAACTTTCACTCCCACTCATTTCAAAACAACTCATTAGTGACTGTAACTTGCACCCCACATATTTTGAAACACTCGTTAATGGTCATAATTCTTTCTCCCTCCCTCTCCCTCCCCCCCCCCCTCTCTCTCTCTCTCTCTCTCTCTCTCTCTCAAGATGGACTTTCTCTCTCAAGGACAGACGCAGGGGAATGGGGAGCCACGGTCCCTCTAAAATTAAGGAACTTCTATGCTAATAAAAACATTATTTATAAATTATTTATATTATAACTTATTTATATTATAATAAAAATATTAAAATAAATTAAAAGGTAAAAAATATATTAGTACTAAATACGGAATAATATTATTCCTAAATATTTTTCTTACTCTATTTTATTAAACTTATCTTATAAATTTATTTAACTCATATGTTATATACTTTTTTGTCATATATTATTTGTATTTATTATTTATCATGTTAATATGTTAATAATTGTCATATTATATAATATTTAATATTTATAGGTACATATAATATTTTTTAGTTATAACATTCTTAGTTATAATATATAACGTATTAATATTTTTAAGTATCTATACTATACTAATAAAATTGAATTTTTAATCCAGCTGATGTGGCGATTCATATTCTTTTCCGCCAAAAAATTATTAAATAATTCTTAGGAGAAGTCAGTAACGCCCATAACCATTATGATTACTTCTTCCCTTTCACCTCCACTCATTTAAAAAATAACTCATTAATAGTTATAACTCTCACCTCACTTATTTCAAAACTACTCATTAATGTCGTAATTCTCTCTTCCCTCTGCTCTCACCTATTCCAAAATAACACATTAATAGTTATAACTTTCTCTCTTGGACAGACTCAGGGAAGCAAGGGGTCATGGTCCCTTTAAAATTGAGAAACTTTGTTGATAATAAAAATATTATTTTTAAATTATAATTTATTTATATTATAATGAAAATATTATAAAATTAATTAATTTTTTTAAAATATATTATGTTAAATATAAAATAATATTATTCCTAAATATTTGTCTTATTGTATTTTATTTAACTATCTTAAAATTTTATTTAACTCATGTGTTATATACTTTCTTGTCGTATATTATTTGTATTTATTATTTATTATGTTAATTTTATATGTTAATAACTGTCATATCATATAGTATTCAATATCTATAGTCACATATAATATTTATCAGTTATAATATTTTTAAACATATTAATATTTTTAAGTATATTAATATATACGATATGTCACTTAACAAATTAGACAACTCGAAACTCTAAAGTTAGAAGCATATCTTCTGTATCTTTACTTGAAAATAGTACCCTTCATAAATGATCTATTTTTGAATAACGGTACTGTTAAATTCTTTATTATATAGAAGTACCATGGTCATCCATTGTACTCAAATAATATTTTACCTAATTTGCACGTTGTTATGGTTTTGTCATAGTTCTTACACAAAATTATATTTATACTTAATTATTTACTACATGTTACTGCTTTTCTTTTTCTTTTTTTTTCTTTTTCAACTCTATTTTGGATCTTTTTATATCTCTCCGTCAAACTCACATAACTAGCACTAATACAATTTAGCATGCGATCGAACTGCTTTTAGATTTTAATCCTTAGAATTAAAAGTTTAATATTCCTCATGCAAAATTATCTTTATACTTAATTATTTACTTAAAATTAAAATTTTATTAAGATAAAATTATTTAAATCAATATGATATTTTATTTTAAAATTAATTTTATTATATATTTTAAATAATTTCACATAAATACCGTGCATGGCACGGATTTGAAACTAGTAGGAGAGTAATACCGAGTACATCAAGTTGAGTCATCATGAAATGTAAAATATTGTTGTGCCATATAGACATGAATAATAAATTTAATTATATAATTAATTTCAATAAAATAAGACAAATAAGTAATTAAAATATTATTTATAATTACTTATTATAAACTTAGTTGAAACTATGAGAATGCTTAATTTTTACGATTCGATATTTGATCTAAGATTTATCATTCATAGATGTTGATAAGATCCTTCCATTTGACTACGGAAATCTAGGTGTAGATTTTTGGGTATGATAGATAATTGGTAAAAATGACAAATACTTTGTAAGTATGATAAATTCAAAATATTATTTTTCTTATCCATGAAGCATTTATCATCTTTGCATATTTCTGTATATGACAAATATTTTTGTAGACATAATAAATATTATTTTCAAGATTATACTAGGCATGACACTTTCAAGTGGATTTTGAGAAAAAAAAAAATCCCTGCTTCTCTTCTCATCTCTATCCTATTTTCTCTTGACTAAAACCTGAATGCACGTGAACCGGATATCGTGTGCCATCAGGAAAGGATTATAATATGGCAAACATTCTAATGATTGATATCTCACCTATAATCCTTTCCACATGGGAAAGGAAAGAAAGGATTAAAAGTTAAAATGGCATGAGATAATATTAATTAAAGAGTAGAAGTCATTAGAGACAAAATATACCTCCAAAATATACGCTCCTATAGAACATCCAAATGGGATTTGATGACAAAATGTTACCATAAAAAATATATGCTTTCAAAATAAATGAAATTATAAGATCATGGGCATGATTTATAATCTAACCACATTTCTAAATTTATCTTTCACTTATTAAATAGTGAAGAATACTTACTGCACTCTTTGGTGTAGTAGAGTTTTCTAACAAATAATAATGTTTGCTGCACTGTAAAGGAGCCTGTGCGAGCTATGGATTGCGTCGTCCACAATGCTGATCGGATGGCAGCATATATTTTTCTTTTTAAAAAGTTAAAATTGAAGATCGCTCCAACTCAACTTCTATATTGTCTGTCTGATCAAAGATCTGAATGTTAAAAAAAATTAAAAAAAATAAGATCACATACTCACACAATCTAACCCGTCTAATCACGTGCGTGAGATACAACATATGTTACTCTCGATGATGTGGATGATGTCACTCTTGTGACAAAAAGGGTCGAGTGGGATGGTGTTCGGATTGTGGACGTGGCGCCAGACGAGCCATTCGAGATACCCGGTCTACAGTGGGCTCACGAAACCCCGGTTCACAGGATTGGGCGTCTTCCTTTGCAATGGACCTGACCGGGGGGTGGGGTTGAGAGAAATAGCCGAGGAGGAAGAAAAGAGGGGGGAAAACAAAACCTTGGCATTTATTTTTGCTGCTACGAAACCCTAGAAAATATGTTCTGCCCATTGCCCCCCAGATCCGCCAGGGGAGAAGTGGCGTCTGGGGGAATCCGATCCCGGAATCGTGTTCTCGTGCTGAAAGGTGCCGCCTTTTGATCTGTTGGTAGCTGTTTGGCACGAGGCATTCCTGCGGAATCCACCGTCTCTCTCGGTTGGCCCCCATTTCTCGGTTTCCATGAAGCCATTTGAAGAAGAACTCTAGGTGCCCTGGATCTGCTCTTGGGCTCTCACATTTCGCCAGAAACGCCAGCGTGACCTCCCGCAGCGTAGAGACAGGGCCTTGGGTTAGGGTTGGATCCTCCAGTAAGGTGGGATTTGTATGTGGGTTCTTGGTTTCTCGCCCAATTATGGCCTCTCCCATTGGTGAGTTGCGTGAAACTTTCCCCCTTTTGCGGTGTTCCATTCGCGTGGCATTGTGAAGGGTTTTGCTCTGGATTGCGCCAGGCCCTGGTTTGTTCTTTTGATTCAGCTTTGGCACCTCGAAAGATGGTTTTTTGGGAAGGGTATGTGAGTGATGAGGCTATGGGCACCTTCGCGCCCATCGTGATCTACTGGGTCTATGCGGGCATGTACCAGATGCTCCCCCCTTTGGACAGCTACAGATTGCACACAAGGAAGGAGGAAGAGCAGAAGAACCTGGTTCCAATGTCGTCGGTTGTGAAGGGTGTCCTGCTTCAGCAGCTTGTTCAGGCCACCGTCGCCCAGTTGCTGTTCTTGGTGAGTTCCCCATTTTTTGCCTTTTGCAGTACATTGTTTTTCTAATAATTACAAGTAATGGTAGAATGTCAATGTGTCATAGTTAATGCATGTGTGGAGTATAATTCGTGAGGTTGATCTTGCCAACATATAAAAGGTAGGAAAAAATTTCCTTACATGTCAATGAGGAAACCATTGTGATCCATATTTATAAGGCTGATAAATTTTGCAGAGGTGTCCATACGGTTTATTGATAAGATCAGATATTTCCTTGTGTTGGAAGCATATTTGCATTATACCAACAAATACATTAAGCACATATAAGTGAACAAGGTGAAACACATTAAGCATATTTGCCTAAGCTAGTTCACATGCTAATTAAATAGGTTCATTGGGACTCAGTCCTAATATAAATAAGGTTGTGTGAATGATTGGACCCGTTTCATCTCATCTTCCTCATTATTTCATCTCCCTCATGGTCTTTGGCATCATTCCTCCTCGGCAAACAAATCTCGGTGTTAATGATGATGCACTCCTATATTTTCTCCTCTCACGATGATGTTCACGATGAGGCAATAAGTCCTACTTTATTCTCCCTTCTGTTCAATTGTTTGTCTCCCTGTTTGCAAGTATATCCCCCTCCCCCTTTCCCTTCACCACTCGATTGTGAAGGCACTACTTAGATAGGCACCCAAGTGATGCTTTCTGGACAAGCCTAACAGACCCATTAACTTAATTCAAGTTTCACAAAAAAGTTGAATCGTACTTTTTGGATGCTTCCAAGTTTCTCATCCTCACCATATAGTTTTCTTTTTTCTATCAGTAAACCATGCCAAAAATACTAGTTGGAATTTATGCGTGAACATAGTAATGAACACATACCTAATTGACATGGATTGTGCATGATCATTGAAAGAATGAGGATCATGCCTACCAAAGTTCAACTGTTCGCATTTAAATACAGTGCTATACTTAATTCGAACAATTTACATGGGTTGTGCCTTCACCGTCTCCCCTTCTTTCTGTGTTACATGAAAGTAAAAGTTTTTGGCCCAAGTAAAACCAGTATGGCCCATCCTGTGATTGATTTTTTTGAGTTAGAAATTACAGATCTGGGAATCGATAGATCTATTAGGTGGTGAACTTAGCAAACAGTGCTGCTAATGAGATGTTGATGTGATTTGCTGAGAAAATGTATGCTTAGAAGGAAGGGCATAATGCTTGGTGGAAACATGCAGCGTAAGTTTGGAGAATAACATTGTGCAGTTATATGGATGTCCTCTCAATATGAGAAAGGGCTATAGAGAAGACAGTCTTGCATATTTAGTTAGAGACTTAGAATATATAGATATTCTCATCCACAACTGAATCAGATCTAAAAATCAGCTACATTTATATCACGTTGAGCATGCATATTGCATGTTTTTAAATAAATGTGCCTAACAAAGTGAAACCCAAAAGCATGCAGAGATTTATTTTGGGATATGATGCCAAAATACAGCTAATTCAAACTTTCAGCCTGTGCTCTAGGTTTGGACTATCTCAGGAATCTATCATGTTTTTATTTAAGAAAAAAACATAAAAAGGGTCACAGCAATATAAACATGTACCTTCAGATTTTTTTTCTCTTTTTCCCCTTACGTTATGTTATATAGTTGCATACGATTTCCTATACTCTTGCGAAATGCGGCCTTGCATAATTCTTGGATTGTTATAGCTGTTGCACATTGGGTTGGTTAAATATTCCCTTTCACTTTTGAATGAAAGGTAATGAAGCAACATAGGGAGATGCAAAAACATGATCTTAAACATTGTTGATAAGGAACATTAGACCACGTTGTGGTTAGACAGTGGATCAGAATAGGGATTGATGCTTGTACAGACACTGCATTTCCTTCTTCCATTTGGGGAGATTTTATGTTTCTCTTATTGCATTTAATCCTCCTCATTCTCTTTCTTTCCTTTGTTGCCCTTATTCTTTTCTTAGTTTGTTCCCCATTCTAACCTTACTTAAGAATAACAGTCTAATTTAGAAAATAAGGAAAATGCCACTGAAATGAGCATCATGACACCTGAGTTGCCCATTAAACTCTGTTGATGTTTAGAAAATACTTTGCTGGATAATCCATTTTGGAAATTTTATCACTGTCGATTCATGGAGAACACATTAAACCTTTGAAGGAAGATGTTCTTTGCTTGGGCACTATCTTAATTTTATATACCAGGAAATTTTGTGTAAGCTCTCAAAAGAATCCCCTGTACAAAAACCACACCAAGAAGGTATACTCAATCAACAAAAAAGAGGATTGTGAGGATATGCATTACATAGAAGCATCCTCCACTCGGTTGTTACATCACAAATGAAGAGGCTAGCCTATGAGGACTCTTAGACTCATTCTTGGAGATCCTAGCATTGCGTTCTTCCTAGATTGACCACGTGTAGCATGAAGGATCAGCCACCAAATCTTGTCGTGCCCTTTAGAGATCCATCTCCGCTCCCATCCTTCTAGCAAGGCAGGGACCGAGTAGGCAGGATGAGGTGGCATCTAATCTTGAGAAGAGCCAGCTTCCAAACTTCCATGGCAAACGGACATAAAAGGAGGAGATGGTCTAAAGTCTCCTCCAAAAGGCCACAGCGTGGCCAGTTGACCTGCAAATCGCCAAAAACAGCTGCCGACAAATCACGTGTTGGTAGCCTCCCATGAGTGATTCTCCAAATCAATACGTGTACCTTTAACGGACTTCTAGTCTGACAAACATGCTTGAGGAAGGGAAACTGCATACCACCATTTCAGATATGAGTGTAGGCAGACTTTACCGTGTATCTCCCATCAGCTTCCCACCTCCAAACCAAGGAGTCTTCTTGTTCTTGAACAATGTTGAACCCTTGGATATTTCCCAAAAGATCTACCAGCTACTGCATCTCCTTATCTCATAGGTCTCTTCCAAATGTAGGGAACCAGGCCCCCGAAGTCCACATGATGGCAACCACTGCAGACGGAGGGAAAATGCTCCCTCAGCGGTACATTACCACACCATCTGTCCTCCCAAAATAGTCATTTCTGTCCATTTCCAAGCACATGTTGCATCCCAACTAGCACCATATCCGCAACTTGCAAGATTCCTTTCCAGACGTTGGAGACATTATACAAAGTGGCCGGGATAAGATCACTCACTCTGGACTGTCTATAGTATTTCTGCTTCAGCCTTCACCAAATCCATGCACAGGCTACCATCTACTACATTCAGCCTCCAAATCCACTTACCAAGGTGAGCTAGGTTAAAGTCATATCTTTGATCCCCAGACCACCTGTCTCCTTACTCATGCAAATCTTCTTCCAATTGATATCATGCCAGCCCCTACTCTCGTCAGAAGTCCCATGCCCCAAAAACCTACAATGGATTTCTTCCAGTTTCTTCGCCACGGACTTGGGGATCTGGAGTAGGGATAGAGATGGGAAGGCTATCCAGAACTGAATGACAAAGCCTTAGGTGCCCCCATATGAAAGAAGTATGCCTTTCCATCCTGCAAATCTAGCAGCAAATCTCTGAGTAATCTTATTCTAGTCTGAGCGCCTAATAGCATTAGGAGAAAGAGGAAGACCAAGGTTTGAGATGGGAAATCGTCCAACAGAACATCCCATAAGCTCTGCATCTCTGACAAGAAAGTCATGCTCTACATTAATTCTCGCCATCAGACTCTTCTTGAAATTGACCTTCAGACCACTAACATCTTCTAGAAACTGCAACAAGCGTTTGATAACACATAATTGCTGAAAAGAATGCTCTGCAAATAGCACCATGTCATTAGCATACTGCAAGTGAGTCATCTGTCTCCCCAAAGCATGAACTCTAAGCCCTGACAATAACCCCAGGTCCTCTGCACGAGTCCATAAGGAACTCAAGATCAGAGCCACCAAAACAAAAGGTCGTGGTGACATAGGGTCCCTCGCCTAAGTCCACGGCCACAATGAAAGAAAGAGGAAGCCTCACCGTTTACTAAGAGGACCAACTGAGCTGAAGTGATGCATTGTGAGACCCAATTAACGGATCTTTCCCTAAAACCCATAATGGTCAACACCTGCTGCAGTCAACCCTAATTGACTCTATTATAGGCCTTTTCAAAGTTCAGCTTAATAATAAGACCATGCCTCCTCTGAGTCCTCATAGCATGAATGCATTCACTAGCTGCAAGGGAATTCTCCTGAACAAGTCTACCCTTGATAAAGGCCCCCTAGTTATCCTTGACCAACGTGTCCACCACCAGCTGTAGTTTAGAAGAAAGCAGTCTAGTAATAATCTTATAGACCCCATTCAGAAGGCTAATAGGCCTATAATCTTGAAGCTGCTCAGCACTCTCCTTTTTGGCAATCAAAACCAACAGAGTCTTGTTGATGCCACCCAGCTGGGCCTTTCCTTCTTGTAACTCCTGGATAGCTAGTAATAAATCAACCTTGATAATGCCCTAGCACTTTTGGTAGAAGCACATCGGAAAGCCATCAGAGCCAGGAGCTTTGTTCCTTCACATTCCAAAGATTGCAGTTCTAAACTCCTCCTCAGTGAAAGGCCTTGAAATTCTACTCATCTCCTCCTAAGAAACCTTTGGAAGAACCCCATCCTTAAGGAGGGGACATGGTCTATCTTCCTCTGTGAAGAGATTGCCATAAAAGTCTCTGGCATGCTATCTGATATCCCTATTGGCTGAAAGAACTCTATCACTTAGTTTAATACTCTTGATAGTATTTGCCCTCCTCCTTCTTGAAGCTACTTTTTGAAAATATGTTGTGTTTATGTCTCCTTCCTTAATCCATTTTTCTCTAGATCTATGGTGCCAATAAATCGCTTCCTGCATTAGGATCTCTCCAAACTCAGCCTTAAGTCTGTTTCACTTCCTTTCCTCCTCATCTAGAAGCCCAGTCTCATTTATGGCATCAAGTCCCTCAATCTACTAAAGAATGTTGTCCTTATTTGTCTTTCCTGGCAATGACTTGCTGGCGTCCCACTGTGAGAGTGCTTTGCTCAATTTCTAAGTCTTCAAAATCAGTTTGGCCATGGCTGAATCGCCCTCTGCATGCAGCTCCCCACACTGAGTATACGACTTGCATAAAGTCCTCCTCCCTCATCCAGTGCCTCTCAAAACGAAATATCTTGCAAACATGGCATCTCCTGCTGGTCGAAAGAAGTATAGGCTTGTGATTTGATACTGGCCTACACAGACAAAGAGATGCTATATCTGGAAATGGTCTTTTCAATGCAGCGAGACCAAGAATCTGTCCAGACGCGACAAGGAGGAATTGACCCTGTAGTTAGACCATGTGAAAAAAGCATTAGGTGTGCAAATATCCACCAGGGCAGCCTCCTGAATGAAGTCTTGGAAATCCTCTATCTTAGCCAAACAAGTGGAGTCACCTGAACGCTCTTCCAAAGAAACCACAACATAAACATCACCCCCCCCCCCTGGGCACCATGGACGACCTGAGGTCTGATGCATATCCAACAACTCCATCCACAAGTCCTTCTCATACCTGTTTTATGGCCCATACACCCCTATAAAGTCCCAAACAAATCCGTCAATCACATATCGGAAAATAAGAGAAATGGCATACTTTCCCACTTTCTGAAACTCCTCCATCTCAGTAACAACAAACTCATTCCATGGAATCATAACGCTACCCGATCTCCCCATAGCCGGAGAGTCCACCCCTTTGCCCAACCTACTTTCCCCTCTCTCCCTCATGATGATATTGCCATCGCCCTCATACTTCGTTTCCTAGATGCACAAAATGTCCACTTTACATCGTCTCACAAAATCCTTCATCACACTCCTCTTCTCCCTCCCCACAATGCCCCTAACATTCCAAGTGATCAGCCTCATAGCAATAACTGATCACCTTCCTCCCCTCATGCCCCTGTGGACATCTTCCTGCCCCCCTACATCAAGCATCTCCCTCCCCTGCCCCACTCTTCTAACAGACTTCTCTCCTTTTGACCACTTTGCATCTTCACCATCCATCTTTTTTAAATTTTAGATAGTCCGTTCCATGGTTAGCAGTATCAGCCGATACATATCGGTATCGGTGGGTACCGATACCATACTGAGTGGACCGATACCTGATATGTATTGGTGGGTACCAATACCATACTGAGTGGACTGATACTGGCCTTACTGAGCTAAAATGGACCCGGTACCGGGCCGATGCTGGCCGATACTGATACTGGTACGTACCGGTACCCTCCGATACCAGTATCGGTACCCTCCAATACTGGTACCGATACCGGTATTGCCATCCTTGGTCCCTTCCTAACCTCCTTGGCAAGGCCCTCATATGAAACACCTGAAGTACAAGCCAACTCCTTGAAATGTTGCTATGTAATCCCCTCCATCACCTCATAGAGCACCCTGACCTCCTCTTTATTAAGTTTCCCATCCACCTCCCCTTCATCAGACACCTCATGTTCATCTTCCACCTGCTCCCCCTCATAAAGGATCATGGCCCCTTACCCATCGTCTGTCCTTGGATGAAGGGCTTCTACGGGAGATTCTGTTATCACTGACTGGCTGGGCGATTTCTGAGTGCAGTCAACATTGGGGCAGTCCACTTGAGCAAGTGGCATGAGCTGGCTGGGGCCGAACTGAGAAGAAAACCGCTCTCCGATAATAGCTTTTCTGCCATCCGCGACCCCCATCTTAGCTGCATGGCCTTTCCCCACTGCAGGGTCACCAAAATCTATAACATCTTGGGCAGCAATGGGAAGCAGAGGAGAGGAGACATCCCCAGCAGACACCCTTTGGGCTGTGGTTCCCAGGTCCTCGCTTTTTCACGCAGCAATTCTGGACCATCAAGTGCCGCAGAGTAGTACTCCCACTCCTGTTGTGTCCCAACAACTGCCTCCTGCTGTCTCTAATGGAGGCTGAGAGGTGATAGTGGTGAGGACACCCGAGCCTCGGTCCGGTTCCGCCCGGATCTCGTCTATCGCCGTCGGAGGATCCATCCGACGTCCTTGTGGCATGGGGACGAGTTGGAGCCCATGTGAGGTTTGAGACCTCTTTATTTGCTGTTATTAGGACCATTTATGGTCCGTTATGTATCTTTTCTGTTTTTTAGGGATCTACGATGTGTAACGGTTGGAGGGGAAGGGGCAGACGTTACAAAAATCCCCCCTATATGTATGCTGTTTTCATTTGGAAATAAGATGATGAAGAATTTTAAAGAAGAAAATACTTGTTGTGCGTGTTGTTCTCTGTGAGAGAGAGACCCTATCCCATCCTCGGTGCGATGCCGAGATTCTTCCCCTGGTCCTCGGTGCGATGCTGAGGAGTTTCCCCCTGCCGGTGCGACGCTGGCCTACCCTACTCCCCTAAACCCTCTCACTCTCTCGTAGATCTACCGCAGCAGCCGAAGAAAGAGGCAGTTGAGGAGTCGGCGGTCTCCCATCGCCGCTGTCCGCCGCCACCTTCACCACCACCATCGCCGCTGTTCGCCGCCATCATCACCACCACCATCGCCGCCGTTAGTAGCCGCTTTCACCATCGCCTGCGCTGTCGTCCGCAGCCGCCGTACGCCCTGCCGTGGAGCCCGAGCGCCATCGCCGACGTCGACGTGGCCGCTCGCCGCCAACGCCGTCGGCGTCCCACCCCGCCGTCGCCGTCGCCGTCCGCGCACGCCGTCGCCGACTCTGAAGCCCTGCGCACCTGTCCTCGCCGCCACCCGAGCCGTCTGCAGCTCGTCTGCTTGAGCTAGAGCAAGGAAAAGAAGAAGAAGAAGAAGAAGAAGAGTGAAGATAAAAGAAGGGGTCGTGCCCCATTGGACCGAACCGGTTCAACTAGATGAACCGGTCCGATCCGGTCTAACCTAACCCTCCTCTATACTATTTGAACCTGGTTCAGCCAGGTTGGTTTGAGGTTAGGTCCGGACCAATTTCAAGGTGGTCCGAGCCACCTGACTCAACCCTGGTTCGAGTCAAGGTGTCACTTGGTCCGAGCCAGGGTGCAACCTGGTCCGAACCCGATCCGAGGTGGTTAGCCGAGTGGTGCAATTGCAACGTTATCGTACCTCCCTCACGTAGAGCTCGTTCGTGCTCCGAATTGCGAGCCGTCTGCGTCGTTGGGTCCGTATCGACGAGGCCTAACCCGATCCAGAGTGCCACTGTTGCATATCTGCCTCGTTTTGCGTGTCGCTGCTGCACGCATACCGAGGAGTCCGGTCAAGCATCCCGAAGCCGATCATTCGCCTCGAACTGCGTGCCACCCATCTGGCACACCGATCTCGCAGCAGCCAGCAACCGATCTGCCTCATTTTGCGTGCCATTGCTGTACGCATACCGAAGACTCCGATCGTGTTTTTTGAGGCCCGTACCAGCCGCCTCGATTTGCGTGCTGATATCCCGTGGTGCCGCCATTGCTGCACGCTTCCCGAGGCAGCCTACCAGCGATCATATCACGACCACGGACCCGTCAGTTGCTGTGATTACCACCCCTGATCGGTTTATTTGTGTTTATTGTAGCCTTTTACCTCCCTGCGAGGAGTGGACAATTATTCTATTGTATTTGGTGGGTGGTACACAAGCACCGGGTGATCTTCTCCCACGCACCAGCGTGGAGGTACGTGCTAACCTTCTCTTCTCGATTTGCTTGCCTCGTATGTGCTTTTATCTGCCGCCGAATCGAGAGATAGGTCCTAGCCCGTGATTCATCATCATTGTTGGCTGTGAGTGCGCTATACCGATCCCGAGTTCCGACAGAACTTTGGGTGGTCCTAATTCCTAGACTTGTGGTAGTTTCTCAACTACCAAACGGTCCCACGCTTCCTCATTGCGAGGACGGCTTTTCAGCTATTTCTACCTATAGGCGTGGTCATCTCACTGGACTATTGTGCGATTAGACTACAGTTGTCTAACTTTTATATGCTTATTGCTGAACTTCTATCAACGCCAGTGAGTCTGTTAGTTGTCCCGCATCAGATAGAGGAGTAGGTTCCTGAGGGAGAGGGTACGCTTTCGGAGCCAGGAACTGCCCCAGCACCTGAAGTCAGAGAACGACAACCTCGGCTTTGGATCACGGGAGGAAGGAATGCCGCTTCACCAGCAAATGATGCTGCCATCCCCAAAGGGGCTCCCGCTAGCTGGTTGGAGGGCATCCGAGGTCAGAGGCCAGCCGGAAGAACTGGAGAGGAGATGCAGTTCCGGTATCAGCAGTGGGGATAGTTCCTCCATCGGCAATCTTATCGGACGGGGGAGATAGGTGGATCCAGGTCGTATCGTGGGCCCCTCCTTTGAGCCGTATCGGGTGAGTATCGGGGAAACCCGAAAAAGCTGCCTAGGGGCCCCTAGCGCTTGATGATTGGATCGGCCAATTGCGAATTGAATTGGCAATTGGGCTGGGCGGGCCAAGGTGGTGAATTCAAACTTTTTTTAATTCGGTCAATCCAGCACATGCAACCCACGTGCTCCTGGTCCATCTTCAACCTCTCGCTGCTGCTCGATTGAAAACCCTAACGTGGGTTCTGATCTGCTACCGCCTGCATCACCCTCGAAACCCATCACTTGGATGACCAACTTGGATTCATCCTGAGAGGTTTCAATGATTTCCAGTATGCTTGACCATGAGGCCACCCTCGCTTTGAAGGAGACAGCCAGAAGCTGCCCGTTCTCTGGCGCTCAGGAAACAGGGGAGACTATGTCGTCAAAAGGGGCCACCAGAGTCTGGGTGATACTGTCCTCTAGTAGAGCTAGGGGACCCTTAAGAGCCTGATCCCCATAGGCAAGGATTGAGGGGTGGGGCAGGCGAACATGAGAGGTTCCCACTGGGTCGCCTTGCAAACCACACCCCTACCAATCCAAACCCCTATCGATAAGATTTCATCAGCCGCCACCTTGGAGGGACATACAGCCGGCAGATGGGAGACAGAGAGCTGGATGATATCCCACTTCTTCCCAGGCCACGAATCCTCCAACAGAGCTTTAATCGCAGCTGAGGAGGCATCCCTGTCCACCACTCAGATCTTGATGCACCTCTGGACCATCATCCTCCTTTCGACGAGTGATGCAGTTTCCGGCAAAGCCAACTCCACGAAGCCACGCTGCCTCATTCTCCCCTTCTGCGGAGCTGCCTGCCAGCCAATAGGTCTCCGGTGCAGCCTCCCCACTCCTGTGACTGCCTTGGCGTAGGCACTGGGATGCCTGGCCGGACATTTATGCCATCCATGTCCTTGACTACCACACGCCCAGCAGGTCCACAGAGCAGAGGGATCCGTCCATCTCCTCCGTAGAGGAGTGTGGTTGGCACCCATGGCTGGAGTAGCCACTGGTGCGGGAGATGTCTCCCGTTCATCCTGCTATTGTGTTCCACACAGTTGAAATGGGTGGCTAATATGTGTATTGGCTGCTTCTTCTCTTCATTTTGTCATTTAATCTAAGAGAGACCTCGTTGTAGGTTCTTATTAAAATACAACCAGGATTTGACTGGCAATTGGTTTGTGCTAATACTTACCATTTATGTATGCTAGTATTTGTCCTGGTAATAAACACTCGCTGGGAAAGACTATCAGCCATATTAGTTAAAAAGGCAAATTGGGTTGGGAAGCCACAAGCCCTGCCATTTCACTATGTGTATGTTATGTTTATATTTCTACATGCATAATTCCACATTGTTTTTATTGCATCCAGCCAAGTTCTTTTTTTCCGGTCTTCCTTTTCTCCTTTTAGGTTCCTTACAAAAATAGTGATTCTTTCTTAATACTAATAGATTCTCATGCTGTTCTTTCTTATACATTTTCAAGTTATCTCAAACAGTGTTTATCTTATTTTTTTGGGGAAGTCGAAGTTTGTTTTATTGTTGGTATTCATTTCATCTCTATTGGAGTCATTTCATTTCATATACGATCTCTTCTTCTGTTTCTAGACTCCCGCCATGGGATTCTTATTTAAACTATTCCCTTCTAGTCAATATGACATTTATAGTAGCATCAGGGTTTAAAAACTCGGCTCGGATCGGCACGGATCGGCCGAGTCGGACAGGTTTTTGGCCGACCGTGCCGATTCCGGGGTTCCTTGCCGAGTCCTGGACTCGGATCGGCCGGTCCGAGCCGGATCGGGCGATCCTGGACCGGATCGGGCCGAGTCGGCTCGGATCGGCCCGACCCGGCCCCCAACGGCTAGTTTGACTAGCCGTTGGGGGTCAAACTAGCCGTTGCTGGCCGTTCCCAAACGGCCAGCAACGGCTAGTTTGGGCCTTGGGGGTCTATTTAAACCCCCCCAAGGCCCTCCTAAGGCTCCACAAATGCCCTTTGAGCCTCCTAACATTCTTGCTCTCTCTCCCTCATAGAATTCTCTCTCCATCTCTCCCACGAGGTCACTTCTAGTCTACTACAAGCTCCGCGATCTCTCATCTTCTTGTGCTGTGAAGGAATGGCATCTCAAGGTGCTGCTGAGCGGTCATCTGGGAATCCTCCTAGTGCTGATCCTGCTTGGGGTCATTGCACACCGGTGGACATGAGCCAAAGAAAGGTACAATGCAAATATTGCAACCGGGTTGTCTCTGGCGGGGTCTACCGATTCAAACAACATCTTGCTGGAATAAAAGGTGAAGTTGCAGCATGTGCTCGAGTTCCTTCAGAGGTTAGGATCCAATTTCGAACTTACATGAAGGAGAAGGAATCAAGCAAAGCAAGTACTGCCAGAAGAAGACAGGAAATTCGAGAGGAATTGACTGAACCAGCGCGAAGGTCTGATGCTGGAGTCCGGCTTGGTGGAAGTAATCAACCTATAAATGTTGATGATTGGGATACAAGTAAGTTTCTTATTTAACTTATTTTCATGTTCTTCACTTAACGTTTTCAGACAAATAGTTATAGTAGATTAATTTTTTTTCTTTTACATTTAAAGCTGAATTGCGACGTGCAATGGAAGCAAGCCGGCGGTCCTTTGCAGATGAGGACTTATTTCGGCACACTGGAAGATACGGAGGACAAGGAAGTGGCTCCACACCTTCTGCACAAGGGAGCACTAGCGCCGGCATGAGCACTAATGTATGCGAGGAGCTGCCTCAGGAGTTCACTAGAGCTGCAGATCCTAGAGTAGGTCCAATAGATCCCTTGCTCACCAAGAAGAGGGATAAACAACCTTCTATTAGTGCTGCATTCAAGAACTTAAAACTTTGTAAGGAGAAGATAGGGAGAGCTACATCTAGGTGGTTTTTCTATAACAGTATCCCTGCTAATGCGGCCAAGGGGCCATATTATGAGTCCATGATCGAGACCATACAAGAAGTTGGCAAAGGGGTTGAAGGACCTTCTCCATATGAGATATACAACAAGTACTTGGATATGGAAGTTGATGACATCCGAACATACATTAAATCATTTGAAAGGATCTGGGATGAGTATGGATGCACTTTAATGTGCGATGGATGGACAGGTACATAAATCTTATATTCAGTTTCTTATCTTATCTTCATTTTTTCTTAATCATAATAGGTCTATTTCTGATTTCTTATCACGTTTGGAATTTTACAGGGATAACAAGAAGAAGTATGATCAACTTCTTAATTTACTGTAAAGCTGGAACCGTATTTTGGAAGTCCATTGATGCATCTGGAAAGATAAAGAATGCCCAGTACCTGTGTGAATTAATGGATCAAATGGTGGAAGAAGTGGGCGAAAAAAGGATTGTCCAAGTGGTTACGGACAATGCAGCGGCGTTCAAGTTAGCTGGACAAATGTTGATGCAAAAGAGAGAACATTTATACTGGGTTCCCTGTTCTGCTCATTGTATTGACTTGATGTTGGAAGACATTTGCTCTGATCCGATGGTAGATGGAGTGGTCAAGAGTGGTCGATTTATCACCACATTCATCTACAACCACAACAACATTCTGGATATCATGCGCACACATACTCATGGAAGAGAGTTGCTTCGTCCGGGAGCCACCAGGTTTGCATCTCAATATATCTCTCTAGATAGTTTAAGTCAACAAAAGAACAACTTGATTAGGATGGTGGCATCGGAAGATTGGGAGAATCACATATTGCGGCATGTACCAACTAAGGTCAGAGAGAAAGGTAAGAAAGTGGCTGATTTAATTCAGTCTAGACCCTTCTGGAGGGGGGTGCAAGCGGTGTTAAATGTTGTAGAACCGCTTGTCCGTGTCTTGCGATCTTGTGATGGAGAAAGAAGATCGGATATGGGTTTTTTATATGAAGCTATGGACAGAGCTAAGGAGCTCATTCAACTGAACAACCCAACAACCTTTGTGAAGTGGTGGGACATAATAGACAGACGTTGGGAACACACTTTACATCACGATCTTCATGCAGCTGGTAAGCTACTAACTTTCTATATGTATTATTTGTATACACATTTCTCTTAAGTAATAACTAACTTCGACTTATTTATTTAGGTTATTTTTTCAACCCTCAGTACATGTTCAGAACTGATGGGAAGAAGGATAGCTATGATAGTTGTTCGGAAGTGTTGATGGGGGCTAAGTCTGTTATTAAGCGTATGCTTGCAGATGAGGACAGAGCAATATTGACATGCAAGCAAATGCATGATTACAGAATGATGTTATACCACTTTGGGACAAGTACTGCTCAAAGAGCTGCTAAAATTTTGAGTCCAGGTTTGAAAATTATTAACTAGATGTTCTACTTAAATTTTAATTATAACTTGCACATTGTTGACATGGCCAATTTTCTATTTACAGCTGACTGGTGGCTAGATCATGGAAAAACATATGGGTATGAAGATCTAGCCTATGTTGCAATTCGGGTCTTAAGTCAAACAACCTCTTCATCAGGCTGTGAGAGAAACTGGAGCACCTTTGGCTTGATTCACACCAAGCAAAGGAATAGATTGAAGTCGAGCCGTCTAGAGAAGCTCGTATTCTGTCATTATAACATGAGGTTGAAGCTAAAGAATCTGGAGCTCATAAGGAACCTTCAAAGGCAGGAGAAAGAGAGAATTTCCGGACAAGCCACAGAGACGACACATGCAGAAGAACCCATAGACTTGGATGAGCTGTTCGAGGAGCAACATCCATTAAATGCATGGGTTGATTCAAGCACCTCAAATGAGCCTGAATTCAACCCAAATGATCGGGAATGGGCGGAAGGTGAGTTAGATAATGTTCCATTACTTACTGATTTTCAACCTCCTTCTCCAAAACGTCAGAAGAAGAGCAAAAAACAAGTACCAAGCAGAAGGAAGAGTGGTCATGGAATTCAAATTGCTGATCTGGAGACTATCGAGGAAGATGATGAAACGCCAGAACCAAGTGATGAGGTCCAATATCAAACCTCAAATGACTCGACATCAAAGACGAGCTCCGACAGTTCTGAGGATGGCGGAGATGCTACCAGTGCCCCAGCTCCAGCTCTACCAATTCAATTCACTGGAGAAGAAGAATTCACACATGCTACCCAAGATGAACATCATGGTAGCAGAGGAGGACGTGAAGAATCTTCCATTCAAACATTCAGCAGATCAAGGAGGAAGGACAAAGGTAAAGCTCCTCAGGAATATCAGGAGCAACTATCAGATGCATCCTCATATAGTCAGCCTACTGGATATGTAGTTTACCCTCCTCAACATTCTGATACATCCGACTATTCAGGGGTTGTCTAGAATATCCACAATTTTCAGTCATTTATACCAATACGGATGACTATAGCCGGTATGTGATGCAGTATGAACAATACTACCAGAGCTATATGTCATGGGCTGAGTATGTTAGCCATATGTTCATTCAGTATAATGTACGTTTGGAATAAATGTAAGTTCATAATCATATATGTAAGTTTATTCAAGGTTTTTTTGTCCAACAACATCTTATGTACTTCAAATCAATGTATTTCAACACAATTATGCATTAGACTTGTGTTTTATATTTTTTCCACATTTTTTCATATTTTTTTATATTTTTTTCTGCTATCCGAACCAGCCGAGCCTGACTCAGCCAGGATCGGCCGGGATCGGACTGACTCGGATCGGAATCGGCCGATCCGATCGGTTTTGGACCGGCCGATCCGAGCCCCGATCCTGGGTTTCTGAACCTTGGTTTATTCAAGGTTTTTTTGTCCAACAACATCTTATGTACTTCAAATCAATGTATTTCAACACAATTATGCATTAGACTTGTGTTTTATATTTTTTCCACATTTTTTCATATTTTTTTATATTTTTTTCTGCTATCCGAACCAGCCGAGCCTGACTCAGCCAGGATCGGCCGGGATCGGACTGACTCGGATCGGAATCGGCCGATCCGATCGATTTTGGACCGGCCGATCCGAGCCCCGATCCCGGGTTTCTGAACCTTGAGTAGCATAACTGTCCCCTATACCACATGGCTGGTCTATTTATGTTTTATGAGATTTTCTCTTGAATATAATAAGAATCCAACAGTCACGAAGTATAGAAAGTTAGAAACTGCTTTCCATGTCAGCAAAGTATTTCTATTCCTGCAAACTTATACCTGTGGACCTTGTTCATTTCTCCCCTTGCTTCACTTATCAAACTTTATTCAACTTCTTTTTGAGAAAACTCTTGGATGGCTTCTTGATTTCTTCTTGTGTTCTCTAAATTGAACCTCATGTCTTTCATTGTAGTCTTAATAATCTTGAGAACCTTAGATCTAAGATTCTAAAGTAGCCTTTGATACACACACTATCTGTCATTATTTATATATCTTAGAACCACATTGTCTGTAAAGAACATACACGAAGTCAAAAATTTTAATATATGCAGCTAATTCATGCATTACAAGGACAAAATATGGTGTTGCTGCTGATTTTTTGTGTGCTTATTCCAATAATGCCTTCACATCAGCCATCGCCCCTTCATACATATCGTCTGCAAAATTGCAAATACTCCTACATACATTTAGTTGACAGTAAGCGCTCTTACACATAGCTTATTGCCTCTAAATTATTCGTTGCTCTTTTTGTTTCCACTAAACCCATGCCTCATATTCTGTCTTGAGGTCTAGTAATCTTAAAACCCTTACATTGTAGGGCATCCTTCCGAAGTCCCACTAAATTGTAATCCCGCCATTCCTCGTGGCGACTGGAGCCTCATTGTCTTCAAATAATATACAACAAGACACTTCCTTTTCAATGTATGCAGTCAGTTCGTCCATAACAAGCACAAAAATATAGGCTTGGATCTGATTTTTGATGCAGATCAACTGTAAATGTTCAAATACCCCCATCTAGGTTGGTTTCCACTCCTTGAGGTTTAATTTTCACCATCAAATCAAAAAACATAATCATAGCCATCCAATCAAATGCGTCGTTGTGTGGGTTTGATCCATTCCCATATATATATCCCCACCCGAAAACCCACCCACCCCATGTTAAAAAAAAAAAAAATCATCAATAATTTTTAAAATATTCAAATAGACCCCTTAGGGTTGTTCTCATCCCAGGGGACTTTAATTTTCACCATCCGATCTTGATGATCAACTGGAGTTGTCGATGCGTTTGAAAAATCAACATCTAAAAATACTGAAAAAATAGTAAAAAATTAGAAAATTCATTAGATTAGCCCTTAGGGTTGATCCCATCCCCTAGGATTATAGTTTTGATTCCCAAACAATGACGTATTTGATTGGACGACTACAATTAAGGTTTTCGATCCAACGGTGAAAATTAAATTTGAAGGGGTGAGAAACAACCTAGATGGGTTATTTGAATATTTCAAATTTTTTGGTGATTTTTTATTTTATTTTCGAAAATGGGATGGGGGGTTTTGGGGTGGGGCGCATCTAAATTAGATGCGCCCAAATATATGAGGCAGGTTCAAATGCCACCAGTGGCATAACCTTATTCTGCCACCAAACGAAAGACCTTGGATCTCTCAGATCCAATGGCCAACGTTATTTGGAACTCAACGTGCCAAATTCTGCCTCCGACTATCACACACAGACATTCCCTTTCTCCCTAAACCGGTGAAAACTGGAGAAACCTGGAGTCTCCGCACAAGTGCACCACATGGATTCTCTCCCCACCTGCATGCATTCCATGGACTCTCTCTCTCTCTCTCTGAAAAGCATAACAGAAATGGAGAAAGGAACTAAAAGTAAAGGAGAAAATGATGCAAAATCAGAACTCATGCCCTTTAAACGAACGTGGTAATAAAGTTTGTGTTTCACTGGGTAACATATAGTTTGGCCCAAAAATAAAAATAAAATTCTATACTTTATATTGACGTTCAATCCTATTGTTGTGAAGTATGCTTTAGCACAACCTGTAAGTTGTATTCTCACAGGGTGACCATCACTAGTGCCTTTGTAGACTCGCAAATCTGATAGATGTTACAGGTTTTCATGGTCACTCCTTTATGCTGTTTGTGCACCAGCACAGGTTTTCATAGTCGCCCCTTTTATCCTTTAAGTTGTTGGTGCACCACAATTAGATAATAGGAAGCTGTCGCAGCCTCCACCAGCCCGTGCAGTACTCTTTTATTAGTTGTATGCAGTGTGCTTAATGTAGAAGATCTTGTTTCATTAAAACTCTGTTTTCTGCTCCCCATTAATGTGCATATACTGGTTCTCCTTGTTTTTTTTTATCATAGATATAAGAACATTTTTCCATGTATTAAATAACAGAGAGGCATGCAGGAGAGAGAGAGAGAGAGAGAGGGGGGGGGGGAGAGATGCACACGTCACGATGAGAGATAGGGCTAGGGAAAAAGAGAGATAGAGATACCGGGAATGCCTGGTCACTCCAGTTTTTACTGGTTGGGGGAGAAGGGGAATCAGCGCGTGTGAGAATCGGAAGCCGAATTTGGCACATTGAGTTCCAAATAACATTGGCTGTTGGACCTTAGAAGGTCGCTCATTTGGTGGCAGAATAAGGTCATACCACCGATGGTATTTGAACCTACCTTATATATGTGTATATATATATATACAGAGAGAGAGAGAGGGAGAGAGAGGAAATGGTTACAGTCTGCTGTTATGCTGGCAGTAGGGGTGTTCACGGGTTGGGTCGGTTCGGTTTAGAGAGAAAAATTATCAAACCGAACCAAACTGATCCAGCCTTAGAAACCGAACCAAACCAAGCCGAAAAAGTTCGGTTTTGTTCGGTTCGATTCGGTTTAAACTGATTTGGACGCCATATACCCAACTTCAAGTGGGCCAAGCCCAACTAACTATTGGCCCCACCCACAAATCTACCCATCTTGTCTATTTAAAACTTTTATTGGGCCACTCAACACCCACGCACCATAAGCCCACACAGTTTGGAGTTAGCTACTTAGCCTGCTTGTCGTATTTATTCCCTTGTTTGAGAGTAACTTACCAAAAACTTCCGATGTAGGACTAAACACGCACAATCACGGTCCCACGCATAGCTCCATGCGCGACTAGGAGCTTGAAGTCCCTCAGCTCCTCCTTCCTCTTCTCCTTCCTGCACACCTCCATGGCGCCCTTGATCCTCTTCAGCACGCCCGCGAGGTCCTCATCCAACTCCGACCTTGAGGCAGTCACCATGAGCCCGTGGTAGGCCTCCACAAACAAGGGATCCCTTTGGACCATTTCTTCGAACAGCTGTTGTGCGCTCTCCGCATCCCCGCCGTGGCTCTGCAGGTGGGCCCTAAGGAGAGGGAGGCCCTTGTCCGCGGGTTTGAGGAGGATGAGGCGGTCGACGATGGCGATGGCCTCGGCGGGCTTCTCTAGAATTTTGAGCTTTATGAGGGCGCGGAGGGCGCCGGCGTCATCAGGGTGGGACTCTAGGTGCTCCTCAAGGGTCCTCTGCTTCTCCTCCTTGTCGAAGGCCCGTGAGCCGTCGTCCATAGCAGGGGGTGGGGAAGGGGTGGTGGCGTCGAACTCGGCAGCAGGGTGGGTGGAGGAAGTGAGGGCGATGGCAAAGGGGGGCCTGTGCAGGCGTGCGAGGAGGAGGGCGGTGCCCATGGCGAGGGCGACAAAGACGGGCCTCAGCAGGGAAAAGATGGCACCTTTGAGGGCTTCACCCCTAGGGGGGCTCCGGGGAGGCACAAAGGTGGGGAAGGGGGCGGTGGGGAGCGGCGAGGGAGATAGGGAGGATGGGTTGCGGTGAGAGGAAGGAGAGGGAAGGGGGTTTCATAGATGGAGGTGGTAGGCAGCACCCCGTGAGGATTAGTCTGGGATCGGATTTATTGAAACCTTTCAGACGGTGGAGGCCTATATTGTGGGTTGATTGGGTTGGTGCGGGTTTCACGGGTTGAGGGGGTGTTCAACCCGAACCGAACCGAGACAGCTATCAAACTGAACCAAACCAAAATTTTGGTGTGGTTCGGTTTGGTTTTTCGGGTCGACCAAATAGTGAACACCCCTAGCTGGCAGTGAACTGAACCAAAGGGGGCAAAATCTCCCCTATCTCATGTTTTAAAAAAATAAAATTCACTATAAATTTTTAAATATTCAAATACCCTCCTTAGGGTTGTTTTCATCCCTTGGGACTTAAATCTCACCGTACGATCGTGAAACTCTATCGTAACCGTCCGATGGGGTGTTCGCAAAAAACATTTTAAAAAAATTATAAAAAAATAGTTCAGAAAAGGAAATTTGTCCAATTAGCTCCTAGGGTTGTTCCCATCCTTGGGGATTTAGTTTTAGCACTAATTAGGGGGATTAAAACCCCAAATGTTGCGCATGCTGCCAGCAGGCAGCATACAATAACCATTTTCAACCCATCCCCATATAACGTAGAGAGAGAGAGAGTGAGAGAGAGAGAAATGCTAGAATGCAGTTTGCTACAGTGCGTGTAGTTACTGTTTTCAACCCATCCCTCTATTTAAAAGAATAAAAATTTTCATGAAATTTTAAATATCCAATAACCCCTCTAGGGTTGTTTCCATCCCTCGGGGCTTTATTTTGACTGTTCGATCGTGGTCCAATCTTGAAACTCAATCTTAGCTGTCCATCAGGCACATGCAAATTTTGATTTAAAAAAATCATAAAAAATAGTCAAGAAATAGAAAATTCGTCAGATTAGCCCATAGGGTTGTTCCCATCCCTTGGGTTTTAGTATTCCTCACCAATTTACGTATGTAAAATCGGGCGGCTTAGATTGAATGTGTCACAATCCGACAATGAAAACTAAGCCAAAAGGGATGATTTTTTTTTTTTTTTTTGGGGGGGGGGGAAGTTGAATACTTAGAAATTTATTATGATTTTGTTTTAGAACATGAGAATGAGGTCAAAATAGTGCGTGCGGTAAACCGTGGAGTGGAGGGGGTTGCTCGTGTGCGTGCGCACACGTGCGTGTGTGTGTACACAATGTGCTGCACCTCAGGCACCCAACACGATCAGATGGCCCGATCCTGTCAGGCCACCGATGCCGGTGCTGCAGCAGGGGCATTGCCCTCTGCGCAGGTCTCTGAGCTCAATGCAATGGTAACATTTGTGCAGCACTGGGGTGCTTTGCCATCCATGCACCCACCCCATTTGGCCTGGCTGCAGTCTAGCACTCATCTCTCTCTCTCATGTCTCTTTGTGTGAATGTATGTATATGTATATATGGATGGGTGGGTTTGTGTGGTTGGGGGAGAGAGACCCTGGGAGCATCCAAGATAGATGCAACCCAAAAAAGGACCTCTCTGAGTACTGGCTGTGCCTCATTTATCTCCATCTCCTCTGTTCTCCTGCACTTTTCTCTGCTTCTCCTTTTCCACTTCTCATCTGCTGCTTCATCTATTCTTGCATGGCAGGCTAGGCCAAGCCAGACCTGATGAACATTGCATCGAATCATCTCAGATCAGGTTGTCTCAACTAGTTTTGTACGAACTAGCCAGGTCCTCCGCTTTCCTCGTCCAAGTGTATCTCTAAGTTGGAACAGGAAATTTTGCAGAGTAGCGTCAGTTTCCTACTAAAGGTGGAGGCCAAGAACAAAATGTTCTTAATCACATAAATCCATATGCTTTGATGGGGTTCCCCTTCCATTGATCCTCTTGGGCTTTCATTTCTAGGGACTTGTCAAAGAAAAAAAAATAACTAGCAAGAGTAGTTCATCTTTTAAGAAAATGACTAAACAAATTATTTCATCTTTCTGCTATTTCCTTTTCCATTTGTGAACTTATGTTTCTTCTCTTGTTTCCTGGAATGAAAAGGAATTGAAAGATGACGATCCTCCACTCAAATTACGGTCCCAAAGAAATTGATTCTGGTGACCTTTCTTACATAATTAATGTGGAAAAATTCCCATGAGTTGTTTGTTATACTGTATATACGGTGCAGACCATTTTATAGACATTGGCTAAATTTCAGCATAAAAATTCATTAGCTTCTTCGTATCAATGTTTTAATTTTTCCCTTGCAATATAGGCGACATCAAAAGCAAATTTGGCAGGGGTCACGGAACAACGGTCCCTTCTAGTTCAGCTTGTTCAGATCATAGTGGCCATGTTCGTGATGGACGCATGGCAATATTTTGTGCACCGGTACATGCATCAAAACAAATTTCTCTACCGCCATGTGCACTCCCAACATCATAGGCTGGTTGTTCCCTATGCTGTTGGAGCTCTTTACAACCACCCATTGGAGGGCCTTCTGTTGGACACCTTTGGTGGGGCCATCTCATTTCTCATCTCTGGGATGACAGCAAGAACAGCTGTATTCTTCTTTTGTTTTGCAGTGATCAAGACTGTTGATGATCATTGTGGGCTGTGGTTGCCTGGAAATATTTTCCACGTCTTCTTCCAGAACAATACTGCATACCATGATATTCACCATCAGCTTCAAGGCACCAAGTACAATTACTCTCAGCCATTTTTCTCAATTTGGGATAAAATTCTAGGGACATACATGCCATATAACTTGGTGAAACGCCCAGAAGGTGGTTTTGAGGCCAGGGCAGCGAAAGATTAGCTTTCATCCTTGTGCAGAACACTCAAGTTGTTCCGGATTGAATGATGATTCTCTTCTGACCCTTTGGTTCTCTTCTGACCCTGATCGGAGAAAACAGCATGTGCGAAAAAGCGTTGTGTCGGCTGTCCATGAAGCAGGAGCGAGTTTAGGAAGGGAGGGGGTCTACTGGTTGTTGTGTTCTTTTCCAATTGCTTGGCTTCAGTCCTCATAGCAGGTTTGGTATTTATGAAAGTGTATCTTTAGTCAATGATTTTTTTACTTTCTAATCTTGTGTAGAATATGGCGTGTTCATGCTTCCACTGTAAGGATCCTTTTTTGTTTTATTTGCACATATCAAGGACATGTGAGTGATCATGTCAGATGCTTTCAGAAACTATTAATGTGAATGTGCATGCTAAGTGGACAGAAGATCATTCCACTCTTGACATGATTCTGCTCACCAATTCTCTGCTGTGAATTCTGCCCGAGAATGAGAAAATTAGTGGGCAGAAGATCATTCCACTCTGTCAAACATAATTGTGTGCCAATTCTAATTTGCCTGAGAATGGGAGAACTCCATTATTTTTTACATACTATAGTAGGGATAGTTCTTACTGTTGCTTGGACAAACTGCCAAGCTTTGCTATTATTCTGCCTTCACCTGTGTATAACATATTTGCAAGTACGGATAGAATGCGTCTTGTTTATCTTGATGAAATAAGGGGAGGGGTTATCTAGTCCGATGTTGAGAGCTCTACGTTGTTCAGTACTTTCTCAATGGCTTCTCTTGCATTTCAGGAATGAATGGTTCTGTTGTGGAATTAGTAGTATTTTTTGGGATAATTATCAGTCCAAAATATAATATAATACCAAAAATATTAATTACTTTGATAATGATAGTTGGAATGATATTAACTCTTATGTATTCGTTAATCTGTCATGCCCGATGTTCTATGGATGTAAGTTATGCATTCTTCTAAAGCAATCCACCCGAGGCTATAGATGATTTACATCATCACATACCTGGGTTTGCTTACATTGGTTGAAAATTGTCTAATATTGTAAGAACTCACAGTTTTTAGGCTGACCATAATAGATTTAAGGGAAGGAGATTTTTATGATAGGGAGGATCGTGATGATCATGATTGTGGTGGAAGTCTACACTTGAATCCTACTCTGCGGTGGAGCGTACTGCGTCTTTAGACGAGGAATGATGAAACTATAATCTCTGCAGAGAGAGAACGTAGGTTCTTCCTTTCTTTTTTTTCTGGGCATGGATCATGTGGGCTTCTTCACCAAGATATCCTTATTTCCTTAACTGCGTTGGTGAACACTAGCATTAATGCTATCATCGACACTAAGGGCGTGTTTGGCGCAACTTTCATTTGGAAGCATTTTTACATTTCTATTTAGTTATATTTTTATGGAAGCCATTAGATCTTGGAAGATATTTATGTGGTAGTTTACTTGTGTTTTGACTTCCACCTAAAAGTTACGAGGAGGGAGTTTTCAAGATCGGAGAAAAAGTGAGGTTGTTATGAAAGGTTGACTTTTGTAACAAATTAAAATTAGTTATAACATCTCTCTTTCAATTCATTCTATGCAAGAAGTGAAAGTTAAAAGTGACATTCAAGTAGAAATTTTGCCAAACACGTCTGTACTGTTGCTCCCAGCCGACGACTAATTTTTTCCATGGTTGCTTACCGACTCAGATCCTCTATTCTACTGTTCCTATAATATTTATACTCCGCTCAACTTGATTGACTTATGATCTTTAAAAAAATAAGAAGGTTCCTCTTTCTTAGGATATTACCGTAATAAGTGAATTAATAAGATCAAGTAAAATACAAATAATATGGAAAAAAAATGAAGTAGATAATCTCAATTTATTGCCCAACGCTGGTCATTACCCTTGCCACTGGTACTACTGTTGCCACTTATCTTACTACCTACCTGCTACCAATTGGCGGCATCACCGGCCAGTCTGCCACCACCAGCCATCCACCCATCACTTGTTTTTGACCCCTACATTCTTGCCCCTACTATCTCCTCTCACTTGTTTTGGCTGCCCGCTGCTTGCTAGGGGTGTCTATTGGGCGGGTCAGCCCGTGGTCCAGCCCAACTCAGCTCATATGAAACGAAATTGGGTTGGTCCAAGTTATATAAATTAGGTTGAATTGAATTTGGGTTGATATTAGTTAAATCTGGGCTAGGTTGAACTGAAAACGGATTGTCCTAATTTAATTTATTGACTTTTACAATAAGTCATAGAAAAAGAAAAATACTTCTAACAAATTATTTACAAGCGTGGTCAATCCATCCTAACTCAATCCAACTTACTCATTATTAAATTTAGACTGAATTCGAATTGAATTTGGGTTAAACTTAGGCTTAATTTGGACTGGACTAAAATTGAGCTGAACTATTTTAAATTTAAGTTAGATCTAAATTATCACGTAACCTAGCTCAGCCCGTCCAATTTACATTCCTACTGCTTGCCCTAAGTTATTGCCCTCTGCGTGTCGCCCACGTCTAATATGTAACGACCTGAGTTCTGTGGTAATCTGAGAATCAACAGCTCGATGGATCATGAACCATCACCATGCTGAAGTATGTTATCGTCATCAAATTTGAAGGAACATGCATGAACTTATGGTGATTTTTCACAAATACGACAATAAATAATCTGCACTACGAGTGAAAGTACAGCCTAAAATATAAAGTCCCAGTTCATGAATATAGTAAAATGAAGAAGTGAGCTTCACTAATATTAAGCTTAATAAGGATATCCCACCCTGTTAACGTGTTACTAACTAACCAGCAGCAGAATTGAACATGAAAGCTACACAAGATCCTAAGACGATCAAAATATATATCTACTCATCATGGCAGGTAACTAAGCATCTAATGATGCATCATACAGGGTTTAACACGAAGTGCACGCCATGTCTCCGTCAACCATCATGAATAGGCTATAAAAATGAGTCCAAACCCATCAAGGAACCCATTTGGATCCATTAATTTCAATTACCCATATATCCATTTATGCAGTAACAGTTATGTTGTTATATTTTACATAAATTTGTAAATAATTTTTTATGAATCTAGGCCTGAAATTAGGGATATTTATCAAGTATAGTAGAATTTAAGATAAAGGCTCATTTATCGTATTCATCCTACCTCATCATTTTGATTAAAAGAGTGTAGTTGCCAAAAAAGGGCCCTATATTTGATCCACCAACGAACGTGCGCTCTCGACACGCCAAGAGCAACAAATAATCGGAAGAAATGATGCGTGCGTTGTACCTTGGCAGCACGGCTTTAAGTTATTGGGTAAACGTGCTGCATTGGCATCCAGTGTTACGTCAGCTCCCAGTATTTTTAATTTTAAAAAAAAATATTTATCAATTTTTTTCAGATAGCCTCCAACGTGATCTATATAACCATTTTTTATTTTTTATTTTTTATTTTTTTGAGTTATCCGATCTGAGATCAAATTGTATCCACCTAAAAAAAATTTCATAATTTTTTTTTTAATTAAAAAGGCCGGCAGCCATCATAATACCGGTTGTTGATGCAGCAAGTTTAACTATAAGTTACTATACATATTATAAGAAAAGTGATATGGTTCACTTATGTACTAATTGCCAGTGCAGCAAGTTTAACTCTTAAGTGAGTAACACTTGATGCAATGCATGGCGTTGTAATTCAACGTGGATTGCAATGTCGTGCACAACGGCCGTATGTGCAGTCTGTCTAATTTAGGGGAGAGCTGGTTGGGGGTGTTTTTTATTTTATTTTTGTTTTTTTGTTAGATTTTTAAATTTTTTTTGGGGCGTCCGATAAAAAATCCGAGGATATATCCGGATTGCTTGGGTGGGTCTAAAGCCGAATGTACATTTTAAAAAAAAATACTTTGCACGTAAATTGAGGTTTGTGTTCTTGAAAAAAAATATACATTCGGGTCGGGGCCGACTCGAGCAACTCGGATGTACTCTCGGATTTTTGATCGGACGCCCTAAAAAAATTTAAAAAACCCCACAAAAAATTAAAAAAATAAAAGTACCGCCAACCGGCTCTCCCTAAATTAGACGGGCTGCACAACAGTGATCCGATCGGACCTGATCGGACAGCTGCTGTGCATAGCATTGCAATCCACGTTTAGCAAGTATTACTCTTGTTTTGTATTAGGGCTGTTAAAGAATTACATGTTCGATTAACAATTCGATAATAACTTAATTGGGTTCATTTATTAAACTAAATTAATAAGTTTAAACGAAAACTTGAACTCGATTTATTAAACGAGCCAAGTTTGAACATAAGCGAGCTCAATTCAATTATGTTCACGAATAAGTTTGTTTAAGCACTTATTAAGATCACTTTTAAAATACTTGTAAGATTATTCTATTCATGCATAAACTTAGTTAATAAAATATTTAGTGTCTTATAGTATGTTCTATCAAATAACTAATGGTGCAAACAAGTTCGCACTTGCCATGTTAGCTTGAGTTCATAAATTTTAATTTTAAAAAAATTGAATTAAATCTATGATGATTTCATTGGGCTCGCAAGCTACTTAATATTCGGCTCGAACTCATTTATTATCTGAATGAATCAAGTTTAAACGATCATCATAAATACTAAGCTTGAACTCGAAGTTGATGAAAATTAATTGAATTAAGTTTGAACATGATAAAACTTGATTTGACTCAGGTTCATTTACAACCCCACTCTATATTTGACATGGGCGTGCAGACTACTTGCTACCTTGCATGCAAGACACAGACACATAGGTACCTCGCACCATCACCGTTAATTTTTAGGCGTCACAGGTGATGCAACATCTTATCCTTAATTTGATAACAGAGTAAAGTGGAACAATGACGAGTTATTTGTGAAACAAGTCGGATTTTGATTTGATAGGTGGAATCCATTATTTCTACTCAGAATGACATATTCTCAGAATAAATTAAGTGAACCGTTCTTACTTAATTTGATATTCTATCTTATATTCCGTCATATTATCAAATCTAAATACTGCTTATTTTAAAATAAGTAATTGAGGATAACTTATTCCATCATAATTTATTTTACTATCAAAGTGAAGTTAAAAATTAGAATTATTCTCGACCCACATAAATAGGAAAGCGTATTGTATCAGCCCTTATATTGTAATATTTTATAATATTGGAACAAACACAAAAGTGACCCAGGGTGAAGGTGCACAGCACTAAACCCTCAGCCCAAGATCCGCTTTCAATTTAAGATTTACCGGATTCTGTCCATTCATCAAATTCCGAAGAAGATCCGTCAGGAAAGTCTGATCTTCCCTTTTCGGACCCGGAACCCGACAGGCTTTGTCGGGCTCTCAGCCTTGCCACTTGCTCTTCTGCGGCGAGATGAGAGGGCGGTGAAGGGAGGGAAGCCGACCACCTCGGCGTCGCCTGCCGCCCCCCGTCCCACCTCAAGGTACCACTCGATCTCTCTGCTCTGCTCACAATCTCGATCGAGGGTTTCCATTTCTGTGTCCAAGGCTAGATATAGCTAGATTGGTTGCAATCTTGAAGCTATCATCAGATTTGGCTGTGGTTTTCATTTGTAATGAGAATAGGGTCAGAATGAAGAGAGTCGTGGCTAGATGCTGTGCGGAAGACCACGCTTTGATGTAGACATTGAGCCGATGATAGGATTTCATGGTTATACTCGTACAAAATTTGGTTATGCTGCAGGAAAACTTGGTTCTAAAAGAAGAAAATCACACCAAGGTCAATGGAGGATCTGAAAGTATGGTCCCAGAATACTGTAGATCCGAAGGTAAATGTCTGGTTCAGAATAAATGAATCTAAACAGCAATCTTTACATAGAACCATACAAGAAAACATGCTAGGAACCTAAGTTTAGTGCCTTTTTTTTTTCGAGATTTCTCGTGTTTCCTTCCTCTCTCCTTCTCTTCCTTTTCCCATTTTAATTCAATAACAAACATCAGAAAAATCCTATCTTAAGAGCCCAACTATCCTATTGATAAGTCATGCCTGTACGGCACTTCTCCATAGAGCCCAACTATCCTACTGATTGCGCTTAGCCAAATTAGGCTTATGCCAGAATTGATCAAACATGGACAGCTATGATCTAAAGGGCCTAATAAAAGTAGCTTACTCAAGAACCACTAGTTTCACTTACATGCAAGAAAGGGCTCATGATTTTAATCATTTATTTTTTAGCCCTAAAAGTTATTAATTCTGGAAAAAATATTTGTTTTTTTTTTTCATATGGGTCTTTACAATCACATATGGAAGGTTTCTTTTTGTGGGTTATGGAAAATGTGAAACGCTTTTAAGGAAAGACATGAAATATAAATGTCAGTCCTTGGATTAACATTCCTTTATATAATTACAAAAAAAATAATATTGAGATGATTTCTGATTGGGGGGTGGGGGTGAGAACCAAGGAAGAACTTAAATTCAGTAATGACTAAAATTCCACATGACAAAGTCTTGAATGAAGACAGAGTTTGAAGAGTCAGCCCTTGTACCTGGGACATGGTATGTGGTACTTAGCAGCCACAAGACTCCAAGATAGAATTACCTGAACAAGTTGACACAGTGAATAATTTCTGTGAAGATTACAAAGCACAATGTGGACAAATCTGTACGGAGCTCTGATTTAACTGGATAATTGACTGGTTCCTGTGATGGCTTTTCAAAATATCCCCTACGCTGGATTCTCTTGGGGACATATCTATATACTCATCTTTTGTAAACAGCTGCTTTCTTATATGGCCTGAAGAAATTCTCTGGTATACTTCTAAAAGAAATTTTCAATGCTGGACTTGCTATTGGTGATCTGAGGCAACACGGAAGTTTCTAAAAGAAGCTACAAGGACTTCATAGACCCTCTTTACTTTACCAAAATAATAATAATCAAGGCTTCCTCTTACTATACATGCACAACAATTATCTCCCAGGTGCATTAGCCAATAATAGGCACATAATCCTGAAAAGATATGAAAGTGGGAGAGAGATAGTCATTAACTTCAGTTCCAATGGTTGCTATTTAGATCCTGAAATGGATGGATAATTTGATGGAGCAGATACAGGATTTCCATATCCACTTCATTATTTAGACCTTATAAATGGATGGATAATTTGACAGAGCTGATAAAGTATTTCCATCTCTGCTCCATCTACAGATTGGACGCACATTTACAATCTGCTGGATATCGATGTATGATCGTAATCCAACTATTGGATATGAATTCTAAGTGCATATGGATATCACCCATATCCATTTGCAGCCTTATGTCGAGGGATAGGTCACAGGTGTCCTGCCCTTGCTGTGGTTCACCTGATGCTAGCTGGGGACCTGGGTTAGTTTGGCTTCCAAAATAAGTATTAATCCAGTAACTAATAGTTTCCAAAAGAAGTATTAATCCACAAACTGATAATTTCATTTACATTGTGGTTTAAGCTTTCAAATTGCACTGTATATTTTTCCCCCTCCCTTCACAGCTTCACTGGTTTAAGTAAACATGTAACCGATATAAATCATCGAATAGGTTTTAGGTCCTTACATTGTGGTTTAACTTTTCATATTTCACTCTCTATTTTTTCCTTTCCTATACTGGTTCAAGTAAATATGTAATTTGTATAACTCATTAAATAGATTTCTATAAATTAATCTCTAAAAATATTATCATTTTTAGAGATCAACCCTCCTAATCCTCCCATTTAATTATAGCCCTTCGCTGTTACATGTATACTCCATAAACCCCCTTTGGGGGTGGGGGGTTTCCAAAGATTTGAAGGGCTTATTCCTAATTTTCTGAGAGGTTTACAGAACAACATGAGATTGTGGAGGGTTATAAGTAAGTATCAGGATGAGAGAGTTTAAGCCCTAAATAGATAGATTCTAGGGTAGCAGTTTTTAAAATGATCTATTGATTCTAGGATAGCAGTTTCTAAAAAGATCTACTTTATAATCTGCAGGAACCTTAATACTTTTCAACTGGTCTTGATGGACACTCGGTGAAATAAGTATGACTTCCCAGAAATGGAAGAAAATAGCATACGGAGGAATGCAACCTGGATATGATGATAACTACATTGATGCATCTTTCCTTGAAGAGATGGTTATGAATGGCAATGTTGTGAAGAGAGACTTATTGAAAGTGATGTTTGATTCTGTTTCAGTATCCCAATACATCTGTACTGTTGCTGTAGTGGTTTGTGTTTGGGCATACACATTGACTTCGGTCATCAGTGAAACATCTCTTTTATTCCTGGATGTCAGCCTTCTAGGACTTGGTTTCTTAGTTCTTCTGGTAAGAATTAATACACTGTCCATCCATTTACTTTTGCATTATCTGCTTAATATTTCATTCTTCATTGGTGGTCTGTATGTCCTAGCACCTATTTATTGTACTCTTACCAGATCTATCAGTTCCGACTCCATATGGGCACTCACTGCATCTCTTCTTATAGTCCACCTCTTCTTGCATGACTATTCTGGATCAATTATTGGAACCCCTGGTGAACTGAGTAATCTTACATTGGCTAGCAATATCTCTCTGAATGCATCTATTGTGGCATCAGTCCTTATAGCTTCTCGCCTTCGCTCCATGCTTCATGTATTTGCATTAATGCTCTTCTCGTTGCAGCTCTTCTTATTTGCACCCATGGTTACACAGTGCATGAGAATGTACTCCTCCAAATTGCATCTCCTTTTTTCATTTCTATCAATGAGTATGTCTCTAGGTTTAATATTCCCATTGCACCGTTTACTGTTTCTCCTATTCCTGGGTTTTATCCTCTTTGTTATGATTGTCTGTCCATATTGGCTTATAAGAATACAGGAGTACAAGTTCGAAATAAATGGTCCATGGGATGAAGCTAAACTCTGTTTTGACATAACAGAGTAACTGATCAGCTTACAGGTGTTTAATTTATGGGTACCCTTGTTTCCTTAGTAATAGTTATCCAGAACATGCAGAATACTTGAATATGTGTACATGAATTGGATGCCATCGTATTATAGGATTACTTTTTTGCATTTCATTCTTTACGTTATTGTCACTGGATGGCACCTCTAAGTTTCATTCAATGAGTATCCATTACTTAAACAGTGACCTACTCTATTGACTCCTGAACTATGTGGTATTGGGAAATATAGAAAATGGATTTATGTTGGATTTAACTGTCCTTGGATTTCTGACATGAGTAGGTCTCTGTGAACCATGTGAACCTGATAGTATCTTCTAGATCTGTACTTTAGGATCAGCATCTCTCTTTTTCCAGCAGACTTAATAAATCTTGGATTGGATCTGGCACACTAGTTGACTTGTGTGGAGTTTGAAGAAAAAGGTTTGTCACTGCAGAGGTGTGTGAGGGGATCTAGCTGGCTTGATGGATGTTCCAGAATAGGTTCTTGACATTAAGACTCACATCCGTTGGTGTAAACATTAAATGGAAGTGGCAGTCCAACAGATCTTAATGCATGGTATTTGCTGATGATGTGCAGGCAAGTAATGATAATCTCACTTGCATAGTGACCAACGCTCATATCGAGTTTCATATTGTACTATAGCTTTGTTTCTGGGATGAAAACATGCTGCCATCCTGTTAAGGTTCTTGCGGGGCCTAGACGGCTTGGGTTTGTTGTCATGACAATATTTAGATTCATCCTTTCCATCTTCCACAAACACCCATTGAACTAAGTGCCTCTGTTTACAAAAGAAGCTGCGTATCAAATTTTCTCCACAATGTTGTATTTTCTTCATTGTTTCCTGGGGCACGATCATCCCCACAAAAGAAAATATGGATAAAGAAGGAGGTTGCACTGTTCATTCTCATCTACTAAAACTCTGGTCTCTAGGGCAGAAGATGTCTCTCAAAGTGTTAAAGCTATTTCCATGATTGATGGACTGTTAGCGGCGTTGTCTATGGATCTGGGATAATATCTAAATCCGATTTTATTGTACTTCTAAATCCTTCTTTTGATTAATACAAGTTGTGGTACCATCCAATTTCAAAAAAAAATTCAAAATCCAATTTGAATTTGCATTTGATCAGCTGAATGTTTTAACTGAATACAACATTCAATAGATACACCCAAATATTCATTTAATCATCTAACTAATAAGTGGAGCAGAAATAAATGAAATTAATTTGTTCAAATGAATAAATTTGATGTTTGAAGTGTGCTTATGTGGATGAATAGTGATGAAATTTATTGTGTATTTCTTTTGCTTTTAATATTGTCACTTGTTTACATACTTTCTTTGTCATATTTTCGCCATTGTTCACCATATCTTTAATAGATTACTTGAGTGGATTAAAACTTGTATAAATACTTGATGTTTGTAAATTTAAAAGATGTCTATGATAATTATATTTTACAAGATTAAAATTTACAAGTTGTTAAGTTATAGCTCCAATTTGAAATGATCAGACATCTGGGTATTATCCGAATTCAAATATTATTTGACGAAGCTGAATTAATATATAAAAAGTTATTATCCGTCGGATAGTATACGAAGTCAAATATTCAGATAATGTTAAATAGAGTGAAGTTCGATAGTGCAACATTTGCTTCATATTCTCTTTGTTGACAGTACTAGTTGATATCAACTTTGAAGAAGAGCTTTAGTGTTTCTATGTAATCTTGACTCCAGGTCTGAAGGCTCTGGGCTGACGAATGCCTTACCAGATGTATCTATGTTTTGGAGGTGAGCTTTTCCTTTTCACCCTCTAGTTGCCTTGATGTTTATCTCAAGGAAAGAACATAAATCTGTAGTAGAGATGAAAATATTGAGATGGATGTGCAGAAAACCCGAAAAATCATAAGCTTCGAATTAAATGTATATGTAGAAACTTAGCTTTTGCTCCAATCGATGTTAAGCTGAAGGAAAATAACCTATGTTTGACGTTGGTAAGGAAGTGATCAAATTCAAGTCGAGGATGGCAAAGTGATTTAGGCTGCATTTGTTTATTCAGGTCTCCAATATGAGGTCCGCAAGTTTGAGAAAAGTTTGACGAGTAAGAAGCACAAATAAATGGAAAAAGTCACATCAATATTTTTTATTCTCTGATAAGATAAATTTTGAAAACGGATAGGTATCACTTATGCATCTACTATCTTCACTTCTTTTGATCTTGAGAGAATATTAAAAAAATATAGATACTAAGAATGAGCATCTCCCTAATCTCTGCATCGTGGTATCATTAGCGAACAAGTTGAGGACTATACATTTGTATATGAATTTATTTTGTTACACTTTTAAAATAAACTATATTTGGATAATTTAAATAATGTTGTTTATATTATTTAAAGCTGTGTAGGCTATTTGATTGTTATTTCGTTCTATCAAAATTTGAAAATGGACCTTCAATGATCCAACGGGCCAAAATGCATAGAAGATCATAACAAGGTCTCTAATCTATTTTAGTAGCCCACCTTCTAAAAAAATATGTTTTAGTAGCCGTCAATTTCCTTTTTTCAATTGTTTCCCTTTTATACAGTGTAGACTAATCAAAATATGAGTGATAGAACGAGTAGATATCTACATAAGATTGGACTGTTTTTTTGTGTTATGCATAGATTTTAATTTTTGAAATAGTAATATAGTGCTAGGTGATGACCATAGTGGAATTCGCCCTCAAACAGCACCTCTTTTAATCTGCAAAAAGACACGTCACATGTGGATTGGGCCCTCATCCTATCTAATATGTGTCTTCATGGATGGGAAGAAAAATAGATGTAAGTTGATCCACTTCAACCCGTGATAGTTTTTGGATCACAGGTGGGCGATGCCACCGCTCGATTTGCAGTGACCCATGTCATCATTCCTAATTCGGTTAGAATGAGAAATTTCCATGCTATTTTATAAAAGCTATATTGTGTTCTAAAGCACATGATTAGTAGGCTTCCCAACATACCCTCACATGATTGAAGACATTTTGGTTATCATGCACCTTCTCTTACACTTCTTGTTGTCTTGTCTTAAGCGGATGACGAAATATATTAAAATCATGTGAGTGGATATCAGAAGGTCTATCAAAATTGACGTCTAGCATGGCGTAAGATAAAATAGTAAGAAGTATAGAGGAGAGGGTGTAAAATGACCAAGGACTCTCAAATCATGTGAGAGGGTGTAGGAAGGTTCATCAAATTTGAGGCTTGGGAATCTTGCTCCGTCATGTTGGGTTCACTTTTAGATAACCTATCAATTCATTGGTGACGGAGGTGACCCCAGTAAGATTAATAAATATACTAAGAGTCTGCGTCGACCGACCAAAGGGCTACAAGTGTTCCTTGTTGAAGGCCCACGGCCCAGCGATCAAGGCCCAAAATCCATACCTAGCTGGAAAGGTCCAAGTCGACCATCTAAGGCCGAGAATCTACTTCCCTTAACCCCAACGTGTGTCACATGGGCACTTCAAAATTACATGTCCACCTCAAACCTAGAGGAGCCAGTGGTTGCGCCTCTTGGTGCAGGGATCGTCATCATCAAACCTACTAACTTTGGATTAAGTCCTTGTCTTATTCTCTTGCATGGGAATCCAGTTCCTGTAAAAGATGATTTGCCCCTGTAAGGATCACATGGCAACAGAAGAAATAAAATTATAAGCCAATAATTCACCGAATAAATGATCTTGTGGGGTTCCTTGGATTATTTTCAGAGAATATAGAAGTGGGAAGAACAATTATTCACCTTGTATGAAATTAGATCCACGTTCACAATAGGGTTTTGATGAAGCGATGCCGTCAACCATGCAGATGTTCGATCTTTAATAGTATCCGATTTTCTTCTTCTTCACAAGTGCTTGAGACATGCGGACGATGCAGTAGGGGGAGCGACGATAAACGCGGAACAGAGCAGGGAGAAGGGTGCCCCTTCAGAAAGGGCCAGCCAGAAGAGGAGGAGAAAGAGGGGCGGCTTGCTTTGGAGAAACCTTGGAGCTTGGGGCAGGACTTCTCTCAAATTATTATTTATACTAGCTTTGAAGGTTTTTCACAAAACGATTCTATAAATCATGATAACATCAGGGGTGTGTACCAAAACGATTGGTATAACAATTAAGTATACCAAAACGATTCCATAAATCATGATAACATCAGGGGTGTTGAGGATATATATGCAAAATTTTGGTGAATTGAAGGGTATATATGCTAAATATTGATAAATTTAAAAATGGAGGAGTATAAGTTCGACTATGAAGATTATATATGTAAATACGGTGTATTTGAAGGCTATATTGTAAAAAACCCTTTTAAAAAAAATCCCTCCCTTGTACCTTCTTCCATTCCCTTGAAGGGCTTTCTTTAAAAACATCCTCTCCCTTTGCACTTATTTTCATCTTCACTTGCACTTGCGGTAGAACCGGACTCTCTTTTTTTCAGTGTTTTTTTGTGCGCGGAGACTGAGAGGAAGAGGAAGCGTGCGTAAACGGGGGAGGGTTTTCCAAGCTAGGGTTTCTTTCTCGGGTTTCTATCTTTTGGGTTAATGATGTCGTTAATGGAGTTCAAGTAGACAGCCAAGAGTGGAATACGAGGAAGCGAACAGACGATCCGAATCCGCGGCAAGGGACGGTGCACTGTGTTCGTATATATGTCGTCTCTATCTGCTCTCCCCGGCAACCGCTGTTTCCTGAAGAAAGCACCGGGCCAGTCTTTGCATAAGAATATTTGTTCTACCGGCCGGGGCGTACTCCGTCGTCGAAGAAGACAATGGGGAGAAGAAGGAAGAGGGGGCGTGGCAGTGGGTCGTCCCGTCTTCCCAACTCTACTGTCATCCATCCCCAACCCACTCCATGTGGCTGCTTTTCCTGGTCCGACCTCCCCCAGGACCTCTTCCAGCTCCTCGCCGACCGCCACTTCTCCCTCTTCGACCTCCCCCGCATCGCCGCCGTCTGCAAGGCATGGAGGAGGGCGACCTTGCCTCTCCTTACCTGGTGGCCTTCAGGCACCCCCGTGGCGAGCCGCCCGCCATGTGCCTCTACGGGCTCCCCCCCGACCAGAGAACGCTCCAGCTGAGGCTGCCCGCCGGCTCCGCGCGCTGGCGCTGCTGCGGCTCCTCCTCCCATGGGTGGCTGGCCATGGTGGAGTCCCGCACCCACCCCTTTCTCCTCAACCCCATCTCCGGCGCCCGGGTCGACCTCCCCAGCTTCACAACCCACCCGAAGGTGCTCAGTTCGTGTTCTGTCCCTGTTTCTCCCCTTTTCTCTAATTCTTTCATAGTATCAGAGCCATCCAACTTAACAGCACGTCAATCCATAGCCGGCTCCACCAACGTTTCCTCCTCCTCGACTGCTCCTGCCCCTGCATCACATAACGAGATGCACTCCACCAACGTCTCGTCTTTTTCGTTTGCTCCTACCTCTGCGTCACCCAACGTGATGCACTTCCTCCCTCTTAAGTTGTCTTGCGACAACTACTTGCTGTGGAAAGCCCAGTTCATTCCCCTGTTGAAGAGCCATAGATGTCTTTCCTTCGTTGACGGCACACAACTTTCTCCGCCAAAGGACATCACCACCACAGGCGCCGACAGGAAGGTAACCACCTCACCCAACCCCGACTTTGATGTTTGGGAGAGAATGGACCAGATGGTCCTCTCGTAGATCATCTCCTCCGTCACCGAACCCTCCTTCCTCTAGTAGTCGGCCACACTTCTGCATAGGCTATCTGGGATGTGCTTGCTCGTGCCTTCGCCTCTCGATCCCGGTTTCGCATCTTGCAACTCCGCACCAAGCTCTACAGCATCAAGCGAGGAACCTCCTCTGTTGATGAATATGTTCAGACCATCAAGACAATCGTCGACGAGTTAGCCACCGTTGGTCAACCGGTGGACGAAAATGATCTTGTCATGGTGGTTCTTGCCGGCCTTGGACCCTCTTATGAGGCATTCATCTCCAGTGTTACCACCCGACTCGAGATGTACACTCTTGAAGATGTCCTTGCTCACCTTACTGCGCATGAGACCTCATGGCTCAGCAACGCGATGACACGACATTTCTTTCTATCAATGCTGTCACCTTTTCTAACAACAGAGGTGGCCTCTGATCCCGCCTGCATTGCCATGGCCATGTTCACCGACTGGCTCGCCTACGCTCGGTCGGGGGAACGCACGTGGAACCCCTTGCCCTTCCCATGGAAAGGCTTCTTGGACATCACCTACCACGTTGGCCGGCTCTGGGCGCTCGCTTCTGGTGGCAACCTCCTCTCTGTCGACATGGCCATTCTCTGCCAGGAGTGGTGTAAGTGTTGGCGGAATGAAGAGAAGGAGTGGAGTTCTTCTCTGTTAGCTGTAGTAAGATAAAGACAAAAATATAAACATGCTAGAGGACTGAACAGAGCATTGAATAGGGGACTGAATCTATTGAAGAAATGGACAAATTACAAACTGAAATTCGTGCGTACATCACTGCACTACAGACTCTATATTTATAAGCAACTACAGACATGAAACGTGGGGTCTTTCCACTAACAATATGCAGTAACAATTTTCCTAAAAACCTGGACACAAACCCACGTTTCTGACTAAGACACAGTCAAACACTAACAGAAAAATATGGACCACGATCTCCTATAATGGAGTGTTGAGGTTGCATCAATCTTCATTACTTCCCCTTGATGCAAAGTCTGTTACACCGAGTGCATCTCTGAACTTGAGAAATTTTGCAGGAGGAAGTGCTTTGGTAAAGCCATCTGCAACTTGAATGTCGGTGCTGAATTTGAGAAATTTTGCAGGAGGAAGTGCTTTGGTAAAGCCATCTGCAACTTGAATGTCGGTGGAGCAATGCTTCATCACAATTTGTTCTTCAGCAACGAGGTCACGAATGAAGTGGTGCCGAATCTCTATATGCTTAGTTCTGCCATGAAACACTAGGTTTTTCGTTATTGCAATGGTTGTCATGTTATTACAATACACATCCGTGGCCTGCACTTGATCTTGTCCCATATCTTTCAACAATCTTCTCATCCAAACAGCTTGACAAGCACGGGTTGTGGCAGCAATATACTCAGCTTCAGCTGAGGATAAGGCAGTGGTACTTTACTTCTTTGAACACCATGCAACAGCTCCTGAACCGAGGTTGAAAACAAACCCGCTGGTGCTCTTTCTATCATCTATGAAACTGGTGCATACCAAATACCAAAATTGGTGGTTGCCCGAATGTAGCGAAGAATTCTTTTTGTTGCTCCAAAGCGATGCACAGAGGTATTATGCATAAACCTGGAGATCAGACTGACAGAAAATACAATATCCGGACGAGAATTGGTCAAATACATCAGATTTCCAACTAAACTTTTGAAATTTTTTGCATCAGCCTTTGGAGTTCCATCATCAAGTGTCAACTTCTCATTTTGGTTCATTGGAGAGGAAGAGACTTTACATTTCTACAAGTTAAACTTTTTAAGCAAATCTAATGCATACTTTTCTTGACACATAAAAATACCATAATTGGTTTGTGTAATATGGAAGTCAAGAAAATAGTGCAACAATCCCAAATCAGACATATCAAACTCATGCATCATGCTGTCCTTGAACACTTTTATACTGACCTTAGAAGATCCTGTATAAACTATGTCATCCACATATACACAAACAATGAGGACATCGTCAATACCTCTCACCTTGACATACAAAGTAGGTTCACTTTCACTTATGTGAAAACCTTTCGGTTGGAAATAAGAATCAAGACGACTGTACCATGCTCTAGGCGCTTGCTTAAGACCATAAAGTGCCTTCTTCAACTTGTAGACTTTCTCCTCTTTTCCTTCAATGACAAATCTATGTAGTTGCTCAACATATACATCTTCATCCAGATATCCATTTAAAAAAGCTGATTTAACATCAAATTGAAAAACATTCCACTGAAATTGAGCTGTCAATGCTAATATAATACGTATGGTTTCAGATCTAGCAACAGGAGAAAGTCTCAAAAAAATATACACCAAATTGCTGCACATACCCCTTAGCAACTAACCTTGATTTGTATTTTTGTATGTTGCCATCTGCGTTGTATTTCACTCTGTAAACCCACTTTACCCCAATTGCATTCTTATCTCTTGGCAAGTCAACAAGCTCTCAAGTATTATTCTTTTCTATTGCTGCCATTTCTTCTTTCATTAAATTCCTCCATTCTTCATTCTCATTTGCATCCTCAAAACAAGTAGGTTCTGCAACCATGAGAACAAAGTTACTTCTCTCATAAATTTCTCGAAGGGGTTTTACCTTTCTTGGAGGGCTGGAGCTATCCATATCTCTACTTTGCCGTGTATTGTCATTTGGACTGAAAGTATCAAGACTAGATGGCACATCTTGTTGCACTGGTTGTGAGCTTTCTGATTCATCAAATGTCACTGAATGCTGTTGGTTTTGTGTCTGTTCAAGCCAGTTCCATGAGCTGTTCTCATCAAAAATAACATCTCTTCTAATCATCAATCTCTTAGTTTCAGGATTATATAAACGGTAAGCCTTACTCTCAATGCTATACCCAACAAAAATACACTTTTCACTTTTCTGATCTAATTTCTTTCTGTTTTCAGAATCAATAAGAGAATAGAAAATGCAACCAAAAACTTTCAAGCCACTCACCTCTAGTTTCCTTTGATACCAAACCTCAAAAGGAGTCATGTTCTTTACTGCTTTGGTGGGTGAAATGTTGAGTATATGGACTGATGTTGCCACAGCTTCAGCTCAAAACTCATTTGGAAGTTGCTTCCCTTTGAGCATACTCCGAGACATTTCCACAATTGTCCTATATTCTGCTCTGGAGTTTGTCTCACAGTCAATTGCCTACGAATTCCACTTTTCTTACAAAAAGAGTTAAAGGCATCTGATAAGAACTCTCCCCCTCTGTCAGTGCGAAGAGTCTTTATCATGCTTCCACATTCATTTTCAGCAAAAGCTTTGAATTCTTGAAACTTCTCTAATGCCTCAAATTTTTGAACTAGAAAATACACCCAACACATGCGAGAAAAATCATTAATGAACAACAAAAAATATCTACTTTTGTTCAAAGATGGTGTGTTCATTGAACCACAACTATCAGCGTGGACCAATTCTAGAGGTATTTTAGCTCTCCATGACTTTCCAATAGGGAATGGTAAGCGATGTTGCTTGCCATATACACACCCTTCACAAACATCATTACTACAATCAATGTAAGGAAGCCCAAGAACCATATTTTTCTATTTCAGCAATTTCAAACCTCTGAAATTCAGGTGCCCATACCTTAAATGCTAAAGTCAAGACTCATTTTTAATGCTAGCAGCAAAAACACAATAATCTAGTGTGGATATATCAAGAGGAAACATATTATTTTCTGTCATGCAAACTTTGATGCACATATCTGAATTTGGTCTCTTGATTTCACATATATCACCATGAAAGATAACAGAATACTTTTTTTTCATTAACTGACCAATACTCAGCAAATTATATGCTAAACCAGGTACATAGTAAACATCATGGATCAACTTTTCAATACCTGACTTAGTCTTTACAGAAATATTTCCTATGCGTTCAATTTGTACTGCTTTGTTATCTCCAAGTCTTACTTTTAGCTTGATAGATTCATCAATACTGCGAAAAAGACCTTTGGAACCTGACATGTGATTACTACACCCACTGTCTAGGAACCAAATGTCAGTCTTACTTTCTTTAGGACTGAGATAAGTAACAAACAAGTTACCTTCCTCTTCCTTCTTCTCAGTAAAATTTGCTTGCTGCTTGGCTTTTTCCCAACAATATGCCTCAATGTGACCATACTTCTTGCAATGATAACATTGTTTCCCTTTATCTTTAAACTTTTGTTTGTTGTTCTCCTCAGTTTTAGATTGTGTTCTTGATGCATCGAATCTGCCTCTGCCTCTTCTACGGCCACGAAAGCCGCCTCTACCACGTCCTCTTCCTCCATTCTTTTGCTCATGTGCATTTGTTGCCTTCTTTTGATTGTTTGGTACTTCCACCTTGGATTGGAGAGCATTCTCTACATTCTTTTCTGAGGACTTGCACAGTCTCTCTTCATGTGTTAAAAGTGAACCCATTAGCTCAGTAAGAGAATAAGAAGACAGATCTTTAGATTCCTCTATTGCTGTTACAACATAATCATACTTTGTTGGGAGACTTCTTAGTACTTTTTCAACAATTTTTTGATTTGAAATAACTTCTCCAAAAGTTCTCATTTGGGTAACAATAATTAAAACTCTAGAAAAAAATTCTTGAATCGATTATGAACTTTTCATGAGAAGAGTTTCAAATTCTTTACGGAGAGTTTGCAGTCTCACCATTGTTACCTTTTTATCACCATGGAAATTTTGTTGCAAAATGATCCATACCTCATTTGCCCTTGTAGCATTTGTAATACGAGGAAAAATAGAATCAGTCACTGCTTGTTGAAGGACCAGCAAAGCCTTTGCGTCCTTCTTACGGAGTTCCTTTTGCTCTGCAGTTTTTGAAGCTTCAACTTCTACACACCCAACATCAACTAGATCCTAAAGATCTTGTGAAATAAAGAAAGTCCTCATCTTGACACTCCAAAATTCATAATTCTCGCCATTAAAAATAGGCATAAGTGATTGGGAGAGATTTAGAGTACCTATACCATTAGCCATGTTGAAAAACTTTTACTCAGAACTTCTGTCGAACACCTTGTGTGCGGCAGATTTTCTTCTCTCCTATCTTCAAAACTGTTGCAATCAGCTATCTGGAAGGCTCTCTGCTATAGCAAGCAACCTTCACACAAACACCTCTTCGCCCAGCACTTGTCGAACGAGGCTCTGAAACCACAAATGTTGGCGGAATGAAGAGAAGGAGTGGAGTTCTTCTCAGTTAGCTGCAGTAAGACAGAGACAAAAATAGAAACATGCTAGAGGATTGAACAGAGCATTGAACAGGGGACTGAATCTATTGAAGAAATGGGCAAATTACAAACTGAAATTCGTGCATACATCACTACACTACAGACTCCATATTTATAAGCAACTACAGACATGAAACGTGGGGTCTTCCCACTAGCAATATGCAGTAACAATCTTCCTAAAAACCTGGACAAACCCACGTTTCTGACTAAGACACAGTTAAACACTAACAGAAAAATATGGACCATGATCTCCTACAATGGAGTGTTGAGGTTGCATCAATCGTCATTAGTAAGCCCGAATTGGAGTCGACGTTGGAGGTGGCCACGGAGAACTGCTCGCGCTGTTATTTACTGGCCCTTCCGTCCGGCGACATCGTCCACATACTACGGCACGAACAACGCCATCGCAGCCATTACCCGACCACCGGCTTCGACGTCTTCCAGCTGGTGGAGTTGGAGGAGGAGGAGAGGACGATATGGAAGTGGGTGAGGAGGAAGACCATCGGCAGGTGCTCCTTGCTCGTGGGGCACAGGCACGCCATGGCGCTCCCTGCTGCCGGGGAGAAGGGGCAGTACATGGCCAATTGCATCTACTTCAGCTTCGTCAGAGAAGATGGGGGCCATGATCTCGGTGTCTTCCACATGAATGGGAGAAGTCTTGACGTCGTCCATGCCGGCGCCCCTGGAGCCGAGCTGCCTCCGGAGTGGATCATACCCTCTGGCCTATGTGTTCTGCAGAGCTATGTAGTTAAACAAGATAAAGAATCATCTCAGCGTACAAAAGAGGGACGCAAATTGACAAAATTATACTCTTTAATTTATGCAGTGGAGGATGCAAAAATTTTATTAATGGGTCAGTGGCTCAATTTATTGACCTAAAATTAGTAGATTCTTAAAAAATTAGTCACTCTAATAGGTCATGATTAATAGGCCTTTATAAAAAAAATTTAAAAAAAGTGTCATCATAGGACCCCCATTGACTATGAATTAGATCCCCACTGCTTTCATGTCGAATAAAAAAGATTATGCTTGCAGTAGCCTTTTACAAATATTTTTTACTGATTTAAGTCAATAAGTAGGTATAGAAGGAAACTCAGTGAGCACTCAATACTCAGAGGGAAGGGAGGGACTTTTTAAAAAAATCTTTCACATCGAGCTGAAAATGTTTCGCCTTACTTTTTTTGGAAAAAGTTTCACTTAGTACTGATCGAATTCCATCCTCGGTCATATACATTGAGAGGGATCTCTATTCGCTAAAGAAATGTTCTCTTACTACAAGAATGAAACTTTTGATATCAATATTTAGTTAGCTATATAGTTAGCTATATGAGACTATGTTTTAATTAAGACTTTATTTTTATCAGTTAATTCTATTGGTTTACGTATAGACTACCATAGAATTGCTTTTGCACGATGGCAGTTTAGAGTTGTTGGCTAGGAGTTTATTATAATCGAAAGTTTTTTATTTCTGGAGAAGCAAAGGTTAGGAGTTTATTATAATCGAAAGTTTTTTATTTCTGGAGAAGCAGAGGTTTTCTTTGACTCAAAAAGTATTTCTAGAAGATATTTTTCTATGATAATTTTTCTACTATCTAAGAATGTTGATCTTTGCGTAAGTGATATTATCTAACACATGCAATCTACCTCCTGTCTTGTTTTTGAGTCCCTCGCAAACTTTTTTTTTTCAAAAAATCAAAACACTTAGTATCGACTATATATGCATAGTTGTCTCAAATGTGAAATTAGTAGAGATGGCTAATCTGGAAGCCTTATATTTAATAAAAAGAGACAATTATATAATTGTGCCCCGGCTAATATTCAATTATTTAAGACGACCCCAACAAGACTCGTCCTTAATAGTTATTCAAAATATATGGTTATTTGGGATGATGTTCATACTTCTTACAATCACAGATTATTTGGGATGTCCGTCTCAGCTGCATGCCCCTTACAATCATAAGGTTATTTGTGTCCCTTTCCTATACTTCTTTTAAAGTATTAAATGAGACTCTGTTGTTATTTAATCAAAAGTAAACTTTTAGCAAAGTTGTCTCATAATAGTGTAATGTTTAAAAATATATTTTATTATTTTTTGATGGTTAAGAAAAATTACTTTAATGAATGTAACATAACTAATATAAAATTATAGAATTAAAAATGTTAGTTTATCATTAAATTCATGCTATTATAATGTACAGGTGGGAAGTGGTAGAAAATTTTTAACATATAAAATTCTAATGTGAAAAGCATAAAACAATTTAAATATTATATCGTTATATTTAGGATATATCTTTATGCATTTTATGATTTTCTTTATTAATCAAGGCATTGTTTTCCATTTATGGATGAGATTTTGGAAGTTTATGTTTAGGTACATGTAGCTATTAGCAACTAAGCTTGACAAACCTATATTTTTGTTTTTCTGTCAAAATATAAATTGCCATCTAGATATTAGAATGCCTCTGGTAGTGGTTTACTTTAGGCTTTTTACTTTTCGTAAGTACTAAAAATAAATTGTTGACGCAAATGATGTTGTTTGAAAACTAGACACATTAAATTTTCATGCAACATAATTAGTGATATTTTATTTTTGACTCCTTTAGCAAAAATTAATGGTTTAATGAAACTTCAACGAAAAATATGAAAAAGAATTAAAATTGGCATTATGACTCTCTTTTTTTCTTGGTGTATTATGCTGAAAAAAGACACTATTTCTGTCACTTTCATGTTGTGAAATGGGGCTCCTAACATGCGTGCTGAAGTGCACTATCCAAATGAGGAACCATAAAAGGAAAAAGAATATGTCTAGACTACCAAGTGGGTTAACTTTCACATATATGACTTACTATGTAGTAGTTAGTGATATTCACCCTTAAAAATACATTTTACCTTGAAACATTTTGAATATCGACTATTTTTATTGGCATGTGGTGATAGGGTTATATCGTTGATTAATATGTTCCAATGAATGAGCTTTCGGTCTTGTACCCAATTTATTAATCCATATGGATAAGTTGTACCCAATTAGAAATTTAACGCATTAGTTTGGACTGTATACGTTATCCCACTTGTGGATGATCAAATAACTTTCCACAGGAAAATTGAAATAATACAAAGCTTAGAATATTAGAAAGCCCATTATTTATTAATTTTTATTTCAAATATTTGGAGGTTCAAAAATGCAAATAACTGTAAGGTATTAGTTTTGGTAGATTTTTTTTCAAAATGATAGACATGTCCCAACATGTTTTGGAACATAATTAAGAGAGATAATCTGATTGAGTGGGAATCTGACCTAGCTCAATTCTGATCCTAACTAGGATTCAATAGGGTCAAAATTCTATAAGGAGGTCCCTAGATTCAATCGTGTGAGCTATCATTTAGCTCGTTCTTTGCATCCTTGTGTTCACTATCTCTTGGGAGTTTGCTACTTGCGAGAGAAGATATTTTTACATGAATTCTCATACACACGAAAAGGAGAGAACTCAAGAAGGAAGTATAAGGTGAAGTGTTCATGGAAGATCATGCCAAAGAGGAGATTTGAGGATACAATCATGTTCACTTAAGGTGTAGGTATGTGACAAACCCAGCCATGCAACATTCTTATTTTCATTTATGTGATTTATTTAAATTTTACAAAAGTAATTATATGAATTAGAATGATTAATTAAGTTGAATCTATAAAATTCATAAGCCAATGGACATTATGCATCTGATTCGGTCAATTGAATTTCACATAATGATCAACTATTTTGTTTTTTGAGTATAGATAATATGTTTGATCAAATTAGTTAATTGATTTCTGATAAAGGTTGATCATTTTCTGCCAAGATTACACTAGATCTAAAGTCATAATTTATAGTATGATGAATGTTTATAATCTAAAGTTTGCCATTCGACTGTAACATGTAACCATGATCCTTATGGCTTCAGAAATTATTCAATTAATATTATAAAATAACTCCTAAAAATGACATACAAATTGAAAAAGTAAAAAATTATGAAATCATGGTCTATAGATTTTGAAGTATAATTTATGCCTTTAGGCAAATTTATTTAAGTTATTATACTTAACCCTTTTGTATTTTGTCTTTTGGATTTGTTCACATATTGAAACAACTAGTTTTATACTTTATGAATTAAATATTGATAAATTATATTTATTAAAAATATATATTAAATAATTATATAAAGTTATATTCTGATATGAAAGAACAATGCAATTAAGAAGATTACTTGGGTAAATTCCATGTAAGCATCTACTTGAGTAAGGTCAGTACTTAGTCCACAGATACTACGATGAAATCTTGAAGACAAATTTTAATTCAATGGTTATAATAGAAAAGTAAAATTCTCAATTTTGCATAATAGCTAAGATCTTAATACTATTTTCTATGTAGTTTAATGTTTGTTCATTCAGTCTCTTTTGTTGTAGTCTAGATTCATGCCTATATGTGTAAATGAAATTTGATTAACTCGTATAACATATGGTATGAATAATATATAATTTAACGAGCTTATGATTTGATTGACAAGTTCAATAACCCATATGTGATATGAAGTTTGGATCATATTACATAAGAGTACGCTTAATTTGATTATAGTCATGTGAGATATGATTTTGTGTTGTATGATTCCATTCAGATCTCCTCATGTATTGGATGTCACATGCATAACAACTTAGAGATTAGTAAATATGTAATATTATATTTGATGTAAGCTGCTCATATGAGAGTAGAATAATTTGACTTTCAAATCTAGAAAATTATGTAAGAAACCTTCATACAACATGATTTAATATTATGACTATATTTTGTATCTTCTTTTAAAATATGCTATATATTTAGAAAATTTAACACCTTTAACCTATCATGTGTAGTATATGACTGTATTTTTATTCTATGCCTCCTAGATTGCAACACTCATTTTATTTATTAACAACTTTCTAGAAGTTTGTTTTTGACCTTGATACATAATAGAAGCATATTTTGATTTGTAGGTCTTTGAGGCAAAATCTAGTTGCCTTTAGTTTCATTAGTTGTTTTTCCTTGATTATTATTTAAGTATATTATATAATTTAGATCTTAATATTTTATTATTAGCCTTAATATTTGATATACCTTTTGTGTAGTATAAAAATTTTATTTGTCTTGTGGATTCATATTATGTGTTATGTTGGGTTTATCTTGCTTTGACATGCTTCATCTCTAATGTAAGTCAAAAGTACTAAACTAGAATGGAAGCATTATAAAACACTGTAAGCAATAGTACTTTGATAACCAATATGACTCTAATGGAGGATTACATCATTGCAATTGAAGATATGAGATTTAACATGAATAAGAAATATTTTCTTATGGCTTTCAAGATTTGTCATATAAGTGATAGATGTACATCCATATGACTAAGATCTTTTTTTGTACATATGTGAAGTTGATATGATTAACATCTTTTTTCTCTCCATGTATAGGGTTAACACACAAATCAATGTTTCTTTTAACACAAAAATGGCAACAAAGATCAAAATCCTAAGAATATAAAATAAGATTACATTTATGGTAAAATTTGATTATAGCATTATCTTTTAAAAGAACATATGTACAAAAAGTCTAAATATTTGATTGCGATTTAAAAAATTATTAACATTAAATATTGTGTAATAATTACGTAAATAAATTTTGTAAGAAGTATTTTTAAGTCTAGGCATGTGATGGTTGTTGCATGCTAGATACTACGTATCTGGGATTTTTATCCATTTGTTTTTTAAGCTTTTGATGAAACCAACATTCTAAAGTCCAATCTCTTCTAGAAAGGATAAAAGTAAAGGATAATTAATAATGACAATTCACTAAAGTGAGATTGTCATTGGCATTAATTCCTTTTTTTTTTTTTCTAAATGTGTCCATGAGAGAAAATATAAATAGTATTTGTAGTGGTTGGAAACATGTTAGGGATCCAACAACTACCACATCTCTTGAGATGTGCTATTGATGGTTGTGATCGCTTGATTCTACAAGACAAAGAAGAAGATCAAGGGGTCTCCTGGCCTTTGGCGGGGGAAAACCCTCTGATGATTAAGGCCATAGTGGGTACTGGACTTGTGCAAAATTGAGAGACCAAGACTCTTATTGGCATCCTAATAGCTTTTGAGATTGCTAAGTGCGTATCGAAGTGGATTATTTATCTCGTGTTTTTTGTAGCTAGAGGTGCATGCGTTACGTGTCTACAATTGATGCCCCTACATTGATTGGGCCCTAGAGTGGGTGGCTAGTGTAGCCATTTAATTGGTGAGGGAGGGCCACATATGTTGCTTCTGTACCTACGCCATATCGTCATTGTCAAGGATTAGATGTGGCATAACGGCATGTGCCTCCCAATATGCAACATAAGATAGGACAGGGATTGGGTTAGTGGAGTTTATGATGGCTCCCCTTATCAATAGGTAGATATATTAAATGAGGGTCCTCGGATTTCTTAGGGGTCCTAGCCTATCTCTTGCTACGTAGCAGGCCAGTACTTGGGAAAGTGCTTGTTTGTTGGCCCTTGACGTCCCAAGGGAATCAAAAGGTTTCTTTTAAAGGGCCCATCATGTTTTGGGGGATCGAGGGAAGCATTTTTTGACCTTGTTGGTGGGCCATTGGCCTCCGGGGAAAGCTCAGGGGAGCTCTTGAGAGCGTTATCTTGCACTGTTGAATAGGTGATCAACGTGGACCTTAGCCATATTCTTGAGGGTTCCATAGTCCTCGAAGGTTGGGGGAGATGTACTCCCAGCCTTAGGTGAGGGCTACTTCTCCCTAGGAGTCCTCTTCAAGGCTCCCAAGGGTGACCAGTCAATGTAGAACTTCTATATCTCGAGAAACTTGGGGCCTGGATTGGCTAACTCCAGTAGTGTGACTTGTAGGCCCAAGTCCATGTAAATCTTTCTAGCGGGCCACCGAAGGTTGCGGACGCTTTGGGCTCCTCTGCGGTTGGGCCCTTATTGGGCTAAATAGGTTTATCCCCCTTCAATATTAGTGTTTTCTCCTAAATAAAATTAATTACACTTCTTTTTTGGTGGTCAAACATTATTTTCTATCTTCTTGTCAACTTTTTGCTAACTGTTTGAGACCAACTTTTTTCTTTGATATTTATTTTCACCCACCTTTTGATAACTTGACGATGAAAGTATTAGCATAATAACATCATAGCATGTCCCTATTATATATGAGATGCTAATATGCGGTTGTGCGGTCGGACTGTACAACCACTCAACCACTTTCGACCACTTCCCTATATTAAGAAAACTAAAAATCATCATAAAATTTTGAATATTCAACTATCCTCTTAAAGTTGTTTTCATCTCTTAGGGCTTAATATTGATCGTCCGATCATGAACTTTAACTATAGCCATCCAATCTGATATCATTTTTGATCTTCATGATCGGGTGGTCTAAAATTAAAAATCAAAAAATAGAAAATGATATACCCCTAGGGTTATTCCCATCGTTTCGGGGTGAGAGAGAGAGAGAGAGAGACTGTAATTGGTCCGACCCTCTCGCACTGTAGTAAAGCACCCTTCCCCCATGTACGGACTATTCCACACCTAATGGAAGCGTCCGTGCATTCCACTCTACTTGTTCAAAACTATTCTGCCCAGGTAACCCAGCCATCCAATCTAATGATCCGACAACTCTTTTTTTTTCTTTTCTCCACTCCCTCCTCACATTCTTATTTTGCTATGAACTTTGACACTAAAGGTGCCGCAACAAAGTTTTCTTTTTTCATTTTTTTGACTACCATTAGATTAAGATCTAAGGGTTCATTGTGCTCGTGCGACGGAATTGCACCAACTACTTATGTTGTACAACGGTAGTCTTTTCTCTCTCTCTTTGTATGTGTGTGTGTATATATATTATGCCAAGGTTGATGACTAAAATTATATCCAAATGAATAAATCAGTTTAATATTTAGTATTTATATATAATACATTGAATTCTATTCTACATATAACTCAACCATTAGATTAAAATTCAATAAATATTAAGAAATAAAATAATAAATTAAATGTTATCTAATTAGATTATAACATTAGATAGTCCCGTTTCTTTTGTTTTTCACATGCATGCTCCAATAAGTATTCAATGTTATACCCTTTGAAACATCATATTAGCTACTATATCCCTATGATTTAAATAACATGTACTTTTCTGGTCATTGGTTGTGAGAACGTTCCAAAATTGTTCTCTAACATTGATAACAAAAATAATAATTATGAGTTAAGTACCAAGTCGACTGTAGTTAAGATAGGGAAAAGAATATTGATGGTAAGGATATAGGGGTAAAAATATGAACAATATAGAGGTACAATAACAATTTTTTTATTTTATTTTTGTCAAAGAGGCTCATATCATGTGGGTTTTCTCCTCATATCTGGGACTGCCAAATAACACCTCGCAGCTTGCTAGAGGAAAGGACGAGCTCAGATGACATGCTTTTAGAGGAAACCATGTTGAAGGTGCATAGATAACACGAACTCCTGAAGTCGATGATGTTCCCAAAAAGATGGCTACCTCATTGCACAGCATACATAGTCCAAATCACTACCTCCTAAAGATACAGCAAAATAAACCGTGTCGAGCTCCCAACCAGCATGCTTAATGCAGATTCCACAACAGAACAAGCGGTAGGCAGAGGAAGAAGAAATGGAGAGATATGTGAAACCAAATTGGGATTGGAGGATCATAAAATTATGAAAGAAAGGTGACTATGAAATAGGTGGAGCTGATGTAAGATCCCAAAAGAGATAAGCTAATGTAGATAAAACTCCCGACGGAGAAAATAATTCCAGAAAAGTTTAGAAACTTACTTGACAAATCCTCCCAAGGAGAGAGCTCCTCCCAGAAGGGAGGAGGAGAGGGGGGTGTCTCTACCAGAGAAAGAACAACCCCTCCCCCAGGGGAGAGGACCAAGGGAGAAAGGTTTGGAGGGGGGGAGTCTGTGGGGCTATGGGCAGAGCTAGCTGAGTCCAATAACAAATCCAATAAATCCAAGGATACAATGTCAAATAGCATAAATTTCATGAAGCAAGCATCCTATTTCTTATCTATATCTCTCTACACAATAGGTTTGAGTATAAGCAAGGACCTTAGCAATTGAACACTTGCACCTCTTGATATCAATGCGTTTTGCTTATGACAAAAAAAAAAAAAAAACATTTTGCGTAGTGGGTAATCTTGGTGCCAACTCCGCGATCTCTTGTTATTCCAAATTTAACCCAAAAGAATGGTCGACCCGACCTGATCTCGAGTTTTGTATCTCAAAGTGTCTCCTAATTAGTCTGGGTTATTTTCATTTTTTGGTCATCATCTTAATAAAGTTCTTATGTCTAAAACTTATTTATGGGATACATATGATAAGGTATCTACTTGTTCTACCTATTATAACTATTTATATCAAAACATATTTATTTAACCCCAAATTAACATATTAAGTTAATCCATCAGTTATCGAAAAAATTCTGTTTAAATCGAAATACTCTATTCTGTTGGATAAGATCAGATTAACCCTAACTCCCAATTACAGTAGTTACTCAAGGATCAAGCTGCGCCTTTGGGGCAAGTTTGATTGGGAGTTGGGGTTGGACCAATTTTACCGCACGGAATAAAGTCTGTAAGAACCAAGAAATATAATATACATATATATATATATATATATATATTGATAATCAATGGATTAACATAAACTTAGGTCAGATAAATATATTTTGATATAAATATGAAGTAATAAATAAGACAAATATCTCTCATAAAGATGTTTTAGGAAGTGAGACAATTTTATTGGGATGAAGACAAAAAGTAAAAAATAGCCTGAAGTAACATATCATAAGGGCACCATGGGGATGTAAACCCCTATGGAGAAGATACGCCCCTATGGCAGTATCCAAAAGGTATTAATTTTTTAGTGTAGGAGGAACCTTTAAACTTGCATCTCTACAGAAGCCGATGAGAATAGGTATTGGGGATAATTTGCTCCCTGTTCTCTTTACTAGGAGGTAGCAATACCACTAGGGGATGCTTGATCTTCTGTGAAAATTACTTCCTCAACTAATTCACGCAAGTTTTGCAAACGAAGGAAAAAAAAAAAAATGGGAAAAAAATCCCCTCTCAAAATATTCACTTTTTTCTCCAGGTCTTACTTCTCCACCCCTCCTCCTATGAGAGAATATTTCCCTGAACTTTATTTCTATCCCTTACTTTCCACTTGACTTCCGGGGACTATTTTCCTCCGAGTTTAGAACCTCATCCACGCAAGAATGCAAACATGTGTTCTTACTTTCCGATTATTTACTTTCCAAGTTTTTCCACTCTCCGGAAAAATACTTCACATGATTCTCTATTTACCTGAAAATTTTTGAGAATGCAAATGTTCCCTAAAATTAAATAAACAAAACCTGTAAGTACCATTAACCCAGCATTAATGACCAAAAGCACTATAAGAACCCATCCTTTATCCATAAAAAAAACAAAAAACAAAATTCATATTAAGCAACTGAACATGTAAATACAGAAAAAAGAGATGCAAAAACAAAATTGGGCTAGCCACAATTCCCACAATTAATCAGCCAAGTTCACCCAAAGGGAATGAAGTTCACTAGTAATTGGCAGATGAAGATAGCTTAAGACATTCACTCTGACATCGACGAAGGCAGATGTCATTCCAATTAGGAACTTGGTGCGGGTTGACACAAACAGTTCTTGCACAAGCATCAGTGCACGCATCCAGCTCCGAAACACCACAGACAGTGACACAAGTGTCTGGGATGGGGTCTTTAGAGAATGCACCCACTTTCTTCAGCATTCTCTTTGAAGTACACACCCTCTCACACACAAAGATGTCATCAGAGGTCTTCTCCCTTCCACGGACATTCTTGAGCCTTTGTTCCTCAGCACGTCTCCTTTTCACTCTTATAGCCTGCCCTGCGACAATTGCAGGAATTGCAGCTCCCACCAAGGACCACCACAGCTCCACCATTTTTGTGCAGTGCACAAGCTAATCCTGTACCTGAACTTTGGAAAAGGTATGTGAGCTACAACATCAGCAGTCATATTGTTCCTTTTTTTGATGTTATTGAAGAAGGAAAAGAAGGGTGCTCGAATGAGCATAAATGCATCTGACCTAAGCATATAATAAGGTGCCCTGTGATTTTAACCCTCGTTCACATTTGAACTCAAGGAGTTTTTTGAGGTACTTTGCCAATAGCATATAGAACTAGTGCTAAGAATGTACAATACCTACAGAGAGTAATCTAAAAAATAAATGAGACCATTTCAGAAAAGAAAAGAAATTAAATCATCAGCAGGATAACTGTTACCATGGCAATTGTACACATATACGTAAAAAAAATGCATTCATCATCAAAACATTAATGGTAATATTTATGTACTCTTCCAACGAAAGATATTAGGAACTAGCAAAACACAGATCACATACCATCTTCTTGGGTATTAAAATTAGTAAAGCATACACAGATCAGACTGCACATGTTTTTGGATATTTACCAAACAAATCTACCAGGTTATGCTTTAGCGATTCGAATCTGTCTAGAGCTTAATTAATACGTGTTCAATCATCTAACATGATCACTTATATTTGATTTCTCATTGCCACTGTCAAATCAGCAAGGCCACCTTTTTACATTTTGGAATTTGCAATCAATCATCAGAATCTGTGTATGCTTGAGGAAGAACAATCCTTTTAACTTTCCATCCACAAAATCCTTTTATTTTTCCAATCAGCAAGTTCTTTTTCATTACTGAGTGCAAAACGAGAAACTTGATTGAACTGTCACCTAAATATGCCAATGGTTTACTCCGATGTTACCAACTAATTATCTTGACGTCTCCTATCATAAAGGACCTCTATAATCACATGGAAATATTTGTCGGTCAAAGAAACTCCACTTCAATGCTTGTTGTGACATTTGAATCCCCTCTCACTGATGTTCAATGATAATCTCAGATTGGCTATCATTCCGCATGGTTTAATAGCATCCACTTGCAAAAGAACACCTTATGTGCTGTTCAATCCCGTGTACACAGATATATCAAAGAAATCTTCAAAATCTGAACATGCAAACTAAAGAAACTTACAAAAGAACAACCAACTAGCTACTAACAAACTAATCAGACTGTTTCTAACTTGTTAAAGAAACCATGCCAGAATACCACAATATTTTTCCCAACTAGTTAATTACAATATTTTTCTCAACTAGTTAATTCATTTTAAAAAAACTGTGGAAACACAATATTAAAAATAGACAAGATAAGAGCCAAACGCATGATATTAAACACATATTCAGTATACATTCTTCTGATCTATAGAAAACATTTGATGCACAACATTAAGAAACATCCAGACCCCTACTATAAGGTGGTCACATATATCATTTTTGGCGCAAGTGATCCATGCATTAGCATTGGACATGGCGAGCTAATCTGCCTATGGGTGGTGGTCATCTCCACCTTTTTCTTAAAATACATGACAAGAGGATAAGAAAGACTCATTCAACATGGAAGAAAGGTGAGTGCGCATTAGGCCTGACATCAAAAGAACAGAGAGGAAGCTAACATCCCTTTCCTTTTCTCCCCATCTTTTAACATGGATGACCCAATGCTCTCCACAGTCAAAATAAAAAACTATAAATGCTTACAAATCCACTTATGGAAAACCAACTTTCGAAGAATCAATATCTTGGTGCATTGTACAAGTCAGGTTAAGCAAGATATCTTTTTGTTCACATAGGGATCAATGCACAGGAAAAGCAAATCCAGGTGCACAAAGCAACACAAGGAAAATGGGGGTCATTAGGCAGCACAAAGAAAGCAAAGCTAAACATGATGATTTTCTGGCACGTTGGTCATCATGTACGGGAAATGACTCCTTGAAACTGCTTGGGTAATTAAACTGTGTAACAAATGTATGGATAAAACTTCATGCATTGTATGCAGCACTAAATAGTTTATTTTCGAAACATGGATGGTATCACATTGTATATAAAATTGAAAAGAGGAGAACGTACAAGAGTAAAAAAGAAAACCATTATAATTTCCTCTATACAGAAAGGACCAAAATGGCGCACTCTCGAGAGCACTAAATAGTTTAGGATAACCTCAAACCCTGATGCATTCTGAAGGTTGGCCATAGACTGTGCATATGAGGATGCACATGAGACACAGGTGACTTATCAGAGCCCATTTCCTCCTACCAAGTTATAACAAAGGTTCTTCCATGGATACTTGAATCAAGCAACATATCAAGTCAGAAACTTGTAGATGCTCGCCTAGTGTGCAATGAGCATTTGAAAGCTAATACTGGGAGACAAATTGTATTCCCTGCGTGATCTATAAGCAGCAGGAAGAATCCAACCTGTTACCAAGATTCTTCCTAGAAACCAGCTTGTCCCTAAAGATTTAGCGAAAATTTCAAGACATGAATAAAGGACAGACAAAGCGGATGACCTACAGTCTTAGATGATAAATCTCCACATAAAGAATTTTTTCTAAAAAAATACAAGCTGGTACAAAGAGCAGTAATACTGACATAGAAGAAAGTGGGGATCGTAGGAACTCTTACTACAACAAATCAATGAAATAACTGGTTAAAATTTTCCACTACAGCCCAGAGAGAGAGAGAGAGAGAGAGAGAGAGAGAAATGTTGGTGTTTTCCCCACTCCTCTGCTGGTAGCTCATCTTTGTGTGTGTGTGTGTGTGTGTGTGTGTGAGTGTGTGTGTGTGTGTGTGTGTGTGAGAGAGAGAGAGAGAGATCACCTGCGCGTCGGACGGCACCTTCCACCGGCGAGATCGGGAGATTTGGTGGCCGGCGTTGGGGGCGAGCGGCGGAGAGAAAGAGGGCGTCGGACGGTCTGATCAAGTCGCCGGCGCTGGAGGTAGGTCGCGGCGTCGGACGCCCCTTCCACTGGCGCAGGAGGGCTCCGACGGGGGTCAGGGTTGTTTAGGAAGTAGGAACGCAGGTGGTCCAGACGCGACGGCCAAAAGGGTTTTGGGTAGGGAAAGTTTGGGTTGGTTGGGGGCGCAGTGTCCCGGCCGGGCCCAGCAAAGCCACGGCCCGGCCCAGCAAAGCCACGGCCCGGCCCACGAAGTTTCTAGTCTGGGACTCTGGGCCGATCTTTTAAACTGGCTTTTTTTAGTAATTCTTGCTGCAATGCAGCAAGTTTAAAAAAAAAAAAAGGAAAAATTAGATCGGGTCTGACATGTCTTACTCATCCATACAACAGAATATCCAAAAGTTTTTTATTTTTCAGATTTATTTAGATCGCTGGATTGGACATTGCACTGTACAGACGGATAAGACATGTCGGGTCCAACCAAAAGAATTTCAATTTTTTTACTTGCTGCAATACCCCCATTGCAACATGAGGGGACATTGCAGTGAGCATTACTCTCTTTTTTTTCTTTTCTGTCCGAACATGTTAATATCCGAGCGAGCTTGACAGTCCTCTAGGCTCGCCCGGCCTGTTGACACCCCTTAGTCTATATTAATAGTCTTCTATTGTGATTAATTACTCTATCTTTTGATTATTCATTTCTTCGTTACTTTGGAAGTAAGGTAACCTTTGTTGCAATGTCTCAAGGTTTGTAGGTGCAACTACCATCCGATGATCATAAGATTGGATGACATGCCATCTTTGCAGCATCGTGCAGGAGATGCAACAAAGTTACAGAACTTAAAATCTGCACATTATCTGATCGGGTGATCAGACGGCAGTTACATAAGCAATGCTAGGTTTCTTATATCAAAATAAGGTTCATTTGTTGTGGTAACTACTTATTCACTCTATCCAAAATAAGTTATTATAATTAGATAAAATAAATAAAAATAAAAAAGTGATAGAGGAGATGTCATTAATGTTTATTCTAAATAGAATAAGTCATTTTAACATTTTGTTCCAATTGCTTATTCCCTCTTATTTTGGAATAAGTTATTACCACTAGGAATGAAAGATTAGTAAAATCAAAATAGAACAAGGAGAATAAGCAGAATAAGATGCCCTTATTCAACGTTATTCCTCTGTCAAACTTGCATTTTAATTGATAGCCAAACTGATTATTGGGGGTATAAACAATTATCGGAATAAGTTTTATTTTACTTTGATAATTGTTTATCCTTTCTAACTAAAAATAAGTCATCCTAATTAGGTAAAATAACAAATAAAATATGATGAATCAGTCTCATTAATACTTATTCTAGGTAGAATAAACAATTCTAACATTTCTATTGAAATTATTTATTTCCTCTTATTCTGGAATAAGTCGTTTCCACTCTGTATAAAAAATCACGCGACCAAAGCGGAAATAAAAGAACAAGAGAGTTAATTAAGCCATCCTTTTATTGAACTCCATTTTGTTTGTAGAATAAGAAAGAATGAGGCCTCTTATTTTTAGAATAAGGTTAATTCTGATTTGATTGGAAGAATTAATTACATACGTTATAGAATACGAGGACACGGAGAATATATGAACATATACAGATGAATACATAGTTATACACATATATATAATAAAATATAATTACTAAAATTTATCTAAAATATAAAATATATAACTCAAATATATCATATTTTATCATATAGACAAATATTCTGAGAAGATATGTTAAGTATTCTAAGAAATCTCTACTATTTACTTTAAAATCTTGAAGTAGAAGGTGGACAAGAGTGTGTGAGTATCATGTTGTGTCCGAATGTCTGACTCAAACATTGTGGTTCACCAGAAGGCCAGATGCTGGTCATGGCTTTTAGATTATTACAGGTTTTTTTTTTTCATAAGGTTATTTGGTGTGTCATAAAATATTATAAAATATCATAATGTGTCTTATGTTATTTATAATATTTTTCATGTGTTTGTAGACACACTAATTTTAATTTTATATTGAGCAAATTTCATGTTACACTTATGATGTTTCGAAATAGTTTGATTTTAATTATTAATTAATTTTTATTGATTTTTTGATATTTTCGCTAATTAACGTCTAATATGGACGACGCATTTAAATTTTTAATAGAAATCAGTTTGGAATTAAATTCTAAAATTTAGATAGATTTAATTGAATAGCGTCGCTCATGGACGACGTCGTTTAGTTCCTAATATGTCTAGATTTTTTATTTTAAATTTGGATTAGTTTCCTAATTATCTAAAGAACGTCGCTCCTGAACGACACCTTTTAAGTTTCCTAATTATTTTCGATTTCCTTCGTCGATTTTCTTGGTATTTTAGCCCCTTTATTTAGTGAAAATGCATCCCTGAAGAACGACGAGTTTCAAGAGTTTCTTGATAAGTATGATTTGGCCGAGATAATCCGGTTTCAAAGATTTGAATGATTTCTAATTATTTGGATAGTTATCCATGACAAATTTGATTTACGGGAAAGTCCTTTTGAAGGCCTAAACCACTTCAAAACCTATTCTATAAATATAATACTCTATTGACCTTTAAAAAATGTTGACAATTGAAGAATTTGGAGTTTAAGATAAAGTCTTTAGAGGCTCTTAAGAAGAAGAACGTGGACAGCATCTCAAGACTTCTTCTTCTTCATCCTTTCTCTATTGAAGCTTTGAAGATCAAAACTTTGAAGGGGTCAAACCAACTATCTTCCCTCACCCACTTTCTTTCTAATTTTCATTGATTTCATCTAGTTAATTTCCTATTTTATATAGATTTTCATCATAACATCACTCCATCATACACACATCACATCATTTTTTTCATACCCATGTTCATGTTAGAAGTTTAAAGAACTAAAATAAGTGAGTTTTCTTTGTTTAGTTCATATTTAGATTGCTAGATAGAATAGATACTACTCTACCCCATAGTTCTACTCTTCTTTCTTTTATTTGATTTCTTTTTGCAAAGTTTGAAGAAGAAAGGAAAGTTTTGGAGAAACTTGAGAAAAGAAGGAGAAAACAACCTAAAAACAAGAGTAAAGTAAAGAAGAGGCTCTTCTTTTTTGGCCAGTTGAAAGAGAAGAACAAAGAACCCAATCTCCCGATTTCACAAAGTTAGTAAGCGATCAACTTATCTTTTGAAATCTTCGGTTTCTGGCGATCACAATTTTAATTAGATTTGTTAATTATAGACACATGATATCATGATAATAACACACACGATTTGAGCACCTACAGTGTATGCCATAAATCCGTACGTTTCAAAATTATGTCGACTTATATGGTGTTCTTATCTAATTTTAATTTTTGATCCAAAACTATTTGAAAATAAAAGTAGAGATTTTAATTAAAAATTAGAAATTTTATTTCCAATTTTAAGGTATTTTCCGTCAAGCCAAATGACGCATACACAATCTTGGATTGCTCCCGCGTGCGTGTTCACCACGATTGTTACTTATTCTTTGTCTAATATTGAATCAAAATTTCGCTTCAGACCCATTGGGATGTGAAAATCTTCTCCCTTTTACGAAGGATAATAGGGGCCTACACAGATTTTTTTTTTTTTTTTTCTTTGAGTGGATGACATAAATATACATTACTTTGCATGTGGTGTGAAAAAAACTTGAATTCATATAATTCGTTATATGTGTGTATATATATATATATATATATATCAAAACTCCCATATGCAGTACCAAATTAGAAGATAGGAATAGATGCATGAATATATATCAAGGTTTAACTGACATGATAATTAAACATAGTTAATTTCTTTAGAAGTTATTTAACATTAATTAACCTATTAACAAGATGACCAAGCTATAATTAATATCTATGCAAACGATTAAAGGAGAACCGTGCGTCTTCAAGTAAACCTTGTAATTAGACTCTCCTTGTTGTAAATGAGAAGCACTATTTTGCATGATATAAAAGGCCCACATGTAAAATTAGAGTAATACCTGCTGCAATGCGCTTGTATTGCAATCTCAAGTATAAATTGCAATGTAGGGCCAGCTGCAGGTGGGGGAAGCCAATTTTTCATTTCTTTTGGTTGTCTTTTAAATTTTTTTGGAGTGTCCAATAAAAAATTGGACGATACAACTGGGTCGGTCGGGTCATCTCTAACTCGATTGTATATTTAAAAATATATATATATATATTTTACACGTAAATGGAGGTCTATATAAAAAAATTGGAGCCGACTCGAGCAACCCAAATGTACTGTCTGATTTTTGATCGGATGTTCCAAAAAAATTTAAATAATTCGAACAAAAAAATGAAAAAATGACTCCCCATCTAGACGGGCTGTACAACAACTGTCCGATCCGATTGGATCGGATGGCTGCTTGGATTGCAATGCAGGGACATTGCAGCAAGTATTACTCAATGATAAATAAAAGAGACCGAAAACATAACTGAGTAGGATTATGATTGTCAACGCTTATGTTTGGACGGTACAAGTTCAAGAAAGTTTTTGCATGGAGAGGAGGGGATAGGAGAAGAAAGACTAGGGTGAGGCAGATGTTGAGTATTTGGTTGCCGATCAGATAAATTCTACTTGTATGAGTATGCAAGAATACTAAATTAATGAAGAATAAGGAAAGAAACAAAAAGAGTGGAGCAAAATTATTTGCCTTGCTCTGGTGTGTTTATTAAATTACAAAAAAGCAAAAGAAAGAGCACAAGAGAAAAGAAATGACATGGATCAGAGTTTCACAATAGATTTTAGTGAATGAAAATTCAAAACTTATAGAGATAAGAAGGATGTCTTGGGGAGGGGGAAGAAAAAGGGATGTTGGGGGATGATTTTAAATGGGATTCAGAGAGATGGTGAGAGATAGGGGAAGTGACCAACAATTACAATAATTTCTTTATATTTTTATTGCTAATTTAATGCTCCTTGTTTAAATAAGAAACACAGACCACTTTACCTGGAAAGAAACTACTTGTTGAGAAATCGTTGTGGAGGAAGAAACCTCCGTAATATTTCAAGCAAAGGGCATGCTCCGTGATGCAGGGAAAAACACACACCCAGTAAAATATCCACCCACTCTCCAATCCAAATCTCTGACTTCACTTCCATGTTCTCACCCTTTTCACCACTTCTTCTTTAGAAATTCTTCACTGTTACTACTAACTCTTATATTTGTAATTTGCCATATTGTGCTTCTATCCCCCTTATTATTGATGTGTCATGTTAAGAAAAGAGATTGCCTTAATTTATATAATAGTAATAGACTTGACGAGGGCGACATACTTAACGAAGATAGAAAATGGAGGAAGTTCTTGTCCAACTTTTTTTTTTTTTTTTGGTGGGGGTGGGGGGGGGGGGCAACAAACCACTCCCATCCTCCCTCTTTCGTCCACTCCTAGACTATAACATAATCGATAGGGTCATTATAGTGACTCGCCGCCTTGGTTTCAAGGAATCGATATATCTCAAACTGCATATCATCACCTATAGAGTCGGGTTTCAATCAGTGCAGGAGTGGACGGGACTCGGGCAGTGCAGAGAAGGAGTCGGCAGGTCCCATGTGCACGAGTTTTGATGTGATCTATAACAGTGCGCATGGGGCACACCAACTCCCTCTCTGCACTGCCCAAGTCCCATCCACCCTTACACTGACTGAAACCCGACTCTCACCTATACGCCTAAACCTAGATCTCATACATGTTTGAAATAGTTTATGAAAAACTAAACTAATTTTGCAATGTAGCAATAAAAGTATATAGTTAGAATAAAATAAAATAAAAATATAGGTCCAAAAAAAAAAGAACTAGCATATTGGGACCTACCTCGAAAAGTCATACTAAAGGCATGCCCACAAAGAAACACCACATCACTGCTATGGATGCCTTCAGTGCTCACCTAAAAAAAATAGAAAGTGAGACATAATAGAAATTAGGCTCAACAGGGATCACCCATAAACCTCTCCACCCACACACGCACACAAACTTCTATATTATAGGCAAGAACATATATAAGATACACCCTAGCAGGGTTCTAACAACAATGGAGAAGTGTGTAGTGCCAACTATAGCTATTGAGGAAGAATGACCAAGTGAAGCAACTATAATAAGCTGAGATAGTGTAAAAGTAGCAAGTCCACAAGTTTGAAAACACAAGGACCTAGACAGTCAAGACAAGACTTGGAGCTCCCTCACAACCACATTATCTCTAGCGCTCGCACCAACCTAGCTGACAAGTAGGTGACCGATACATATATAACCCACTAGTGTCAAGCTCTCTACTACACAACTCCAACCCCTCAACATTATCGCTTCAACTCCAAAAGTCACCTAGACTAAGTGCACTCATTGGCATCTCACTACTCAATTTGGGTCTCATGTTTAGACACTTTTCAGGGCTTCAGGACCCACATAGGGTGAGGCATGTGCGGAAATGGTTTTCTTCTAAAACTCTATTTATGGAGATGAATATTTTCATAATCCTGCATAATTACCCAAAAATGAAGGTATAAACATGGTAAAACTAGTGAAAATAGGGTGAAAACCCTTCTAAACTTCTCAGAGATGGAGATTAAAGAGAGTTTGCATGCATAGGAAGAGTCCTATCATCACCTCGGGAGTTATCTAGAGAAGAATCTTCTTTAGGAGGGAACCAGGCATCACCTCGGTGTTTCAGGGGGTGAGCCCCCTGAGCACACTATCATCGATGAGTAATATAAACATAGGACTGGGGTTTTAGGGGGGAACCTCCTGAGTTTAACTCAGGCCCGCCATGCGAAACATAGTTTCAAATAGGATAAGCGTCTTACCTTATCTACTCGGCCCGCCATGAGGAACGGAGTGACGAATGGAGTAGAGGCCTACCATTTAAGGTCGGGGGGGATCTAAAGGAGGGATTTGATCCCCACTTTTATATTTAAAAAACAAATAAGCAAAAAATTACCTTAGCAATTTGATGGGTGTTTGACCCATCAAATTAAAATAAAGCAATTTTTGCTTCCACATTAAACCCTCTATGATTCAATTCCAATTGAATCTCCCATCAAAGTAACCTCGTATCCACTCCATATTAATTAGATCACTTAGAAAACTAACTTACTAACTAGCCCTTTTACTCATTCCATTTATTCCACTCGCTTACTTGTCTATAATAACTATGATAATTGTACTACTTCTAGGCCAATCCCTCTTTTGATCCTGAACGAGAAGGCAAGCACTACAAAAGTTAACTAAAAAGGGCATTCCCTGTCTAACAACTGGCTTAAAGGCCTATTGTTTACTTCCACCTTACAAACTACTCGACTGGCTTACAACTTCACTGACGGCTCTTGCTGTCATCATCAGATAGAGTATATTGTTTACCCCCTATCGTCGAGTGTGGGGTTACACTTGTTTTTCTCTCCTTTGAAAGTTTCAATCTGTCTCTATTCTATGATATGCAATGTGCATTGAGCGGAAACACTGTGAATGTGCCATAATGGCAAATGCCCATAAGAATATATATCTCCTGGACCAGACATGTTTTCTCAAATTTCAAAATGGTGTTAAAAATCTAAAAAAGTTGATGAAGATGTCAACTAGAGCAAATGCCTGTCAGATTAGATGTCCCCACAACTAGATGCATCTATCATGAAATTTAAAAATGTGCATAAAATCTAAATAAACTTAAAAAATGGTGACTAAAGTGGGGCACTAACCTTAAAAACATGGGAAATATGTATCTATAGCAAGCTAGATCCGAAAGGATGGGCATTACATGTTACTTATGTATATCCATCAAGTCAATCACATAACTATTTTGTACGGTCTTGTTCTTTTAATAATAATAAAAATATTATATTTATTAATTTATAAATCGATTATGCCGTTTCATAATGAACTCTATGAATGTATACAATGAGAATTAAATTATGATTAAATAACAATAATGAGATTAATCTTTTATAAACATATATTCTTAATTATTCTTAGTCGGAAGATATTTGAGAAGGATATCAAATATCCGGTCAACTTAATACAGGTTATTCCTACTTATAAGATGAGGGTGACCGACCTCATAGTCACTTGTGTGGAGACAGTAAAGCAAATCTGTAAGTGCTCATTAGACAATGAGTTTACTGAACTGATCCATCATTGAATCACTAGATGATAATTTACCTAAATGTCAGCCAATTGATTCATCGTCAAAGTGGTGTGGTTCGTCTTTGGACTCAAGACACCAAGACATCTTATTGATAGACTATTAGATTTTGACCTTAGTTTGAAGATCTTTAACTATAAGATCTTAATTAGTTAAGTGATCAAATCTAGTGAAATATCTTCGAAGGTGATTGCATGATCAATCAGGATAATTTGTTCTCAATAATTAGAGAGAGAATGCTCTATGGAGTGATGCCTAGGAGTATCTGGTTAGGGTAAGATTGCATATCAGAAAATGTATTTTCTGATGATGCTTTAAGGTATCTAATCCACACGAGTGAACATATTAGGATCGGCCAGTTAACTATATCTTAAATTTACTTGAGAACATTGTACGAATTAATGATTATAGTCACATTATAACTGATGACGGAAATGTTTGTTGGGTGGGTTGTTGAACTTTAATGCTTTTGGAATCATATGGTGTTATTTGGCACGCAACTTCAACTTGATCGGAAGTCCAATAAATTATATGAGATGATAAGTTGATTAAGTATTTATTTGATATAAGATATTAAATAAATTACTTTAAATCAATAAAGAATTATTAAGCTTAATGAGTTCGAAACTGGACTAACACTTGGACGTAGAGGGTTGTTATCGATCAATGGATATTAAGTGATAGTTTATATTAATTTAGAGACTTTTTGTGAAAAGTCACACTAAACTAATATAAATATACGTCAGAGGAGAACCTTAGGCCAAGTTCTAAGGTTTCTCCAGACCTGGCCGTCCCCCTCCTCTCTCTCCTTTGGCCGGCCCTCTCTATAGGGAGCGCCCCCTTCTATCTCTCTTGTATGCTTCATTTTTTGTCTCGCTGGAAGATGTCGTTTGCATGCTGTGGACACTAGTGACGAGAAGAAGGGCAAGGGATCAAGTGGATTCTTCTAGAGAAGCAAAGACGATTCCTCAACAGGAGAATCGTATTGATACTCTTGGAGGTTAGGCACCTATGCGGCTAACGGCATCGTTTAGATGAAATCAAGTTTCGGTTGCGGATTCGACTCCATGCAATGTGGAGAATTGTTCTTCTCTATCTTCTTTATTAGAAATGGATCAAAAATACATGGGGGTTATTATTTCTGCTGTGATCATGTTTGTTTTAGTTTAATTTGCATCTTTCTATGCGATCCTTACATTACACCCCTCCCCTCTTAAGAAAATTTTGGCTCAATATTTCATTACACATTCACCGGATTAATACTACATGCACTAGTTAAAGAAATATATTAGGGATTAGAGAGAAAGGACTCACTCAAACAAGGAGGGAAATTGTTCTTGCAGCCTTTCCTCATGCTTCATAGACTCAATTTTAATATCTAATATCTAAGCCTACTTAATAGGGATTGAGTCTGGCAGACTTTTCGAGCTTTGAGCACCGATTGACAGCCACAATAAATACTCTTTCATACTATGTAAGACAATTCTACCGGTCTTTACCCTCTTCAAATAGTAGCATAGACATGCTGTGAGTAGTACTTGTTGCAATGTCCTACATGTTGCACATAGATGCATTGTAGTGGATAATTTTTTTTTATTTTTTGAATTTATTTTTAGGTCATCCCGAGGTACCGTAGACGTCTGTACAGGCTGATCACCGACTGGACGTCTCAAAAAAGAATCTAAAAAGTCAAAAATTGAATCGCAATGAATAGTAAGAACACCTTTAATGGGCCAAGCCCAATAACTATTTTTTATTTTTCAGAATTTTTTGAACGTCCCATCGTGGCCTGTACATACATCTACGGTATCTCGGAGCCGACTATTAAAATATTCAAATAAAAACTTTTTTACTTATTGATGTTTCTACGTGTAGCACGCAGGCCATTGCAGCAAGTATTATTCGTTGTCTAAACACCGTCTAATAGGAGGACAATTTTGACACTTCCTGTTATGGGCCATACGGGGCCCCTCAACTAGTACACCCTCCCGGGCCCCGGCCCATAAAAAGAAACCCAGAAAACAGCCAGCAAAACCCTAGCTCTATAAATTGCAAGGCTCTCCAGCTGACCGGGGAGCTTAGGCGCGGCGGCGCGGAGTATTGGAAGAGCAGGAAGAGGAAGAAGCAGAGGAGGAAGATGGGTGAGCGCTCTCTCTCTCTCTCTCTAGCCTCTGGCTTCTTTCTCTCTCATTTCTCCTGCTTCTTCGATCTGGGGGCTTCTGCAAATGGAGGGTTTCCCATGGCTTCCCTTGTTGTGTGCTGTGCCGCAGGTGCCTACACGTTCGTGTCGGAGCTGTGGAGGAAGAAGCAGAGCGATGTGATGCGGTTCCTGCTGCGGGTGCGCTGCTGGGAGTACCGCCAGATGCCCTCCATCGTCCGCGTTACCCGCCCCACCCGCCCCGACAAGGCCCGCCGCCTCGGCTACAAGGCCAAGCAGGTATCTTGTTCTTGGGCCGCTGCCCTCCCCACTTCCGCACCCCTTCCCCGATGTCGATCCGTAGAAGTGGAGTGATGCGATTGATCCAAAACCAAGAGGACGCGTAAAATAACTAATAACTTTGTTCGATTCGAGCATTTCTGTGCTGTTTGGTTGCTAATGGTGTGTGGATCGCTCTGTGTTGATGTGATCCTGCATTGGATTCGGGGCGAATGCTATTATTCCAGTCTTGCTTAGCTAGATCTGTTGGAATAATAATAGATTTGGTTTCCTTGCGCTTTGGTTCTGGTGGCGATAGGTATGCTCGTTTGGTGGCTTCTATTTAGCCTAGCATGTGGTTTGCTGTGCTCAATGTGTGCTGTATAGTTCTCTATGATCTGCTATCTTCTATGGCTTGATTAGTTTATATTCGATTAGTATATTTAGTGGCAACATTGTTTTCCCCAAATTTGCTAGGTACTTTCTCGTGGTGGTAACTTAGTTTTTGGATATTGTGAAAATTTTTGTTTCAATCTGCGAGGAATCATGTACCAGCACAGAAACATCCTTTTGACGTCACTGCACTATATTCCTTATGTTTGGTGTATAGCTATTCTTTGATTACCATGCCTTGGATACCGGTCCACAGTCCTGGAACTGACCCAAGTAACCTTTCTCCAATTTGTGTTCCTGTGAAGGAGATTAATTATCTGGACTAGGACGTTTGCTGCGTTGTTATTGTTATCCTCGTGCCTCAGTACAGACAGCAATGACGTATACAGCTTATTTCTGTGAAGAGGCACTGTTTATTTGTTGGCTTCTTAAGAGACGGAATCACATTCCTTCAATCCATAAGATAACAGGTTGTCTGAGCTATGAGGACTCTGGCCGACATTCACAGATGTTGATTTGTGTCGATGCTGAAGAAATCAAGGTTCTAGGCTCAAGATGTTTTTGATTATCAGTCAACTTCCTTTTTTTTTTGGGGGGGGGGGGTTGGGGGGATGGGGGCATTGAGTGGGGTCTGATCTCTTTTAAGAACATATGCTTATTGATTTGCCATTAGTAGTACTAAGTATGGACTGATAATGAGCAAGTTAAAATTTTTTGGGTACTATCATGATAATGACCAACGTTTGATTGTGAAAATTTTTCTCGAAGCATATGACCTATATTTGATTTGTTGTTTCAAACATTCTGTATGTTATATTGAGATGGTAGAAAACGGTTTGTATACCTACCAACCGCTCTCATGGTGTTTTGACAGACCATGTCATGTTCGAAGTACCTTGCATATGTAGTTGGCACCATATTGCAGATGGTTGATGTAAAGCCAACTGCAACTCAGGAAATCTTACCAAATCATTTCATCCTTTTTATTTTACTCCGGTCAATACCAATGTCTTCTTAATATATTGCTTGGCGACGACTAAATTATGTGTTGTGAAATTGAGTAGATCTTGAGAAGCCGAGCACACACTTTGTTTTATGTGCGAATCTGTTCCTGTCATGCTTCTAAAGACTTTTAGATTAGTAAAATAAGATTAGATTCATTGTGCCCCATTTCCACAAGTTTTGTTATGTTGGAAATTTTTGGTACAAGTTTAGCGTACAAGCATAGAAATCAGACACAGATATTTTTTAGCTCTTACAAAACGCACAATGACTCCTCTGTTTATTATTTTATCTCCAGTTGTATATTTTAGTGCACTACTATTTCCCATGTTTTCTAGTTGCCTGATAATTTATGTGTGCTTAGTATGTTTAGCATTATGATGGAATGCATGTAGCTATGCCAAATTGATTTGATAAGTTTTTTTGGTGATTATAATGATTATCAGTTATGTATCATATTGATCTGAATATCCAGCCACTTCATCCTTTCTCTCCTTGTTATTTATTAGAGCTGGTTTTCTGCGTATGGTTTACCTGTTGGTATGCATTTTTCTTTGAGTCACTTGTATGCAATATTGCTTGTTTTTGGAATGGCTGATTTATTTTACTTTGCAAAGTTGCCTTTTATGGTATAACTCCAGATTAACTATTTGTGTTGGCTGGGTAGAAAAACTTAATGTTTGGTATATCTGAATAAAAGAAGATATTTGATAGGCTAGTTGTGGTGGAAATGAAGTTAATTCATTTCTTCTTTTAAAACTGATAGCTTCATCCATTCTTAGTTTTCTGCAATTTTTCTAGTTACCCATTTCACAGAGCAGGGACTTACTGTTCATGGACATCTTGGTTGACTGAGATGTTTTCACTGTCTTTAGGTACAATTGAACTTGTTTGCTGAAAGCATTTAACCCTTCCCCTTGATATTCCTTGTTTTCTGTACTTATTTTTAATTGTTTTCTTTGATTTGTTTCTCTGCTACCACACTTCATGTAGGGCTATGTCATCTACCGTGTGCGTGTTAGGCGTGGTGGTCGGAAGAGGCCTGTGCCAAAGGGTATTGTTTATGGCAAACCCAAACACCAGGGTATCACACAATTGAAGTTCCAGAGAAACAAGAGATCAGTTGCTGAGGAAAGAGCTGGAAGGAAATTGGGTGGTCTGAAAGTTCTTAATTCATACTGGATTAATGAGGTCAGATAGATGTGGCTTACAATCATTCTTGTTCACATTTCTTCTGCATAGGCTAATGGTTTTTTGGTTTTTTGTTTTTTGTTTTTTGTTTTGTAGGACTCAACCTATAAGTACTATGAAATCATTCTTGTTGATCCTGCTCACAATGCTATCCGGAATGATCCCAGAATCAACTGGATTTGCAAGGGAGTCCATAAACATCGTGAACTCCGGGGCTTAACTTCTGCTGGGAAGAAGTACAGGGGCCTGCGAGGAAGGGGCCATTTGTATCACAAATCCCGGCCTTCAAGGAGAGCAACCTGGAAGAGGAACCAAACCAAATCTCTTCGCCGCTATCGCTGAACTTGATACTCCGAATGAAAAGAAGTTTATTATTAGATGGGCTTGCAACTTAATTTGGCTATTACCAGAACTTTTGTGGTTTTCTTCTGCTCATATGCCTTTCAGTAAAGCCGTATTGCCTGTTTCTCAAGTTTTGGGTAGCTAGGTTTAGTAGTGGACATCATTATTGTGATGCTTTGAAGTTGAATCGCTTAAATTGGTAATTGACATCATCGACTGTCATTTCCTTCTTCAATGGGAGATTTTGTAAGCTATGTTTGCTTATAGAGGTTGCTTTTGCGTATCGCTTGGTCCGTGGGAGCCCTGAAGTCTGCACTGCATTGAATGTGAACCTGTAGTTTTACCGAGGGTGTATGTATTGAATTTGATCAAGCATGTGAGGATGGATTTGATGCTTGTCAGTTGTATTTTTAAATCAACTGAATTAGTGTGGCACAAGGGTTTCTACTTTCAGTGTGGGGTTGACTTGGAACAGTTGCCTAATCATGTGGAATGATCATGTTCAGTGTAGAAAGCATGAAATACTCTCATTTATGAGACACCTATGACCTCTTTTAGTAGCCCCCAAAAAGGATGCCCGTGAGATTTTCTGAATCAGTTCTAAAAGCAGTTTTCTGCTGCCCTAGAATATTAGGTTTTCGTCGACTGAAACGATTTCATTATAGATTGTCATTTTATCCAGTTGAAGTCTGGATAATTAGAATAGGCATGGATTGGCGAAGCAATGGTAGTAGATGAAGTGCTACAGTTTATGGCATATTAATGTACAGGTGACCTTCAGCTATAGGATTCTTGCTTCCCTTCGGATCCGGACGGATGGATCCATAAACCTACACTCCTAATCGGACAAGGCTCCGATGACTACTAGAAATATTTCCTTCTGCCTGGGTCCTGCCATCGCGGCTTCTAGCAGTACTTAATCCTTGGGGCTGCGGATGCAGATTAAGCGGTGCGTGCTTTTGGATTCTTTTTTCTTCTCTCTTGCAGGATAGTCTGTAGGATACAAAAAATTGTTTGAACAATTTTCATGCAGCTGGAAATGGTCGACTCAATCTTTAAGATGATCGTGGTGTGTCTAGGTAATGTTTTGTCCATTCGTGCAATTCAAAAATGTCCACTGTTGGCTTGATTTGCCATCATTGGACTACTCTCTCTTGCATGCTTTTGACTCACGTTGCACTCTCTTCATCCTTGTTTGATCAGGTTGCTCAAGAGTTGTGTATAATCCCTATCTCAAACTAGCAGGGATCAAGTCCGGTAATGACCGAAGAATCTTAAATAACGAGGAAGAATCGCCACAAACATAAAAGAGATGTTCTGAGAGTGAGAAAACTGTAGACGAACTCCTCCCCGCCACAAGTGCAGGAACCGTTTAAGAGTATTCTTGCACAAGAGTTCCATTTAAGCTTCAAGTCAGGCCTAAAACATTTTATACATTAGCAGTTAGCAAGCATAAGCAAAACAGGGTTGATGACAATTCCAACACAGCTCAAATATTCTAGGCGTCCATATGTTTTGTCACTTGTGGCGCTGGGTGACGCCTTGAGTTCTTCCAAAACATAGAACCTGTTTGGTACCATGTAAAATGGCCTGCAGGGTCAGATTTTCAAAGCCCTAAGGACCGGTTGTTTCGTCTCTTGAAGACCGTTTAGTCAACGAAAACCTAATTAGTTGATCACACCAAAATCACGATTTTGGCAGCCGCTAGAGGAGGCTGATGCCGTTTTCCGCCCAACGGTCCCTTGCCGTGGACCCGTGGCGTGCACCTTTGGTTGAACACAATATTAGCTTGGGAATTTGATTTGAAACCAGCAGTATGAATTATTCCAAATGATTCTTTGTTAATATTTTTATTTTTATTTATTTAAATATTATGTTTCTCTGTATACATGTTTAATTAGGACTGACAATGGAAATCCGACTATCTGATTTTTCGACCCATTTTGAAAAAAAAAATCTGTTTTCGATAAAAAATATCCGTATGATAGTTATCGGAATCGGAAACGGAAACAAATATTTTTGATAAGCGATTGGAATCGGAAACACCTATTTTTGTTTCCGCTTTTTGATTTTCGATTATGATTATTATTAAGTTTATTATTAACAATAATATTAACGTTTAGATTTTATTAACATATGATGTTGTGCTATTGTGAAGAATTTCATTAGCGTACCGTGAAAAGTTCTTTTATTTTGAAATGATATTTAGTTTAAAGTCTTTTCTTAGGCATATTTTAACATTTAGTTGTGAAGTTTAATGTATATACCAGATTTCTAAATGTAACTTTATGGATATGGGGTTACACTCGTTGTGTTTTAATCTTATTGATCATTATTTAATGTATTAGGGTCTATTAGTTATATTTAGGCCTCATTTTATATGTTTTAAACAAATAAATTAAGAAATTAGTAAATTTTGATAATTATCGAAAATAATATCTGGTTCAATCGGAAACAAACCAAAAATGGAAAATGCACTAACTAATCTTATGAGAATTGAAAACGAAAATAAGTTATTGTTATCGGAATTGGAAAACGGAAACACTTGTTTCTATTTCCGTATCCTACATGTTTACAACCTTACTTTTAAGGAGCCAATAAATGATTTTTACAAAGAACAAATAAATGAAAACATTTTTAAGGAAATGACATTCATCCATACCAAATGGAATTTTCAGGAAAACATTTTCAAAAGTACAAATGATCTATTATGTTTTTATTTTCCTTGTAAATTAATTTCCTTCGAGGACCCTCAGCGAAGATTGAAACCGTTCGGACTAAAAAGAGAGCTCCACTGACGGATTATGGAGTACTTGAGGCCATCCAACTCATCTAGTCAGCTTGATTCGGCCTTTAAATCTTCCTTACAGCGAATGATTATGTCGTTAAAAATCACAGCTAACAATCATATTTTAATCGGCTCATGTAAATTAATTTTAGCAATAGCAATGGTGAGTCCGAGTCGAATCCACAGGAAATTAAATTTACAAACTTTAAAATTTTTGAATTTTGATTAAAAGAAACAAGGTAAAAAACTTGTAGAATTAACAAACTTACACTAGCTACTATGCTTTGATCAAATAATGATATAAATACAAATGATAGAGTTAAAAAGTACGGGCAAAAGAGCATTAAATGTAGTGGAGATGCCATCCTCTGTTACGTACACCATCGTCCCCCAAACCAATTCAAAATTGCTACGTACCCCCTTATTAGTGTTCATCAAATTATTATTATTTTTTTATTTTTTTGATATTTTTAAATAAAAATAAAAATCAAAATAACTAATAAATTTCAATTAATTTGGACAAAAGAATTTCAAATTAGGAAAATAAAATTTTAAAAGTTAGGGATGAATAGTACTTGACTGTTCATTGCATTCGTATAAACAATCAAATTAATCAAATTGAGGCTAACATGTAAATCTTTAATACTAGAAAATAAAAATACTTAAATTATTCGTACTCAATTAACTGATAATTAGATCAATTGAAAAAAATAACATTATAACAACAGAATTGAAATCAGAACTTTTAAACTCTTAAAAATATAGAGCAGACATTCGGCCAAATACAACAACTGAACGGTTAGTAGAGCCACATGAGGGAAGCTTGAGCCTGTCTTCTGCAAGTGGCACAGTGTGCTTGCGACTATGCACGCTTGCTGCGTGCTCTTTGGTGCATACACGTACCCCCAACCTCTTACTTGTAAGTTGACAGGGCGTGAGAGTAGAGAAGAAAAAAGAGATACATAGAGAGAGAACAGTAAAAAAGTAGAGAGATGGGGAGAGAGTGCAATATGAGAGAAAGAGTTGGGTCTGGTCCGAGAGAGAAGGAGAAAAGGTGAAGAGAGATAGAGGGAGAGAATGTGTACGGGAGAAAGGGAGAGAGAGAGTTTAGAAGGAAGAGAGGAAAAAGCATCGGTTCCAAAAAGAAGGAAGTAGTGGTTTTTTAAAAAGTGAGAAATCTTTAAAATAGAGAAAGGAGGGAAGAGAGGTGGCGGCTGCACTTTTTGTCTTTTTTTTGGGTAAGAATTAGGACAACTCTTTTAAGGTAATAAATATCTATTTTATTCTTATTTTAATTTTTTTGCCAAAATGAAGTTATTTTTACCGAGATTTAAATACTAGACCTTCCACAAATATTCAGAAACTTAAACAACCATACCAGATCTTCTTCATGTCCTGTTTACACAAAAATAAATGTAAATTAGAGTTTTATCATGAATAATATTATTTTTATGCACAGATAAATCGATTTATTATCTCGATTCTGTCAAAAAACTGTAAATGCGTTATATTCCATTATTTTTAAGTCGGAATTTGACGAAATTGGTATGAAATGATCTATTATTTCATGTTATCTTTCATATGATGCGTGTGATTGTCCTTAAATGATCAACATTATCAACTTATTACATCTTAATCAGAATACTTCCATGCGTGACCGTTCATTTGTGTTAGGAATATGCACTTTGGTTTCCTAGTTTATCATCCATACGTTTCGGATTAATTCTTATGCGGGGGCAGCAAGGACTCCTTATTTTGTTTCTCTCCTTGTCTGGTTGGAGCTCGACAACAACTTCATATCCCTCATTTTCCCCTCCTTCCAGCTTCTGTGCCTGTTTTGTTTCCTCTTATATTTTCTTGCATCTTCTCTGTTTCTCTTTGTTGTGCTCTTGGATCTTTGGTCTGGACCCACTTGCCTTCCCCCCTCCTCTCCCTTGTAGATCTCATTGCTGATTGTTTTATCTCTTTATCTGCTTTGTTTGGGTCATAGGCAGGCTTTGTCATCATCTGCTAGGCGTGCTCGGGATTTACTTCACCCTTGGAAGATGTATAGTTGGGATTTCAGCACCTCTTCTTCGAGCTCGAGGCCTTGTGCAACACCCCACGCCCAATTTAGAGGCGTGCTCATTCAAGCTTGTTTGTTTGATTCAGCTGCCCTTAGTTGCAACAGGTGTATGCCTTTAGTGGAAACTTTGGTGTTCTCCCCGTCTTCGTGTTTGGAGGAAGATTCCCCATTCTACGCTGCAACTCTTGGAGCTTCACATCTTGGAATAACTTCTACGCCCATACTAGGTTCATCTGCTTTAGCTTGTTTGGACCAGTTGATCCCTTTACCCCCTGTGTTTTCTCTTTTCACTATATTGTCGCCGTTCTGTACCTCCCTTCCCCTATGACGTCTTCTCTCCTCTATACGCCATGTATCTTTTTCTTCTTGCTTAAGTAATATTAGTATCTTGCTCTGGTTAAAAAGAAAAATCTTATACGTGGTAAGCCTAACTAGTTTTCTATTCCTTGTCTATATCACTAGGATTGCAAGCATCCCTCCATGTGCAGTTAAGCATTTGATTCAAACTTGAACAAGAATAAATAGTTTTGAAAGAAAGACTTGCTGCAATGCCTCTTTGGGACATCGCGATACAGTCGTTGTCGTCGGATTGACATATTAGAAGGCGTGTGCTATTTAAAGCATACCATATCCTCCGTGGAATAGTCAGGCAATTGCAAGCCATCCGATCCATTCAATTTGATGGCCATTGTATTACAATATATAAAATCTTTTTTGTCCTTTAATATTTGAGGAATATATTTTGTTGTCTCATCAAAGAGCACAAACTTTGGTGGTGGCATGCGACATCTAGACTTTGCCGCACAAATAGATAGCACCAAACTAATGTTCGATCGTCTAGAGGATGAGCTTAACTTGGATGGCAAAAGTTAAGTAGCATTTCACATCCTTTTGTCTATAACATGCACGTATTTCTATTAATATTCATATAGTTCGAAGAAGAAAGCCAATGGCATCCTATTGCAACAGGGTTACAGAAACACCAAATCAATCAAAAATTCAGAAGGACGAAAAACTTAAGCCTCTGAAGCTACATCATCCATCATTATACAAATCCATATTCCTTTTTTTCTCCCGGTCTCCCTAGCATGCTGGCTAGGGGCTATACTCACATTATGTACCAATCTTGCCCACGAGGGTCCGATCCCTGGAGGCACCACAGTAGGTAACACACTATATAAAAACACCCAAGGCCCACCACCAGGACCCACCACAACCCCACAAGGGGAGAGCCATTGAACCAGCGCGCCTCAGACGCCAAACCAACCGCTCACTGGCAAATAACCAAGAACCCCCAGAGAAGGCACGGGCTCGAACTCTCCACCCCCCCGTCCTTAGGCAGGGAGGCGTCCCACTGTGCTACGTACATAGAACGTGCAAACCCTTTTTTCAATCCATTCAATTTGATCCATCATCTTATTTGAACCAATTTATTTATGGATCCAGTCCAATACTACCCTACTTGACCCTTCTGTAGGGGGGAGATTGCTAGATTACCACCCACTCAAGGGAACTTACTTATATAACTCAATTATATGAAAATATTGTCAAATTTACAACAGTAACATTTTTACAATTCTCCCAATAATAGGGACATATACACAAAAAATATGGGGAAAACATTGGTTAATGGATCATTATTTCCGGTTTACCTAACAAATTAAATGTAGACTTAGAGTGTTTGAAATTTTTTAATTATGTTTATGAATATTGCCTTCTGGTTCACTTTGATGATAGAATGAATTGTTCGCAATGAGTAATTCTGGGATTACTTATGTCGGAATAGGAGTCGTTTTACTTTGACATACTTTTCAACTTATACCAGAATGAGGGGAATAATCACTTCTATCCTTTTAGTTCGAAATGAGTTATTTTGCTTTTCTCAGAATAACTCATTTGCACGTAGGACCCATGCGGAATAAGAGATTCTTCTATTAAAATTTTTAATTTTGTTGTGCAGAATGAGCCACCCTATTTTGGCTTTGTTCTATTATCAAATTGAACTTTAAATTATGATTTTTTCGATATCGATCCCTATAAACATAATGAATTGAAATAAGTCCATATATTTTGCATATTTTGATATTAATCTTTATATACTTAAAATTTTTAATTTTTAATCTCAACTTTTTGCTCCCATTAGTTTTTCTTAACTCTGCTATAGTTAAACATGAGTTTAAGTCTACTTACTGTGCAAAAGTAGCTTACTTGTTTAAATTTTGAGTTTTACTTTCTGGATTAGCAATCGGTACTACACTAGCTCCTAGCACCGTCAAGATAAAAATGAATTGAATTTTTTTAGGTCAAGATAAAATCTATGTCATATGTCTGCTAGAATAAAATCTGTATCAGGTCCTGAAAGACACAAAAGGTGGGAAAGAATATAGCAGCACAATTCAATGACTTAGTTATTTTGCTAATTGAAAGAAGATTGAATTGAAATTTGGGAACACAAAGGTCATTCTCAAGAGTGATAGTAGGTGATAAAAGGGAATCACCACTAAGAGTAACAGATGTCCGAGTCCCATTGGAAAGATAAACCAGATTATTTTCTGATGTAGATCTGGTTTGTGTCTTATCTCTACGGTTCACCGCTCTCTCCTCCTCAACATCCGTCGCCCGGCCGCCAACTGCACTGAGGCCGACTTCGGCCACGTGCACGTCTCCTCCCCACCCTCACCTTCCCCAACCACCACTCTATCGCCACCGGCCTCTCTCCTGGCCACGACTGCATCGTCCACAGCTGCTTCCTCGACCCGGCGGCCAAAGGCGGCGCCTTTACCATGTGCAGCCGCGAGTCCATGTGGTGGCTGGGGGAGCCCCTCTGGGAGACCACCCCGCCCCAAGGCCTCAGCGCCGCCACCGTCTTTTGGCCTAGCTCCGAGGTTGCCAAAGGGAATGGGAGCTACCGCCCCAGGTTCTGCCACCATCACAGCGGCATTGTCCCTTTCGAGCAGCGGGTGGCCACCATTTTGGGCTACTTCGACGTCCCCAATAGCGAGATCCCTGCATTTATGACGATCTCTTCGAAGACCCAGATCGCCATGGCCACCAGGTCGAACCCAACACCCAAGATCACCAACGCCATCACCAGGGTGGACCAGATGATAGGGAGGCTCATCTCAGGGCTGGAAAAAGGGGACCTCTTCGAGGATGTAACCATCATTCTTGTGGTTGATCATGGCATGGTGGGCATCTGTGACAATGAGATCATCCCTTTGGATGAGTGGTCTCCACGGGTTCAGATCCCTTCCAGCTGTGTACAAAGCTATTCTCCTGTTCTTGTCATCAATGCCCCCCAAAGGTGGTGGCCAAGATGAAGGGTTGGGTTCTAGACAGGTGGAGAATGGGAAACACCTGCAAGTGTACCTGAAGGAGGACCTGCCCCCTCAGCTACACTGCTCTGCAAGCGGCTGGATCCCCCCATCACAGGGATGGTGTTAGAGGCTTCAAGGCGGAGGATAGGAGGATGGGGAATGAGGAGTGTGGTGCATCTCATGCGTATGACAATGCCTCACCCCTCATCATCTCCCCGTTGCACTGTCCTCACTGATTGGCTCCGGGGACACCACCACAAGCCAGCATCAGGGCTTGCCATCCTCTGCTGCTGCACCATCTTTTTCTCCTCTTTCTTGCTGTTTCGCTGTGCAGCAGAACCCCAGAGAATATAGAGGGTTTTGGAAGGAGTCGATTGTTGCTACCCAAAAGTTAGTTTTCTTCTTTTCCTCCCTCCTGCTGCTTCTCTTGTTCTTGCTTTTCCTTTTTCTTTCTGCTTGTTGTACGGTTAGAATACCAATAAGAGATGAATGGGTGCTTTTGTCTTATATTTTTAGTCACAAGGAAACGTCCTTTTTTTTTTTTTTTTTAATAAGTAGAGGGGGTTCTTACCGATTATGGATTTTGATGAGAATTTATATTTATGCAGACAAAGAAAGGATTTCAGCTTCCAATTGTTAGAGCTTTGAGTTTTAAATCACTTTCCTTACGACGGTCTCACTTGTTACACTTTTTTTTTTCAAAGTGACAAAGACATCACACCAGCTCTGGAGCTATGTTTTGACATACACAGGAAGGTAACTTCAAGATACATGTGGCCATTTGTTTTAGGGATTTTTACATATAAGTCCCTGCAATCATGTAAAATTTCAGATATATGCCTCTAATCTTAATATTCCTAAATATGTCCCTATAATCTTCTTCGGTTCTAAAATATAGGCTCGCTGTTACTTTTTTTACCACACTTGAACAGAAACTTAACCTAACTCTAGTTAACTTAAACTAGAGATGAGAAAAATATTAATTTGTTCTTTTTTAATACAAAATAATCGGAAAGAGTAGTCTCCTTTCTCCTCCGGCACCGGTGAACATGGTGGAGAGAGAGAACACTAGATCGACATGGCTGCGAAGTCCGTCCCCTCGTCGATTGGCTTCCTTCTTCGGGACTTTGGAGACGTCCGCACCTTCTTCTGCTGGACAAGGAAGAGCGTGATCTAGTGCGAGGAGACCCCGACCATGTCGCTAACGACAAATTGGAATTTCTTGAAGGTGAGGCCGGAGTCGATTGCCACCTCTCTAATGTCGACCTTGTGATCCCCGTCGGAGGACAACATGCAGAAGGCCGGCGGCGGCAGGGACGCCTCCTTCACTGTCGTCATGACCCCAGTATGATCCCCTGTTGGAGAGGGAAGATTGGGGTATGCCGCCTACACAGTGTTGCTGTTGACATTGCCGTAATCCATAAGTGCCCTCTTGCTGCACTGTAGCTTCTCCGGACGTAGCCCTAGATTGCTCTCTAGCTTGTTCAATATGCCCCCCTCTGCCGGAGTGTACTGCCCAGAACGCCTCATTGAAGTCCTCCACCCTCGCCCTCGCCATCAGCCCCCTACAGAACCCCTCTATATGCCCCTGGATTTTCTCCGGCAGGTCCCTCCCCAGTTTGAACTCTACGCCCTCTTCCTTCGACAGGTGCCCCTCGATGACCGCCTATGTCCCCGGTAGGTAGTGCTGCACTGCCCCCTCTAGCTCCATGAATGGCCCCCACGACTGCTGCTACCGTCCCGTCCCTGAAGAGCGCGGCCTCCACCAGGTCATAGGGCTGGGCCGGGCAGGCAGAAGCCTAGCACGGTCGTCTCGAAGGTCACTAGCAGCACCTGACTATCGAGGTTGTTCACAGCCACGTCCTTCGCGACATGCAAGCCCGTGACTTCCCTGTAGCAGCTGAGGAAGTAGAGCGTGATGCGGCCCACGTCGGGGTGCAGGCCAAGGTGGGCGGTGAGGTGGACGTCCCCCTCCGAGGAGCCGGATCTCGCTCAAGGAGATGTAGGTGATGCAGACGGCGCCGGCCTCGTCTTCACTATGGTGTTCTTGCTTGCTCTCACAACGAAGGAAGAAGATGAGAGAGAGAGAGTAATTTGACTTTTCCTTGTGTAGAAAAAAGAATATTCCATGAATGATGCTGTCTGTTATCTCTTCTTCAAACGGCCCGTTACCGCAGGCCTATATTTTAGAACCGCAGAAGATTATAGGGGCATATTTAGGAATATTAAGATCAGAGGGTTATATCTAGAATTTTGCAAGATTGTAGGGACTCATGTGGAAAAATCCCTTTGTTTTAAAGTGGCAAAAGACATTTGACCTTTTTTTTGTTCAGACAAAGACACCACAACAACTCTGGAGCTACCTTCTGTGACATACACAGCAAGGTAACTTCAAGATGCATGTACCCATTTGTTAGAGATTTGAGTTTTAAATCACTTACCCTTTGATCGTCTCACTAGTTATTCTTTTTCTTTTTTTTGGGTCAAAGTGACAGACATCACAACAGCTCTGGAGCTATGTTCTTTGAAAACATAAGTTCAAGATGCATGTGGCCATTTGTTTGTATGCCCATGCTAAGTGTTTGCAAAAATTCCAGTTCGAACACTGTCACTATGCCAACAGGCTAATTTTGGCATGGGTGGGCAGCCAATTGAATGCCCTAATCCCTAGGGATGACCTGAGTGGGTTAGCTCCCCGTGTCTATCCAAACCGACCACTTTTTTGCATTTGCGGATGGGATTCTTGTGTGGCAATTCTCTGAAGTGAAGTTCTGTTGACCCGTATGTGCTTTTTTATCACTGTGGATGCTTTTCAGGTGTGATACAATTTGTGACAGAACATACTTATCACCAGCTATTGACAACCTTGAGAAGGTGAAAACTTAGATCAAGTTCATGAATGGTAAAATTACATGATATAGAGTAATGCATCTGATGTGTGCTGGCCGGCGTATATGGAGTTTGATTGTTCGTAAATACCAGAAAATATAATTGCCTGGTAATTGTCTAGCAATTATTTATTGTATCTAGTGATTCAACTGGTTATATGAAGAGAGGTCAAAGTGTATTTTATAATTCTTATTTCCCTTTTTTAAATTGATTGGGTTGAGGCTCGAGGTGAGGGAGGTGCCTTGCACCATCATAAATTAATCTAAACAAAAGATTGTAGGCTAGGAAGCCAGCACAAACAATTTCTTGCACTAGATCATGTGGACTGCCATGAGGTTGCGGCATTACTGAAGTGTGAATAAGGCATGCCATAAGAAAACAAAAAAAAGGGGTCGCATCACTCCAGTGGAGCCAACTAAAGTTACTTGGTGTCTCTAGGACTGTATGACAACTTTCCCATATACCTTATGAAAGATCAGATTTTTGACTCAAGCTATAATCTAATAGAACTCCTAATAGGTTCGACTGAGGAAAAGTGTGCTAAGATCAACATGCTACTTCTTACTAGAATAGTAAGCTAGTTTTTTTTTTCCATCAAATAGTTGAATCATAAGAGCGGCTTTTTAAAATTTGGTTAGGCCAGAACTCTGCATTTCTGATGTTTTACTGTTGTTGGTATGATACATTGATCAATTTCTCAAACTCTATATCATTAGCATGCCATATGTATTTCCTTTATGTATGTGTGTACTTAGAATAACTCATTGGCTCAACATTGACCACAGTTTAGACTGGTTTCTTTGGTTTATTCTTTGTCATGTGACCCAGTTTCTAAGGTTTATTACCTTATGCTATTAATCAGGCAAAATGGTTAAAGGCTATCATGATAGCTGCAGCTGTACTTGCAGCCGTATGTCTTAGAGATCCTGCTTCTTCAAATCATAGAGTTGATGTTGAAATTAACTAAAGAGATAGGATGTTTTTCCTTCTTGATAAAAATGGTGATGACAAGATTAGCATAGAGGAACTTACTGAAGTGATGGAAGAGCTTGGAGTTGAAGGGGATAATTGTTCAGGAGATTATGCAATTTCTAGATGCAAAAAGTGATGGGTCATTGAGCTCTATGAATTTGATTCATTCCGGAGATTGGTAAGGTTATATCATTAAGTAAATTCGGAACCCATTTTCTGTGAAACTAATCACGGGGACAGCTGTACCTTACATCATCATGTGGATCAGAGAGCATTGCTATTTCTTATCAGAATGAATTATCCCCCGTCTAAGATTGAGCTTTCTTATCATATTTTGCCTACTGGGGAAGATAAGGTTATGATACATGTTGGATCTTATCGTTCTGTACTAACTTCTTTCTGAACCCCTGAAACAATCCAAGATGGCGTGGTATGTCACTGTAGAATGACTTTCCAGAGATTTCTAGTTAGTCTTTCTAGGTATTGGGAAAAGATGTTGGTTCCTGAACTTTTTGCATGCAAATTGTTTTGAATTTTTTCCATATATTTTCAGGTCAAAGGTTTTACATAGTTTGGATGATGAGGATGATCACTATAGCACCGTATTGGGTAAAAAGCTTCAAACGATTGACAATACTAGCTTAATTCAGGTTTACCAAAAACAGTTGGGTAATAAGTTGGCTGTCATCAAGGTTTAATTCTTTTTCTTTTTGTCAATTTACATGAATCTGACAATTACCTAAGGATCAACCATAAATCACTCATCATGTTGTAGGAAGAAATAGGTGTCAAGAATTCTATCTACTGTCAAGCTACATTTAACAATTGTCAATGTCCTGTTAAGTATGCAATGAGGCTGATATGGACTAGCAGAAGGTTGTTAGATTGACCTTGTCTAGGTCCTCTCAGTCCTAATATGTTTATAAAATTCATATTATTTTCTTGATTCTTCCTCTACTGAAATTTCTTCTTCAACATGTGAACGGTGCAGGGTGAGAAGGAAGATTCCTATGAAAACAGAAAACCAGACACTTACCACGGAGGTTTACGAACTATGAAGCCCATCATATGATGAAACATATGATAGCCATTATGTTGAAAGGCCTGTTTCCGGTGGAAGAAATGATGACAAAAAATTCCAATCCAATTATGAAGAAAGACAGCCCTGGATATGACCAAAATGATTACAGGAGAAGCCCCGGCCAATTTGACACAGTAGATGAGTGACGCTGGGATGATGGATATGGAAATGATAACCAAAACAGGAGGTTCGAGGACCACAGATTTCCAGATAGAGTACCCAACCCAGAAGGGAGGCCAACTATGATCAATCGAAAAGAATCTGAAATGTCGAGTTCTCCAATGATTTGCCCAGTTAGATTTTAGGCGACCTCTTCGACGTGGGGGAGCCTCCTAGGTTAAATGGCACAAGGTTGCTGGTATTCGTGCACAGACACAGGTGGGTTTTTTACATGTATAAGTTACTTATGAGTGTATCTTTTTTTTTTCTTTTTTCGAACTTGCTTCCCCCTACTGCTATACTTTCTCCTTTACTGAATCCATCTTGCTCTTGCACTCAGTATGTTTCACGCTGTATCATGATTCTGCTTTACTTATTTTCTTTATGTCTTTGATATTTATAGCAGTGATTGTTGTTTAATTTTCTCATGTTGCTTGCAATATTAAATCTTTGGGCAAAACCTCTATAAATGCTCGAGATTTACTAGGATGGACACTAGTCACAATTTTTTTTCTATAAATGCTTGAGATTTACTAGGATGGACACTAGTCATGAATGTTTTCTCATATTATTTAATAGTAGATCCCCCCAACACACATTATTATGTTGAAAATGAGTAGGGAAAAAGGCTCAGAGAAGATGGTTTTAGAGAAATTTTGGTTGACAGGTATCCATGTTTATCCTTGTAACAAAGTTTACTCGTTGTGACTTATGAAGAAGCTCTTTTTTTTGTGCATTAGCAGAGTAATTCGTATGACGTGACATTGATAATATTTACTTTGTATACTGATGTCAATGCTCTATCTGAAAAATGACATCATTTGGGTAATGATGCTTGTTTTTATGCTTCAGTGAGTGATTAATTATTCTGGGTTTGAAAGAATGATTGAACTATGTTGTATATCCCACATATGGACTCCTCTAACAGGAGTGGATGTTGTCTATTACAACTAAATGTCGATAAAGGATAGGACAAATGAAATATTTTCTTTCCACATCTTATTCTATAAGAAATATTAGTTCTTATGATCAATGTTATGGACATCTATATTTTCTTACAAGTGTAGCAGGTATATTCTTAGCATGTCAATAGATTCTTGGAGAAGTTTCTTCAAAGAGTAGTACTAATCCTCTCATGTAAGTTTTTTTTTTTTTTTTTTGTGATGTAGGAACCTCTCCTCATACGCTTTCGGTTGTATTACCTCTTTATTTTCTAATAAGAATGGTAGTACATCCACAATGGTAGTAAATAAGGATGCTTTACTAGTGCTACTTTATATGTCTTATTCTTTAATTATGTCATATATAAGGCTTTTCTGATTATATGCAGTGACATGCGTGAAAACTGAAAAGGGGTTGGAGAGAGGGAAAAGGAGTCTAAGCGCTAGCAAACTAAGAAAAAGGAAGTGAGCAAAAAAAACTACAGAGACTCGGGATTCCCCTTGTGAATGTAAGGGAAAAAGAGAGTTGAAATTTACAGATGGAAAATCTCATTTATGTAATCTTCCTCTCCTCTTTCTCAGAAATGAAAAATGCTCTGTTCTCTTTTTGATGGATATTTAGATAACTGGTTTTGGGTGTGAGTATGTTGCTGGGAAGCCAGATTCTCTGTTGAAGTAGCGTGCTGCTCTTATTTTCCCTCTTCTTAACTTTTATCTCATTTGGTTTTCTTTTGTTTCCTGCCGCAGTTTGCTCAGCATTGTTTTTGTTTTTCTTCATGTTTGGACTGAAACAAGGTCTTTGGAGTTGGAAACTCCGTTTCAGATCAATCTTAGGAATGTTATAATAAATGGGACAAGTTTCTAAAGTCTGTCTCTGATTCTCTATCATATGTTAGAAAGTCTCAGCAGTAGTGAGATTCATAACTTGCTGACTCAGAGATTTCTGTTTATCTTTCATGTGAATTCAGTCTGGATGGGTTCCCAAGGACCAGGTATGTGATTTGATTTGTTTGTGCTATAGGTTTGAATAAAAGATGGATCCTTGAGGGATTTCCCAGTTAATGGGATATAGAATGGGTTTCATCCAACACCTTTTGTAATGAGATTACAGTTCTGGTTTAACTTAGTTATGCTGCAGTTTCAGAGTGAGGATGGGTTCTTGGGAGACTTCCCAACTAATGGGATAGATTCCCAATAATTAGCTGCATCAAACATTAGCTTGGTTTGTCATTATTCAAATTTCTGCATTCTCTTAGTTCTTTTGCTGATTAGAGCTCTTTATTTTCATTGAAATTTTATTTGCACTATTTAATTCAGTTCTTGGAATCCTCTTAATTCATGAGAAAGCTTTCTAAGGCTGAATTGTCATCTAATAGCATTCAAATGGGGATTTAGTTTGCACATATCTAGTTCTCTGTAGGATTTCGTTTAAAATCTTCCTCATGTTCTCTTATTTGTAGTTTCCTTTGAAATAACTCTTATTTCTAGAATGGACTCTTGAGAAATTTCAATCTATGAGTTGGGTTCTCAAAGATCTTGTCATCATCCAATAATGTTTCAGCCAAATATGCAGCTCTCCTATTCATTAGTTCCAGATTTCTTTGATTTAATACTTCATGTGCCATTTAGAGAAGGAATAGAGAGGTATGTATTGTATGTTGAGATGATCCTACATAGCAGTTCTCCTATTCATTAGTTTCAGATTTCTTGATTTAATACTTCATGTGCCATTTAGAGAAGGAATAGAGAGGTATGTATTGTATGTTGAGATGATCCTACATAGCAGCTCTCCTATTCATTAGTTTCAGATTTCTTGATTTAATACTTCATGTTCCATTTAGAGAAGGAATAGAGAGGTATGTATTGTATGTTGAGATGATCCTACATGGGAAATGATTCTCCTGGTTTGGAAATTCCCGAATAGTCATTTCAAAAGGAATCTTTCTTCTCTATTACTTCATTTTCTGTACATTGTTTTCTTCTTTGGAAATGCCTATTCCAATATCATGGTCTGCAAAAGGGCATCTTTTATGAGTTGTGTTTTGATCATGGACAGTAGCCTTGAAGGTGATTAGTTCATTTGCTTTCAGCTTATGTCTTGTTTTCGCAGGTATATAAATTTTCAGATTTTCTCAACCTATCTCCAGATTTGTCTTTCTATGCATTGCAATTGTTGAATCTCAACTTGTGAAGCATTTGATCGGACCAAGAGAGAACATCTTTATAGTGGGTGAAATTCTGAAGGTCTAAGTGCAGCAACAATGATAATTTTCTTAGATCCTCATCTAGAATTTCTTCAAGAATTGGAGTTGTGGTTTCTTGTTTTGACCTCTTTTTTTTTTCTTCTACTAATCTAAAGTCGAAAGGAATTGCATTGTTTTTTGTTTTCTATGCATCAAGGAGTGCATATTATTTCTTAAATGGATTTAAGAGGCTCTCCAGGCACAATCTGTTTTTAAATCTGTTGCTTGCAGTATAATCTGTTATCCAAATTCAATGGTCTGATTGCATCAATCAAGTCCGTTCCCATAATTCAACGGTTTGATCGTGCCGATCAAGTCTGTTACCACAGATCCAATGATCTGATCGTGCCGATCAGGTCTGTTATCACAAATCCAACTGTCTTATTAGGTCCGTTATCATAATCTAATGATCTGATTGTGTTTGATTAGGTTAATTATCAAATCTGACGGTCCGATCAGATCTGTTATCAAAATACAATGATCCGATTGTGTGCAATTAGGTCCATTGTTCAAATCCCCAACGGTCTGATCGCATCGATCAAGTTCGTTACCATAATCCAATGGTCTAATCACATCGATCAAGTACATTACCGTAATTCAATGGTTCGATTAGGTCTGTTATCATAATCTAACGGTCGGATTATATCGATCAAGTCCGTTACTATAATTCAATAGTCTGATTAGGTTTGTTATCATAATCCAACGGTCTAATCGCATCGATCAAGCTCGTTACTATAATTCAACGGTCCGATAAGGTTTGTTATTGTAATCCAACAGTTTGATCGCATCAATCAAATCCTTTACCATGATTCAATGGTCTGATTAGGTCGGTTACCATAATCCAACGGTCCGATTGTGTCGATCAGGTCCGTTACTACAATCCAATGGTCCGATCGCGCCAATTAGGTCCGTTATCATAATTCCAATGGTTCGATCGTGCCGTTTAAGTTTGTTATCACAAATCTGACGATCTGATCACGTTGATTGTGTTCGTTAGTAGAAATTCAATGGTCTGTTGCGTTAACCAGGCTCGTAATCACAAATTCAACGGTTTGATTATATTGATCGTGATTGTTAACATATTTTAATGGTCTGATCACATCAGTCCGGATCGTTAATGTTGTTTTACCAAATCAATCACTATAATTGTATTTGTTAATATTAGTATCATGTTTTGATCACACTGGTCGTGACTTGAGCATCTATTTTATTGGTTTAGTTATAATTGATCAATATTTTGACTACAAGTCTATAATTCATATCGAAGTTTTGTCATATTGCAATGCCTTTATCATTTGGGCATCTTTGTAATCTGTAATATTCTAGATTAATGAAAGTTCAATTCAATTTTTTCGTTATTTCTATTATTTGTGTGTTATGTTATTTTCAATTTCGCACCAACTTTCTTTGTTATATGGTTAGTTTCAGTATCAGGTATAAAGACTTAATCAAATGTGTCCAGTGATTTCACTAGTGTAATTAATATCGACTGAGATCGAAGGAAAGAGGTCAAATACAAATCCATATGTTTGATTCAATATTGTAGTCAAGACTCATCTTGAAGTCACAGACTTAATTCGGCTCATTATTTATGAGTCATGAATCAAATGTAATTTTCAGATAAAAATACAAGCCTCATTATATGTGCGCGTGTTTACTTACCCTCATATCTCACTTGACTCTTCTTTGTGATACATCAGTTGTGTTCGGTTCGTGCCCAAGAAGAATGAGTAAAACTTGTTGCATCATCAGGTGTTATCATGCCGCCCGGCGGTGTAGCGAAAATAAAGAAAAAATATTTTTTTAATTTTTTTGAAATCCCTTAAGATGCCCTAAAACTCCATATAATCCGATTTTCAATCGAACATCTAAAAAAAAGATGAAAATTCAAAAACCAGGCTCAAATGGACGGTGAAAAACTAAATTAAATATCACATATTATGTAAATAAAATTATTGTCACTTACACAAACAAACATACATTCAAACCATAATACAACATGCCAAATGAACAAATAGCATAGCAACTAAGAAATGATGCTAACGTCGTCACCACTACACAGAACTAGGGATCTTTATCTCCTTCATAATCACTAAAGTGAAGTCAAACTCTTAGATTTCAACCTACTGTCTTCAAATCGAATAATGATCTCACTTAAGCAAACATGTTGTAGGATCGATCTGAATGGTCCCCCTAAGAATCTAAGATGGCATTGACCTTTCTCGTACATCAAATAAGGATCAAATATAATTTCACAATGGTTTTTCAAAAGTAAATTCTCTTAAATAGAAGTTATTGAATATTTTAATCGATGAGTTCTGAAAGTAGTTATTTCAATGCACAAAGAAATCTAAAAGACAATTCATTGTAGAGATAAACCATAGAACCTTAATTAAATATATCTAAAGATAGGAAATTAAGATTCATAATTTGTACAAAGTTTTATAATATGTCTTTTTTAATAATAGTTTTATAATTATGATAAATAATTTAGATAAATATGTTTTTGAGTAACAACACTCGTGGGAGCATCCCACTCGAGAGTAACAGTGCTCAGGAGAGCATCCTGATTTCCCTTAGCAATGGGACCAATGTTCCTTGCCATTAGGGCTGCAAATGGAGCAGGTAAAGAGTGATATGCTCTTTCTGTGCTCCTCCGTTTATCATAACAAATAATCCATAACCATTATCTTTATGATCCGAATATGGAGTGGATATTACTTTCAAATAATTTTTGAATTGGGACCAGATTTGGATAATATCTGGATATCCAGAGAGTATGTTTAGACGATGGAATATTTATCTAAAAAGCAATACATTTTTAAAAAAAGCTGTTAAGTTATTAGATATTTGATTAAAAATAATAAGATTTTAAGAATTCATTTGATTATAAAAATAACTAACATAACTGCCGCACATAGGATTAAAATATCAACATATTGACTATTTTGTGCCTTACACATGAACCATTAGATTAAGATATAACGGATAATTTTAAACCTCCTCACTGAGTGGATATCGGGTGGAGCGGATATGGTGTTTCCATTATCACTCCATTCATATTACGGATAAAAAATGAAATATTTGTTTATGATCCACTCGATAACTGTTTCAGATAATTATATGCAATTTCGGATACGAGTCAGAAGTAGATCCGGAAATTATCCGGATCCGTTTGTAGCTCTACCTGCCATGCACGTAAACTTAGTTTCAACTAGACCATGAGGCAAGGACAGAGGGCTCTGCCAGCACTAAGGCTTTGAGATGATGAGCATAAGCCTCCCATAGGCTTTGCAGGGCTTGAGGCCTTAAGTGGGTGGGGACCACTTTTACCCTCGTAATTTCAATGAGTTAGAGTTCAAACTCAAACTCAGATAATTAAAAATATATTAATTATATGAATAAAATAAAGACCATTTACATGATGATACCTCTTAGTGTATATTGTTTATAGATGATATTATTTTAATTGATAAGAACGCAGATGCTTTAAATAATAAGTTAGATTGGTAGAGGAATGCTATAGAATCTAAAACTTTTAAGATTAGATAAACGGAATTAGAATATATGAAATATAGTTTTAGTGACATGGAATGTAAGAATGGTAATTTCATTATGATCAATAATCAGATTATTCTTAAAAGTAGCACTTATGAACTTTAAATTAGGTAGTTTAGAAAATAGAGAGTACAAGAGAATGCCAAGCATATATAGGGTCAAGCCAAGTTGGTTGAAGTCGAAAAATGCATTTCCGAGTCCTCTAAAATCAATATGTTCCAATATAGGAAACTTTTATAGACTTGCTAGACCTGCTATGTTAATAAGCTTGAGTTATATAAGATTGAGCGTTGGATCATAAGAAAAGAACTTATAAACATCTGTCTATAATAGAGATGAGGATTTAGAGAGATGGATAGAAAAAGTTAGAAAGCATTAAGATTCTGAAGTAGTATACACATGGAGAGTTTGGGCAAATGCCAAGTTTATGAGAACTAAGCACAAATAGTTTGATCATGTAGCCAAATTTAACACGAGTTAATAGATGTGATCAAATTCAATCAAAGAGAGTTAAATAGAATTTGAAGACCAAAAATGTCAATAAATAGTAAAAAAGGACGCATATAACCCTCTTGCCCTTGACTATATATAAACATAACTTTATCTGTATTAAAATGATGGGACAAAATATGTACAATCGACTTGAAATAAGTGGGATAAAACTCCAAGATGATGTAGATTTATGCGATTTCATAAGGTTTTTTGGTCTTACTCGAACTCAAGTTCAATGCATTTGACTCGAGCTCGGCTGAACGTGGGTCTACAAAAGAATGTGAACCGAGTGGAGCCGAATTCAAAGTCCATTGTTAGAACTTGAACCAAGTTCTACAGAAAATTTCTTCACTCACCCAAACTCATATTCGCAAAATAAAACTCGACTCGGCTCGGCTCTTGTACACACGAAGGCATGGAGAGAAGAGAGAACGTGCCATTGGACCAAAGAACATGACGAGAGTCATCTAGGAGTGGAATGGAATCGCATCAGGATGGAGGAGGTGTATGCAATGACAAATGAATCCAGCTTGCCAGCATAGGTGTTGGAGATTGAATTTTCCTTGACCATCTGCGTAAGTTAGGGTTGAGAGAGAGAGAGAGAGAGAGAGAGAGGGAGGTTGGCAGCATCACAGCTAGAACCTTGTGCATGAGAGCTGTAGGTGGGTTAGGTAGCAAGCCCTGCAGCCATAGGACCCATGCCCTAGATTCTTTCTCTCTCTCTCTCTCTCTCTCTCCTGTGACTGAAAACGACCCCCACACAGAGTCATGGGCCAACCCATTTTTCCATTATTTTTATTTTGAAATTAGTTAGATTAGATTTAATTAGTCTCAATTAGAAGCTAACCCAACTCTCCAAGCTGAAGCATGAAAAGAAGAAAAATAAGAAACAAGATAAAAAGAATACTTGTAGTGGCCTCAACAGCCCCCACCCCTTCCTTTGCCCTCCACCTTTCTTTGTCTAGAAGGGCCCATCTCTGAATATCTTAAGGGTGGGCCCCTCACAGCTTATAGAAAACATATAGTCATATTGGTTGTACAGCCCATGATGCCACTTCTCACCATGGGTACATAAAATATGCAAAACCTACATGTCTCCCTTTTTGGGGCCCCTCCCTCATGTACCAAATTCTTAACAATGCAAGAGCACACATTTCAATGATCCAGGCAATGAATCCCTTGAAGCTTGAGTTCATCCCTTACGTACGTATCAAAGTGTACCCTAGAGAGAGGGAACCCAAACGTATCCAATGTCGTTAGGAGAGCCTTCTTTTGCATGGAACCTCTTACCAAAGCTTCTTGAAATTGTATAAAACTTCTACGATTACTTCCCGTATCTGTGATGTAGGGCCCTAGTTTTCACCAGCTCAGTATGGATTTGAACGTTAGGTTAGAGTAAAGAAAATTGAAAAAAAAACAAATTAAGGGTACATTTGGTTCTATGTAAAGTATGTTCGAATAGAAAAATAATATTAAAATATTTTTTAAAAAATAAAATTTATCACTTGATATTGATAAAAATATTCTCCTAGCAGCTACTGTGTAAAAAGGCATTTCGCTTCATCTCTTGGATGTGAAAGTCAAGAAAAGGGGGTTCAACAAGTTAAGGTTTATGTTCACTAAAGATCTTTGAATTGTCAAACAGATCATATATTTTTTGAAGATAAAAATTCATGTAGCTTGTCTTACATGAGACCAAGTGGACCCTAGGTGAAATCCTCAAATTTTTACTTGTGCTCTCTGTAGACACGCTAATTTTGACGTCATTTCGAGTAAATTTCATATCATATAATAATGCCTCAGAATGGTCTGATATTTAATCATTGGTTAATTTTTATTGATCTTTTTAAGTGTCGGGTCGAACATACATGTTTAAGTTAATCAATTAAATTGATTTTAACTCGAATTTCAGTTAAAATATGAAGAAAATTTAAAAGACGTCGACATGTGTGGACGCTATTTAGACTTTATTCTTATTTTAACGTTTAAATTTGAATTTTAATCAGTTGATTAATTAGCTAAAAGGCGTCTGTGGAAGTTGACGCGATTTAGGTTTCCTAAGCTATTTTAACTTCTCTTCCGGATGTTTATCCTTATCTTAATTAGTGTAAAAGACGTCTGCACATGTAGACGCGTTTTATCTAATAAAGATAAAAATAAGTTTTCCCGGATATTTATCCTTATCTTTAATTAATCTGAAAGGCGTCAGCTATTGTGGACGCGTTTTAGATAATTACAGATAAAGATGAATTAATCAGTATTTATCTGTCAGTTAAGATAGATAAATCCGAAGTTTTTCTATGTTAATCGCGAACGCAGAAAAGGCCTATAAATACCTTACATCTTGAAGAGTTAAAAAAGTTGAAAGCCATTAAGAGAGAGTGTTGTTATAGCGAGTTGAAGATCGAAGTAACAACGTCGGAACGCCGGAGCGCTGCCATTTCCAGAAGTCGGCGTCCTTTCAAGAATCTTCATCCATTCAAGGCTTCATCCAATTCGGCATAAGTTTTTCATTTCTGCATCTTCATTTTCATGTTATTAATCTCTTATTCTTCATCATTCACTCCATGCAAAACACACACCACATCATCTTTTCAAAACCTATTTGATTAAAGGGGTTTCAAAAGCCATTTAAACAAAGAATCAAAGGGGAAAATCAAGCACAAAACTAAAAGGACTTCTGGACGATCCTCAACCTCAAACTCAACAGCAAGAACAAAGAACAAGAAGGGCTCTCTTTCTTCAGCCGGCTGAGGAAGGGGAATCAAGGACTCAACATCTTCCGTGTTCAAACAGGTAGACGATCATACTCTCTTTTGAAACTTTTAAGTCAAAAGTTTCTGGCGATCACTGCACTTAGTTGCTGTTTTTAATAGGATTATTTTACACTAAACAATCTAGATTTTTCATGTTAATCACACTTTTTAAAGTACTCACAGCTTTTTTTGGCGATCACGGTGGGACTTGGTCTCGCCATCTTTTAGTTGTTTTTGTTCTTGCTATCATCAATCGGGCACCCACGGTGCACCATTTGTGTCTCTTGACACGTCCTCACCAATTGGTGAGTGTTCTAATTTAGTTAATTTCCCTCGTGCACCACGTGCACACCCCAGTGGCAAGATCTTGCCCTCCCCTTGATTAGTTCAAAAAGCTGTTTTTGTGATGAAAATGATGTGTGATTGATTGGTTTTCTAGTTGTTTAGTTAGTAAATCATCATGTTTAAAATCTGGAACTAAAAAAAAATCTGCATGAGTTGATTATTTACTGCTTTTACCCTGTTTGAGGAGGATTCAACCCAGAAAATCCTCCTGCAAAACTGTTTCTGCGAACTGAAAAGCGTCCAGGAGTACTGACGCATTTCAAAACCGCGTCAACACACCCAGACGCCTTTCAGTCTTCATATTTTCTCTGCTGTCTGCATCTATTTCTGCGAAAAATTAAGTTCTGTTTTGAATAGCGTCGACTACTATCGACGCGATTCAAACAGTTTCTTAGTTATTTCTCAGTTCTCAGATTTTTGTGGCTTGAGTGCTAGCTACCCATTATTATTAAGCATTAGAGGCCATCCAGGCCGTAGGACATACGCATTGAGGCGAATACCCTCCTTTTCTTAGGAACACACTACTTGACGTCAGCAACTCTCTCTGATTGGGTTGGTCCCTTGATCAGACTAGAGAAGTTGACGTTAAGGCCTCCATAAGTCCCCAAAATCAAGGTATTCCTCTTTGATCATCGGACTGGTTGTACCAATTGAAGTCTCGGCTAGATTCCAAAAGCGTTGTGAGAGAAAGCCCTAGAGAATAACGGTGGAAATTGAACTGAAACTAGGATCCTTTCTCTGAGCGAATTTGTGGTTTAATCCAATTAAAATAACTCAACAAGGAACCTTAAAATCACGTTAAGCATCCACTTGATTGATTAATCTCTGTGCAACTTGTTTGTCAAATCTTTGAAAAAAAGAATCTAACATCATGCTGCTGCGATCAGGCAGGGACTTGAGTGTGACTCCAGACGCCATGGTCAATTACGAGGGAGATGCTAATTGTAAGGAATCGCCATGAACGCAGCGGAAATAAAAATGATTCCATTGTATCGGTTGTTGGGGTTGTAAAACGGACATTAAAACTAACGCGGGAAGAACAGTTCTTCACCTTTGCGGGGTTTCGAATCTCCCGTGGATGATGCCGATTCGGTAATCGCGCACGCGCACGATCTCTAGAGGTATCCACACGAGTTCCCGCAGCAGACGCGATTTCCTCCTCGACTTGAGTGCTCCGACCAGATCTCAGATCTACCATGCGCGGAGAGAGACAGATCCACTCCGAGAAGGAGAGAGAGAGAGGAGAGAGAGAATCTGAGGAGTAAAAAATCGTCCAACTAACTTTTTACCACTCCCCCTTGGCCCTCCTTATATAGAAATAAGGATAAGCACAAGAGTTAATCCTCATGATTATCCAAGAGTTTGGCCTTGGATAATTCTCCATTAAATCTTCATGTTTATCCTGCAGCTTTTCACAAAAACTCAGATAAGCATGAAATTTAACGTCTCTCACCGTCTGACGAGAACTCTTATGTGTGTGACCCTCCAGGCCCATATATCAGTCCGGTTGCAGGCCCATTAAACTTAGAACTGTTTCTTGAGTTTAATATTTATTAATTAACATTTAAACATCGCATGTTAAATGATTAATTTAATAAATAAGTAAATTATCATCCGATGATTAATTCACTTGGCCTTCTGATCATGAACAGCACCAAACACTACCTCATGATCCCAGAAGATATAAGGGATACTATTCCCTTTAATTGAACCTTTCCGTCTGCAGATACCGCACATATATAATCCTTCACTCATGCAATGTTCCGATAACGCAAGGGTATGGTTTTATAGTCAAACCCTTTATCGCATTATCCAGATGGATTCTAGTACACAATTAATATCTAGAAAGACATTTCTTTCATTTGACCCTGGCCAGGGATTTCTGTGTACACATCCATGGGACATTCTCTCTCCAGTCTTATACCAAGAGTGAGTGATCCCTTGTTGTCCACTCAATTACCTTCGCAAGCTTTCCACTGTATCTGAAAGACCGATTATGGTGGACTTAATGATTAAAGCCCACGAGTCAGAGAATCAAGACACAATGGTCCACAAACAAGGTATCATTGGTGACTCAGGTCAAAGGACCAACTGTGCTACTGCAACAAATGAATTCCCTGGTTGACTAATAGGTATAATTACCATCCAGGAATTCTTATTTGGGTCTGTTCAGTGAACTCATTCTCTAATGAGCACCCACTTGTTTGTCTTAGGGTCACCACACGAGTGAATGTGAGATCATTCACCCTCATCATATGAGCAGACATAACTTGTGTCGATCTTATCGGATATTTAATGTCCATCTCAAATATCCTATGATCGAGAACTATTTAAGACAATTGCCTTAGGATATTGATCTCACTATCATGATCTCATCATGATTCAATATCCCATACATTTGTCTATGGACCTTCATTATGATAGTCGTTTGCGAGAACTATTAAATGAAGAAATAATTGCCTTTATTAATAATCTGAACTAGAATGTACAATGATTGGCTTTGAGGCCACCCAATTCTAACACTAATGCCCCTCGGGATTCTGATTACAACTATGAGAGCGGGAGATATGCTGATGCCTCCCGTAATTCCGTCCCCGTTCCGCTTCGACATGATGGGAACGTTCGGACACCTCTCTTTCATCCCCATGATCGATATCCTGATCTTACCCCGCATGAATATGCGATTCTTAATCCCGATCTTGAGGGGGACATGAATCAGAATGATCCCTCATCCTCTGATCATGTGGATCTCGTCAACGCTTTGGGAGTTCTTGCCTCCCGACTGGACCCTCAGCAGTTCGAGGCGATCCAGTCTATTCTGAAGGGGAAGGCACCCGTACAGCCTGCTGAGCCGAACCCTGTGGCTCCCCCTGTTGTTACTCAACAACCTCCTCTTCCTCCTTCTTATATCCATCAGCCCATGGAAGGCCTTCATGTCCCTTCTCTAGGCAACCGGATAGACCGCAAACGCCTGTTTATCAAAATGCCCTCGGGCATGGCGGAAGCTCTGCCGGACCTCCCCTTTATTTTCCCCCTTGTCCAACGTACTCTAGGCAGCAGGCCTATCAAGTACCTCCACCTCTTCCTCCTCCCCAAGCAGATCTGACCACGCAAGCGTTGCTGGCCAAGATGGAGCGCATGGATGAGCAGTTCAACAACCTCCAGAAGATGATGGGGGTTAAAGCTGTGCCAGAAATCAATTTGCCGAGCCTGCCGGTATTCCACCTACCACCCTCTGAGATGCCAGTGTACCGGAAGTACAACGGTACTGGTAACCCCTTCACACATCTGAAGGAGTTTATGTACGAATCGTCTTTTTGGCAGAATGACAAGAGGTCGTTGGCCTTCTTGTTCAGGAGATCTCTAGAGGGACCAGCCCTCGAGTGGTTCTTTTCTCTGGAACCCTCCGAAGTAGAGGATTACAGTATCGTTTCATGCAAATTTATCCAACGATACCAAGACAGAGTTGCACCCTCCTTGTCCATTATTGACCTCATTGCAGAAAAGATGAAACATGATGAAGAGTTTGTCAGTTTTGCTGACAGGTGGTGGGGCCTGGCTGAAAAGGTGAAAGATCACTTGTCCGAGTCCGAGCAAGTGAAGATGTTAATTTCCAACGCCACGCCCCAATTCAAGCTAGTCCTCTCCTTGAACAATCTGACCAACATGGCAGAGCTCTATGAAAGAGCACGGTACTGCCAAAATGCCTTCAAGGACGCTACGTTCTCTAGCGTCTTTAATCCTCACAGACCCAGCAGGCCTCCACCTCGGACGCCTACAGTGCCAAACTCTCCCAGCACAGGTCCGACTACTGAGGGCACGTTCTCTCACGAGCAAGTCAGTAACATGAATAATAATTCGCCCCAGTTCGTGAGGAACCAGCAGCAGTACCAGAGGCCACCGCAGCCAAACCAGCAGGGGTACAGGCAGCAGCAGAACCCCCATTATCAGCAACAGTATCAACGGCCCCAGCAGCCGAATCAGAACCAGCAACAGCAACAACTACAGCAACCGCCGCAACGGCAACAACAGTACCAGCCCCAACAGCAGCAATATCAGCAACAGCAACAACAGCACTATCAGCTGCGCGCACCGCCGGCGTACCATAATGTCCCTCCTCCTGGTGACTACAACCAGCAGAGAAGACCTCCAGGCCCTAAGAGGGTAGAATACCCGGCCCTCCCAGAATCCTTGGCAGATATCTTCAGTGCTCTAATGGCAGCTAATGCCTTAGTTTTGCCAAGGGAAAAGGTCGTCTGACCTCAAAATGCCGACACATCCAGGTATTGCTACTTCCATAGGCAACCTGGTCATACCATTGACACCTGCTTCTAGTTCAGAGATTATATTCATGATCTCAATGAGCAGGGCGGCATAGACTGGGAGGAGATGAAAAAGTATATATCAGCCCTGAAGGCGAGAAGACCATACTTTGACCTTGGTCTACGAATCTCTAGCCACGGGATTCTAATACGCCAAGGATTGGGTGCAGCGGAATACCGTCGAAGGGAATTGTGTGTCAATAAGGAATCATTCGCTCTCGGTACTTAGAGAGAGAATGCTCTAGGAAGGATGCGCGAAAGTCCCTGGCCAGGGCGGACGATAATATCGGGAAAGGAGTTTTTCGATATTCATCAGCGGCATCCAATCCAAGTGAGTCGACCGGTTAGGGTTTGACAGCTCGCCATACCCTGAGTTGACTCGAGAGCATTGTACGAATGAAGGATTATATCCACGCGGTAACTGTCGACGGAAAGGTTCCAAGAGTGGGTTACTTAACCCCAAATACCTTCCGGGTTCACGCGGTGTTGCTTGGCACCCAACGTGATCGGAGGCCCGGTCGAATTCGATGTGCGACATCAATTCGATTGATTAATTGATTAATAAAGGGTTATTAATTAATTAATAAAGCCAGTGAGGAGTCACTGGGCTTGTTGGGCCATTAACTGGATTGGTACTTGGGCCTAGAGGGTCACACGCACATGATTCTCAAGGCGATGGATAAATAAGTGGGTTTTATACAAACCGGGGGTTTTTGTGAAAAACCGCGCGGTTAGTATAAAACATAGCGAACGGGCTGAGCAGGCCAAGCTGCTGCTAACCCTAGCCGCCCCTCCTCGTTTTCTGTCTTCCTCTGGAGTCCAGGCAGATCCAGATCTGCTCCGCCGCATCTCCGAATCCCGTTCGACGGGAAATCGTCCGCGCACTGCGGCGATCGTTGCGGCGACCAGCGGAGGCTTCGCGGGCTGCGAAGAACGACGAACTCGAGGACATCCGTCGCGGGGAGGATCGCGTGGACTTCGCTAGAGGCCGGGCGCTTGCGCGGCTTGCGGTGTCACACCGACGGAACCGAACGGCTGCGGATTCGAATCCGCACACGGTGAGAACTTCGATAATTAGATTATCGTATTTTAGTCTCCGAAACGGGAACGGATCGCTGTAAATAATTTTTATTTTTCCGCTGCGTGAGCGATCCGGAGAAACCGAAAAAACCCAACAGTGGTATCAGAGCCAGGTTCCACTGTTTCTCGTCCCGTTTCGGTTTTCGAAATTGATTTTTCTTGAGTTATTCCATGCGTTTAATCCGATTAAAATGACGGAATAGTGTTCATGAGATGAACACAAATAATTTGATTATTTTTCCGTGATTTTTCGAGATCATTTTGGGGGTTTTTCGTGTTCTTCGTGAGACAAAGAACAGCGTGTTTACGGCGGTTTCAATCGGCTTCCCAAGTGTTGGGATGGCCGGCCAAGACTCCGGATCTTTGGGTGATAGTCACCACTGAACCAGGTTGCCGGCCGCCGGCCTTTGGCGCCGCCGTCGGCCCACCCTGCTGAACCCAGCCGCTCGGGCTAGGGTTTCCTGCGGATTCAGCCGCTCGGGCTGTTGAGGAATAAATCCGGCCACTGCCGACGAGCCCACCGGCGTCGGAGCCATCGCCGGAAAGACTGGGCACCGCCGGGGGAAAGGGGGGGGCTGCCGCCGAGCGTCGCCGCCGCCGGACCTGCAACTGCATCTAGGGTTTCTGGTTTGGGGGGGCGTCGGGCTCGTGTGGGAAGAAGCCGGTCAGACCGGCGCTCCACTGGCCGGTCCAGTTGGACCGGGCCGCTACTCAGAGCCTGGGTGGCTGAGCCAGGCCCGAGCCCTGGCTCAGCACAGGCCCGAGCCCTGGCTCGGCACAGGGCTGAGCCCTGGCTCCACCAAGGGGCCGAGCCCTTTACCCATTAACCCTGTTTTTCCCTACCCTTTAGCCCATTAAATCCCCTAATATACCTAATTAAACCCAATTGCCAATTTAATAGTTAAATTGAATTTTAATTTAAATGTTTCAAAATAGTTTTGAATTTTAAATTATCATTCAATTTTAATTTTGTTTGGCATTAATGATTTAGATTCATTAATATTAACAAAGTGTTGTTAATAATTGGAATTAGTTATTAATTTAAATGTTAAATTAATAATTAATCTTAATTGTCTAACTTAAGTGTTAAGTTAGTATTTATTAGTTAAATTGAATTAATTATCAGTTTAAATGTTAAATTGATAATTAGTTTTAATTAACTAATATAAAGGTTTAATTAGGAGTTATTAGTTGTTAGTTTAAATGTTAAACTAATAATTAATATTAATCTAATAATCTAAGTGTTAGATTACTGGTTAAATGAAATATTTGTGTTAATTACTAGTTTAAGAGTTAAATTAGTTATTAACATTAATTAACTAGTCTAAGAGTTAGATTAGTTGTTAATAGTCTAATTGTTAGATTATTAATGGGGATTAATCTAAGTGTTAGATTATTAGAATTGTTCTAATTTGCATGGAATAATATGGAATTATTAATTTGGAGTGTGTGCGCATGTGATGTGTGTTTATTGCTTTTAAATTAGATTTAATTGCATGTTAACTTAATAAAATGAGTTTTCAAAATTCAAACACCAATTTTAATTGGATCCCAGCTTTTTGAAAGCCAAAATTTATCTATTTTGAAAAACTCATTTGTTTTAGCCATGTGATGCGCTGAATCATGTGTGGATGTTTAAAACACACCGTGGTCATGGATATGCACTTAATTATTGTTCATGTGATGAATGGATTGTGTGGATCATGGATGTATGATGTTTATTAATTGTTAATAAATAGAGGTCTGCGCACCTCTCTCTCTCTCATACTCCGATGTATTTCAACCTCCCTCTCTCCCTTGTACTCGCCATAAGGCCTTCTTCAATTTACTTGTTAATTATAGAATTAATGTAATATGATGGAGGCAACCGAGGAAGGAGCGAGGACGATCCACAGCTGCAACCAGGAAGGCGAAAAGATGGAGATCTCTTGCCTATGTGTTTGCAGGATGTCTAATATAATTGTTATGATTAGAATGTGTGTGCGTTTGACTGTTGGCTCCAGTCAAACCCACTGTGCTATCCATGACCACACTAATGACATGTATGAGATGCATTGTTGTTCTTTTGATTATGAATCAAAGCAGGTTATAGTATTTAGTAAATATATACGATATATTTATATACTATCACCTAGGAGAGACCAAGATAAAAGTTATCCAAATACCCTCAGATAAACTCTAAGCCGTAACGCGAGTAGTTAAGAACTTACCGCGTGGTCCACCATCGTTATAGTCATAGGATTCAAATCACTTTAGGCAGGTTTGTTGTGCTATCCACAAGGCCTGCTTAATTGGGAGGAGAAACTGTGGCTATGGCATTAGATGCCTATAGATCGGGGTAGAGGAACCATGTAGCTTTGTTGTGCTATCCACAAGGGTTGCATGCAAATATATGCTCGTCACGTAATGATGGTTAGCTTAGACCAGAATTAGTGGTTTGTTGTGCTATCCACAAGGCCATTAAATCTCTGGGGACCGAAGCTATGATCAGATATTGCAAGGAGTTGCAAGTCCCATGAGTTGGGTGCTCTCTGATTGTATTACAGTTTGTTGTGCTATCCACAAGGCTGTAGTGCAAGTCATTGAGATTCTGATCCCCACTAGGAGACTGTCGGCGTCTCCCGTTCTGTATAACTGAGGGTTATACAGTCCGTCCAAAATTAGTGGGAGTTAAACTTGAACAAAAGACCATGTCTTGTTTTGAACTTTAATAATTGAACATCTGCTAAATAAATTTTACTTATCTCCTGTAGGAACTATATCGTCGAATAACCCATTCCGTGGCATACTTGATGCCGTTTTGACTTACATGATCTACTCAGATTGGTTCAGAAGCCTGAAGAATGTCTTCAGATCTGAGCGCATTGACTTTGTCCTTGGAGCTGATCCTCCTGCTGAATCGGCATTGGATGCCCCTGAAGTAGAGATGATAGCTAACGATAATGGATCGAAGGACAAAAGAAAAGGAGTAGTGAAGGGTGACTGCTTCTATTATAAGCAGTATGATCACTGGAAGAGGAACTGCAAGGAGTTCCTTAACGATAAAGCTCATGGAAGAGTGAAGCTGTCTGAAGCTTCAGATATCTATATGATAGATATCAACTTGTCAGTTAGAGATTCCACATCTTGGGTATTAGATACCGGATGTGCTTCTCATATCTGCCATGATGTGCATTTGCTGACAAGTAAGCGCAAGCTGAGACAAGGTGAGGTGGAATTGAGGCTAGGAAACGGCGCAAAAGTTGCGGCGATTGCTGTTGGGACAGCAAACCTCAGGCTTCCATCGGGAGACACCTTATTATTAGAAGATTGTTATTATGTTCCTAGCATAATAAAGAACATCATATCAATATCTTGTTTGGACAAGATAGGATATAGGTTGACAATTGAGAATAGAAGTTGTACGATTTATTATGGTAATAAATCAATAGCTTCTGCATCTTTAGTCAACGGTCTATATCTATTAGATGTTTCTTATTACAATCTTCAAATTGATAATGCTCTTAAGAAGAGCAAGAATTGTGTGAACCAGGCCTACATGTGGCATTGTAGACTTGGGCACATTGGCGAAAGCAGGTTGCAAAAGTTGCACAAGCATGGTTACTTAACAGCATTCGATTATGAATCGTTTGCAACATGTGAATCCTGCCTTATGGGAAAGATGGCAAAATCTCCATTTAGTGGACATGGAGAACGTGCCAAGGACATTTTGGAATTAATACATTCGGATGTATGTGGTCCAATGTCTACCCAAGCCAAAGGTGGCTTTTCTTACTTCATTACGTTCACCGATGACTTCTCAAGATTCGGCTATGTGTACTTAATGAAGTACAAGTCGGAAGCATTTGAGAAGTTCAAGGAGTTCAAGAATGAAGTAGAGAAGCAGTTAGGAAAGAGTATTAAAGCTCTTCGATCAGATCGAGGAGGAGAATACTTGAGTACTAATTTCACACAATTCTTAAAGGATAATGGTATCCTTTCTCAGCTAACCCCTCCATATACACCACAGATGAATGGTGTATCAGAAAGGAGGAATCGCACCTTGTTGGACATGGTGCGATCCATGATGAGCTTTTCAAGATTACCAGTGTCCCTCTGGGGGTATGCTCTAGAGTCAGCAGCATACCTACTGAACAGAGTACCCAGCAAGTCTGTGGCCTCTACTCCATATGAGATATGGAAAGGTAGGAAACCAGAATTTAAACATGTTAAAGTCTGGGGTTGTCCTGCTCATGTAAAGAGGCATGATCCAGACAAGCTGGAATCACGAACTGATATATGTAGGTTTGTGGGATATCCAAAGGAAACCTTTGGATACTATTTTTACCATCCTGATGAACAAAAGGTGTTTGTCGCCAGGAAAGCTGTCTTCCTGGAAGAGGAATACCTTCTCCAGGAGGACAGTGGGAGTAAAATAGTACTGGAAGAGGTTCCAGATCCCCAAACAGCTGCATTATCATCAGATGAGATATCAGTTCCTGAATCTGTTCAGGTACACACAGATGAGCCTCGTAGATCTGGTAGAGTACCTAGACTACCCGAACGATATGTGGGACATATCGCTGAAGGTGAGTCTAAGGTACAATATAATGAGGATGACGATCCTAAAACCTACCAGGAGGCCATAGAAGGCCCATAAGCCGGGAAATGGCGAGAAGCCATGAACTCAGAAATCCAGTCCATGTACACCAACCAAGTTTGGAACTTGGAGGACTTGCCCGAGGGTATTGTACCCATCGGTTGCAAGTGGATCTTTAAAAGAAAGATCGGTGCTGATGGACGGATCGACACTTATAAGGCAAGGTTGGTGGCAAAGGGATATCGTCAAAGGCAAGGAATTGACTATGACGAGACTTTCTCACCAGTTGCCATGATAAAGTCGATCAGAGTTCTGCTCGCCATTGCTGCACATTTTGATTATGAAATCTGGCAGATGGATGTGAAGACTGCCTTCCTCAATGGTAATCTTGAGGAGGAGGTGTATATGATACAACCAGAAGGTTTCACATCCAAAGAATCTCCAGATAAAGTGTGCAAGCTTCAGAGGTCTATTTATGGACTGAAGCAAGCTTCCCGGAGCTGGAACATAAGATTTGACGAGGCTGTCAAGTCTTATAACTTCATTAAGAATGAAGATGAGCCTTGTGTGTACAAGAAGACCAGTGGGAGTGCAGTCACTTTTCTAGTTCTTTACGTAGATGACATACTACTCATTGGGAATGATGAAGCTATGATGTCATCAGTAAAGGTCTGACTGTCGAAAAACTTCTCCATGAAGGATTTGGGAGAAGCATCCTACGTATTGGGAATACGGATCTATAGAGATAGATCAAAGAGGATGCTTGGAATGACCCAATCCTTGTACATAGATACCATAGTCAAAAGGTTTGGCATGGAAAATTCCAAGAGAGGTTTCATACCGATGAGACATGGAATTAATCTCTCAAAAGAACAGTCTCCTAAGACTCCTGATGAGAGGGCATTCATGGATAGAATACCCTATGCCTCTGCCATAGGATCTATCATGTATGCCATGCTATGTACACGACCTGACGTTGCATTTGCTCTAAGTGTTACGAGCAGATTTCAGGCTGATCCAGGCGAAGAGCACTGGAAGGCAGTGAAATGCATCCTTAAGTACTTGAGAAGAACTAAGGATATGTTTCTTGTCTATGGAGGAGGTGACTTGAAACTGCGAGGCTTTACTGACTCGAGTTTCCAGTCGGATCCAGATGATAGCAAGTCAACATCTGGATTCGTGTTTACATTGAACGGAGGGGCAGTGTGCTGGAAGAGTTCCAAGCAGGTAACCACTGCAGATTCAACGACTGAAGCTGAGTACATCGCTGCAGCTGAAGCCGCCAAGGAAGCAGTGTGGTTGAAGAAATTCATCACCGACCTCGGCGTAGTTCCCAGCATCTCTGAGCCTGTTCCACTGTTGTGCGACAACAATGGAGCGATTGCGCAAGCAAAAGAGCCACGGTCTCATCAGAAATCGAAGCATATTCTGAGGCGCTTTCACCTTATCAGAGAGATCATATCCAGAGGAGATGTAGTAGTGGAAAGAGTTCCATCTGTCGATAATGTAGCAGATCCACTGACAAAGCCGTTGGCTCAAATTGTGTTTGAGCGTCACCTAGAGTCTATGGGCTTATTGTATAAAGGTGATTGGCTTTAGTCCAAGTGGGAGATTGTTAGTTTAGGTGGCCTACAAGCCAATCTAACAATGTAAATCTCGTTCATTATTAATAAAATGGCATAACATTCATTATGTGTAAATCGCGTTAATTATCGTTTCATAATGAAGTCCGTGAATATGTGCTATGGTGATCAGATTATGATGAGATCATACTAATGAGACTGATCACTTAAACACACATATTCTTAATCGTTCCTAGTCGGAGGATATCCGAGAAGGACATCGGATATCCGGTTAGACTAGTACAGATTACTCCTGCTCATATGATGAGGGTGACTGGTCTCATAAGTCACTTGTGTGGAGACACTAAGGCGAATCTGTAGGTGCTCATTGGAGAATGAGTTCACTGAACTGATCCGACTGAATCGCTGGATGGTATTGTACCTCACTGTCAACCAGCTTGATTCTATTGTCGCAGTTGCGTGGATGGTCCTCGGACCTGAGACATCAAGGACACCTTGGCGGTGGACTTCTGTACTTTGACCTTGGTCTACGAATCTCTAGCCACGGGATTCTAATACGCCAAGGATTGGGTGCAGCGGAATACCGTCGAAGGGAATTGTGTGTCAATAAGGAATCATTCGCTCTCGGTACTTAGAGAGAGAATGCTCTAGGAAGGATGCGCGAAAGTCCCTGGCCAGGGCGGACGATAATATCGGGAAAGGAGTTTTTCGATATTCATCAGCGGCATCCAATCCAAGTGAGTCGACCGGTTAGGGTTTGACAGCTCGCCATACCCTGAGTTGACTCGAGAGCATTGTACGAATGAATGATTATATCCACGCGGTAACTGTCGACGGAAAGGTTCCAAGAGTGGGTTACTTAACCCCAAATACCTTCCGGGTTCACGCGGTGTTGCTTGGCACCCAACGTGATCGGAGGCCCGGTCGAATTCGATGTGCGACATCAATTCGATTGATTAATTGATTAATAAAGGGTTATTAATTAATTAATAAAGCCAGTGAGGAGTCACTGGGCTTGTTGGGCCATTAACTGGACTGGTACTTGGGCCTAGAGGGTCACACGCACATGATTCTCAAGGCGATGGATAAATAAGTGGGTTTTATACAAACCGGGGGTTTTTGTGAAAAACCGCGCGGTTAGTATAAAACATAGCGAACGGGCTGAGCAGGCCAAGCTGCTGCTAACCCTAGCCGCCCCTCCTCGTTTTCTGTCTTCCTCTGGAGTCCAGGCAAATCCAGATCTGCTTCGCCGCATCTCCGAATCCCGTTCGACGGGAAATCGTCCGCGCACTGCGGCGATCGTTGCGGCGACCAGCGGAGGCTTCGCGGGCTGCGAAGAACGACGAACTCGAGGACATCCGTCGCGGGGAGGATCGCGTGGACTTCGCTAGAGGCCGGGCGCTTGCGCGGCTTGCGGTGTCACACCGACGGAACCGAACGGCTGCGGATTCGAATCCGCACACGGTGAGAACTTCGATAATTAGATTATCGTATTTTAGTCTCCGAAACGGGAACGGATCGCTGTAAATAATTTTTATTTTTCCGCTGCGTGAGCGATCCGGAGAAACCGAGAAAACCCAACAAGCAGCAGCAGCAGCAAGCAAGACCACCAGTACAAGCAGCAGCACCACCCAACATGGGCATAGTGCAGAATCCACTCCCGGAGCACCAGAACCAAAACCAAGTTGCTCCCATTTTGACGAACAGCCAGTCTGAGGCTGGTCGTGGGCAACAGTGGAGAGTAGAGGACTCTTCCTCTCTTTGTTCAACGGGTCACGTTCAAAGTACCGCAGAACAACCACCATGCCGCACCATCCACATACCTAGGCCGCAACCCATTACCATCACCCCTCTACCGACACCCACATATCACTCGCCCGCACCCAATAACCCATTACCACTACCCGCCTTCCTCAAGCCCATCACGCCCCGCACTCCTACGCCTCCATCATATAACCCCCCGCAAACCAATCACGCGCCCCTTTTACCATCTAGGCCATTACTCCGCGTACCATTTCCTACTTCACCCACTACTACCTACCCAGATACGCCCTTACCATCCAGACCGCTATTACGCGTACCATTCCCCACTTCACCAACCACTTACCCATCCACCATCCAACCATCTAGGCCACTAATCCGCACCGCGCCATCACCACCTAGCCCTACGCCATCACCTACATACCAGCCCTCTACATCATCCGCACCATCCAACCCTGCGGTACTTAAAGTGTCATCCGGATCCTCCACGGTCGAGGAACATGCGCTCCGAAGTGGAAGGATTTTCAACAAGGTCTTTCCTCAGTCCACAGTTAGAGACGGCCCATCACAGCCGACTGAGGAAGCCCATAATGAAGAAAGTGCACCAGGCACTCAATATAACTTGTTGAAACATCTAGATAGGACACCGGCACGAATCACTGTACTTGAATTGATCAAAAGGTCCAAGATTCATCAAGAAGCCTTAATGGAATATCTACAGAAGGTGATGGTCAATGAGGACGTGCCGGTAGAAAAAATTGCAGCACTACTAGTTCCTCAGGGGGATCAGCCCTCCATTACATTTCATACATCGGAACTAACACCGCCAGCAGCCAGAAGCATGGCTCTGAGCATCACGGTCAACATCTGTAAGAAGGCCGTGGATGCATGCCTGGTAGATACAGGGGCCTCGATCAATGTTTTACCTCCGAAGACCCTGGAGCTGTGCGGTGTGCCCAAGGAAAAATGGCTGCCCAGCCCCATCTCAGTGACGGCATATGACAATTCTACCCGTTCCCCTCTGAGAATAGTTTATTTGAAGGTGGAGCTAGGCCCTGTAAGTCATGCAGAGGTCGAATTTCACATTCTAGAAATCGACCATTCTATAAATGTCATTTTTGGTCGTCCTTATATTAAAACCCTTGAGACAATTCCCTCTACGAATCACCAATGCCTCAAATTCCCTTTCAAAGGACGAATTATCAAAGTGACGAGCATGCCGATCCTTGCTGCTGCTCATACCTTGAATATTAAATCTGCTGCTTTACCTGGCCGACAACCTTTTCTGTCGGTATTACAGGTCTACCGTCCAGTGGCTGATCCTCTAAAAGCCGCCACTATTTCTCCATACCCGTTAGATGCCGTAAAAAGGGGGAAGTGCATGAGTACCCCAGGATGGAGAATTATGATGAAGAACGGCTATGAGCCTGGGAAAGGTCTGGGCACACAGTTGCAAGGCAGGACCACTCCTGTTAAAGATCATCGAGCAGCACCTGGAAGTGGTTTGGGCTATAGGCCAAGAAGACTGAAGCAAGATCTGGCTCAACAAGCAGAGATTGAAGAAGGTCAGAAAATTTGGGAGACAATGTCTACGCCACCCAAAGAAGGCCGAGATCCCCTAACATGGACCCTGTGTACACACTTTGTGAAAGGGCCTATACTTAGCTACGACAACACGGTGGTCATTACTTCGTGTTTTGACTTCCATGACATATATGGGAGGGATTTGGCCAGACATTGCTCAGAACTACTCACGTACCAATCACGCGCCCCTTTTACCATCTAGGCCATTACTCCGCGTACCATTTACTACTTCACCCACTACCACCTACCCAGATACACTCTTACCATCCAGACCGCTATTACGCGTGCCATTCCCCACTTCACCAACCACTTACCCATCCACCATCCAACCATCTAGGCCTCTAATTCGCACTGCGCTATCACCACCTAGCCCTACGCCATCACCTACATACCAGCCCTCTACATCATCCGCACCATCCAACCCTGCGGTACTTAAAGTGTCACCCGGATCCTCCACGGTTGAGGAACATGCGCTCCGAAGTGGAAGGATTTTCAACAAAGTCTTTCCTCAATCAACAGTTAGAGACGGCCCATCACAGCCGACTGAGGAAGCCCATAATGAAGAGAGTGCACCAGGCACTCAATATGACTTGTTGAAACATCTGGACAGAACACCGGCACGGATCACCGTACTTGAACTGATCAAAAGATCGAATAGTCACCAAGAAGTCCTCATGGAATATTTGTAGAAGGTGATGGTCAATGTGGACGTGTCGGTAGAAAAAATTGCAGCACTACTAGTTCCTCAGGGGGATCAGCCCTCCATTACATTTCACACATCAGAATTAGCACCGCCAGCAGCCAGAAGCATGGCTCTGAGCATCACGATCAACATCTGCAAGAAGGCCGTGGATGCATGCCTTGTAGATACAAGGGCTTCGATCAATGTCCTACCTCCGAAGACCCTAGAGCTGTGCGGTGTGCCCAAGGAGAAATGGCTGCCCAGCCCCATCTCTGTGATGGCATATGACAACTCCACCCGTTCCCCTCTGGGAATGGTTTATTTGAAAGTAGAGCTAGGCCCTGTAAGTCATGCAGAGGTCGAATTTCACATTATGGAAATCGATCCTTCTATAAATGCCATTTTAGGTCGTCCTTACATTAAAACTCTTGAGGCGATTCCCTCCACGAATCACCAATGCCTCAAATTCCCTTTCAAAGGACGAATTATTAAAGTGACGAGCATACCGATCCTTGCTGCTGCTCATACTTTGAATATTAAATCTGATGCTTTACCTGGCCGACAACCTTTTCTGTCGGTATTACAGGTCTATCATCCAGTGGTTGATCCTTTGAAAGCCGCCACCATTTCTCCTTACCCGTTAGATGCCATAAAAAGGGAGAAGTGCATGAGTACCACAGGATGGAGAATTATGATGAAGAACGGCTACCAGCCTGGAAAAGGTCTGGGCACACAGTTGCAAGGCAGGACCACTCCTGTTAAAGATCATCGAGCAGCACCTGGAAGTGGTCTGGGCTACAGGCCAAGAAAACTTAAACAAGATCTGGTTTAGCAAGCAGAGATTGAAGAAGGTCAGAAAATCTGGGAGACAATGTCTACACCACCCAAGGAAGACCGAGATCCCCTAACATGGACCTTGTACACTCATTTCATAAAAGGGCCCATACTTAGTCATGACAACACGGTGGTCATTACTTCATGTTTTGACCTCCATGACATATATGGGAGGGACTTGGCCAGGCATTGCTCAGAACTACTTACGTACCAATCCTTGGAGGCTCTGCGGCCTATGAAAAGGAGAAAATTTCATGATCCTGAATGCGAATGGTACAGGTGGTTCGACCTGAGAGACCTTTACATTGCACTGAACAGATTGTTCCTAGATCCTGCAGAACCCAAGTGGCCGCCGCAGATTGACGAGCTAATTGAAAGCCCTGGTGCCATATTTTATAAGCGGATATTGCTGTCTGAAGAAACCGACGAAGAGGAGCCAGATGACCCCTATGAAGCTGGTTACACTACAGATCTGCTCTGGAGGGGGACATATCCTTCACATGTCTTCATGCTCCATACTCTATTTCGTACACTGCTCTTGACCCCGACTTGGTCGCGGGTCATTATTGAAGATATCCTACGGGCTCCGCCCGTTATGATTACTCTGTCCCCTCGGGACCTTATTCCACAACCTCATCTCGATCTAGAGAGGATGTATGATTTGATCTGGGACATATTACTATATGATCCCCCTAATCCTCTGGCCTTGGTGCCACTTCCTCCATCTGATTCTCCTTCTATTTGTATTCATTCATGTTTCATGTTTAATTCCTCTAATATCAAAAAAAAAAACGTCAAATTTACAACAAAGTCTTCTCAGATCCTTATCGAGGAAACATCTTACTTGTCCGATCGCACCCCGTTGCGCGGGTCCTTCGGTCAAGATTCTCTCTTAGATTCTCTCTTAGATCTACTCTGTCCCTCCCCTCGGGAGGATTCTCCTGTATTTCCACTTGTATCCCAGGATTTCCATCCTACTTCATCTTCATTAGGTTATAATAGTGAGTTTAGTGAAGTTAGACAGTCTAGTTTTAGGCAGGTTAGTCAGGTTAGGAAGTCTAGGAAACTTAAGGGTAGACGAATTCCAGATAGATACCTCCAGGACTTAGCTGATAGATGCTTTTCTTGCTCTTTAATCCCTCAGTTTTTAGAAAATCCAATTCATATGCAAGAAGACTGTATGAATGATGAGTCAGTCAATGATGGGTATGGGGTGTATGAGTTAGTGCATGAAAAGGACCCCATTATTGAAAATGAGGAAGATGACGAGGACGCAGCTGAGGCATATGCCAGTGGAATGAAGAGATTCGATGAACCCTCAGCTGCCGTAGAAGAGCCCACCAAAGAAATCAATTTAGGAACTAAAGACGAACATAAGGTTGTCCTCGTCAGCAAAAATCTTTCTACAGCGGATGAGAAGGCAATGGTACAAGTACTTAAGGACTATAAGGACACTTTCGCCTGGAGTTATGAAGATATGCCAGGGTTAGACTCATCTTTAGTTGAACACAGATTAACGTTAAAGGAAGGAACTAGCCCTGTCAAGCATAAATTAAGGCGATTCCACCCACAAATGGCTCTAAAGATGAAGGAAGAGGTCGATAAATTGCATAAAGCCAAATTTAGTAGAGTTGTCCTTTATCCACAATGGGTGGCCAACATAGTCCCGGTTATGAAGAAGGACGGGAAGGTCAGAATTTGCATTGACTTCCGCGATTTGAACCGGACGTGTCCTAAAGATGATTTTCTATTGCCTCATATTGATGTACTCATTGATAATACTGCTGGCTATGAGACTTTATCGTTTATGGATGGATTTTCAGGGTACAATCAGATTAAGCTGGCAGAAGAGGATCAAGAAAAAACATCATTCACTACACCTTGGGGAACATACTGTTATGTCGTCATGCCATTTGGATTAAAAAATGCTTGGGCCACTTATCAGAGGGCTATGATGGCAATATTTCATGACATGATGCACATAGATCTGGAAGTGTATGTGGATGACTTATTGGTTAAATCGAAGACAAAGGCTGAGCACGCTAAAGTTTTGGCAAGGGTATTAGAGAGATCGAGAGAATATCAGTTAAAGATGAACCCCAAGAAATGTGTATTCGGGGTATCTTCAGGAAAATTGATTGGATTCATTGTCAGCAAACGGGGAATTGAGATCGATCCCAAGAAGGCGAAGGCTATCAGAGAAATGCCACCTCGCAAAAATTTGAAAGAGTTGAGAGGATTAATCGGGAGGTTACAATTTATTCGCCGTTTTGTCTCCCAGCACTCACAAAGGTGTAAGCCGTTTTACGAGCTTACCAAGCCGGGAGTCAAATTCGATTGGGACGATAAGTGTCAGGAGGCATTCGATGGATTAAAGAACTATTTAGTAAGTCCTCCTGTTTTGAGACCACCATCTCCAGGCAAACTATTGATACTTTATATTTCAGTCCTGGATGATGCAGTGGGGGCTGTCCTAGCACAAGAGGATGAAGAAGGAAAAGAGAGGGCAGCCTACTATCTCTCTAAACTTCTCAACCCCGCTGAACAGAGATACACGGCGATGGAGAAAACATGTGCAGCATTGGTCTGGGTTGTGCAGAAATTGAAGCATTATTTTTTGGCCCATGAAGTTCATCTCATCGCTAGGATGAATCCGATCAAGTTCCTTCTGGAGAAATATGTTCTTACTGATAGGTTAGCACGATGGCAAAGCTTTCTATCTCAATTCGATATCATTTATATTCAGCAGAAAGCGATCAAGGGCTATGCCATAGCAGAACATCTCGCTCATCATCCCCTTCCTCGATTTGATCCAGTACGATCAGAGTTTCCGGATGAGGAACTGATGTCCGTAAACCAAATCCGAGATGATATGTGGACTCTGCATTTTGACGGAGCTCTGAATTCTCATGGAAAGGGGATCGGTATCGTTCTGTTATCACCTGAAGATGTCACCATTCTACAAGCCTTTCAGCTTGATTTTCCAGTCACAAACAATATAGCTGAATACGAGGCACTCCTTGCTGGTCTCGAGGCTGCTCATTTCCATGGTGCCACCAAACTCAGGATTGTGGGTGATAGCCAACTGATTCTTCGCCAAGTGCTGACCAAGTATCGAATTATTGATCCCAAGCTCAAGCCTTATCAAGAACTTACTTCTGCTTACTCAAAGCTTTTCACGAAATTGATCTTTGTCCATGTCCCTAGGAATCAGAACATCTTAGCTGACGCTCTAGCTTCACTTGCATCTTCTCTTAATTTTCCAATCAGCAAGCAATCCGAATCAATCATAGTTCATAGGCGTCTTTCACCTGCCGTAAAAGACCCTTCATTCCTTAGAACTAAGGAGAAATTGCTGAAGAAAGTCAGGGACGGAGATATCATTGAAAAAAGAGAAATCATGTTAATAGAGCTGTTAGAAGAGATGGATGATGAACATAAGCCATGGTATTTTGAAATTGCAAAATATTGTGAAGATCAATCGTATCCTGAGGCAGCTACAACTGAGGAGAAAAGAGCTATCAGGAGAGTTGCTCAACGATACACCCTAGTTGGGGGAGCATTGTATAAGAGAGGTTTTGATGGAGTTCTTCTGAGATGTCTAGACGAAGATGAGCTTTGGAAGGTTATGGAAGGAGCCCATAGTGGAGTTTGTGGTGGCCATGTCAATGGACAGATGTTAGCAAAGAAGATCCTTAGACAAGGATTTTATTGGCCAACCATGGAAGAAGACTGCGTAGGATATGTTTGTAGGTGTGCTAAGTGTCAACTTCATGCCGACAAAATTCATTCTCCTGCATCTTCACTCCATCCTGTTTCTTCCCCATGGCCTTTCTCCATGTGGGCTTTCGACGTTATTGGACCCCTTGGCAATCCAGATTCCGGCATCAAGCAAAAATCTTTCATTCTCACGGCAACGGAATACTTCACCAAGTGGGCAGAAGCTGAAGCGTACGTGGAGATCAAAGCATCAACCGTCTGCAAGTTCATCATGAAGAACATCATCACCCGATTTGGAATTCCAAGCACCATCGTCACCGACAACGGACCGCAGTTCGTGTCACAAGAATTAAAGGACCTCTGCAACAGGTACAAAATTGCATTGCATCATTCATCTCCTTATTATCCGCAAGGCAATGGCCAAGCAGAGGCAACCAATAAGACTTTGATAAAAATCATTAAAAAGACGTGCAAATCTAATAAATTCTCAGACTGGCCAGAAAAATTGGTTGAGGCTCTATGGGCCTACCGAACTTCAATCCGCACGCCTACTGGGCAAACTCCTTATTCCTTAACATTTGGAATGGAGGCGGTAGTTCCATATGAGATCCTCATACCGTCATTAAGGGTACAATTGAATAAGGAATTTTCCATTGATGAACATCGTTCAGCACTCCTTGCTCAATTGGAACTTTTAGACGAGAAAAGATGGTCAGCCGCTAATCATGCAAAAGTTTATCAAAATAGACTAGCACGTTTTTATCAAAAGAAAGTCATTGAACGTAAGTTCAAAGTCGGTGAAATGGTCGTCAAAAGAATTTTTGTAAATCCTGGTGGTCCGCGTTCTAAGCTCCAACTCAACTGGGAGGGACCTTATGTTGTATCGCACGCTTTTCCTGGTAATGTTTATCGTCTTGTTAATGCATAAGGAGAAGAGCTAAATCATCCCTGGAATGGCTTACATCTTAAGAAATACTACCCTTAGGTTAAAGAGTCGATCAGTATGGTACAAAGATCAGTGGAATCAGAAAATTTATAAACTCAAATTTCCTTATCAGTCTGGATAACTTAATTTCAAATACATTACTACACACACTGACACGTTTGATTCGTGAGTAACAAGAGATGCCAAGGCCTAAAGAATATCGAAAGCTTGACCGAAAGTATAAAGTACAAATCATTCGTTTTTAAAGCAAAATTTCGTTTTTACATTCGGCCCATGATGTCAGAACGAGGCTTAGAATAGACCACCGAGAATACCCGCCATCTTAGTAGGAGGCCGTCATAAAAAAAAGGGGGAGATCCGTCCCAAAGCAAAGAAAAGAAAAGCAAAAGCAAAAGGGCAAAAAGCCAAATGTCAAATCAAAAAGGCCATTACATTACAAACATTATATCAAGGTCATGAAATGAAATAAAAGGGAACGCAAGGTCGATAAATATCCCGGAAAGAAAATGACCGAACCCCAACGGATATTAGGGTAACAAAGGAACATCTTTTTAAGTCTCCGGAACCTTTTCATGGACTTTCTAAACTTATTCATCTTTTCTTTCTAAAGAGGCGTACTCCAAACTTAAGGAATGACTTAGATTGACTAAGGGTCAAATCATCAAATGGGATCACGAATGGAAACACAAATTCAAACACGATGGGTTTTAAGTTAAGTTGTTAACGAATAATTTAGGAATTAAGTTAATAAATGAATATGATCTTTTGATCTAAGTACCATGCTGATCTTTTATATCAAAAATAATAAAAAATACATATGTCAAAAAATCAAAAAAAAAAATACATGTCAAAAATCCATCAAAAAAAATACATATGCCAAAATTCAAAAAAAAACATATATTTCAAAACCCAAACAAAAATGAATATTTCAAAATAACAAAAATATTTCAGTTAGCATTTGCTTATTGCACTTGGTATGTCTCATTCTTTTTATTTTCAGTGAACATCTGTTTGCATGCATGTTGCATTTTGCTTAAGTTCAATTACCTTTGTTGATAAAGGCTATGCCCCTTGACCCTTCTACCAAGGATAGGATCAAGTGGTCGGTTACTTAACCAGGCAAGGGGCTAAGCCTGAACAGATACTTAATATGTTTGTTCAAGTCATATACAGGACACAAGGCATGAAGAGAGTTGGAATCCGAATAGAAGAACAGTCAGAACCTGTTTCTGCGAGAAAAGGCATCGAGGAGCACTGACGCGTTTCAATATTAAATGGCGTCTTTGCGACACGATGCGTTTCATCTTTTATATCATTTTCCCGAAATTCCATGTTTTGGATGTTTAAATTGAATATTTGTTTGGAATTACTAATGATTTTGATTGCAGGGGAAATATCGAGAATATCCCACTGTGGGAGTCAAGAAGTCTCAACCGTGGCTAAAAAGACGGTTATTTCTACCCTTGTACTATTTCATGTAATTATTTTGCATCAGCATTACTATATAATAAATATTTATTAGAGCATATCAAGGACCTTGTGGTTTTGATGAAACTGGAATTTGAGTTCCCCTACAACAAAAACAGTGATAATTCCAGAGAATTTTTAATCGCACGGATAGGCCGTTGGATTGTTAATTGGTAGGGACGATGGTTCCACTTTTGTGAAATGGTGCGTAGATAAACGAGCTTCGGCTTAGCACTGTATTACAAGAATTGGTATCTTGACTAATTAATGACAATTTAACAATATTATCCTTGATTAATTTATATTTTATTTGACTTTATATTTTTCTTTTAGCCCAGCATGCATCATATAGGAGTTTGAAATCATTGTAATAATGATTAATTATTGATTAAGTTTCAAACTATTAAATCAAATAATTCAAACATGATATGAAATATTCCATTCTGAATTGAGTATCTTGATTATCTTTGAGGTTCGCTTGAAGATATCTTTGGAATTCTATCATTTCTTGGATTCTTTATCCAATATTTCTTATTTTCTTTTAAGATTCATCATGGCTGCAGCACGTCCACATTGGCTGGCAAACGCTCCCCATGATGAAACCTACAGTGTCTATGACCTGGGGTACTTCCCACTCTGAGGAGGTTAATCGACCTTATTTTATTTCTTTGTCTACCTCATCCAGATATGATTAATTCCATTGATCTCTTTGCGCTATCTTCATTGATGATTTCGAGAAAAATTCCAATCATGTGATGTTAAGAGCGTGTCTCATCACACCTTGGCATCACCTTTTCAGTACATTTCATTCCATTTCACTCCCTTGCAAAGATGATGCCAAGGTGAGGCAGCTGTAGACACGCTAATTTTAACGTCATTTCGAGTAAATTTCATATCATATAATAATGCCTCAGAATGGTCTGATATTTAATCATTGGTTAATTTTTATTGATCTTTTTAAGTGTCGGGTCGAACAGACATGTTTAAGTTAATCAATTAAATTGATTTTAACTCGAATTTCAGTTAAAATATGAAGAAAATTTAAAAGACGTCGACATGTGTGGACGCTATTTAGACTTTATTCTTATTTTAACGTTTAAATTTGAATTTTAATCAGTTGATTAATTAGCTAAAAGGCGTCTGTGGAAGTTGACGCGATTTAGGTTTCCTAAGCTATTTTAACTTCTCTTCCGGATGTTTATCCTTATCTTAATTAGTGTAAAAGACGTCTGCACATGTAGACGCGTTTTATCTAATAAAGATAAAGATAAGTTTTCTCGGATATTTATCCTTATTTTTAATTAATCTGAAAGGCGTCAGTTATTGTGGACGCATTTTAGATAATTACAGATAAAGATGAATTAATCAGTATTTATCTGTCAGTTAAGATAGATAAATCCGAAGTTTTTCTGGTTAATCGCGAACGCAGAAAAGGTCTATAAATACCTTACATCTTGAAGAGTTAAAAAAGTTGAAAGCCATTAAGAGAGAGTGTTGTTATAGCGAGTTGAAGATCGAAGTAACAACGTCGGAACGCCGGAGCGCTGCCATTTCCAGAAGTCGGCGTCCTTTCAAGAATCTTCATCCATTCAAGGCTTCATCCAATTCGGCATAAGTTTTTCATTTCTGCATCTTCATTTTCATGTTATTAATCTCTTATTCTTCATCATTCACTCTATGCAAAACACACACCACATCATCTTTTCAAAACCTATTTGATTAAAGGGGTTTCAAAAGCCATTTAAACAAAGAATCAAAGGGGAAAATCAAGCACAAAGTTAAAAGGACTCCTGGACGATCCTCAACCTCAAACTCAACAGCAATAACAAAGAACAAGAAGGGCTCTCTTTCTTCAGCCAGCTGAGGAAGGGGAATCGAAGACTCAACATCTTCCGCGTTCAAACAGGTAGGCGATCATACTCTCTTTTGAAACTTTTAAGTCAAAAGTTTCTGGCGATCATTGCACTTAGTTGCTGTTTTTAATAGGATTATTTTACACTAAACAATCTAGATTTTTCATGTTAATCACAGTAGCATTTTAAAGCACTCACACTCTCCCTTACAGGTACATAACTATTTACCAATTGTCTTATGGAAGTTTAAAAAGAAAAATATTTAAAATTTTCTATAATATGATAGTAATAATGCTTGTTGCACTAGCAACTGTGTAAAAAAGGTGAGTTAGATTGAGCCTCCAATCTTGTCACATGCCATATGAGGATTATCTCATCTTATTAAATGCACCTTACATTATGTACACATCAGTACATATAGAGGAGTCAGATTTAAAATAAATAAAAAAAATATCTACAAAATTATTTTTCGGGAGTATAGATTGTGCTCGTGATCAAGCTCTCCAAAGCACAATTACATTGTCGAGAGCATGATGCTCTAGCTAGCATCTAATTAAATATTATGGAGAAATTTTTTTAGAACGTCATACTCTTGAGAGCATAATCATCCAAAGGTAGTTTAGGTAGGTATTTTTCGTTTTTGTTTAAAATCTAATCCCTTCATGTGTGTTGACGGGTGAATGACGTCCCGAATACATTTAATGGGGAAAACATCCTCCATGTAGTCTATCTAGATAGGAAAAAAGGATAATTGAGAGTTCAATCCAACTCACTTTTTTTTATAGTGCTGTTAGTGCAGCAAATATTATTTTAATATATAATATTGAACACAGAATTTTGAGGCTTTATTTGTGAAATAGACTATTTTTGTGAGGTTGCATGCAAAAGAACCCATAAAAATGTCTTGAACGATAGACGTCAGATCTTAAAAGAAAAATATTCGTTGAGCCAGCAGCTTTCCCAACACACGAATCTTGGAATCTCCATCAAGTCATGGATTACAAGGAAAGCAAAGTTCACGTCACCATGTAGTCCCCAACAAAGAGATATCAGTGAATCTTTTGGATAGGAATTGAAACAAAATGTGTTATTATGTGTGTGCATGTGCATGTGTGGGTGCGCCACATGAGGAGGGAAGTGGAGATGGGCCCACCCTTGATTGGACAGTCCTTGATACGTCACCATCACGACGTTTCCAACCTATCACAATTTAATCCAGTACTTAGTTTTGTAAGTTTATATCAGATCTTGCATAATGCTAAATGTGCAAATTGTTGATTAAAACTTGGACTAGCTATTAAAGTTTTTAATGTAAACCCACAATTAAAGCAACTAATTAACTAAAGTTCATTTTGTTTGCAGAATAGCTTAAACCAGAATAAAGTTTTGAGAATTTCTTAAACAAGAATAAGAGGTATTTTGATTTGGTAAGTTGTTGGTATTCAGAAGAATTATATTGCGATTCTAAGTGATCTGATAAGAATAAGTAGAATAAGGAGTCAAATAAAAAGTAAAATTAGAAGAATTGGAAAAATTAGACATTTCAGATAGAATTTGAAGAGTTAGAAGAATTGGGAGAATTAAACATCCCCGCAATCAAATCAGAATATGACCTTTACCGATTATTCCGACCCTATTCCGCAAATAAAATGAGTTTAAGAGTAATCACCATCCTTAAGACCATCTTTGGCCCGTGGACAGGTCCCACGTTTGTATGTACTCCAACTTGAGAGTGTGCAAATTTGGGTGAAGCCTACGTGCCAATAGTTAAGTTTGTAGATATGTTTGATCTAATTAATCTCCATTTGGCAAGCAAAGGACTTTATTAATTAGCTGCCTTTGGAGATTAGTTAATCGCCGTCCCCCACGAGGACTGGTAGAAAACAAAAGTTTGAAAGCAACCCTCTCCTTTTATAACCAAAAGGCAACATAAAGGTGAGATGGAAGCCCATAATTCAAATAATTAAGCAGGGAAATCTGTCTTCATCAATAGAAGGAAAAACTGAAAATGGAAAATGTAAGAATTTAAAATCGGGTTGTGCCTTAAAGAAGGAGGATTGTGTTAATTTTATAGATATATCCTTTTTATGAATTTGATTGCAAATATGTATTTGGAAGAAAATGTAAATACTTATAAATCCTCATATACACATAAAGATATGTTTAGCAAAAGACTAGGACCCTCTAAAAAATTAGCGGAATCAATCCGAATAATGTATCCTATTTTATAAAGTATCTCCTGTTAGATTGGTGTGATATTATCATTAACCATGGCTTGGTCCAACTATTTTATTTTTTTCATTATATAAATCTAATATTGGGTATATTTAAAATATTTTAACAGTCATTTGATTTGGCATAAAATACCGTAGAATAATGTACATGTGCTTAACTTTAGGGGCACAGGTTCATAGTATGTAATTAGGATGCAGACAAAGTTTCATCATTGGAAGAATTCTTTTTTTTTTTTTTTTTAGTTGAATTGTGAACATGGATGCAATCAAGAAATTAAAATTTCATCTTCTATGAGAACAGCCATCCACAAAATACAGCTCACTTTAGTTTTTAGAAATTACACATCCTATAAAGATATAAAATACTAATTCTAGTTTTTTTTCTTCATGTCAATCTGGTAGGCCCTTGTTTCCTTAAAGAGAAAAACCCTTTTCCCCCCTGATTTCCCATGATATATTTCCACCCCCTCCCACTCTCCCTCCACTCTCTGAATCCTACCATGCTCTCCAACAGTACTCCCCCTCCATGCCAGTTTTCCCAAAACCTTCCTCTTCATCTTCTCTTCTTCTTCTTCTTCTTCTTCCTCCTTTCCCTTTCACCATGACAGAAGCAGCAGATCTCCACAGGAGCTGGCTAGGTTAGCTGTTGACGTCTCCGAGGACCAACGCAGATGCGCTGCGATGGGATGGCCTCGCCCTTCTTCCCTCCCAGTTTCCTCCTCCAAATGCAGACCCCCCATGAGGAGGAGGAGGAGAGCCACCTTCCCTCCTTCCTCTCCCCTCTCCTCCCCAACACCACCCCCTGTGCAAACGTCCAGGACTTCCATGGTGAGGAAGTTGTTCTTCCTCATATCGAAGTCTTAGTGTTATGTCTATTAATTAATCCACTCTCCTCTCGTCTGTTTGTTGTGAATTGACATGGATGAGATGGGTCACTGGTTTCTGCGATGGTGCAGGGTTGGCGGCGCTGCTGGGGAAGCGAAACGGGTCGCTCTCCGCCTGCGAGGAGGTGAACGGGGAGGAGGACCTGTCCGACGACTGCTCGGCGGCGGCGGGGGAGAAGAAGCGGCGGCTGAACTTGGAGCAGGTGAGGACGCTGGAGAGGAGCTTCGAGATGGGGAACAAGCTGGAGCCGGAGAGGAAGATCCAGCTGGCCAGGGCGCTAGGCCTGCAGCCCCGGCAGGTGGCCATCTGGTTCCAGAACCGGCGGGCGAGGTGGAAGACGAAGCAGCTGGAGAAGGACTACGGGGAGCTCAAGCGGCAGATGGAGGCCATCAAGGAGGAGAACGACGCCCTCCAAGCCCAGAACAAGAAGCTCGAAGCGGAGGTGATAATACTAAAATATTCATGGCTCCTTGCTTAATAATCTAGAGGAGACGTGATTCTTTGAGCTCTCTCTCTCTCTCTCTCTCACACACACACACATCTAACATGCACGCTGGAACAAGATCTTTTCTGAGCCGGTTCTATGCTGATGAGTGCAGAATTATCCAAGTTACGTTAGTTGTTAAATTCTGATGGCATTGGGCCTTTTCAGGAGGGATCCAGTTCAAGTTGTTTCCTTGGCCGATGAATGAGATTTGAGTCTCATAAGGATATACTAAAAACTGTGGTTTTTGGCGCTGGTCTTTTCTCATTCATGCATGATTGAATGAATCATGGCTCCTTTGAAGAGTAGAAGGATCCATTCTTTCCCTTGATGTGCCCTTCCCCCTCTTCTCTCTTCATCGTTAGAGTGAACAAACGGAACCAAACTTAGGAATTCTAAAGTTTCCACCTCTTCCCATTCTTTTTCCCCTTTCTTTTCTTTCCTTTCATGGATGCTGGTTCCTGGTTTCCCAGTGGGCCTCAACTTGCTGAATGGAAACGATTGCAAGTGCATGGAGCCATAACAGCAACTGCACTGCGCGCCCCTTTTCTTCCCCTTCCTTGACGTAAATGATTGAATGCTCAGATCTCACATTCAAAAAGTGGACAGAACCAACTGCCTTTTAGCTTTTCTTAGCTTTCTTGATCTGGGTTGAAGCCCCCATCATACTCCTCTCTCTCTCCCTCTCTCAGGGTACTGTCAGTACAATAGAGGCTAGAAGCATAGTCTCACCATGCATGATTGGTTCATTCATGGTGTCCTCTTTTTCCTTTAATGATCTATTCCTGCCGCGTTTCTGCAGATCGTGGCACTGAGGGGGAGAGAAGCATCAGAACCCATCAACCTTAATAAAGATCAGACTGAAGGTTCTTGCAGCAACAGGAGTGACAACAGCTGTGACATCAACCTGGACATCTCTAGAACGCCAGCCACCGAAAGCCCCGTGGACGCCTATCATGTCAGGCCCTTCTTCCAGCCGGTCCGGCCGGCGGCTTCCGTGGCCCAGCTCCTCCAGTACCCCTCGTCGAGGCCGGAGGAGCCCCACTGCCCCAAGGTCGAACATGGCGTCGCCGGCCAAGACGAGAGCTTCTGCAACATGTTCTCCGGACTGGACGACCAGCCGGGCTTCTGCTGGGCCTGGTCAGAGCAGCACAGCTTCCATTGATCGTTTGGGCGTCGGAAACCGTCCAGCAACGTTCGGGTCGCCGCCGATTGGTCCCCTGGCTTCGCGTCGGCGCAAATTGTTAAAATTTTGAAGATTCTGGTTGCAGCCATTGGTGTATAGAGAAGAAACTTCTCTTTTTTCTTTATTTTTTACTTGAGAAACTAAGTTGTGGTTGAGGTGCCAATAAGAAGGGTCCCTAAAGTGTTTTTTTTTTGGTTCTTGAGATGAACCATTAGCAGTATCACCCCATGTAGGTAGGGGAGTAGAAAGATAAGGGATGAGGTTGATATGATCATGAGGTGTCAATGTGAGATCATCTTACTTCAGAGCTTGACTTGCTCTGGAACGTGGATAGGGTTTTTATAAGTCATATATCTGCATGCATGGGCCATGAAATAAAAGGGTTTCTCATCTATAATTTCTCTGATTAGAAATGGAAAACTACTCAAAATTTTGTTTCCACTGTACGTGTTCCTTTATATATATATATTCATTTAAGAGGAGTTCCTGGTGATTATTCACCTCTTAATTTACGAAACTAGCAACTTGTATGGGCAGTAGCACTCTTTGCAACCGATGCAGTTCACCAACATCTAAAAAGAGTGCAGTTTCTCTTAGTACGGCTTTGGATTAAACTCAATCAATCAAAAAGAGAGGAGGGAGGTTTTCATAAAAATCCTTTATCGGGAATGGGAAAAACACCACTTGAGAGAGTTTTTTAAAAGAGAAGAGATCTTTTCGGTACTGTGTTAGACAGGAGTCCAACAGTACTGAGAGGAGGAAGATCAGATATTTGAAAAAAATTTAGATCATATGAAGGGTTTTTTTGTAATGTTTGAACCCCTGTCCTTAGTATTGGACTTCTGTCAAAATCTTTTCCTCTCTTTACTTACCGAGTTCAATCCAGTCCTCGAGGTAGAGGATCTCTATTCATCTAAGAATGCGTTACGATGGAAGCAAATTTATGTTTCTTCTTGACCTATAAGATAGCTATCGCACCAGCTCCGCTACATGAATCGACTAGATTTTTTCATAGTTCTACTTAGAAATGCATGCATAAAGATATCATATGTTGTGAAGATTTTATATTTATATGGGCTATATATATTATGGGATGGAATCAGGAATTATTATTGCGAATTCGAATCCTCTCAATAACTCAGAAGATTAACATACGGACTGGGGATTATATCAGACTCCCATTAATCTTTATGCTCTTTTAGTGATTCAAACCATCCAACTCCGATCGAAAGTTCATGAAAAAGAATTTTCATATATATAATTTACAAATATTAGTAATGAATAAAATATGCAGGTCAATTTAGTTATCTTTCCTAGCGTAGTTGGTGCAGATTCGATCTAAGATCGGGTTATCTAACTATATATAGAACGCTTAATGATCTGCTTTGGATCCCGATTTTTGAGTTGGATGATCGAATCTCAGAACAGTAGACCATACTCCATCAGTATCAAATGAAGTATGGTGTCCAAGTTGAATGATCAGCTCAGTTCAAAGAGCCTTTTCTTTCTTACCAATCAACTCCGTCACTACTATATAATTATTGACTTAACCTTCCCATGTAAGTAAGAGAGAGAGAGAGAGAGAATATGGAGGACGGAAGAAGACAAAGGAAAAGAAGAGGGAGGTAGGGGGAGAGCATATGGGTACAGTGCCTTGAAAGGAGAAGAGGAAGAAAACAAGGCGATCCGAAAAAGGCTCATCTCTTTGGTTTCTGGTGAGGTACTGCTGGAAGGAGCACAGGAGGCATCCCCACAAACCCGTACCTCTTCTTTAGCCTCACAAAGGAGGCAAAAGAAAAGGGCTTCTGTGAGAGAGAGAGAGAGAGATGGGATGGAGGGGAGCATGTGATCCACTGTCACCCACTCTCTAACATGGGGGCTGTGGGGTCGATGCTAGCTAGCTCTAGTTTTCTCCATGGAACCCAGTTTTCACCGCAGCCTTTTCTGTACTCTATCAACTCCATGAATTAAGCAGGAACTGTTGTTGGTGGAGGACGAATCAGGAATCTGTGGAAGACTTATTGTTGCACAGCCTACCAGCTCAGTCATGAAACTCCCCTTCCCAACACCCTCATGGCCTGTTTCGGAGGCGCAGTGCATGGACCACTTGGCCAACAAACAAATCTGTCTATTCATGTCCCACCTATCTTTAGAGACACGCATACGATGGAGCTAGATGGTGCGACTCCGTCTCACAAAATAAATGAATTGTTAAATCTTTAATCTAAAGATAATAATTTTTTTAAAAAAATTAAATCTTTTTGTGGCGTCTTTGATGCTTATAATTCATAGAGACGAAGAGGTGTAAGGAGGGAAGTAAGAGAGAAAAAAAAAGCTAATAAAATAAATGTAACCGTCCGTTCATAAGATTGGATGGCAGGCTTATCCCATGCGGAACTGTTCCGAGTGGATGGAGCCTCCATGCACGCAGATGCGTTTCGGCACGGACTCTTCTGCGCATGGCGGAACATGTTATGTTTCTTTTTAAATAAGCACCCTTAAATCAAGATATATGCTACAGTGTGCGCGATGGGGTCGCATCAACTGCCCCCATTGCGTTATAGCATTCGTCTCTAAGCATGCTCTGCTAAGTGTAATGGTGTCGCATTAATTGTTCCGGCACATTATAGCATTTGTCTCTCTCTCCATATATATATATATATATAGGAATTTGATGTAATCCGCTGCCCCTTCTAAAGAGGTTGGAAGATGACAGAAGGATAGCCATCAAATGATGATCAAAGGAGCATCTTTTATTTATTAACAAAAATAGAAAAAATGACATTTAGGCACTGGGTGAGCACTCGTGCCCCTGGATCACCCAAATGGGCCAATCTAATGGTGCTCCGGATTCGCCAGGGTGCCTCGTTGCCCATGCGCGAGAACATTTCCCATGCACGGGTGACGAGGCACCCCAGCAAACTTGGGGTGCCGTTGGATCAGTCGTGTGGACGATTTGACCATCCATGCTTGTATAGTTTTTGTTTTTATCTTTTTTATTTATTTTTTCTCTCGCCATAATCCAACCCTCCCAATGAATTTATGGGCACCACAAAGGCATGTTGCCAATGAAGCAACACAGCTGTATCAGGGCGTGCACACACACACATGTATATATATATAAGGGGTGGATGTTGCTAGTATTGTATGCGTCTGTCAAATTAATCATATACATTGTACAACTTTATTTAATTATCTAGAATAATAATATCATTTTATTCATTATGTGTAAATTATTTTTTTTTAACTATTTTATAATAAAATCTATGAATATATATAATATTTGTTAAATTATGATGAGATCATAATAATGAGATTGATAATTTATAAAGATACATTCTTAAGTGTTCATAGTCAGAAGATATTTTAGAAGGATATCAAGTATATGGTGAGACTAGTACATGTTACTCTTGTTCATTTGATGAGGGTGACTGGCCTCACAGTCACTGGTGAAGAGATACTAAGGCAAATTTATAGGTACTCATTGACTAATGATTTCACTGAATTGATCCGACTTGAATCGTTAGATAGTAATTAACCTAACTGTCAACCAACTTCATTGAATATCACAATTGCGTGGTTAGTCTTTGAACGTGAGACACTAAAGACATCTTGTCGGTGGACTTTTGAATTTTGACTTAGGCTAATAGATCTCTAACCATACGGTCTTAATCAGTCAGTGATCTGGTTCAATAGAATACCTTCAAAAATGATTGAATGTTCAATATGAGAGCATTTACTCTTGAGAATTAAAGAGAGAATACTCTAAGTAAGATATGTGGGAGGTACTGGCCAGGATGAACACAATATCATAAAATATTGTACAACAACGTCTCATCCAAGTGAGTTGACTGGCTAAGATTTGACAATTGACTATGTCCTAAGTTGACTCGAGAACATTTTTCGAATGAAAAATTATAATCACGTGATAATTGATGATGGAAAGATTTCTTAAGCGGATTGTTGAAAGTTATTACCTTCTGGGATCATGCGTGCTTATTTGGCACCCAACTTGATCAGAAGTATAATCATTTATTATGAGACAATAATTTAGTTACTTAATTAATTATTTAATATTAGATATTAAATTAATTAATTTAAGTCAATAAATAATTATTAGACTTAATTAGCTAAAAATCGGACTGGTATTTAGGTCTAGAGGTTCACACAAATAAAGATTCTCAACTCATAGTGTTTAAGTTAGTTTTATATTAATTCGGAGACTTTTGTGAAAAATCATATCAACTTAATATAAAAAAGCACTGAGCGGGAACCTTGGCCAAGCTCTAGAGTTTACCTCGGAGTCAGCCATCCTTCTCTAACTCTCTCTCTCTCTGAGTCGTACGCCCTAAAGACGACGTCCCTCTCTCTTCCGTCTTCGCCGCTTCCACTTTCCAACTGTCAAGAGCCTCCATCTGCATGCTGCAGGCACCATCGCGGAGAAGAAACATCACGAATGCGTCGATCCAAACGAGGGAGCGAGGACGAATTATCAAGCGGATGATTACGTTGATACCGCTGGAGGCAGAGCACCTGCGTAACTAGTAGTATCGCTCCGTCAGAACTACTCGGTCACGGATTCCACTCTGCGTAAGGTGTTGATCGATCACCACTTAGCATAGATCTCCCTGAAATGGATTAGAAATGGGCGGATAAATTTTTATTTGCTGTTTTCACTGCATTTTTCTCGCCCCGCCCGGATCCTAATAGATATAACGTATCCTAAGACGCATGTAACTTAGATGCGCCCCACCCAAAAACCCTCTATACCAATTTTAAAAAATAAAGTATAAATTATCAAAATGTTAAAATATTCAAATACCCATTTAAACTACTTTACACTCTTTTTGGATTTAATTTCACCGTTAGATTGAAAAACTTAATTGTAACCATCCAATTAAATGTGTCATTGTTTGGGATCAAAACTAAAATCACAAGAGATGAGATCAATCCTAAAGACTAATTTGATGATTTTTTTTATTTTTTAATTATTTTTTAGTACTTTAGGCACCAATTTTTTATACGTGCTTAATTGGACGGCTCTGATTGATCGTCAAGAATGGAATTAACCCTAAGAGGTCTATGTGAATATTTAAAAATTTATAAAAATTTATATTTTTTAACCATGGGGATAGTGGGTTTTTGAGGGGGCACATCTAACTTAGATGCACCCGGGGGAGCGTTCTGTCCTTTATATGCACAAGAACTCTATTTTAGTAATTATAAAGAATTACTAAAATAGAGTTCTTGTTATATATATATATATACACACACACATATATATGTATTGTGCGGTTGCTACAATGTGTGAGATTTAATTGCATACACTCTTTCAAACCCATCTTTATGTTTTAAAAAATAAAAATCATGACAGTTTTAAATATTCAATACTTCCAAAGTTATTTTCATTTCTTTGGGCTTACTTTCATCGTTGCATGCATTATGAATCAATCAATCTTAGTCATCCGATTTTACATGCTTAAATTGGTGATGAATATTAAAATATCCAAGAGATGGGAACAACTTTAGGACTAATTTGACTAATTTTATATTTTTTGATTATTTTTTATGATTTTTTGAAAATAAAATTTAGATGCACTTGATAGATAATTAAGATTGAGTTTCACGGTTGAATACAATTGGACAGTCAAAATAAAACTCCAGAGAACGAAGACAACCATAAGAGGGGTAATTGAATATTTATAAATTCACAAAAAAAATTATTTTTAAATATAAGGATGGAGTCGAAAATGGTACGTACAATTTAATTATTTAGTTATCTCCCTTAGGGTTATTTCCATTTTTTAGGAGTTAATTTTCACCATTTAATTATGTCTGATTGTGAAACTCAATAGTGGATGTACATAAAAAAAATATTGATTTCAGAAATAAGAATTTCATTGTACTATCATTAGGAGTGTTCTCATTTCTTGGAGTTCTCAAATTTATCACCAATTTGCTCACACCTAACTGGACGGCTACAATCAAGTTAGATACAAAATTAAGTCTCCACGGACGAAAACGAACCTTCGGGAAGATAATTGAATATTTAAAATTTTATTAATTTTTTTTTTAACATGAAAATGGGAACGAAACTTGACATATGGTTAAATTGCGTGCACGCACGCCCGCCCGCCCGCCCGCCCGCACGCACACGCACGCACGCACGCACGCGCGCGCGCGCGCACACATTTGATTGGACGGCTATGGTCAAATTTTTCGATTCAATGGTAAGAATTAATCTCAAAGTGTTGAAAATAACTTATTTGAATATTAATTTTTTTAATATATATATACTTTTTTAAGATGGAAAAATAAGAGTAGGGGTGGGGGGGGGGGGGGGGGCGCTCATTATAGGATATATGGATGCGCTCCAAGGAGCTGCTGTTCGATCAAGATCAAACGGCAATGTCATTATTATTATTTTTTAAAAAGTGGAGTGACTCGGGCTGGGCGGACGACTTCTTCAAACGGACGTGTTCGGGTGGGATGGGACATACAAGTCGCACCAACTGTGGGATCACCGATCGCACGGCTCAAGTGATTCGCCTTCCCGACCCATTCTTTTTTTTTTTTGCTAAATGCTGCCGTCCGATCATCGGACGGCAGCACCCTTGGGGTGCATCTGAGTGTATGCGTCCCAGGGGCATGTTTTATCCTTCCCTAAATATATATATATATATATATATATATATATGATGCACCCAGTTGATGGGCTGTCCGATAAAAGAAAATTAAATTGCGAGTGGACTGGGAGGTGCAATCACATGATTCCTTTGAGCTCTCGATTTTTAATTGAATAATTGATTACTTAAAATACATCTATTTTAGATGTGCCTGGAGATGTGTATGAGCCTGTACAGATAAACAGAAAAATGTTGGGAAACAATGGGGTAATTAGTACGACTCAGCCGTATGTTAGCGTCAGCTGTCGGGTTTCAATCCAACGGCTGCATGATTTCTTTTTAGAAAAATCACACAGACGTTCACACGGAAAGTTAATAATGAGCCGTTGGATCTAGGGTTAAACGGAAACCAATTATCCAACTTTCGGACATGTTTCCAATTTTTAAAAAACTGATTCGGATAGAAAAAAATTTCATGCGGTAACTGTGCCAATTGAAATTTTTTAATAAATTATCGGAATCAGAAAAAGAAAACTATTATTTCCCTATCCTAATTTTGATTTTCAATTTTATCAAGTATTAAGTAGTAAAATTTATAAATTATATTAATTATATTAACCAATATATATATATTCTATCTAATAACATTACTTACGTGCATATATATGAAGAAGATGAGGATTGAGAATACTATAAATTGTTTTTGATAATTTTTGAAATAAAATGAAAAAATAAATACCACTTTTAGATTATATCAGAATCAAAATTGAAAGCACAATTTTACAATTGGAATTCGAAACCTATTGGTTATTTGGTTTAGAACGCTTACTGGATCGTACCATGAGTAATTAATTTGGGAAGGGTTAACAAGAGCCGGTCAGGGTCCATTTGGTTATACTTAAACATAATCGGATGGAAAATATCTTATAAAGAAACACATTTACAAGGAAAACAAAAACAAAATTAACCATTTGGTAGTTTTAAAAATGTTTTCAGATTCTTTGAAAAAAGTCATTCAGTCTTATCCCATGGATGTCAAAATTAGGAAAAATGAGTAGTCAATGAATTAACTTCTCCGTTGACTAAAGTTTTACGGACTATCAAATAAGTAATTTTAATATATTTTTAGAGAAAAGTGTTTCATATGACCTATTTTACATGAAAACAAACAGGCCCTCAATGAAAATGATGATCAAATTATAAAATCTAACGCATATAGGTTAAGGTAATATGACCTCCAAGAGTTTCGTTGTATCCTACCAAGTCTTTCCTCTGCTTTCTCTCTCTTATGTGAGGAGTATCAGACAATTCATGTAGTGTGGGGTAAGAAGGGGAATTTGGGGAGCATTTTTGGCATCAAAAAAGTATATTTGAGATAAAATGGTAATTAAAGTAGAATATAATTTTGTCTCATTAAATGCCTTTTACTAAGGGATCATTTAGGGGATGAGATGCATCTAAATTTAATGCATCTATGTTTAGGTTAATTAGCTAAGATAGATGATCATACTTGACCTAATGAGGACTCTTGCTGACCAAAAGCTCATCCGGGCCCATGAAAGTTCCTTTTTTGTTTTTTCTCTTTTTTAATTAATTGGTCCCCAATAAGAGAGCTTGGTGACTGAGGTGGTCTCTTGCTGACCAAGACGGTCCTTCATCTCCCAGATCCAGGACCTTATTTGAGCCTCTTCTTACTTGGAAGCTGCTTGTTACAAGTTAGTAACACCCACAAGACTTCTCAATCCACAATGGATTTGATCACTCAAAACAAAGGCTTGAAACATAGAACAGCAGCATCCTCTCCTAGCTAGCACCATGCTGTGGGGATCCAAGCAAGGAGAACAAGGGGAAATAACTTCAGACTCTGCCAAATGTGGTAGGAGCAAATTTGACTAGGTCAGCATCCTCTACAGGACTACAAGGTATTGTCAATTTCTAAGCACTGATAGCTGAGCTGTGCTGAACGTGTGTGAGGGAGGAGAACTAGAAGAGAGCCCCATCCTCATCCCCCCATTCTAGTACCGGCGGTAAGGACCGCTGGAATCCGGCAGCGGAAGCGGCCAAGCGATGCCGGATCTCATGTTGACCAAGGTATCTGGCACTGTTCCATTGGTTACTTGGGGGGCTGCCTACATTGGAGGGATGGGAGCCTGCTGGCCTACTCCCATGTGGATGCATAGAGACCAATTGTACATATATGGTGAATTGGCTTGCCACACTGGTGCCCAGTCCGAGTTGTCCCCACCTGCCTCACTCCAGCTGGTCCTTCATAGTGATGTGGCATGGTCATGTGCTTTGTACCTTGCCAGTGTGGAGCCTCTACTCTGATTAGAATCTTTAGCTGCTCTTTTCTGCATCTCTCAATTGTGGTTTCTTCTCAGAATAACTCACTTGGAATCCAGATCAAAAACTAGAGATCTTGTGAAAAAAAATAGAGATCTTGGTTGGTTTGAGATGAACATGTGGGTTAGCATCTCTTAAGGAAGCTCAGAAAGGATCTGCTAGCTGTTGACACCAGAGTTGCAAAGAGTTGTGTGGACATTCTGCAAGTTTGGATCCTTTTGCAACTTCTGGCAGATTAGTTATTTCCAACTGGCATACAGCAGGGTCCTTAATATATTAAGTTGGAGGAGAGTGGCCCTGTAGGGTGGCAATGTGCAATTGCTGTAGGGGTAGTTGAATTTATGAATGAGAAGGGAGGCTAGGGAAGAGAGAGCACTACTGGATTTTATCAGATCCTTGCAGTACTCTGAGATTGGCCTTTCCCTAGGGATCCGAATGGTAGGTAATCTGTAGTATCTGTCTTTATGCTATGCTTGTTGAAAGATATGAGTTTTTAGATAAGGATAGGAACAGTACTTTGTATTTTAGTATTTTTATTTAGGACAAAAGATAAAAATATATTTTAAAATCTGATTGTCCAATTATATTCTTCCTTTCTAGTTAAAGATATAACATGATTGATAAAGTTTTAGGACTTAATTTTGAGCATTGAAAAAAGTGAATCAGTTGTTGGAATCCTCTTATTGTTGGAAGTTTTACTTGTGCATGTCTATTCTATTCCCTTGACATATATTTGGTAAAATCATTAATTTAACATTATCACTACGGTATAAGTTCATGTCTCTTATGTGTTTAGTAACTAAGGCATATATTTGAAAGTTTTATATGTTATTTCCTCCAAAGTGCTATCTTCTGAAATCTAGAAATCTGAGACGATTTGACAAGAAAAACTTATACCTAGAATCATAGTCATATTGATAAATATTTAACCTAAGAGAATCCTAGGTGAGCATGCACCGGATTGTCCCATGAAGGGCAAAAAACATCAGGCTTCATAGGATAATGCAGTAAATTTTAACATCATCTTAACATGGTTAGCAGTTAGCACATGATCCTCATATAATTAAATAAACAAGAAACAGAAGGCCAGAGGTCTCAAAGGTGTTTTGTTATAGCTTTGGAGGGAGTGCAGGTACTTGCAGGGTAGTGGCAGGGGCATGTTTTCTTTCCTCTCTTCTGGGGTGTGTAGGGGGAAAGGTCTCCCAACTAGTTTAGTAGTAAACACACCATCAGAGTTCTCTAACGAAGGATTAGGTATGAAAGGTGGCCATGTTAGGGCACCTGGACTTCTAGTTGATCTTGTCACCCAATCATTTTTAATTATTGGTTTGTCTTGATGACTAGAGTAGAAAATGGGTGGACCACTTGGAGGGCCACTTAACAAAAAGCAGTCTTGGGCTGCACAGTGCACATATGTTGTTTATGTATGTTTATGTTTAGTATGCTAATCATTATCAAATATTATTATTGTCATTGGTTGTCTGCATCCAATGCTTTGTTGGCTTAATATATATCTAAATCATGTCACTTCAGCCTTGTCTGAAATTCATGAATATGATGAGGTTACTTATACATTGTGTGTTGATCATGTAGAAGGATATCAAGTGTAATATGCACAACAGATTCACTATAACACTCTGGTAATTCATTTATATATCTCCACAGAAGAAAGAGTCTAGGATGGCCTTGATGAACATGCAAGGTCTAAGAACTAATAAAGATGCCCTATCATTCAACTGAGAATCCACAAACACCTCTGGTATCTAAACTCATCAATGTTTCAAGCTTCATGGCAGAGAAGATTCACTGTTGGGAGGAACTTATTCAGACTCAGTTATCTACCTCATAGACCAGCATTGGTTTTACATAGACCAAGATGGTCATTAAATGATTTAGACATTCTTTTTTTTTCACATGTAGAACACTGTTACACATGAAACTGTGCATTCTGTATTCCAAGAGATGTTTCTACATGACTTCATGTATGACAAAGTTGTCACCTTCCATTCTTTAACTCAAGTACACCTTTCATAAATCTAGATTTATGAAAGTAGTAGATATTTTAGTCAACAGTTAAGTTTGTCTTTTGCTAAGTGAAGTTTCTATAGTCAGTAATCAAGTTTTCACCTGTTTCAAAAGAAGTATACTGCACATAGTTCACTCCCAACTTATGGCACTTCACTTGAGTAGTAGACAAATAAAAATGTATGAGAATGGAACACGTGCTAGCTCCGCCATGGCTGGTTCCAAGCCCAGATGAGAAAAGGCATGCCTTAAGTAGACAGCGAGCAGCTAATTAAGTCTGTCAAAATTTGATCATGAATCTTGAGAATGATGAGTAATGGTCGCTGCGCCCGCATGGGGCGCTGCCGTCTGATCTCTTTGATTGGATGGCAGTATAGTGGTGTATATGTTTTTTTAAATTTCTCAAGTTGGGGTCCCACTTTAATTTACCTTAAAATTAATTAATCCCATATAGACCACAGATTATGCTTGGGAAATCTCTTGGAGGCATTTGATTATTGTCCACGTTTGCCTTGACCAAGATCAACTGATCACGTGACTTGAATAAATGTAGGGCTATCTTTTGAAGCCGCCTAAATGTAGTCTTTGCCCCTGGCTTGCCCAAGATCCTAGCCCTATCAAGTAATCGTGAAGAACTTTGCACGATCAAATCTTTAAAATGTGTCCATTTTCTAAGGAGTGTGTCATACCGAGACTGAGATGAATGAGTCGTTTTACTAGGAAAATAGCTTAGGACTCGGTTCACCCATGTCCCATATATATATGGAGGCACCCTGTGATCAGAGGATTTTATTTCCTCTTTTTTCAACAGCAAAAATGGGGCTAATTTTAGACTGGTATTGTGTGATCATGGCTGATTCACTGTACTCTACATGTTATGTTCTCCAATTCAGCTCCCTCTCGGTTGACTGTTTTCGGTGAAACTTAAGCAATGTTTGACTTTTTCCTGGGACTTAAAAGTAGCCCCCTAAAGAATTTTGTACATGTAGAAAAGCCTCTGTATAATACGTATACATAAGAAACTCGCACTATAATCACTGGATACCGCCAGTCTACGACCACCTATATTACAGGACATGTTAGAAAATTTTCTGACAAGAGTAGACGAATTCCTTCTTACCATTGCTTGGTTATGGAGAGATGATACACTAAGGGTCAGTTTGACTGCACGTAAAATATAATCGGATGGAAATGGTTTTCTAAGTAAATTAATTTACGAGGAAAATAAAAATGTAATCGACTATTTGACACTTCTAATTAAAAATCTTTTCATTCGTTTGTTTGCCCGTAAAATCTTTTCATGAAAATGATTTCATACATTTATTTACTTATAAAAGAATTTTAACATTACAAAATTTTTAACATAGATATGACAGAGCCAAATGACTCTTTTTATATTTTTTTGAACTCAGAAAATATCTCAACTCTTATTTGATTGGACAATTCAAATAAAATAATCAAACCTCAACATTAAAGGATATATTTTCTTTCTTTTTAATTTTCAGCTTGAGATAAGTTTGGTCAGGTTCTGCGTAAAACTATAATATCTTAGGTTTTAAATGTATAAATATAAGTAATTCCAAAGGGAGAATAACTTACTGTATTCTTAGAGATGATGGTATAGTCAAACTAAAAAAAACTTTTTTGAATTTTTTTTGAAACTCCCAACATGCCCTACATGTCCACATAATTGGATTTTTGATCTGATATCTTAAAAAATAATAAAAAATTAAAAGCCAAGGCTCGATGAACAGTAATGTACTATTAATTGGGGATCAATTTTTTGTTTTTCATAATTTTTTCGAAGGCTTCTAACATGACTTACATGCTCATATAATTCGATTTTTCGATCGGACATCTCAAAAAAAAGATGAAAATTCAAGAATTGAGCTCCAATGAACAGTAATATACTATTCATTGGAACTCGATTTTTTATTTTTTCTTATTTTTTGATTTTTTTGTAAAAACCCTTGACATGTCATACATGCCTATCTAATTCGATTTTATATCGAACATTCTAAAAAGAGATGAAAATTTAAAAACCTAACCCCAGTGAACAATAGTGTACTATTCATGTTTGAGTTGTCCTATGAAATCTAATTATATAAAAATACAGGCAATGTTGGGCCTTTTAAAAAAAGTGAATATCATTACCTATTTATTATATATTAAATTTATTATTTCGAAGATAGAGGACCAAACTAAAACTAACAACCTAAAGAAAAAAAGAAAATGACCCCAAATATCTCATTGAACACAACTCCCCATGAAAAATGGCATCCGCTCTCTAGGGAGTTGAGATGGACGCCAAAATCCAGACTTATAACGCGGCATGCTTCACGTTTTCCATTGACTTTGGCTTTTACAGGTATCCAAATAATCCATCAAGAACTAGTTTTCCCTGACACTTGCATTTGTAAAACATTTTACTGGGTGCCAAATTACACCTAAAATATAATCGGATGAAAATGAATTTAAAAAAAAAAACATTTACCAGAAAAACGAAAGCAAAATTCGTCATTTTATGCTCATGAAAACATTTTCAACTATTTCGGAAAAAATCATTCGGTCCAAAAATCAAGAAAAAGATGAGTCAATAAATTAAGTTTTCTGTTGACTTGAGTTTTACGGATTACCAAATAAGTGATTATGATATACTTTTTGAAAAAAACTTTTCTAACCCATTTTACGTGAAAACAAACAGACCTTAAATATTGCACAAGATTAGCTTTTATTCCATTGACTTTTGCAGCCTTTATCAGTGGTGTAGCTGTGCTAAACCAGAATTATCATGAAACAACTTGTTTACAACATCAGCTGTGTTGCAGATACATCAAATGTTACATTCTTGAGCTAAACAGCTAACGCATAAGCCCACCTAAATACCTCTCCAGCCTTGTGCTGGGATCCAAAAGGGTGTGATAAACAAAAACTAGAGAAAAAATTATGTACTACTGGATGGAAAGTTGAAAAAAATTGTATTCCTTCATGTAGTCTTTTTCATCTTCTTCTGTATATTTCTAACCTTCGTCCACTTGAGATAGATCTGATAGGAAAGACCAGTGAAAACCATGATGACGCTGCCCCACTGCTTGGTAGACAAGGGGTTGCCACTCAGCAGTGAGGACACGACGATGCTGACAAACTTGCGTGTGGTGGTGATGGTTGTGTTTGCCAGTGAGCCAAAACGGCTAATAGTGAGGAAGATGAAGTTCTGGCCAACCGCACCACAGAGGCAGTAAATGAGGATATCCCATGCTGCCTCTGGATGCTCCTGGCAGAATTTCACTGCTTCAAAGCCACTGCCATGAGGCCAACCAAACATGTAGATCACATTGTATATGGTGCCCCAGAGATTCATACCCAGCATTATATCCCAAGCACTAGTCTTCGGGTATCTGCAAGGAAACGGTGAAAAATCCTCTGTAAGCATCAAAGACAATCACATACCATCTCAATCCTGAGAAGTGAGGTAAAATGGAGCTAGAGATCACCTTTCTGTTATAGAATCCTGTGTTGCATTTGTGAAACCGTCAAATGCTAAGTTCAGAAAGCATAAGCCATAACCAAGAGGAGCATTTGGGTGAGCAAGCTTGCTAATGGTTTTTGAGCTAGTCTGTAAGGGAATCAAGAGACAACTGCCTTGTCATACGTTTGAATTAGTTCATGAATTCCACCACATATTATACTACTCTTTACCTTCAGAAGTGCAAATGATGCTACTCCACCAGCAACAAGGAGAGTGCAAATGTACTCGGGCAAAGTGTATCTGATACCGTAAAGAAATGTACCCATAAGCATCACTGCATGCATAGTAAGTAAACACTTTGTTAGTAAAACTGAAAAACATCAGAGTTCCAAAGCTACATTTCACATTAGGTGTCTGAATTTATCTTAACACATACATTTTACGCACTGTACATCAAGGAATGTCTATGCTATGAAGATATACCTGCTATATATGTTTCCTAATCCCATATAATTGCACTAAAATTCTCTTGACATAGCTACCTTCACATTAAACGACGTCTTTCCAAGGAAAAAAAAATTGTGTAGCCCAATGGGGGTTTCTGCACATTCTTTGAGGTTGACTATTGTACTACCACTATTCCAAATGGTAAGAATCCATAAAATAAAGGCAAAGATGGGAAAAATGAAGTATGCCTTAACTCAGTCCTATAGGATGTAACTCTCAATGGCCTGGAGCATGTTTGGCAAACCTTTGCTTAGAAGCCACTCACTTATGGCTTCGACTTCTAAGTTAACACAAAAAATGTTGTTAGATAGGAGTGGATCTAGCTTATTTTAGACAGCCACACTAGTCAATCCCTCTCCCATAACCATAACCCTACTGAATTTCTTGAGCTTCTTGGTTGGGAGACAAAAGAGTAGGTGTGCAAACACACTGGTGCACTTGATAAGAATCAACCTTTACCATTGTTACTTGAGGTAGACTCATTTATTAAGTTAAATAAGCCAAGTTTGAACAACTTTTTTAAGCTTAGTTCACAAATGATCCAAGTTTGGGCATCCATCTGCATGATCTATTAAGCTAGTGAACAACTTATTACCGTTTTAATTGTTTATGTTTATAATTATTTTTAAGTTTACAATTTAATACATATTATAATTATTTTGGCATTTTATTAGTTCCCCTTATGCCAAGTGGCTGAAACTACTTGGCATAAACCCCAAGATGGGCTGACCATTTGGTTTTTGCATCCATCAAGGGGCCAGCCTTGACAGCAAGGATGGTCCCTGTACTTTCAGAACTGTCCCCAAGGGGGGGAATAAAGCCAGTGTGTGCAGTGTGCACACTCCAGCTTTAGTCCCATCTCAGAAGTTTCTGAAAAGGAGTGAAGCAGCCTTATTTAGGGCACCTCCTCCACTTAATTCCCATTCCCTGGTTCAGCCTTCCTGGACTTGGTTGGTTGGGATTAAGCAAGCCCTTGCAGTTCAAGAAACATGACATTTGGCTGAGCTCTTTTATGGGATTGGTTTGAGAGCTATCTTCCTTCAATAGGTTCAATCTTACATGATAAAAATGAAATTTGGGCCGAGCCTGTTATGACTCATTTATTGAATGAGCTTGGCTTTAACTCGTCGAGTATCTTAACATGCCTTAGGGGGTTTTTATAAGCCTCCCAAGGCCCTTGCTAGCCATTGGGCTCATGCCCAACAGCTAGCTGCAAACTAGTCATTTTACAACGACTAGTTTGCAGCTAGCCGTTAGGCTATGGATCAGCCTGGATCGACCGATCCGGACTGATCCCAGCCGATCCGCCCAATCCCAGTGAGGCAACAGGGGTTCAGGGCTCGGGATCAGATCAGTCCGGATGAAAACCAATCGGATAGGCCGATTGGATCCGATCCGCGCCGATTCTGCCTTCCATGGTTTAATTTTCTCCCGCCAAGTAACTAGGCTAAAACATATGCAAGCCCAAAAACATTTTCAGGTGAAAGAGACAACAAACATGCACACAATAGGTATTCTATTTATGCATGACGCTATTGCCACCAAGACCCTAGAATGCCAACCGCATCTTCCATGACCAGGTTTCTGATAGCAATCGCCCTCTTTCCCTGCTCGCACATTCAGATACTTTACAAGTTTCATTCCTAAACATTCAAGAAGTTCCAAGCATGAGCAGATTACAAACTCGAAAATCCTCCATATCCAGCTTGAACTTATTCAGCAGATGACAAAAAGGATTTCCAGCGCTACAGGTTGAAATAGCAATCAAATGTTGAATAACAAGTCCATTAGCTGCCGCCTAATCCGAGCATGGAAATGGCTGAATGAAGGAAAACAGATACTTGGAATTACCTGAGGTTCAATGACCTAGGCATTAGACTCTCCTTTCAGCCAGAGTGAGGCTTTTACAGGATTTATATGACAATCGTAGCCATTTTAAAATCTCAAGCACCTAAAACAGGTTTACAATAGCATCTTTGACATATAGTAATCCCCATTTATCCTTTTGAAACCACAAATTGTCCTGTGTACATATCATATCCCTAGAAATTGTATTATTCATCAATGGGAAACTTGTTTCTCCCCCCCCCCCCAAAAAAAAAAAAAAAAAAAAAAAAGGTTCTACATTATCTATTCCTCTGTTTTTGGCTCAACACTTTTGTTGAGGATTCATAATAGTGTCATGTTGAACATGGACCAGGACAATCTTTGGAAAAAGAAACATCATCAAATTGAAACCTTTTAACATATCCTACCACTTTATGGTTTCAATTAAAATGCAATTTTTGCTCCATCAAAGACGGAAATATACTTTTTTTAGAAGGTAAGATGAAAATATACTTTATATCACATATGTAGACAAGTAACAGGATGTCAAGTTATACACATTGAACTTAGACCAAATTACTCACCTGGAATCATTTTTGAGGATTTTGCAAGGACCTGCAAACCAACATCAGAAGCAACATTAGCAAGTGCTCAGTGAGCCTTACATGTTGAGTAAGATAAAAGGCTGAAAATAATGAAATTATGGAATGCATTATGTATTAACATTGTCAAATAAAGGCCGTCAAATATTGAAATTATGGGATGTATTATGTCCTAACATTGTCCAAAAAAAGGCCATCCTAATTCTTGGCAGAGTCTAGATTCCAATGTCCTTAGAGAACCAGGAATCAATTTTGATATAAATTTCTTATTGAGGGTATGCTTAGACAAGTCCAAATGTCCCACAATAATTTCCAGTGTGTCTCAGGTAAAGGTTTTTCGGAAAAGCTAGCCAAGAAACAATATTCACAAGATTTTTTTTTCAGAATGAGGAGATTTTTAACATTTAAAGGACTGGGTTGGTTATGAACAGAATTGATTCATAGATGGTCATACCTATTTTGGTATTACTGAATTCATGAACCACAATTACATTTAGCATAATGCCAAAATGATGACAGATTCATTTCCATATCTAAGGCAAGATATACATGAACTTTGTCTATCATACTGTATGCCAACCATCCTCCTGCCCCCAGGAGTGGGAAAAAGAAAAAGGCTTTAGTACATTTTTTTTCCTTCAATTGATAAATCCCCTTTTACTTGTACAAGGAGATCTACAAGTGCTGCTTTCCATCGAGTGTGAATCAGCCATTCCATCCAGATACAAGTTTACAATAAAGACATTGATCCATCCGGTTCCTATGGAAATACACATAATTGAGTTTCGAAGCACTTGAGAAGTATTAACCATTAATACTGTATGATCATAAGTTGAAATGCATATATAGACAAATAGATTATACAGCCTTAGATAAGGGAAAGAGTAACAACAAGCATGACATACACACAGTGACCTATGGAAGTCAAGTAGGAAGCATTTTAAAAATTTATACAGATACAAATGATCACTATTTAAGTCGCTTGAGCGTGCCTGGGCTGGGTAACTGATGTATTTTAGAGCCTCAATTCCCATTGCAGGACCAATTGTATTTGTGATGCTGGGACTCCAATAACTCCACCATGGAGCTCCACTGTTAGAGCGTCGAGACCAAAGTTTTATCACTGTTCAACAAATCAATGTAAGCATATGCCCCTAATAGCTTCATGAATTTCAAGAAATAAATTACTCAATAAAGAACACATGATAAACATGAAAGGATACAGAGAAAAATATATGAGAACTGAAATTTTGGCATCAGAAAAGAGCATGAAACTTACTCATAAATGACCAGATGAGACAAACAACATTTTGTGCAAGGTTCAAAAAGGAAAGATGTTCAAAACGCTTTCCATCTGGTCCAAATCGTTTTGTAGACCTGGGAAAAAATAGGATAAAATTCTGTCAGTAGAACTGTTAAAAATCATGACAGGAAACCATTCTGTCAGCAGATTTCTTAAAATCTATAAAATGAATATCCAAACATGATAACAAGTGCTTATTAAAAACTCCCCAAAATTATAGTATAGTAGCTTCCAGGTGCCTTGGTAGAACTGCCCTATGATGAATAATGTCAATGCTGAATAGTGCCAGAATGGGAATGGTCTGAGTCAAGAATCTATACTTAATCTGTTTCAGGAACCTTTAAGCAAGCAGGACTACTCTTTTCCTATGAGAGAGAAGGGGAGCAGAGAACCCTTACTAACGTGGGGCTGCATGTCAGAGGAATGGATCTCTGCGTATATGTGATTCAATATGACATAGCTGCCAACTAATTTTTTCCCCAAATACATTGGGATCTTTAGCAAAATTGTAGCTATTCCACAGAATGTGTGAGTCTTGCGATCAATTGATTGACATAAAAAAGATAAAAAGAAAGCGCATTTGATCTGGCTACTAGATTGGTGATATCCTTTATAAGTTCCTCTTTTCTTGCAAAGGAGATGCAAAGAAGCAGTTTCTTTAATTGCTAGTCTTGATTTCCTGTTTGAGACTTTCAAAGGCATAGTTTAAAACCACTTGAACAAAAGTGGATGTTAATTAACTTCTTCCAGCCAGTTTCGGCATCCCAGTGAACTGCACGACAGAATGCTGAATTGAGCTGAATGGTTAAACGTTGGTCCTGCCTGTAAGATGTGGCTCAAATCGAGGTGAGTTAAGCAAACTGAACTCATGTGTTGGCATGATTTACTCTGCAATGGCAAACATAGTTCATCCTCTTCTAGATTACATTATCAAGGCACTTTTCAGTAGTATTCAATTAAACAATTGTTGGATTATTTGGTGCAGGATCTAATTGAATGAATTCAAATAATTTTGCACAAGGGAATGTTCGAGATAGGTAAAATTGACTGTCAAAGAGACATAAAGACAAGTGGACCAACGAAAGTGATAAATAGCACATCATGAGCAATTAAACTGAGCAAATGATCCACAGCAATAAACACAAAAGGTACTTGGGAAGACAAACTCATCAATCAAATGCTGGAAAAATTATATTATAACTTTATGTCAAGCTCCCCTGCTGACAGAAAGCCAAGGAGCTAGAGGTATCCCATAATTAGATTGGAAAGAACCAGCTGACCGCTTGGTTTATAGAAATGGAAAAGGGAAAATTGAAAATTGTAATGACAAATCAAGATTCTCTCTTGGCTTACAACATGAACAGAGGTAATCATATTCACAACAAAGAGATCTTGCTATCGAGATTCACATATTTTGGTGAAATGAGGATTCTATTTCCATCTCCACTCTCTCAAATTTTCACTAGAGTTGTTCAAACCTCAAGGACTGAATCTAATTAAACTAAGAAAATCACATGTGTCCTTCTTTTACCACTATATTGCAGCGGTCTTAACATGAGGGGGAAAAAGTGTTGGACCGCCCGGATGAGATATACCTACTTCGATGAGAAATAAGTGAGGAGCATCTATTTTTGCCTATTCCCCTCATTTCTTTTTAATGACAACAAAATAACAGTAAAAGTTCCTAGTCATCCAGCTTCCTCATTTTAAGAAGCAAAGCTCTTGACATTGTTCGGGTTTGGAACCTAATGATGCACATCAGTTGGCTCTACAGGTTGTATAGTCCTAGAATTACTCTTCAACACCTCTACATTTGAGGTTCAAACTTATTTTGATTACTTCATACAATATCTTGACATCCCACAACTTTCACCATGACTATGGCCTTGGAACAACAATGAGTACAGAAACTATATAAAATGGAAAGGACAGCATTGAACAGAAGCGGTGCTGTACAACGCTCAACAATCAGGCAAAAAATGGCAGCGAGACCTACGAATTAAGGGCCAAAAACCCTCTCTGAGTAATGAAAAATTGTAGCATTACCCCTGCTTGCAGTCAACACCATGAGTACATTTTATCTCACCATACCACTGAACATTTTGTCACAATCACACTAAACATATTCCAATATACTAATCCTAAATAATGATCAAACAGCTTCCACCAAGGGGTCATTTGGTGTGCTCTAAAATGCCGTAAAACATAATAAAATGTCATACAATATTGTTTCTCTTACGTTTGGGGTACTGCAAGTTGCTTTACGCTGTCTCCATGCATTTGGGTAAATTTCTGGATTTCAAAATTGTATTGACTTATGTGGTACTCTTTTATCCTATGAGGTCCAGTTCAGTGGGCTCGACTGCACCATGCAGTCGAGCGCCACAATCAGGGGGCATTTTTTCACTTTACCCCTTCCGCTTTTTTACGGAGGGGGTAGTGAAAAATGCCCACTGAATCACTGTTCTTATCCTATTTTGGTTCAGTTCAACCAAAAAACTAAGACGGGGATTTAAAAACCAGTCGTTTTAAAACCGGGGATTTTGCTGTCACTAATTTTAGAGACCAGTTAATTCAAAACTGATCTCTTACAAATGTTTTACGTCAAACCAAACGACCCACAAGACATAATCCGGCTCAAGAACTAGTAAGAAATAACAACACAGGAGTCCCAGGGGCATAAAGCAAAGCACACACCATTGTTTCAAATCACTGATTACAAGGAATCCGGCGAACCGCAGGTGCAATCAAATCGAAACTCAATGCAAATTCCAGCTCCTCACGAGTCCCACATTCATGGCCTTCAATGAGAAGGCACATCATCCGTTCTTAAATCTCAAAGATTTCGAATATTTCACAATTTTTCAGAAGGAATTGCAGGGGCATATCATACAAAAGGCCATCTTTTTCACATCAATCACATCCCCACAGTTTCTTATTTTTCCCACAACCTGATCAAGAGGCTCCCCACTACGACCAAGTACCCAGAAGCCCAGCCCACCTATCAAAACAGCGGATAGAACCGCGCTGGGAGGGAAGAACTCACACTGTCTCCTGGAGGACGCCCTGGGTGATGTAGGCCGACCAGATCCCCGCCACGCAGACGGCCAGCACCACCACGCGGCCCAGCCCTTCGCCGCCGTGGTGGCCCTCCATCTCCGCCTCGTGAGCCCCCCCCCCCCCCCTCCGGGTGGCGATCCCCCACCCCTCCGGCGAGATCACGGCGGTTCCTCTAGAGAGAGAAAGAGAGACTCTAGAGCGAGAGAGAGAGAGAATCTAGAAAGAGAGAGATCTCGCGGCGACGACGCGCTTCGTGACGAAGCCGGGTTTATACCGGAGGCTGTGAAGGGCGCGAAGATCTACGTGGCGAGTTGTGATTGGGTCTTGATACACGGCTCCTTCCTATTGGACTGCGGGACGCGGGAGGAGGTGGCCTCCGCTTGGTCCTCAGTTTTGGTGTCTCTCGGTATTTTTTTAGCTTAAACCTGTTCCACGAGCGGAGACCATGTGAATTTAGCCATGGGGCCATTGGGAGATTTTTTTTGACTTTCTGGGCTCAAACTGAATCTGGAAAGACGAGTTGCAACCAATTGTCTCGCTGGGCCGGCGGCTGAGAAAGGGGAGGTCCAGTCCAACGCCGTCCCAGCCTCGAGGGATTGTGTTTGGGCCGGCTTCAGCATGGCCCACACACCACGGTTTGGGTCAAGTTAAGTTGAGGTCAACCCAAAACTGAACTCATATTAAGACATCCTCAATTCTAACTCAACCTATCAAAAACTTCAGCCTTGATCCTCCAAGTCCAAATCCACTCTGTTCAATAGTGTCCTGATCCAACCTAGGTCGGGTTATAATCTTAGTAGCTCATATATGCAGTTTCTTCTTCTTACTATTACAATTTCTCATTCAAAGAGAAAATGAAAACTATCTATCCATCCACCTTAGGAAAACAACTAAAGAAATCTCCAGTAGTGATAAACTAAGATCTGCATCTCCTTCAACATGTTGTGGAGCAAGCGCCCTACAACACACACAGAGAGAGAGAGAGAGAGAGAGAGAGAGAGAGAGAGAGAGAGAGAGAGAGAGAGAGAGAGATGTTGTTCAGGTAATATGATGTACAATAGTTTGGAAATTTGCTATAGAACCATCAATGTGGAATGTTTACATGGAGTTAGAATAGGAAGTTGGAAAGTTTCTCTTACATTTTGTTTCAACTGAATTAGGTAAGACAAATTTGAGTAAGAATTTATTTTGAATTAGAAGTATTTTAGTCATTAGGTTTAAAGTTTGAGTTAGATTTGCTCTAAATAGTGGTGTAATACTTTCTTTGAAAGATAATAAAGAATTTTGAGAGTTTTTAAAGCTATGCAACTTCTGCCCTAAAACCCTCCTTCTCAGGTGCAATGCTCAGAATATTGTGCCTCCGGTGAGGCGCCAGAGGGCCTCCCCACTACCGGTGACGCTGGTAGTCTCTACAACCCTCTTCTCCTCCATTGTCCCGCATCAAGTTAACTATGGGTCAATAGATTCTAACCTAAGATAGGACTAAGGTGGATTTGGGTCGAAATTTTCTTCTTTATATGCTAGAATGCGCCAAGTAGATGACCCTCCCCATTATCAGCTGAACACTTTCTTCTTCCCTCCTATCAAATTAAAGGATCTGAATGGGATAGCTACCCTGTGCATGGAATATGGGCCCAAAACTCCTATGGTATCTTTTGATAATACTATGGTATATGATTAAGCCCTCTAATGAAATTCAACATCTTAACCACACTTTAGCAACCCACGTCCACATTAGCAAGTAAATTGCACATGCTAAGAGTACGGATTGTTTCATTTGGTGATCCTCTAATACTTAGTGTTGTTTTATTAGGAAAAGGTAAAATCATTTTAATTTTTTTCCACAAACAAAGAATAAAAAGAAGAGAGGAAAAGAAAGAGCTTGGGCTTAACAAGAACTTGTGCCTTCAGGCTTAACAAGAGCTTGGGCTTAATACTTAGTGTTGATCAGATAGATGGTGGAAGCTCAGTTTAAGTTTAGTGTCTGTGCCATCCTATTTCAGTATCTAATTATTTCATCAAAGATCAGATAATTGAAAAATAAAAATAAAAATGGCAAGATCACGCGTCTTTCCCATGTTCTAACACTATCACTCGAAAACACAGTCCGGCGAATGTGCACGGGCGTTGCAGTTTTGCTGCAACGCACTGCTGCCGTAATAAGTCTTTTTTTTTTATATAATAAAAAAACAAAAAAATCCCTTGATAAGTTAATAACTGTAACGACCCGCCACCCTATAATCGGGGATCCGATTATTAAATGAGTACCGAATCATTAATTTGGAACCAAACCAGGATCTAAGTAAGTCTGGAAAATAAACAATAAACTAAGCTAAACATTCACATCGCATTGAATTGAAAGGAAAATGCAAGAATTAAAAGTTATTACAATGCGACTCGATACAGCAAATAATTACATACTCCAATAGAAGAAAAAAAAAATTTAAGCATACAGGCCAGAAATAAAGATAACAACTACGTCGGGGCATACCCCGGAACAACAACTGACGGCACGCGACGCACAGCAGCACACCCCTCGTTAAGTCTGCATGGAGTCCTCACCTGAAAACCGCAGGGGTGAGTCTCAACGGAAAGACTCAGTAGGGATCCTCCGATCTCCACTGCCTACTCACACAACCACAAGTGCAAAGTATAGCTGAAGGTGAAGTAACAAGTACGGTAGTAATTACTACTCCTAAGTCTCGATATGAATCACATGCATTCAAAGTACATAACATACATATCTCTAAAACCAGTCTACCAGACCCACAACCAACGTCTCGGCAAAACACGCCAACCACACGGACAAAGGTGAGAAACACCGACCCGCTGAGACCAAACAGTAACCCCTCGAATAGCACTCTAGCTACTCCGGCCCAACTGGCTCAGGTGATTACTCCTTCTCTCAGCACGAGTGACACTCTAAAGGTACCACACCCACACCGGTACTAGCTAACCTCGGGGTTCACAAGGTGACCCTCTCTCACTAGGCGTCACTCCGCCCACACCCCCACCGGCGCTGTGCTCCACCCACACCAGCACAGGGTGATAAAGCGCTACAACTGTCACTCTAGGTCCACAGTAACACAAAACCCGGCACAGTGCGATCCGGCCACGTGAGAAGTCCACGGTCACACGACACACAACACAGTGCCATCCGGTTACGAAGAGTCCATCATCATCGAGTGTAAATACATTTTAATAGCATGAATTAGTGTGATTCTGTCTTGAATCGCGTCGTCCAAGGCCGACGCCATTCAAGTCCCCTAAACTGGTTCACAGAAACCCGGCTACAGAACCTGGCGTAAAACGCGTCATCATACGTAGCCGCCTTTTAAAAGGCGTCGCTGTCCCTTGTCGCCTTTTAGCGACCGAAAACAGGGACAGGAAAAGAGGTGATTTCACTAAAACGCGTCGTCGACGCCAGTCGCCTATTGAAAAGGCGTCACTGTCCCTGGACGCTTATCAGTCCGGGAACAGGGTCTGTTAATGGGCGCGTCGTGGGTGGGCGCCGCCTTTCTAAAAGGCGCGCGTCGTGGGTGGGCGCCGCCTTTCTAAAATGCGCGCTTCACCTTGACGCCATTTAGTCCCAACGGACAGGTTCTCTCCTTACTTCCCCCAGTCCTCGAGGAGGGATTTCTCCCCCAAAACTCGTAGAAATGCACAAAACATAGAGGGGAAGGAGGAGAATCCACCTACCCATTAGAACACCCAATTTCTCATACATGCACTTAGCGTTTTCACCCCAAAAAGCACTCCAAAGCATGCTTCAAATGCTGGAAAACATGATTTCAAACGGAAATGCACTGGGGATAGTCACCCTACCGGTTACTTGAACTCCTCCAAGCTCCAAGCCGCCCACCCGTCTCGCCCCACGCCGCCGCCGGTACCGCCGAGGTCGTCGTTACTCCACCGGGACGTCAGCCGCCGTCTGGAGAGAAAACGCCGCGGAGGAGGTGGTGGTGGTAGTGGTGGGAGCTAGGAGGTCGATGGAGTGGAGGGAGAGATGAAATGGTGGGAGGAAAAGAGGGAGGGGAAGGAGGCGTCGCCGGAATCGCCGGAGGAAGGGAGGAGAGAGAGAGGGAAAGAAGAAATGAGGGAAAGGAAGGAGATTCGCGGGGTAACCAGAGACTGGCTAAAACGCGTCGAGATGTACGGACGCCTATCAGTTGACATGACGGGCCGCTCTGACAGAACTCTGAAATGCGTCGTCCATCCAAGACGCCGTTTAGACGACAAGACTGACGTCGTACACTGACAACCCAAGGTCGCAGTCTGAAAGGCGTCGTCCCTCGCGGACGCCGTTCAGACGACACGACAGGGCCGTACTCTCGTGGCCCAAAGCCAACCCACGTGGCACTCACGTGGCACAATCCAAAACACGTCTGCAATGCTGGACGCCGTTTAAACTGCGTCGAGCGGGCTCGACGCGAAACAGAACAGAGTCTCAGCCCCATCGGGGCCTGAACTACAGGGTCCGACCCCGAAAACCATATCCGAAAACCTCAGTCCTTACAATAACGGTCCTGCACCAATAAAATTAGAAATTCATGTTTCTAAGATGGGATAAGCATGATCGTATCTCCAAATGAGGATTTTGTAAAAAGGCCCCTTAATTCACCTCAAGATCCCCATTGTATAATTAGAGAACTTGACCCAAAAGAAAGCTTTTGTCTCCTCTTCAATCTTCATTTGTCGAAGTTACTAAATATAAAAATCCTCCATATTTTTATATCACTGGCCAAAAAGATTATGGATGCTGCAAAATCACAGTTACAGACGATTGCATTATATTTTGATGTCTGCAAAGTGTCCATACGAGTTGGCTGCGCTCGATGTAGTGGCGACACCCTCTCACCTGACCGGCCAAAAAGAAAACAAAAAAAAAGGCACCCTCTCACCTGGGCCTAGATTCTACACTTGTATCCGGTAGAGTTATTACCAGGCCTATTATAAACCCAATAATATAAACGGGTAAGTAGGTAAATGGACAGTTTTTGGGCCTACTTTTATTTTTTTGGGTTTAGAACATAAGCGCACCTAAGAAAGAATTAATTTATCTTAGGGAAATGCTTTCTGCACCGCGGGCGCGGTGCGCTTCGCATTGCACCCCGTGCTGCCGTCTGATCTCTTAGGGTTGGTTTGTTTTGAGGATGTAGTATTCCGGATTTCTTGTTCCCAGATCTCTTATTACTAGAATAAGAAGAATTCACTTTAGATGGAGTAAGTAGTTCACGGAATAAGTAGTTCTTGCCTTTATATGGAATGTTTTATTCCACTTATTCAAGGAATAACGCGTCCGCGTCCAGAATAACAAAGAATAACGCGTCCGCGCTCTCAAACCGAATAAATGGAATAACGCATCATGTTCGACCCTTATCCCACAAATAAACCGGCCCTTAGATCATATGGCAACGAGCGGTGCAACAAGTATTTTTTTTTTTAAAAAACGTACCGTCCAATCTCTGATCAGACGGCTTGGATTGCGGGAGTGCGCAATCCCCCTTTTTTATTTTATTTTTGAATTTTTTAACCATCTGATCAGAGATTGGACAGTATGTTTTTGAGCGTGGAATCCCTTTTTTTTTTTTGAATTTTTTTTGAACGGATCTGCTAACAGCTCTAGAACCATTTTGATAGGCCTATTAATTCATGCAACATGTAACAATATAACACTTACTTATTGGGTAAACGGTACACCCAGAGCCAACGTCAACGGGCCCCAATGGATCTGCTGACAGCTCTAGAACCATTTTGATAGGCTTATTAATACAAGGATACTATGGGGAGTATTGGTAATATTGATAGAAACTTCATATGGTCCAAAAGGGAGGGCCGCCCACAGACTATCAAGTTAAATCTGACTTGATCTTGAAACCAAAATGTCAGGGGGTTGGGGCTGAAGGATTTGCATGCAATGTTCTAGGGACTAAAATTGAAAACTTGTGAAATTTAATGCAGCCAAAAAGGAAAACTTTGGGTGCAAAATGTTAAAGGACAATCCTCAATTTCTTCAACAGTCTGTCTGAGGACACTGCTCATTGAATGGTGCAACACACTGAAAAGGCATGTGAGAAGCCTTTAAAAAAAAAAAAAAAAAACTCAGGATGAACGTTGAATTACCATGGAATATAGGGTATGAAAAATTTGAAAATGTAAGGAATTATGCTTATTGTGAATAGCTATTGGTCCACTTGGAATGAGCTGGTGGATAGGTAAGAGCATATGTGTGATCTCATTTAGTGAAACGGAAACTGAGTCATGAACATAATGCCTACAAAGTTCTGGGGAAAAAAAAATACAAAGTACACTGTTCCTTGTGCCAATGCTACGAATTAATTTGGAAGGAAGCAAAAATTGGGTCACCGGCATTAAAAAAGATTGTATCAGCTTGGCAATACGAGGGTTGATGTCACAATAATGCCTAGGGAAGTCTTCTACTATCTTGCTGTTTAGTATGGCTGATTTGGCAAACATTATAAGAACTATTAAGATACAAGTATCACTTTGTTGATAGCAGGGAATTGCTCCTAAATATCAAATTAGAGAATGCTCTTAAAGATACAGATTCTGAAATTTCACACATCATGGATTAGGAAACAAGATTGAAAGTGGCACAACATCCGTGTTTCTCTGGTTGTCTTTCCCACACCACAGTGGGATAAATTTTCAGAAATTTTAAGCATGACCGCCATATAGAGAAAGGTTGGCACCATATAGCTAAACAGTTCTAGAGGGCTGTCGCTGCAATGGATAGCCATTAGAGCTGTAAACCGGTAGGATACGGAAACGGAAACAAGAAATATGTGTTTCTGTTTTTCGATTCCAATAACAATAACATATTTCCATTTTTGATTATGATAAAATCGAAAAATGTATTTTTCGTTTTCATTTTCGATAAGAGCGGAAAGTGCATTTTTCGTTTCTGATTTGTTTCCAATTCTAATATCGGAATCGGATATTATTTTTTATAATGATTAAAAATTATTAATTTCTTTATTTATTTATTTAAAACTTATTAAGATCCTCCCTTCTTACAAAAGTCCCTCTCCTCAACCGTTAGATTAAAAATGATCCAGAAGATAATATTTATTATTAATAATAATCAAAATTAAAAAACGGAAAACGGATATGAAAACATGTGTTTCCAATTCCGATAATTTATCGGAAATACCTGTTTTCGATTTTGAAAATTATCGGATAGATATTTTTTATCGAAAACAGATATTTTTTCGATAACGAGTCGAAAAATTGAATAATTGAGTTTCCGTTGACAACCCTAATAGTCATACTCTTCCGGTACCTGTCGACTATGTAACAAAAACAAAAAAAGGGGTCTTAACTGTACAGAGAAAGAAAGGAACAGGTTTCATAACTAGAAACAAATCCAGTGCGAAGATTTTACCATAATCTTATGGGGTTTGCAGCTTTTAATCCCTCCAATCGGGTCAATTTTTAAAAAGAAAAAAAAAATCCATTTAGTAAATAACCCCTCGGAGCTCACTTTCATTTGGAAAGGACTCTTTTCAGCGTTCTGTTAAAAAATTGAAGGGCTCCTTTTTCGAATTGTCTGTAATGTTTACCGAAGAAACTAAAATTATTAAGGACCTTTTTCCAATGTAAGATTATTTGTAGGGATCAAAAATTAAAACACCCTAATTTTATTACTTTGGATCATGGTCGGGCACGTCTCTTCGGTTGGTTGGGCTGTTGCTTTCTCCCAGCAAAGCAAGAAACCTATCCCCTTTGCACCCTAGAGAGGGTGCCACTACATTGCACACCAATCATGAGTCCTCACACGATAACCAGAAAAGAACCTCCATAATTTGAACCTTAAATACTACAGTTAAGATAATAATTACTCTTTTGGATACATATACACCAACCCAAACATCACGTATTTTAGAAAATATTCACTATAAACTTTGAATATATGAAGCACACTACATCATATTTGTATGTGGTGCTGTGACCCCTCTCAGTTGTGCATCCAAGTGGATGTCAGATTAAGGGGATTTTTGCATGAGATGTAGTCTTTAAGGTGTTAGTCATTATATCTCTGCATGATTCTTTGGAGGCCAATGTAAAAAAACCTAATTTAGTGAGAAAACATGCTAAGTCTTGGGGCACAATCTGATCTAACTATGTTTCGTATCAGTGGTGGATCCAACATTGATCTAGTGGGGTCTTGAGACCTCATTGGATTTTGTCAAGTTTATTGACCTAGTCTAATGAAGTATGGTTCGAAACCCCACTGACCCAATTCAAAATCCTATTGACTCAACTCAAGACCCCATATGGTCCAACCCAAGACTTCACTGATCCAACCATACTTACGACTTAATGTCCGAGTGACCCTACTGAATAAAATTTCTGCGTCCGCCACTGCTTCATATGATGTTATACGTCTAATTACTTGTCATCTAAACGTTGCCCACTAATGAGAACAGCAAAATGAGAAGTGTCCTGATGGCATCATCAACCATATTCTTCCAAACTGTGTATTGATCCCTTCTATGACTTGACCTAAAAGAAACAGCCCCACGTACTTAAATTAACCCTAAAAATAGGCACGCTTGTGGCCATCATGGGAGGTTCAATGGGGCTCACAGGACGTAGGGTGCCCCTACTTCCACGGTCATTCACTAGTGGAAGAAGGCTTTTTGAGTGAACTTTCGGTGGTGTGAGCCATTTGATCTTTTAATCGAATAAACATATATATATTAGTGTTTTGCTTGATCTAGTTGGGTTCTGGCCTAACCCCAGCATATACATCCCAACTAAAGAAGAAATCTCCCATTTTCTTAACCTTTCCGAGAGATTCTAATGCTGAGATAGTACTGATATGCCATCAATATTGTATTGATATCATGTTCCTTTCTTTCTTCTTTTCAGGTTTTGCACTGTTTGATTTGACTTTGAGCCCTCTTAGTGGCTTATCCTATGTTTAGTGGTAGGTCTGAGCTACTTGATGGGGAAGAAACTGGTCAATGCCCTCATCCATGAATGTTTGAAAAAGGCTAACATTCTAATATATATGGTCCTTTGTTTCCCCCCACTTTTATGCTGCGTCTTCAGCAAAGTAACTTTCTCTCATCTTATTATCTGTCCTATTATGAAAGAGATTATGATATCTAGAGAAGGGACAAAAGGGAAAAATAAAAGAAAGGAAAGACTGAAGGTAGAAAGACCCTTGGTTTGTCATCAAGCAACATATATATCTTCATGGATAGGTGGCTATTTCTCTATTTGAAGTGGAGTAGGTCATGTGGAGTTCAACAATTATCTCTGATGCAAAACCATGTGACCATGGCCCCAGACAGAGGGAAATCTGAGCAAAGGCATTTTTCTTTTGGGATCTTTTGGGACCATTCTAGTGCATCTTTTCACGTATAGGCTAATTCAGACTACTGCATGAATAATGACAAATCGGAGCATATGGTTCAAAAGTGTAATTATAAATTTGTTACTATGTCGAAACTATTGAGTCATCCAACTCAAAATATTAAAATAGAATACAGAGCAAGGCACTATTGCTTTAGATATGTTCTAAGTTATCTCTTAAAGAAGGTGAGACTATTCAAATAGATTGCAAGTTGGAAAAGTCTCTCAGATGAAAAACTATCAGAATTTTGTGGTTATTTCTCGTCATCACTAATATATGAGAAGAGATTCTCTCAGTACACGTTTGGACCGGAATTTAATAGTACTTAGAAGAAAGGAGGAGGTCAAACATTGCACAAAAATTTCTCACATGATCTCCAAATTTGACAAATACCTAAGTCCTTCCCCTCTCAGTACTGCTGGACTTCGATCCAAACGTATACTAAGAGAATCTCCTCTCCTAATATATTCATACTACCAATAGGTTAAATCTTTGGATATTGGATGAATAGTTTGGGAGGCTTTTACAGAACACTCGTTATCTTTCATCTGTGTAGATCTGAAGGAAGCTTTACCTGAACATAAATTCTCCCTTAATTCTACATAAGTGCATAGAAGGATAGCTACTAACATCCTGTGAAATGAAAAATTAAATATTATCCGTTTCAAACCAACACCTTTTATAGTGTGGGTTTGAACTACCGTGTCCACTGGATTAGACAGCACCCATGCAACAAGCTAGGGAAGAAGATGTCTTAACAAACTCTTTTTTTTCCCCATAACAGATCGTTGTCTAGAAATGCCTTCTTGTCATCACAGGAAGCCTTTTGCTAAGCAGATGCTGCTACCTGGTGATTAGAACAGCCTGTGCCACACGTTTGGCATTCCTTGTTATTAACAAATGAGTAACATTTACTGTACTGCATGATGCAACACGTGCACCACTCAATTTTTTTCTTTTAAGTTTTTTAGATCGGCCTCACATGCTCTCACATGTCTATATAACTTAATATTTGATTAGACAATAAAAAAAAATTAAACATTAAATCTCAATGAATAAAAAAAATATCATGATGGATTGAGCCAAATAACAACTTTTGACTTTTTATCATTTTTTATATCCTCTATTCGGATATCACATTTTTGCACAAATACATGGAGACATATGGTCGACACTTTTTGTACATTTAAATTTTTTATTATTTTTTAAAGTTTTTTAAGATCGTATGATTGGAGATCGAATTATATGAACATGTAAAACATGCTGGAGGCCACCCCAAAAAAGTAAAAAAAAAAAAAAAAAAAAAGGCCGCACAGCAGTGTGGTCAAGTATTACTAAAAAAATGGTGCATGTGCTACAAGGTGGAGTGCAACAAATGTTATTCCTATCAAATTCTGCAATTATACACGTTACACTGGTTAAGTTGTTACGGCACGCACATTATTTAATTCCAGGCAGCCTGCCACTCCCTGCCATTAGACAAACTTGAAGTTTGAGTAGAGGCTTTAACTACAAGATAGCACTGGATTGTAATGGACAACTTCTAACATTATCCGCACCACTGCACACAGGGGTGACTACGAGCCGAGTCGAGTTGAGCCGAACTTTAAGACTCGAGTTTGACTCGAGCATAACTCACTTGAGCTCAGGCTGAGCCCGAACCCAGCTCGGCCACCGGACCGGGTTTACTTGAGTCGAACCAGACCCACCAACCGTGAGGAAGCGAACAAAGGGGCCCACCTATAAAGAGTTTTGGCAGGGTTTTTTATGGCGGGCAATGTCAAAAAAACGTCCCAAGCAAAAAGCCAAAGATACCCGCAAGTGCGTTTGCTTGAAGCAGCGGTGAGAGCACATCTTTTAGTCCCACGTCGCTGGCCTAAGAAAGCTGGGTGCCTCTGCATCTTAAAATTAAGTAATACATATTGGCTTGCGAGACGACTAAGCTGAGCTCCACTAAAGCTCAAGTTCGAGTTCAGCTCATTTTTTTGAACGAGTCCGAACAGCTCCCGAATGAATGATTCGGCTCATTGTTAATTCTTGAGAGTGTGTAACTATACGTGCATGGAGAGGGTGAGAGAAAATTTGAAGTCGTATGGACCATAGCAATATAAGTAGTAATCTTTGAGAAATAACACTATTTGATTAATAGATCAGAAGGTGCACGATTATATAGCAAGATCAGGCGAGACATTGCAATAAGTATTTCTTATAAATTTTTCATGAAGGTACTCACCAATGTGGCTGTGAATGGCGTAGCTGTCTCCTCAGGATTGGAGCAGCCAACCCAATTTGGCAGGAAAAGAATGGGGCTGACGAAACGGGATCCTCTGGAGCAGACCTCCTTCTCTGCATCAACTCGTTCATGATTCTATTACTAGGAGGAGAAGTATGGCTGTAAACAACCCATGCGTTAGACAGATAGTTCATGAGATTAATTAATCGGTATCAGTTTGATTCAATCTGTTTATTAAGAGTGCGACTTGTTGTACTACTTGTGGTGTAGCTGTCCAATCTGGTTAGATCATACAGCTGCAGCAGTAGGTCCAGAAGATTTAATTTTTTTATGTTTTTAAATTTTTTTATGATGGGTCTCATGATGTCTGCCATGTTCAATTTGATCTATACTCAGACAAGTAAAAAAAACTAAAAATTAAAAAACATTGTTGTTCATTTGCTCGATTTTTTATATTTTTTTTAATCGTTCTATTTGGATTGTATGAGCATGTCGGACATAATGGCACCCATTATAAAAATTTTCAAAAAATAAAACAATAAAAGAAATTTTAGCTGCATCCCAAATGGTGCAATAACTCTTAAATTAAATAAATAAGTTTAAACAAAAATTTAAGTCTGATTCATTAGACGAGCCAAGTTCGAACATAGACAAACTCACCTCGATTTTGTTCATGTACAAGCCTGGTTAAGTACTTGTAAAGAGCTCGATTAAATACTCGTTAAGAGCTCATTTACATCTTTATTAAAAGGCTACTTAATACTCATTAAGACCAATTTTAAGTACTTATTTAGTTATTCTATTGATTAGTAAACTTAGTTAATAGGATATATAATATCTTTTGGAGTTTTCTATCAAATAATTAGATACAAACAAATTAATATTCACCATGACTTAACTTGGGCTTATAAAATTTTTTTTTTTTTTAAAATAGGCTAAATCAATCACAGACTCATTGCTCATGAGCTACTCAATACTCGACTCAAACTTGTTCGATGCACAAATGAGTCATATTTGAATAACCATCATCAACTCAAAGTCAAACTCGATTAAAATTAATTGAACTAAATGTGAACAAAATAATACTCAGCTCCCTTGCATCCTCTTGAAGGAAGGGGAGAGAGGTGTGGGGCAGATCACCTATCCATCCGGCTCATTAGTATCTGCGTTGGCCAATAATGAGCACTAAGGCAGGTAAGTGATCCGTTTTTAGGTGGGGTTTACTCCACACTGATACTCAAAATCAACCAAATCACACCCCTCAGAATGTAACTTAGATATTGAATGTTCACACGCGCATGCATATGTGCATATATGTATGCATGTGTGTATGTATGTATATATGTATACATAAATGGTACATCTAAGTTAGATATGTCTAAACACCTTGAGACACATCTAACTTTAGATGTGCTTCTCAAGTGATTTTTTAATCTTCAAAAGTAAATGAAAGAAGAAGGAATTCTATTATAGTCACAATTAAGTAAGATGGATCTCCAAGAAGTAATTTTTTTTTTTTTAACAGTAAACATAAGCCATGCACTCATGTATGAAATCATTACAACTCGGAGTAATGGAGGGGGGGCAGCGCCGGACGGCGCCGCATAGTGTCTTTCTTTATTATTTTTTTATTTTTTGGACATTCGATCGAAAATCCGAAGGTACATCCGGATAACTCGGGTCAGTCTCGACCCGGCTATATATATATATATATATTTTTTTTTTTTTTTTTTCAAAATAAAAAAAGTTTTTTATTATACAGAAACAAAAGTAGATATCAAAAGTATTTTTTTTCAAAAAAAATAGACAATCAGATCGGGGCCGACCCAAACTTTTTGAATGCACCCTCGAATTTTTGATCGGACGTCCTAAAAAAAGTAAACAAAAATAAAAAAAATATGAACGCGATTGGATGGCATTATCTGATCTCTAGGATCGGACGACGCTGAGGGAGGCAGTGTAGGCCACCCAGTGCAGTACGTATTGCTCTACCACATAGATTTTGAAGCCAACCACCCAGTACAAATCATACATGCTCCCATCCCTAATAAAGTTTGCCATGTTACATGTCTTATCCCAAAAAAAAGGAAGAACTGATACTGTAGAGATCTTCCTCCCCCACCGGCAACATAACAAGAAATAACAAGGTAGCATACATAGTAAAACAAACCCCATAATAAGAAATAACGAGGTAGAGATCTCCAAAAAGTACTCAATCTCCCCTATGGATGGGTGCCTTAAATGAAAAAAAAAATGATTTTTTTTTCCAAATGACTTGTTTATACCATTTTTTTTGTTTTTTAAAGTAAATCAGGACGGGAAAGGGGCATCAATCTTTAATATATCTTGGGTCGAATGTGACCCTACCTATTTGCTACATTCAATCAAAATTGTCTATTAATTTCTAAAAACAAAAAAAGAGTCCAACTTGTTGTACTGCATCTGGTGCGGGTGCCTCTTAGATCGGATGGCTGTAGTAAGAGCAATTTTTTTTATTTTTAAATTTTTTTAGGTCGGCTCCATTATAGCCGACATCTTTCGTATAGGTTGATCCTCCATCAGACGGCCCAAAAAAATTTAAAAAATCAAAATTTTTGATTTTTTTGGGGCATCCAATAAGACTTAATAAATCGAATTATATGGACGTGTAGAACATGATGGAGGCAAAAAAAAATTCAAAAAAAAAAAAAGGGCCACAACCCGTGCAATGCAGCGCACGCATGCAATGTAGTAAGTACTCTAAAAAAAATCACAATCATCGTTAAAAGATTAAATGACTTAAGCTAAAAAATGTCTCACTATCGGCAGAACAAGATGAGACTACAACAGCTCTTAGGTGTTCAGATTTAATGCTATGAGTAATACTTGTTGCAATGCACTCTCACCCTCTCCCCCAATTGTAATTAGGGCATTGCAATGGGTAAAAGAGAAAAAAAATTATTTTTTTTTAAATTGGCTCCGGGGTCCCCTACCTGGCCGTACAATGCAATGCCCGATCGAGCGATCCTTAATGGGCCAAGCCCAATAACGATTTTAGATTTTTTAGATTTTTTTGGATCGCCCAATTGGGCATTGCACCATATGACCGGGCAGGGCACCACAGGGAAACCCTAAAAGAATTTCAAAAGAAAAATTCTTTTACTCACTGCAACAATTAGGGGCATTGCAGCAAATATTACTGAATTTTAATGCTATAATTGAGCCTTTCTTCCTGATGTAGCCGAAACTATCACGGTCGGATTCTGAGACTAGAATCCGAGACAGTAATTAGATTGAAGAAGAAGACCGACAGGAATCCGGACCGAGACGTGGGCGGAGAACGGGACCGAGGCTCTGAAGCCGAAAGGTACCCGGAGGAAGACTTGCCGGGGGCGAAGCCGAGACTCCTTCTGCTGAAGGGGATCCGGCCGGCGAAGAGCGAGGCCGTGACCTCAGGAAGAAAATCGAGACCGGTCGCCGAGGCCGACTCGGACGAAGAGGTCGGCAAATATTCGAACCGAAGCTTCTGCAAGAAGAAGAACCAGTCAGTGAGGGTCCCGGACTTCGGCCCAAGAGAACCCCCTCCGATGGCTAAATTAGCTTCTGAAGAAGATTTGATTCAGAAGGGAAAGAAGAAAAAGAAGCTTAAATGCTTTGGACTATAGTCCTTGATCGTTCGACATACCTGTTGTAATAAATAGCCTTCTATTTATAACGGAGGATAGAGGTTACTTGGTTGTTACAGCCGATAAAGGACTATGTTTTAAGTTAGTGGTAAACTGTTATAGCGCCTAACAACCTACCGGAGTGGGCCGGATACGGCTACTGGGCCGAGGGCCGCTTGTGGGCCGAATGCCGCTAGTGGGCTGAAGCCAATTGGGCTGAAGGCCGCTTGTGGGCCGAGGCCAATTGGACTGAAGGCCGCTTGCTGGGCCGCTGTTGTTGGGCTGCTATTGGGCCGAATCGGATTTTTCCCCATCACTCCCTCTCACTGAATTTTATGTATTCCAAATTTAAAGAGGACCGGATGGTTTTGGTATTCACTCCATGAATAAGGAAATATCTTTTTTTCCTTTGACCTTTTCTTGTTGGGATGTCAGGAATATCTGCAGTAGAAATCATCCATCTTTAGTGTAGACGAAGGATGAAGACGACGTACGATTTTTAATTGCACACCCACCGCACAAATATCGGATGCAGAGAGACGTGTAACCCGAGCACGATCTCCTTTCAATTTTCCCGCTCTATTTCTCTTGATGCATATAACGTATAAGGAGTTACTACTTACTATTACTTATATAGAGAGGAGGGATCAGTCTCAATTTAACCTTAAACAAGATCTCACTCATAACATGATCTTAATAAACATGTAATTGGTTAAGTCTAATAAATATATTCCACTTACTAAACCTAATGGTGTGATAAACGTGTGCGGCTCACAAACACAAGTGGACCAGTATATCGGATACAAAACCCAACATTTTTCCTACAAAAAAATGCATCATGTGTCTCTTTTCTCTTTAAAAATGCAAATGCGTGCGCCCTTTCAATTTTCACCATAACAAACTCCTATGGGAAAGAAAGCTACGTAACTCTCGAAAAAAATTAGAATCTCCTCACACATTTGCAAAAACTCTCACACGGACTTTGCGTGGAATTTGCACAAAGGAGTTCCCTACAAAAGTATCTCTAAGTATACCGAGAAGATATCTTCTCCTCTCACAAATACCTTCCCTTCGATCTCAAGTAAAAACACAAAGAGTATACTTGTTGCACCTTATGCAGTGTTGCTGCATTGCAAAGAGTGCAGCACAAAAAACAATTTTTTTGTAAATTTTTTTTTAAGGTGAATCCCACCGTGCCCAACACATCTATATACATCCAATCTCTAATCGGACGACCCACAAAAGATGAAAAAATCATACAAGTGTCTCAGGCACAATGAAGCCGACCTTAAAAAAATTCAAAAAATAAAAAAAATAAAAAAATTGAACTAGTGTTGCAACCGTCTTCCCACAAAGGGTGCGGGCTATATCGCGCGGCACACGCGATGCAGCATGTACTACTCGAACACAAATACTCTCCCTTAATAAGAGAATAGAAAAATTCATGCAAACAGTACTCCACGTGAGAGACGTAGAGTTTGTAAGCAAAAAAAATAGAGAAGAAGAATAAAGAAGTATTCTTCCTTCTACCAATGCAAAGCCAATCCTTTTAAATGGGATATTGCATCAATCCTCCTTTACTTTTCTTGTAGTTTGGACGATTGGTCTGCAACTATATTCGGCTCTGTCTTATGCTCGCACACTATGGAATGATTCTACATTGGGAATAGGATGCCACAAAACCCTGTGCAGTCAGGGGGCAGAATTTGTTCCGAAGCCAATGCTTCCACATGAGAGAGAGAGAGGACAAAGGGAAAGAAAATTTTGAATTTTATTTCACCGTGGAGGGGGTGAGAAATAATTTTCTAACTATTGTTTTTCTATATTCACAAAACATCTAAAAGCTAATAATAAAAATAAAAGTACGGACGATTTCAGAAGGTTCAAGCATAGTGATATATTAGGATTCCTTTATCTAATTGATTATTAACTTATAGAATAATCAATAGATAGTCTTTCTAAAGCAACATGATAACAGATATAATCATGGATCTATCCTGATTCGCACCGAATCTGATCGCACGCGTGTGGGGCCAAAAGGAAGGGATTTGCACCGGTGGAGTAGGTTCCACCTCTATCCACCATCTGATCTTGGCAAACTTGAGTTGAAAATTTTGATTTTTTTTTTTTGTTTGAATTGTCAAGTTTGGGATGCCTTTATTTTTTTGGGACTCACCTAAGATCGCCATTCATATGGTTTGATCTTTGATCAAACAATTATTAAAAAAAAAATACCGATGAAGGTGAAGGGGGACCGACTTTTTTTTCTCTAAACCCACTATAACATAGGTAGTGTGAGCGGATATGAGACTAAGGAAGCTTCCTCCTCCCACCCATTGAGGTGATCCACACCTTAATATAAAAACTAATAAGAAATTAGAACAAAGGTGACGCTGTCCAAATGTGCACTTGGGTTTTCAACTAGGAAGCCATACTTAACAAGGCGAACAGCAGATGACTATGACTTTGGATAGCCATTAAATTTTCCCCATCCTTTATGGAAAGGATGTGCATATATCTTTTATCTTCAAAGGCCATCAAGAAATGGACACATGATGATTAGGTTATTATAGAGCTGGTGCTCCTTGTTATATTTCTTTTATAAGAGGTGGAATGTTTAATTCTAAAATATAACATACAAGATGATCCTCTATAGGTTCTTGCAAACTAATGTTCATATAATTTCTCTTTATCAAATTTCCATATGCATAGAAATAGACTTTTTATCATTTACACTAGTAGGCATAATAAATAAAAAGATTATGTTGTTGAAGAATTTCAAAATCTTGTTAATCTCATCTGCCCTTATTTTAGTTTCAAACTCAAAATCATGAAATTCCCAAATTTGGTTTCTCATATACACATGCACACATGTTGCACCTAATCTAGATTAAGCACTCTGAATTTTAAAATCCAAAAATTTACCAATTTTTATAGTCGAAAGATTATGACACTTTTACAGTCGAGCAAACAAATTTTTATTTAACAAGCTTCCCAATGAGACTCCTCAGCCATTCTACATATATGTATAATGTAAATGTAGCAGTAGGATGTGTTTGTCAAAACTTCTCTTTGAAAGTTATTTTTTACTTCTATTTCTCACATATTGGACTAGTTTGGCAAAGCTTATCTTTGAAAGTCATTTTTGGCTTTCCCTTCTCACATTGAATTAGTTGAGGGAGAGAGGCTATAATTAATTTGGTTTAATATAAAAGTCAACTCTTTCGTAACAATTTTACTTTTTCTCTAATCTTAAAAATTTTACTCTTGCAACTTTTAATTGGAAATCAAAATATAAGTAAAATACAAAAAATCCAATAGTTTCTACAAAAAATAATGAAATAGAAGTGCAAAAGTGCTTTCAAATAGAATCTGTGCCAAACACAGTCATAATGAGGTGAGGAGAGAGATTATAATTAATTTTGATTCGTTACAAAAGTCAATCCTTTTATAGCAATTTTAATTTTTCTCTAATTTCAAAAATTCTACCTTACAATTTTTAGTTAAAAATTAAAATACAAATAAAATACTACATAAATAACTTTCAAGTACGTACTTCCGATTGGAAGTTGTGCCACTTACGGCCTAAATCACATCAGAAATCTCATTTCTTCAATCAAAATTCATCTGCAAGAAGCACTCGTCATTTTACGTTATTCCGCTTGACGGTGGGTCATAATCCATCATAATCGAGGGTTCGAATTCTTATTTTAGCTTAGTCGCCATCTTTTGTTTTAGACTTGCCCAATGTTTTTGCTGGCTGATGTCTTCTTCACTAAACAGCCACCACACAAAATGCTACAATTACTTACCATAAAATAGGATCTTTTCTTTTTGTGGTACTTCTAAGGGTGAGTCCGTACAGGGAATCATTTAACCTAGAGGGAAAGTCATAATAATTACGACAATGATTGTGACAAAGAGAGGATGTTAAATGGGAAAGTCTTGTAAACGGGCTGTCCTGGTCCTGTTATGTCGCGTGGTGTCTCGCACATGACATTTGTAGACACGCTAATTTTGACGTCATTTTGAGTAAATTTCATATCATATAATAATGCCTCAGAATGGTCTGATAATTAATCATTAATTAATTTTTATTAATATTTTTTAGTGTCGGGTCAAACAGACATGTTTAAGTTAATCAATTGAATTGATTTTAACTCAAATTTCAGTTAAAATATGAAGAATCCTAAAAGACGTCGACTTACGTGGACGTGATTTAGAGTTTATTCCTATTTTAATATTTAAATTTGAATTTTAATTAATTGATTTATTAACTAAAAGGCGTCTGTGAGTGTCGACGCGTTTTAGGTTTCCTAAGCTATTTTAACTTCTCTTCCGGATGTTTATCCATATCTTAATTAGGGTAAAAGACGTCTACCAAGGTGGACGCTTTTTAGCTAATAAAGATAAAGATAAGTTTTCCCGGATATTTATCCTTATCTTAATTAATATGAAAGGCGTCAGCCAAGGTGGACGCGTTTTAGATAATTACAGATAAAGATGAATTAATCAGTAATTATCTGTTGGTTAAGGTAGATAAATCCGAGATTTTTCTATGTTAATCGCAAACGCAGAAAATGCCTATAAATACCTTGCATCTCAAGGAGTTTAAAAAAAAAAAAAAAAGAGAGAGAGAATTATTGAGCCACAGCGTTATAGCAATTTGAAGATCGGAGCAACCACGTCGGAACGCCGGAGCGCTGCCATTTCCAGAAGACGGCGTCCCTTTTCCAGATCTTCATCCATTCAAAGCTTCAACCAACTGGACTGGGCATAAGTTTTTCATATCTGAATTTCATTTTCATTCATTAGTTTCATTCTCTCATATTCACTGCATGCAACACACACCACACCATCAATTTTCCAAAACCCATCTGTTCTAAAGGGGTTTCAAAGCCATTTAAAACAAGTGAGTTGCTGTTTAAACATGTTCATAACCATAGTTAATTTTGATATTATTTCTACTTAGATTCTCATCATTATTTCTCCTTTATTTTTCTGTCTCTCAATCTCTGCTGCATCCAACAACAACAACAAAGATCAAAAAGAGGGAAATCAAGCACGAAGCCAGGAGAACTTCTGGACGATCCTCAACATTCAACAGCAAGAACAAAAGAACAAAGAGACTCTCTTTCTTCAGCCGGCTGAAGGAGGGGAACCAATGATTCATTCTTCCGCGTTTAAACAGGTAGGCGATCAAACTTCTTTTGAAGCTTTTTAGTTAAAAGTTTCTGGCGATCACAGCACCTTAGTTGCATTTTTTTAATAGGTTAATTTACCCTAAACAACATAGTTTTTCATATAAATCACACGAGCATTTTCAGCACCTACAGCTCTTTTGGCGATCACGGTGGGACTTGGTCTCGCCGTCTTTTAATTTCTTTTGTTCTTGTTATTATTATACCGGGCACCCACAGTGCACCATTTGTGTCTTTCGACACGTCCTCACCAATTGGTGAGTGTTTAGTTTGCTTAATTTCCCTCGTGCACCACGTGCACACCCTAGTGGCAAGATCTTGCCTCCCCTTTGATTAATTCAAAAAGTTGTTTTTTGTGATAAAATGCTGTGTGATTGCGTGATTTCTTAGTTGTTTAGTTAGTAAATCATCATGTTTAAAATCTGAAACTAAAAATCTTTGCATGAGTCGATTCTTTACTGCATTTTACCCTGTTTAAGGAGGATTCAACCCAGAAAATCCTTCTGGAAATCTGTTTCTGCGAACTGAAAAGCGTCCAGGAACAGCGACGCGTTTCAAAACCGCGTCCGGACACTTGGACGCCTTTTAGCCTCCAGATTATCTCTGTCGTCTACATCTGTTTCTGCGAAATAATTAAGTTCTGTGTTGAATAGCGTCGACCATCATCGACGCTATTCAGACAGTTTTTAGTTATTTTCCAGGCTTTCTCTGCTGTTTGCATCTGTTCTCTACGAAAGAATTAAGTTCTGTTTTGAATAGCGTCGACTATCATCGACGCGATTCATACAGTTTCTTAATTATTTTTCAGTTTCCAGATTTCTGTGTTGAGTGCTAGCTACCCATTACTCTATTAAGCATTAGAGGCCATCCAGGTCGCAGGGCATACGCATTGAGGCTAAAACCCTCCTTTTCTTAGGAACACATTACTCGACGTTAGCAACTCTCTCTGATTGGGTTGGTCCCTTGATCAGACTAGAGAAGTTGACGTTGAGACCTCCATAAGTCCCCAAAATCAAGGTATTCCTCATTGATCATCGGGCTGGTTGTACCAATTGAAGTCCCGGCTAGATTCCGAAAGCGTTGTGAAAGAGAACCCTAGAGAATAACGGTGGAAATCAAACTGAAACTAGGATCCTTCCCTGAGCGAAATTGTGGTTTAATCCAATTCAAATAACTCAACAAGGAATCCTGAAATCACGTTAAGCATCCACTTGTTTGATTAATCTCTGCACAACTTGTTTGATTAAGTTTTTGAAAAAAAAACAAAAGAATCTAATATCATGTTGCTGCGAACAGGCAGAGATTTGAGTATGGCCCAAGACGCCATCATTAACTACGAGGGAGATGCTAATGCCCCTCGCGATTCAGATTTCAATTATGAGAACGGGAGAGATGCTGATGCCTCTCGTAACTCTGTCCCCATTTCAGTTCGACATGACGGGAATGTCCGAACTCCTCTTTTTCATCCGCACGATCAATATCATGATCTTCCTCCGCATGAATATGCGATCCCCAATCCCGATCTTGAGGGGGACATGAATCATCATGATCCCTCATCCTCCGATCCTATGGATCTTGTCAATGCTCTGGGAGTTCTTGCCTCCCGACTGGACCCTCAGCAGTTCGAGGCCATCCAGTCTATTTTGAAGGGGAAGGCACCCATGCAGCCTGCTGAGCCGAACCCTATGGCTCCCCCTGTTGTTCCTCAACAACCTCCTCCTCCTCCTCCTTATATCCATCAGGCCATGGAAGGCCTTCATCTTACTTCTCGGCCAACTGGGCCACAACTTTCATCATCCAGGCAACCGGCTAGACCGCAGACGCCCATTTATCAAAATGCCCTCGGGCATGGCGGAAGCTCTGCCGGACCTCATCCTTATTATCCTCCTTGTCCAACGTACTCTAGGCAGAAGGCCTATCAAGTACTTCCTCCTCCTCCTCCTCCCCAGGCAGATCTGACCACGCAGACGTTGCTGGCCAAGATGGAGCGCATGGATGAGCAGTTCAACAATCTCCAGAAGATGATGGGGGTTAAAGCTGTGCCAGAAATCAGTCTACCGAGCCTGCCAGTATTCCATCTGCCACCCTCTGAAATGCCAGTGTATCGAAAGTATAATGGTACTGGTAACCCCTTCACGCACCTGAAGGAGTTCATGTACGAATCCTCTTTCTGGCAGAATGACAAGAGGTCGTTGGCCTTCTTGTTCAGGAGATCTCTAGAGGGACCAGCCCTCGAGTGGTTCTTTTCTCTGGAACCCTCCGAAGTAGAGGATTACGGTATCGTTTCACGCAAATTCATCCAACGATACCAGGACAGAGTTGCACCCTCCTTGTCTATCACGGACCTCATTGCAGAAAAGATGAAACCGGACGAGGAGTTTGTCAGTTTCGTTGACAGGTGGCGGGGCCTGGCTGAAAAAGTGAATGATCACTTGTCTGAATCTGAACAAGTGAAGATGTTAATTTCTAACGCCAGTCCCCAGTTCAAGCTAGTCCTCTCCTTGAACAACTTGACTAATATGGCAGAGCTCTATGAAAGAGCACGATACTGCCAGAATGCTTTCAAGGACGCTACGTTCTCTAGCGTCTTTGATCCTCACAGACCTAGCAGGCCTCCACCTCGGAAGCCTGCAGTGCCAAATTCTCCCAGTACGGGTCCAACTACTGAGGGCACGCTCTCTCACGAACAAGTCAGTACCATGAACAATAATTCGCCCCAGTTTGTGAGGAACCAGCAGCAGTATCAGAGGCCACCACAGCTGAACCAACAAGGATACAAGCAGCAGCAGAACCCCCATTACCAACAGCAGTACCAGCGGCCTCAGCAGCCGAATCAGCAACAGCCGCAACGGCAACAGCCGCAACGGCAACAGCAGCCTCAGCAGCAGTATCAACAGCAACAGCCACAGTACCAGCCGCGTGCACCGCCGGCATACCACAATGTCCCTCCTCCTGGTGACTACAACCAGCAGAGGAGACCTCCAGGCCCGAAAAGGGCAGAATACCCGGCCCTCCCAGAATCCTTGGCGGATATCTTCAGCGCTTTAATGGCAGCCAATGCCTTAGTTTTGCCGAGGGAGAAGGCCGTCTAGCCTCAGAATGCCGATACGTCCAGGTATTGCTACTTCCACAGGCAACCTGGGCATACCATTGACACCTGCTTTCAATTCAGAGATTATATTCATGATCTCAACGAGCAGGGCGGCATAGACTGGGAGGAAATGAAGAAGTACATAACAGCCCTGAAGGCGAGGAGACCGCAGCAGCAGCAGCAGCAAGCAAGACCACCGGCACAAGCAGCAGCACCACCCAACATGGGAATAGTGCAGAATCCACTCCCGGAGCATCAGAACCAAAACCAGGTTGCTCCCATTCTGACGAACAGCCAGTCTGAGGCTGGTCGTGGGCAGCAGTGGAGAGTAGAGGACTCTTCCTCTCTTTGTTCAACGGGTCACGTTCAAAGTACCGCAGAGCGACCACCACGCCGCACCATCCACATACCAAGGCCACAACCCGTTACTATCACCCCTATACCCACACCCACATACCACTCACCCACGCCCAATAACCCATTACCACTACCCGCCTTCCTTAGACCCATTACGCCCCGCACTCCTACGCCTCCATCATATAACCCCCTGCAAACCAATAACGCGCCCCTCTTACCATCTAGGCCACTATTACGCGTACCGTTTCCTACTTCACCCACTACCACCACCACCTATTCAGATATGCCTTTACCATCTAGACCGCTATTACGCGTACCATTCCCCACTTCGCCAACCACTTACACATCCACCATCCAACCCTCTAGGCCTTTAATCCGCACCGCGCCATCACCACCTAGCTCTACGCCGTCACCTACCTACCAACCCTCTACGCCATCCGCACCATCCGACTCTGCGGTACTTAAAGTGTCACCCGGATCCTCCACGGTTGAGGAACACGCGCTCCGGAGTGGAAGGATTTTCAACAAGGTCTTTCCTCAGAGACGGCCCATCACAGCCAACTGAGGAAGCCCACAATGAAGAGAGTGCACCAGGCACTCAATATGACTTGTTGAAACACCTGGATCGGACACCGGCACGGATCACTATACTCGAACTGATCAAAAGATCCAAGAGTCACCAAGAAGCTTTAATGGAATATCTGCAGAAGGTGATGGTCAACGAGGACGTGCCGGTAGAGAAAATTGCAGCACTACTAGTTCCTCAGGGGGATCAGCCTTCCATAACATTTCATACATCGGAACTAGCACCGCCAGCAGCCAGAAGCATGGCTCTGAGTATCACGGTCAACATCTGTAAGAAGGCCGTTGATGCATGCCTGGTCGACACAGGGGCTTCGATCAATGTTTTACCTCCGAAGACCCTGGAGCTGTGCGGTGTGCCCAAAGAGAAATGGCTGCCCAGCCCCATATCAGTAACAGCATATGACAATTCTACCCGTTCCCCTCTGGGAATGGTTTATTTAAAGGTGGAGCTGGGCCCTGTAAGTCATGCAGAGGTCGAATTTCACATCTTGGAAATCGACCCTTCCATAAATGCCATTTTAGGTCGTCCTTATATTAAAACTCTCGAGGCAATTCCCTCTACGAATCATCAATGCCTCAAATTCCCTTACAAAGGACGAATAATTAAAGTAACGAGCATGCCGATCCTTGCTGCCGCTCATACCTTGAACATCAAATCTGCTGTTCTACCTGGCCGACAACCTTTTCTGTCGGTATTACAGGTTTACCGCCCAGTGGCTGATCCTCTAAAAGCCGCTACTATTTCTCCATATCCGTTAGATGCTATCAAAAGGGGGAAGTGCATGAGTACCCCAGGATGGAGGATCATGATGAAGAACGGCTACGAGCCTGGGAAAGGTCTGGGCACACAATTGCAAGGCAGGACCACTCCTGTCAGAAATCATCGAGCAGCACCTGGAAGTGGTCTGGGCTATAGGCCAATAAAACTGAAGCAAGATCCGGTTCAGAAAGAAGAAATCAAAGAAGGTCCGAAAATCTGGGAGGCAATGTCCACACCACCCAAAGAAGGCCGAGATCCCCTAACATGGACCCTGTGTACGCACTTTGTGAAAGGGCCCATACTTAGCTACGACAATACGGTGGTCATTACTTCCTGTTTTGACTTCCATGATATATATGGGAGGGACTTGGCCAGACATTGTTCTGAACTGCTTACGTACCAATCCTTGGAGGCTCTGCGGCCTATGAAAAGGAGGAAATTCCATGACCCTGAATGTGAATGGTACAGGTGGTTCGATCTGAGGGACCTGTATATTGCACTGAACAGACTATTTCTGGATCCTGCAGAACCTAAGTAGCCGCCGCAGATTGATGAATTGATTGAAAGCCCTGGTGCTATATTTGACAAGCGGATACTGCTATCTGAAGAAACCGATGAAGGGGAGCTAGATGACCCCTATGAAGCTGGTTACACAACAGATCTGCTCTGGAGGGGGACATATCCTTCACATATCTTCATGCTCCACACTCTTTTTCGTACACTACTCTTGACCCCTACTTGGTCGCGGGTCATAATTGAAGATATTCCACGGGCTCCGCCCGTCATGATTACTCTGTCCCCTCGGGACATTATACCACAACCTCCTCTCGATCTAGAGAGGTTGTATGATCTGATCTGGGACATATTACTATATGATCCCCCCAATCCTCTGGCCTTGGTGCCACTTCCTCCGTCTGATTCTCCTTCCATTAGTATTCATTCCTGCTTTATGTTTAATTCTTTCATTTTCCAAAAAAAAACGTCAATTTGGCAACAAATTCTTCCCAAATCCTCATCGAGGAAACATCTTACTTGTCCGATTGCACCCCATCGCGCGGGTCCTTCGGTCAAGATTCTCTTCTAGATTTACTCTGCCCCTCCCCTCGGGAGGATTCTCTTGTATTTCCACTTGTATCCCAGGATTTTCATCCTGCTTCGTCTTCCTTAGGTTATGATAGTGAAGTTAGGCAGTCTAGTCAGGTTAGTCAGCTTAGGAAGTCTAGGAAGCCTAAGGGTAGGCAAATTCCAGATAGATACCTCCAGGACTTAGCTGATAAGTGCTCTTCTTGTTCTTTAATCCCTCAGCTTTTAGAAAATCCAATTCAAATGCCAGAAGATTGTATGGACGATGAGTTAGTTAATGATGGGTACGGGGTATATGAATTAGTACATGAAAAGGACCCCATTGTTGAAGAGGAAGATGACGAGGACGCGGCTGAGGCATATGCCAGTGGAGTGAAGAGATTTGATGAACCCTCAGCTGCCGTAGAAGAGCCTACCAAAGAAATTAATTTAGGGACTGAAGACGAACCTAAGGTTGTCCTCGTCAGTAAAAATCTTTCCATAGAGGATGAAAAAGCAATGGTACAAGTACTCAAGGACTATAAGGACACTTTCGCCTGGAGTTATGAAGATATGCCGGGGTTAGACTCATCTTTAGTTGAACATAGATTAACATTAAAGGATGGAGCTAGCCCTGTCAAACAGAAATTAAGGCGATTCCACCCACAAATGGCTTTAAAGATGAAGGAAGAGGTCGATAAGTTGCATAAAGCTAAATTTATTAGAGTTGTCCTCTATCCACAGTGGGTGGCTAACATAGTCCCGGTTATGAAGAAGGACGGAAAGGTCAGAATTTGCATTGACTTCCGCGATTTGAACCGGGTGTGTCCTAAAGACGATTTTCCATTGCCTCATATTGATGTACTCATCAATAACACCGCTGGCTATGAAACGTTATCATTTATGGATGGATTTTCAGGATACAATCAGATCAAGCTGGCAGAAGAAGATCAAGAGAAAACATCATTCACTACACCTTGGGGAACATACTGTTATGTTGTCATGCCATTTGGATTAAAGAATGCTGGAGCCACCTATCAAAGGGCCATGATGGCAATATTCCATGACATGATGCACATAGATTTGGAAGTGTACGTGGATGACTTGTTGGTTAAATCGAAAACAAAGGCTGAGCACGCCAAAGTTTTGGCAAGGGTGTTAGAGAGATCGAGAGAATATCAGTTAAAGATGAACCCCAAGAAATGTGTATTCGGGGTATCTTCAGGAAAATTGCTTGGATTTATCGTCAGTAAACGGGGAATTGAGATCGATCCTAATAAGGCGAAGGCCATTAGAGAAATGCCACCTCCCAAAAACTTGAAAGAGTTGAGAGGATTAATCGGGAGGTTGCAATTTATTCGCCGCTTCGTCTCCCAGCACTCACAAAGGTGTAAGCCGTTTTACGAGCTTACCAAGCCGGGAGTCAAATTTGATTGGGACGATAAGTGTCAGGAGGCATTCGATGGATTGAAGAACTATCTAGCAAGTCCTCCTGTTTTGAGACCACCATCTCCAGGCAAACCATTGATACTTTATATTTCAGTCCTGGATGATGCAGTGGGGGCTGTTCTAGCACAAGAAGATGAAGAAGGAAAAGAGAGGGCAGCCTACTATCTCTCTAAACTTCTCAACCCCGCTGAACAGAGATATACGGCGATGGAGAAAACATGTGCAGCATTGGTTTGGGTTGTGCAGAAATTGAAGCATTATTTTCTGGCCCATGAAGTTCATCTCATCGATAGGATGAATCCAATCAAATTCCTCCTGGAGAAATCTGTTCTTACTGATAGGTTAGCACGATGGCAAAGCTTTCTATCTCAATTCGATATCACTTATATTCAGCAGAAAGCGATCAAGGGCTATGCCATAGCAGAACATCTCGCTCATCATCCCCTTCCTCGATTTGATCCAGTGCGATCAGAGTTTCCGGATGAGGAACTGATGTCCGTAAATCAAATCAGAGATGATATGTGGACTCTGCATTTTGACGGAGCTCTGAATTCTCATGGAAAAGGGATCGGTATCGTTCTTTTATCACCTGAAGGTATCACCATTCCACAAGCCTTTCAGCTTGATTTTCCAGTCACCAACAATATAGCTGAATACGAGGCACTCCTTGCTGGTCTCGAGGCTGCTCATTTTCATGGTGTTACCAAACTCAGGATTGTAGGTGATAGCCAACTAATTCTTCGCCAAGTGCTGACCAAGTATCGAACTCTCGATCCCAAACTCAAGCCTTATCAGGAACTTACTTCTGCTTACTCAAAGCTTTTCACGAAATTGATCTTTGTCCATGTCCCTAGGAATCAGAACATCTTAGCTGACGCTCTAGCTTCACTTGCATCTTCTCTTGATTTTCCAATCAGCAAACAATCCGAATCAATTATAGTTCATAGGCGTCTTTCACCTGCCGTGAAAGATCCTTCATTCCTTAGAACTAAGGAGAAATTGCTGAAGAAAGTCAGAGACGGAGATATCATTGAGAAAAGAGAAATCATGTTAATGGAGCTGTTAGAAGAGATGGATGATGAACAGAAGCCATGGTATTATGAAATTGCAAAATATTGTGAAGATCAATCGTATCCTGAAGAAGCTACAACTGAGGAGAAGAGAGCTATCAGGAGAGTTGCTCAACGATACACCCTAGTTGGGGGAGCACTGTACAAGAGAGGTTTTGATGGAGTTCTTCTGAGATGTCTAGACGAAGATGAGCTTTGGAAGGTTATGGAAGGAGCTCATAGTGGAGTTTGTGGTGGTCATGTTAATGGACAGATGTTAGCAAAGAAGATCCTTAGACAAGAATTTTATTGGCCAACCATGGAAGAAGATTGTGTAGGATTTGTTCGTAGGTGTGCTAAGTGTCAACTTCACGCTGACAAAATTCATTCTCCTGCATCTTCACTCCATCCTGTTTCCTCCCCATGGCCTTTCTCCATGTGGGCTTTCGACATTATTGGACCTCTTGGTAATCCAGATTCCGGCATCAAGCAGAAATCTTTCATTCTCACGGCAACGGAATACTTCACCAAGTGGGCAGAAGCTGAAGCGTACGTGGAGATCAAAGCATCAACCGTCTGCAAGTTCATCATGAAGAACATCATCACTCGATTTGGAATTCCAAGCACCATCGTCACCGACAACGGACCGCAGTTCGTGTCACAGGAATTGAAGGACCTTTGTAACAGGTATAAAATTGCAGTGCATCATTCATCTCCTTATTATCCGCAAGGCAATGGCCAAGCAGAGGCAACAAATAAGACTTTGATAAAAATCATCAAAAAGACGTGTAAATCTAACAAATTCGCAGATTGGCCAGAAAAATTGGTTGAGGCTCTATGGGCCTACTGAACTTCAATCCGCACGCCTACTGGGCAAACTCCTTATTCCTTAACATTTGGAATGGAGGCGGTAGTTCCATATGAGATCCTTATACCGTCATTAAGAGTACAATTGAATAAGGAATTTTCCATTGATGAAGCACTCCTTGCTCAATTGGAACTTTTAGACGAGAAAAGATGGTCAGCTGCTAATCATGCAAAAGTTTATCAAAATAGATTAGCACGTTTTTATCAAAAGAAAGTCATTGAACGTAAGTTCAAAGTCGGTGAAATGGTTGTTAAAAGAATTTTTATAAAACCTGGTGGTCCGCGTTCTAAGCTCCAACCCAACTGGGAAGGACCTTATGTGGTATCGCACGCTTTTCCTGGTAACGCTTATCGTCTTGTTAGTGCAGAAGGAGAAGAGCTAAAACATCCCTGGAATTGTTTACATCTTAAGAAATACTACCCTTAGGTTAAAGAGTCGATCAGTATGGTACAAAGACCAGTGGAATCAGAAAATTTATAAACTCAAATTTCCTTATTAGTCTGAATAACTTAATTTCAAGCCCATTACTGCACACACTGACACGTTTGATTCGTGAGTAACAAGAGATGACAAGTCCTAAAGGATATCGAAAGGTTGACCAAAAGTGTAAAGTACAAATCATTCTTTTTAAAGCAAAAATTCTGTTTTATACTCGGCCCATGATGTCGGAACGAGGCTTAGAATAGACTACCAAGAATACCCGCCATCTTAGTAGGAGGCCGTCATAAAAAAAAGGGGGAGATCCGTCCCGAAGCAAAAAAAAAAAGAAGAAAAGAAAAAGCAAGGCAAAAGCCAAATGTCAAATCAAAAGGCCATTACATTACAAACGTTACATCAAGGCCATGAAATGAAATGAAAGGGAACGCAAGGTCGATAAATACCCCGGAAAGAAAATGACCGAACCCCAACGGATATTAGGGTAGAAAAGGGACACCTTTTTAAGTCTCCGGAACCTTCTCATGGGCTTTCTAAACTTATTCATCTTTTCTTTCTAAGGAGATGTACTCCAAACTTAAGGAATGGCTTAGATTGACTAAGGGTCAAATCATCAAATGGGATCACGAATGGAAACATCAAGTTCAAATACGATGGGTTTAAGCTAAGTTGTTAAAGAACAATTTGGAAATTAAGTTAATAAATGAATATGATATTTTGATCCAAGTACCATGCTGATCTTTTAGTCAAAAAATCAAAAAAATACATATATCAAAAATCAAAAAAATATATATATGTCATAAATTCAAAAAAAAATACATATGTCAAAAAATCAAAAAAAAAAATACATATGTCAAAAATCCAAAAAAATATATATACATGTTTCAAAATTTTAAAAAAAATACATATGTTTCAAAAATTCAAAAAAAATACATATGTCAAAATTCAAGAAAAAAAGCATATATTTCAAAACCCCAAACAAAAATGAATATTTCAAAACAACAAAAACATTTCAGTTAGCATCTGCTTGTTGCATTTAGTATGTTTCATTCCTTTTATTTTCAGTAAGCATCTGTCTGCTTGTATGTTGCATTTTGCTTAAGTCTGATTATTCTCATTACCTTTGTTAATAAAAGCTATGCCCCTTGACCATTTATTGAAGGAAAAGATTGATTGACCATTTATTTGGTCAGGCAAGGGGCTAAGCCTGAACAGGTGCTTAACCTGTTTGTTCAAGTCATATACAGGACACAAGGCATGAAGAGAGTTGGAATTCGAGTAGAAGAACAATCAGAACCTGTTTCTGTGAGAAAAAGGCGTCGAGGAGCACTGACGCGTTTCAACGTTAAATAGCGTCTTTTCAACACGACGCGTTTCATCTCTTTATATGATTTATTCGAAATTCCATGTTTTGGATGTTTAAATTGAATATTTATTAGAATTACTAATGATTTTGATTGCAGAAAATTCAAGAAGATCTGAGGAAAATATCAAGAAGATCCCACTGTGGGAGTCAAGAAGTCTCGACCGTGGCTAAAAAGACGGTTATTTCTACCCTTGTATTATTTCATGTAATTATTTTGCATTCGCATTACTATATATGATAAATATTTATTAGAGTATATCAAGGACCTTGTGGTTTTGATGAAACTGGAATTTGAGTTCCCCTTCAACAAAAACAGTGATAATTCCAGAGGATTCTTAATCACACGGATAGGCCGTTGGATTGTTAATCAGTGAGGACGATGGTTCCACTTTTGTGAAACGGTGCGTGGATAAACGAGCTTCGGCTTAGCACTGGATTACAAGAATTAGTGTCTTGACTCATTAATGACAATTTAACAATATTATCCTTGATTAATTTATATTTGATTTGACTTTATATTTTTCTTTTAGCCCAGCATGCATCATGTAGGACTTTGAAATCATTGTGATAAGGATTAATTATTGATTAAGTTTCAGACCATTAAATCAAACAATTTCAAACATGATATGAAATATTCCATTCTGAATTGAGTATCTTGATTATCTTTGAGATTCGCTTGAAGATATCATTGGAATTCTATCCTTGATTGGATTCTTTATCCAATATTCTTGTTTTCTTTTTAAGATCCATCATGGCTGCAGCACGTCCGCATTGGCTGGCAAACGCTCCCCATGATGAAACCTACAGTGTCTACGACCTGAGGTACTTCCCACTCCGAGGAGGTTGATCGACTTTATTTTATTTCCTTGTCTACCTCATCCAGACAGGATTGATTCCATTGATTTCATTGAGCTATCTTCATTGATGATTTTGAGAAAAAATCCAATCATGTGATGTTAAGAGCGTGTCTCATCACACCTTGGCATCACCTTTTCAGTACATTCCATTTCATTTCACTCCCTTGCAAAGACGATGCCAAGGTGAGGCAGCTGTAGACACGCTAATTTTGACGTCATTTTGAGTAAATTTCATATCATATAATAATGCCTCAGAATGGTCTGATAATTAATCATTAATTAATTTTTATTAATATTTTTGAGTGTCGGGTCAAACAGACATGTTTAAGTTAATCAATTGAATTGATTTTAACTCAAATTTCAGTTAAAATATGAAGAATCCTAAAAGGCGTCGACTTACGTGGACGTGATTTAGAGTTTATTCCTATTTTAATGTTTAAATTTGAATTTTAATTAATTGATTTATTAACTAAAAGGCGTCTGTGAGTGTCGACGCGTTTTAGGTTTCCTAAGCTATTTTAACTTCTCTTCCGGATGTTTATCCTTATCTTAATTAGGGTAAAAGACGTCTACCAAGGTGGACGCTTTTTAGCTAATAAAGATAAAGATAAGTTTTCCCGGATATTTATCCTTATCTTAATTAATATGAAAGGCGTCAGCCAAGGTGGACGCGTTTTAGATAATTACAGATAAAGATGAATTAATCAGTAATTATCTGTTGGTTAAAGTAGATAAATCCGAGATTTTTCTATGTTAATCGCAAACGCAGAAAATGCCTATAAATACCTTGCATCTCAAGGAGTTAAAAAAAAAAAAAAAAAAGAGAGAGAATTATTGAGCCACAGCGTTATAGCAATTTGAAGATCGGAGCAACCACGTCGGAACGCCGGAGCGCTGCCATTTCCAGAAGACGGCGTCCCTTTTCCAGATCTTCATCCATTCAAAGCTTCAACCAACTGGACTGGGCATAAGTTTTTCATATCTGAATTTCATTTTCATTCATTAGTTTCATTCTCTCATATTCACTGCATGCAACACACACCACACCATCAATTTTCCAAAACCCATCTGTTCTAAAGGGGTTTCAAAGCCATTTAAAACAAGTGAGTTGCTGTTTAAACATGTTCATAACCATAGTTAATTTTGATATTATTTCTACTTAGATTCTCATCATTATTTCTCCTTTATTTTTCTGTCTCTCCATCTCTGCTGCATCCAACAACAACAACAAAGATCAAAAAGAGGGAAATCAAGCACGAAGCCAGGAGAACTTCTGGACGATCCTCAACATTCAACAGCAAGAACAAAAGAACAAAGAGGCTCTCTTTCTTCAGCCGGCTGAAGGAGGGGAACCAAGGATTCATTCTTCCGCGTTTAAACAGGTAGGCGATCAAACTTCTTTTGAAGCTTTTTAGTTAAAAGTTTCTGGCGATCACAGCACCTTAGTTGCATTTTTTTAATAGGTTAATTTACCCTAAACAACATAGTTTTTCATATAAATCACACGAGCATTTTCAGCACCTACAATGCTCGCATTAAAAGAACATTGGCATCAACAAAAATAATTCAAAAAAATTTAAACTTTTTTATGTTTTCGAGAGCTTCTTGATATTCTTGAGAGTTTTATGATGCTCTTATACTCTCAAGAGCGTCCTGATGCTCTCGGACGTTCTCGAGAGTATCAGGATGTTCTACAGAACATCTTAACGTTCTCAAGACCAATCTTGAGCGTTAGGAAGTTTTCGAGAGCATCTTGACGCTCTCGAGAGTATGAAAAAAATTTAAATTGTTTTAAATTTTTCTTACTGACGTCAAGATGCATTTAATGTGGACAGAAGATCATATACAAGGGCGCCACACAGCAGAACGGGACGGGGCGGCTGTTCCAACTCAGCTAGTGGCAGTGCACTAAGTTATTCTCTTCAATAAATGTTATGAGATATGATTAACATTACATTACTTTAATAGTTATTTATGAGACTAAGAAAAAGTTATTTATTTAGTGATGGAAAGTTAATTATGATTAGTAGGAGGGCCCCACGGTTCTAAATTTTGCCAACAACCTTAAGGAGGACTTGACCACAGCTATCCCCATCCTGTCAAAGTCCAATGAGTTAGCAACATATTTTAAACCAACCCCCCTTCCCCTGCTAGAAGAGTCAATTAGCCTGGACTCCCCCTTAGGTCAATTGAACTGAGAATTCACATCTTCTAATCCTCCATAAAATACTTTGTAGACTTTCCTCAATGATAAAATTACAGGTATAGAGTTGCCATCATAAGAAAATGTTTCTTGCACACACAGCCTTCACCTTTGGCATGTTGCTTCCTACCAAGCTTTGTTCAACTCTTGGTCAAATACGAGGATGACTAAAATAGCTAATAAGAAAGAGGACTTAGGGACCTCACCTGCTACACTTATTAAAAGGGATAGTTTGGTCAGCCTAAAGAACAAACAATGTTCTTTGGGATATTAATTTGGATGAGGAGTCTGAGAAGATCTTATTTTCAGGTACAGCTCTTACAATCCCCTCAACTCAACTTTGTTATCATTTCTTATTCCCAAGGAAGTTTCTTCCTTGCAGAGCTTTCTCTAGCCGTGCCTTTGCTATTTGGACAGCCTGTTCCATATGGTTGTCACTCCTTGTTTTTGTCAAATTCTACATCAATTTATCCAAGACTTGTAAGTCCAAGTTGCAACGGTGCATTCACAACACATCAGTGTGTGAGGGAGGGAGAGGAGACAGGAGAGAGGGGGAGGGAGAGGGATCAAACAGGAATTTCTTGTATGGAAGCAAACTACACTGTGACAAGTACTCTGGATAGACGACAATAAATAGATGAATGTTAGAGTCATGTTTTTTATGACTTATTTTGCCACCAGGATTTTGCACTATTTAATTGAAATAGGGTGATTTGTGTCATCTTGACTTGCTTCCTATCTTCTTTTTAGCAAATCGTGAGTCGGGTTCTTTTCCTACTAGAATCGAATAGAACATGTTGAACAAAATCTTCTTCGTGAAAAACCTACTCAATGTAGGTCAAAAAGCTTTATGGATTTTACCAATCCATCTGCTATGACTCGAATCTGATCAGATGCTGAAAATTGTCAAATTTAAGATTGGTAGTTCCAAATTTAAGAACACCGAACTTAAATTTCACAAATGTGGATGACAAATTGGGTGACAAAAGTGTGACACTCTAGCATCCATCTAATAAATATATCTCATTTGCATAGTTTCAAGTTATTAGATATTATTAATTGCACATTTTCGTTCATTCAATATTTTAGACTAGGGAGTTTTGAATATTTCCTCCTACCATATCTGTGTGTACCCCCTAATTATAACCTTATGTTTTTTGCTGAACCTCTTGAAGAATTAGGAATAAATTCTTCAAGCTTTTAAACAAATCCATAAAAGTAAATTTATTGAATAAACATGTAGTTGTGAGGAGTCATATATACATAAATATCAAGAGAAATTGATATCTAAATATGCCAAATTATAGGGGTAAGATCCCAAGTTCCCTTTAGAGTATCCTCCTCCTTGCACTCTCTAAAAACTCGTTCAAGCTTGGATCACCCAACTATAGAACAGTTGATGTCGTGATGGAAATGCTCAACTCTTAACCAGGAATTATAATAATCCCAATCCTCCTCATGATTCTTAAGTGTAAATATAGCTTTTCAACTACAAAGCTTAAGGGAAACTTCGTATACAAATTTTAAACTTCCACAATCATCAATCCTTCCAATATACGAAGTTTCAATTTGGAATTTTTAATTTAAAACTAAAAAAATACAAATAACTTTCAAGATTTAATGTCATCCCTTCAAGACTGGTTTGACTGAAAGCTACTGTAAGTGCAAAAGTGCTTTGAAATAGAACATGTATCACCACATATTCAGTCCTAGAACTCTAAATCCTAGTTTTGAAAAACACTTATTAACACATGAAGATTCGATTAGATGATTAAAATAGATCATCTCAACTAGTGAAATATTTATTGACTCTAGTTTGATGAAGTCTGTTGAAAAAGAAAAAAAAATATATTGATACCGGAATGACTTGTTACTGAAGTGCACCTAATCTGATTCCAAAGGCAGCTAGCGTCCCTGACTTGGGTCTTAAAAAGGTCTTTAGCAGAGAACTAAGGGACTCGCTTGGTGTGGCAATTAAATATTGTTAGCTTTGTTTTGTCTGTAAGACTTCACACGTTTGGACTCGTGATTTTTATGAAGCAACAAAGCTTAGTTTTTAAAGTCGAAGACAAGAAAGGGTATCAAACGTAAGCTCTTCCATCATTCACGAGTTCTTCACCGAAGATCTCAAGTTTAGGTCAGTCAGAAGCTTAAAAAAGATTTCCTCCATTTGATTTTGGTGTATGCGGAATTATTTTTGCTTATCTATGAGATTATTTCTCCGGAGATTGACTTGGATCTGCAGTAATCGTCTTATTAGACAGCTTTATTAGAACTGTGCGGAATATTTTCTTTTTGAGAGGACATATCAGATCTTATCGGAATTAAACTCTGGTCTCATGTACATATGTGTACACATGTATCCAGCCAACTGACTCGCCCTTTCAAAAAGAAAAATAGAGTTCTTTTTTGTTTTCAGTTATCCTTCACTCTCCAGTCAACTGGCCTTAGTCATGCAAAGGTAGGTTCAAAAAAACCTTCTTTGCACCTATGATGGCTTATGGCATGGATCAGTGACTTGTACAAGAAGAGATCCTTTAAACCTTTTTTACGATAGATATTATAAGATAAATTTCCTCGAAGTTTTCTTTCAAGAGGATTGTTTATGCAACAATCCTTGATACCTAATCAACTCTATTAATGAACTTTAATTGATTGAGGGTGTTAAAAGAGGATACATCATACTATATTTTGTTTAAAAAAGGTATATTAGCAAATACAAGGTAAACTCTTTTTTCATGTCCCTTTCATTTATCTAAGAGGGCATGCCAAACCCCAACCATTTAACATGGAGAGGATAGCAAATCACCTCAAAATCAAAAGGTAGATTGTCGAACTTAATTTAGCCACCTATGGTAGAACATGTATCCTAAGGTAAGAGATCCAAGAATGTTTTTCTAAATCAAGCTCAATTTTGGCCAAACTCATTCTTCTACGTACATCAATGAAAATCATGACTCGATTCTACATGGATACTTTTTTATTTAAAATAATTAGTCTATTATGAGGTCTGTGGTCACCACAACCATACAAGATTTATTATGGAATTCTTATTTTCATCTTGGGCTTGCCCAATGTTATTAATCCTGTGATCTTTATAAGTATCCCTCAAATACCACATTTGTTTAACTAGGATTTTTTTTGAGATGGGACATTACCTACGGTTGGAGTTCAGGGCAGCTCCTAGGCCAGACACGTGTACCATATTCCTTATAGATGATGAAACCCCAAATTTTGGGTCTCATCCGGAGTAAGTTACGCAATGATAAAAAGCATATAGGATTAAAGAAAAGACCAATATTGTAATATTACACTTTATATCACAATCTTGTCATATTTGTCGATAATTATTTGACAAGGCAACTCCTATTAAAATGTATCATTTATAGAAAAAATGTAAACAAAAAATATTTTTAATAAAAGTCATTCGCTCAACCGATAAGTTTATTCCAGTTGAGTATAAACAAAACATATGATAAACAAACATGGCACCTTGGCATCCTTGTCAAAATTGAGTTCATCACCAGTGGTGGGATGGACCAGGCAGTTCTAAAATTTGCCGACAACCTTAAAATCAGGACTTGACCAGGTTTCATCTGTCTCTATCTCAATGAAGGCAATCTAATATGGCATCCAATACTTTGGTAACACAATTTCTCCCTTCTCTCCTAAATTGCATGTAGTCAATTCTAATGTCCTCTCTAGTAGAAAACCTAGACTCTATCCAAGGTCAACTAATATAATAAACTAAAACCTTCTAATCCTTTAAATTTATTTTAAAACTTTCACATACTATAAAGCTTTTGCTACCTTCAGACCCAAGGATGAGAAGAAGGTTGAAAAGAGTTTTAAGAACCCTTCTATTGCAAGTCATATGAATTGCTCCACACATGCTTCCCTTGAGTCATGCCTACTTCATAAGTTTTACTTGTAGTTCTTTCCGAACATCGACACAATAATAATTTAAGGATTATTTAGTTAGACATGAAATACTATAAATCAGTACCTTAGTCTTTATATTTTTGAGAAGTAAAAATTGTACGAATATTAACTTGAAAGAGCTCAAGCATAGTCTCTGGGCAATAGGCACGTCAAGCTACAGAACACAGGAATGACCTTTTTAGTTTTTGGTCCCTGTATAGGAAAGATTTTCCACAACCCTATATCTAGTAAAAACCTCATGTGATCTCATTTTTTTAGAGAAATTCTCAGAAAATTAAAAAAAGTGTTTGAATCTTTTGAAATTTTGAAAAATCTTCTCCCAAATAAAAGTGAGATTACAGGGAATATTTATTAAATACATCAGTTATAGAGAGTTTTTCTTAATTTAAGTAGATTAGAGGTACAAAAAGAAAAAACTAAAAACCCAACTTAGTTTGTCATGCAGCATATCCAATATATGTTTGTTTTCATTTTTTTATATAATTATTAAATAAATAAAAATATGCAAAAAACGTATTTAAGACTAGGGAAAAGGATACAGTCACTATTGATCCGATAAGTGCTAGCAGTTGACCGACGTAAGGTGCATTCCAGGAGGAACATGGAGAAGGTGGTGCTCACGTCGGCCCCCACGTCACCCACAACCTGAAACAGGCAGCTCGGTGGGAACTCGGAACTCTCTAGGTTGCCGACGCTGACCTCTTTAAGTGCCTGCCACCTAATATGACCCTGATTTTTATTGGTAAACTTTAGATAGATTGACGTCAATATGAGATTTGACGTCATTCGATTCGCTTTCTACCAATGAGAACGAGACGTTACCCTTGAGGGAACCCAAAAGGTCGGCTACACCGACTTGGAAGGAGGAGTCGTTTTCTGGGTGGCGGGGCCGCCATCCGAGGAGGAGCCAGAAGAAAACCTGTGTCACCACCCCCTGTCTCTCTTCCAGTTCTCTTCTACCTCCTTAGCTTCTCTCTCTACATCTGTCTCTCTCTCTCTCTCTAGAGGAGGAGGTGGAGTGAGGAATAAGTGCACCCGCAGTAAGGAGGGGAGCGTAAAAATCTCGTCTTTGTTGAACTGCCCACTTGGGTTCTGCTGGTTTTGGCTTGCTTGTGGTGAGAACATGAGAAGGGGTTGTGCTGGTTTTGTTTGATGGGTGTTTTGGTGCTTCGTGGGTGACGAGTGCGGCCATGGGCAACTGTGTGGCGTCTGCCTCCAGGGTTGACAACTCGCACAGCGCGCAGAATGTCGCCGGTGAGAGCCCAATGCCTTTTCCTTTCTGTGCGTTTCTCCAGATTCTTTTCGTTGTTGTTGTTATTGATGGTGGTGGGTGGTGGTTCCTGTGTTTTGTTTTTATGAAGCTTGGTGTGGTTTGTGCTTCTGGGCATCTCGTTGATATAAGTAAGATTTATGCTTGATGTGGCTGAAGGCTGTTACATGTCATTCAATTTTATTAGTCTTTAGTTTCTTCTAGATTGTTCTTTTTATAAATTCTGTAGGTAATATTGCTTATTTCTTATGTTAAACTGCTTGTTTTGAAAGTGGGTGGTGCCACAATTTCGTTAAAATAGTCTAAAGGAGGGATGCAGAAGTGCAGTCTCATTTTTCTTTCGAGTTTTAACATTGGTTGTTTTGCCCCTTTATTGAATTACTCTTTGAGTCTGTAATTCTGCACATTTGGTATAACTGAAAGTGTTGCTTCTTTTATCCCCCCTGTCATTCATGTTTTTTTTTTATTTAGGTTCTTGTGAATCTGTTGGTGTCTCTTGATGATGCTGATATTTGATCTTTTGCTTTTGTTCTACAACCAGTTCCCTCGAAAGTAAATAGCAAAACAGGCTTATCTTTCCCTTCTACTCGGACGGCGTCTACGATGGCTTCCAGCTTAACTGTGCCATCTTACACTGGGAAGAGCACTGGTGAGAGTCTTCCTACCCCAAGAACTGAAGGCGAGATCCTGTCATCGTCAAATCTGAAGGCCTTCACCTTCAATGAATTGAAGAATGCCACAAGGAATTTCCGGCCCGACAGCCTTCTAGGAGAAGGAGGATTTGGTTGTGTCTACAAGGGGTGGATTGATGAACACAGTCTTTGTGCATCGAGGCCTGGATCTGGCATGATTGTCGCTGTTAAAAGGCTTAAGCCTGAGGGCTTCCAGGGCCACAAGGAGTGGCTGGTATGTCAATCACTTAGTTGTCTATCATTTTATCCCCCTCCCCTGCTGTACTGTTTTTGTTTTCTTTAAATGGATCTTCACTTCTATGAGTTAATTGTTGTCTTCCATGTGTTATTCTTATTGCAGACAGAGGTCCTATATCTAGGCCAACTTCGCCATCCAAATTTGGTTAAGTTGATTGGGTACTGTTCAGAGGGCGATAATCGGCTTTTGGTTTATGAGTTCATGCCAAAAGGCAGTCTTGAAAATCATTTGTTCAGAAGTATGTGCCCATGCATCCCACATTACCAAGAAAAATATGTTAACATGTATAAATTTGCCTTGCACTTTGTCTCTTATCTGAATGAACATTAAAATTTAAAACAGAATCCTTGATGAAATTAGATTTATCACACTGTGTTTATGCCATTAATTTTCATGAAAAATCTGTGATAAGGATCATTGTTCTGCTCTGTTGATGAACATGGAATTCAAACAAACTCATTGACTTGGTGCAATATTTGTTCATGGGACTCTTGTCTTTGTATTTTTCATTATGAGTTTGTCTTAGTCTTTTCATTCATGTTAAGTCTTCAATAAGGTAGATTTCCCAAGTGCAATGTTTAACGTGTGCAGTGATGAGGTCAGAGTCCCATTCCATTGCTTAGGTTTTGTGGGGATGCTCCAAAAGTTTTCATATTTCTTGTACACTGGTAAATTTTGTTTCGAGGATTAGCCCCTGCCCTCTTTTCTTCTTTGTTAATCCTAAATGGCATAACACAAATGAGCTGAACTGCTAACAAAAAAAAAAAGAAAGATATCTTCTCTCCTAACAATCAAGATGCTTGTTTATTTTTTGTTGGGCTTCTTTTAGAATGGGTACTAATGATGAACTTGCAAGAGCAAGGTTCAAGGTGTAGTTTCTATGTCTTGATCTGTATCACGGCTGTAGCATTAATCAATATCTTTTATTGCCTGTGGCATTAGTAAGTAGGGCATGCCTTTTTCTCCTTGCAAAATCGCCTACCGAACTGCATATTACTAGATGTTTTGTTCATGGGATATATTCTGATCTTCATTGTTCAGATTATGTCATTTGCAAAGTGTGATTTTACGTGTCAGAATAGCTCAAGCGAGAAACAAATCCATAGTTTTGTAGTATCTAACATGGCAATCCACCAGTTATCTTCTCTATCAGGGGCTATAGGGATGTTCTAATTTCTAATGGTATAGTAATCAAATGTTTTGTATTTCGGTTTGCACTGTGATTTCTTGGGGTTGAGCTACTGTTTCTCTAACACATTATTATTAGTTAGAAATTGAGATTATAAGGCTACTGGTAGTTGTTCAAAGGCGTCTAAACCCATGGTATCCGTGATATTAGGAAAATATAGTAGCAGGAGAGAAAGGGAGATTCACTTACTGCAGTATTTGTCTTCAAAAAATATTAGGAGATTTCCTTGAGCTAAATTTACTTCGAATTCTTTTATGCCTCCAATTGTTAACGTTTGTGCAGATCCTAGCACTTTGCTTGAATGTCCATCCTTGTTATCCACCATGCTGAAAGTGAGGTTTTAGACCATGTGGTTTTTGTTTGAATTTTAGCCAAGCATTTGTTGTTGAAGGTGTTCAAAATTTTCTAAGAATATAAGGGATCACCTAAGCTCATACAGGAATCATGCTTATCTGAGAGTCTTGAGCGTCAAGAGATAGGACAGAAAGTTTGGATTTCTCGTCATTATGTATTTTGTTGTATTAGGAGATATATTAGATGATCTTCACCAAGGCAGGTATTTGTCACAGTGTCATATCTTTTGCGATGCACAGCAAAATGCTGTTTGATTAGGTAGAGATCCCTCATCTTGTAAAGTGTTGTCATGGTTCTTATTCTATGTTTATTTGCTCTTTAGCCATAGGCTTCAGGGGTGGCTTAGTACCAAAGCACCGGGTCACCCCCCCCCCCCCCCAAACAGACACCAAAAAAAAAAAAAAAGGTTCTATTGTTTTCAAGAATGATAGACATTTCATACTTCTTATGTTGGGCATATAAGGGATAGTCAACAGACTTTGCTTTTTCTTCAAAGTATCCTCATGTTCTTAACCAACTGTTAAGCTTTCTCTTTATGGCTTAACAGAAAAATGCAATGCCATGTACTTTCTCGTATAGAAGGATTCCCATCCTGCAATGCTGTTCCAACTTCCAACATCAGACTCTCATTCATTTTGCAGGAGGTCCTCAGCCTCTTTCTTGGGCAATAAGGATGAAAGTTGCTGTGGGGGCAGCTAAGGGCCTCTCATTTTTGCATGATTCCGAGAGCCAAGTTATTTATCGAGATGTTAAGGCCTCAAACATTCTTCTTGATGCGGTATGTTTTGAGAGGAAATGCATGTCAATATTAATGTTCAGTGCTATTATTAACTGACATTCTTCCACTTGTGCAGGAATTCAATGCCAAGCTTTCAGACTTTGGATTGGCAAAAGCTGGGCCAACTGGGGATAGGACACATGTTTCTACCCAAGTAATGGGGACACATGGGTATGCTGCTCCTGAGTACGTTGCAACAGGTTGCTCCTACTTTCATAACCAAAAATTTACACATTCACTTATTTTTTTGCAAATTACCAGATTTAGGAATTGAAACATTTAATATTGTTGTTATATTGCTCCTACTATCTATAATTTTTCTTAAGTTGTGACCTTCCGTCACCTTCCAAAGAAAAACTATCTATAATTTTTCTTCATCAACAACACAGGAACTATAATCCCCCTTAACCCAAATGTTTGCCTCTTTAAAAGCATAAATCTCCTTGAACTCAAATGTTCTATTGTTTAATACCTGCAATTCCCTGGTCATCTTGTTTCCAACCAGGCGATCAAGCATAGTCTTGTCACAACAGTCTGGGGTTGACTATGGCTTGGGAGACTCCACATGCATGGATGTCAACACCTACCTGGCAGATTATATCTTGACTACTCTTCCATTATCCTATAGGAGAATGATGTATCCTTAACATTTATTTATCTTTCTCTATCCTTAAAATTACTCAAATGAAAGTCAAATATGGAAAGAATGATAGGATTAACCCAGTAGTAGAAAGATGGATTTCCTCTTTCCATTAATCAAACTAAAAAATTAGAATGAATAAATTAAGTTACTTTTCATAAATCTTAATTTTCTATTGAGCCAAAAGTTTAAAACATTGTACATTGTGTTCTTCTGGCACTGGAAGCTATGCTTGAGGGGTAAATCTGAAAGTTAGGACTATTATTATCAATAGTCCTTTTAAAAAGTGTGGGAGAGAAGACAATTTATGAGGATGGTTGAGAAAACCTCCATTTTTCTTTTTCATCTTTTCGTTCTATCTTCCCTCTCTTTTATTGCGTTCTTTTTTTTTCCTTTGATCTCCTTCCTCCCTCTTTTCCTTTTTCTTTTCTCTGGAGCAGTTGGAGATGGATGGAGTCACCTGATTCTTGATGCCAGTTGTCATCTAATCAAGGTCTTATTTGGATCCAAACCCAGAATATGCATGTTATGACTGTAATCTATATCTTTATTGTCATGGATTGTTGGAGGCGTCCACAGAAGGGCGTATCTTTGTTTTCCTTGACCTTACAATCAGCTCAGGAAAGGATGCAAGGATGGACAATTGGTTACCATTATCATCTCTACACCAGGAGATTGCCCAGGGATGGTGTTCAGCCACCAACTTAATGTGAACATTCATGTTCATGACAGTCTCCTAAGTAAATGCAGTGGAGAACAATCTTATCTGATATTTGCTTAAATGTGACTCCTGTTGCTTGATGGTTAAAGGAATGTACTGGTAATCAATGAGTAGGCTGTCATATCAGCTTGTCAACTATTCTACTATTATTCAAAAGTATAGTGTAAGCCAGCTAGAGAAATTGTTTGCTCTAGAATTCAGTTCTAGGGAATAAACAATAAGCTTTCACATCTATTATTGGAAGTTCCTAATCATTTATCATTCTAAGTAAGAAAGCATTTTCCATTCCTTGAAAAGGTCCTCTGAAAATGGGGAAGAGTTTCTGGTGACGTTCTCTTTCACATCCGTGTCTCTGTGTTTCCTCTGTTTTTTCCCTAAAAAATATCTGCCCATACGATCAACAATCAGATGGTCTTGCTACTGTATGGTGTTGCCCCATAGTTGCATCACTTTTTTGTTCAATTCGCTTACTGTACGCTTCATTGTGTTATGATCTAAAACTCAGGTTCTAAATTATACCCTATCTGTTTCGTTTCTTACAAGAAATTCTCAATTTATGTTCACGTCTTCTCTCATCAATTATCTTCATCCATTAATTAGTACAATAATATAATTCATCTAGTAGACGAATCTCTCTCTCTCTCTCTCTCTCTCTCTCACACACACACACACACACGAACGCACGCACTCACGCACGCACACGCTTCACATGACAATGGATAGTACTAATGCTTTTGACTGTCAACAGGACGGCTATCTGCAAAGGCAGATGTGTACAGCTTTGGGGTTGTGTTATTGGAGCTATTATCTGGAAGGCGGGCCCTCGATAAAACGAAAGTAAGCATAGAACAGAGTTTAGTAGACTGGGCAAAACCTTACTTGGGCGACAGACGCAAGCTGTTCCGCATCATGGACACCAGGTTAGAAGGGCAGTATCCAAAGAAAGGTGCCTACGCAGTCGCCAGTCTTGCTTTACAGTGTCTCAGCTCTGAAGCCAAACTCCGACCTCGAATGTCCGAGGTCCTGGCGGCACTAGAGCAGCTACAAGATTCCATGGGCACAGCCAGAGTTGGTCAAACAGAACATCAGAAAGCTTCCAATCTGGTACCAAGGTCACCAATGAGGCATCATCCTTCCCCATTGCGACCGCTTTCCGGTGGCTCTCCATTGCCATATGAACGGCGATCTTCATGCGTGCACTGATGGCAGTGAAATAATTCAAAACCCACTAATTCACTCGGGATATTTGGAGGAATGGATCCTCCATTGATCATTTGTGTGTTACAGTCTGTGCTGGTATGTTCGGGTCCCCAGGGAGTACATATTGTATCCTATGAGGCCACAGTACATTGTCTGATGTTTGCCCTTGTGGTAAGCTATTGTTGTTCTGCTTTTTAGAAGAGTTGTATGTCAGCATGCTTATTGTTCTCTTCTCTTGGACTTATTAGTGCCCAAGGTAAGTGTGTCTCTCTGATCTTTGGGCTTTGTGTCAGTGGGCAACTTCTAAGAATGTCAAACCATTCATGTGAAAATAGAATGTAATCCTGTGAGGCTGGTGGAGGAAGGTGCGCCAGTGACACCACTCTCTTGGACTAAGAAATAGGCAGATCATGACCCCCGAGAGGTGCTACAATCTCTCCTTTTTTGGTGACCCACCTCACCCAGCCATCTTTTGGGCTTCATTCTCTAGAACAAAATGTACCTCTATTCACATGGCCAAAAGGTGTAGAGTACCGCTTGCTGCACCGCGCGTGAGTGGGCGACGTGTGATACCATAGACCGGAGGGCTGCAGCAGCAGCAAATTTTTTTATTTATTTTTTATTTTTTAAATCTTTTTATGTCGGCCACATCAGATCCGACACATCTTGTAAAGGACGATTTATGATCGGATGGTCTAAAAAAATGAAAAATCAAAAGCTGAGTCCAATGAATAATTTGATTTCTTATTTTCAGATTTTTTTCGAGTCATCCAATCAGAGATGATTGTATGGATGAGTCGGCCACGGTGAGACCGACCTAATTTTTTTTCAAAAAATTCAAAAAAAATTGGTCATGCCGTATGTGGTGCAGCAAACTCGCTGCACGAGTAAAACCCAAAGGTGAAAGTCATTTTATCAAAAAAAAGAAACACTGTGATGCCACATTTACTTGTGACTTATGTAAACACTCTTAGTTGGAGAGTGCCTGTAAATCTACAATTCCTTCCCATTGTTAAAGAAGGAACTGTAAACTCTCTCCAAACAGATTTGAATATTAATTAGCTAATCGAATTGGTATCCACATTTGTAACAAACAAATGTGGATATAAATTGGATACCATAGATAATTTACACACAGTAGCAAGTAAAAGTTTAAAATTTTCAATGCGTGCAATGTTCCCGAGCAAAATGACGTTAAAAATATAATCTCTTCTTTTAAGACAATTATAAAAGGATAATTTATATACAAATATTTTGAAAAAATTATATTCGTGTATATACATATATATGTAAAAGTATAAAGTATCATATGTGACAAATTTGTAAATTGAATACATTTGCACATTCCTACCACATATGCTGCGTAGGCGTTCATACATATTAGGGCTGTCAACGGTACAGGTCTGGGTAGACCCATGCCCAAAATGAATGAACCCAAACCTTATTCAGACCCAATAAGGGTCATAGGTAAATGGATAAATGGGTCAGGTCTTAGGCCTACTTATTTATTTGATGTTGAAAGATAAATGGGCCTGATATAAAACTTATTTATCTTAAATTTCTATGTGCCAGATAATTAGGTTTAATTTTAGGTCCAAATTCTAAGAAATCGGCTCAAAATTTTTTGCAATGTATGAGAATAGAAGGCTTAATGGGTAAACGGATACACTCAGACCCATGGTTAATGGTCAAACGGGCCTGGGCCCATTTTGACAGCCCTAAAATCATTACGTATAAACAAATACATGTCCGCGCACCAAACGTATGACCACACATCCATGCCGACATGATCACATAATCATACCCATTCACCCATCAACGGAGTGATAAAAGAGTGGCATAAATATTCCTTGTGGTAGATCCTTGAAAAGCCCATACGTATTTCTTGTTGTCTCCGTGCTACGGAATATTTTCTGATGTGTCGGTGATGGCTGCCTCGAACACTCACCAACCCTTCTTTCTTCTCTCCCTTGGCCCTTCTTTAGTTCTCATCATTTCGGATTTATGTTTTGGTGGTCTGCTGGAACCACCATCGTCCTCCCTCACATCACGCTTGACTACCTCCTTTCCTCTTCCCTCCCCACCTTACCTTCTGTTGCTTGTTTTGTTGGTGTCCAGTGTTTCCTATTTCGTCTCAGCCCAGTGCGAATCCCCCTAGCCTTGTTATTCGTGCTGCCGTTTTGTTCTCCAGTGCCTCTCCCCTGCATCCTCCCCTTCCAGTGGCCTTGTCTTCTCCTGTTGTTTTTGCTTCATTGGTTACTCCAGGACATCCTTCTTGGTGCCTGAATAGGGACGTAAATTGGACATGCTGAACTGGGTTATGTGATAATTTAAGTCCAACTCAAATGCAAAATAATCTAACCTAATTTTAGCCCAGCCCAAATTCAGCTCAAGTTTAACCCAAATTCAATAATAAGTAGGTTAAGTTGGATTGAGTTGGACTGGCCCTGTTAGTTAGAAGTATTTTGCTTGTATAACTATTGTGAACCCAAATTTAGCCCAACCCAATTTATATAACTTGGGCCAGTTCACTTTCTTTCAATAGGGGATGAGTTGGACTGGGCCACAGACTGACCCGCCCACTTGACACCCCTATGTCTGACTGTGCTTCGGAAGGCCCCGAAATGTCCGTTGATCTGCTGTTGATCCTGGTCTGGATCTTGACGATGATTGGTGTTGCTCGAGTTAAAAGCCATGCCGCATGACGGTGTGCATCTCCAAGCTTCTACCTCATTTCAGCTGCGTGTTGTTTGCAGCCTCTTCCTGGCTTCCGTCGCTGGTGTCTCTGTAGCAATCGACAGTTCGGCCCAATGTCCTCTCCGGCTCGCCGGCAGCTCTTGGAAGGATCCCTGCTACTGTCTTCTTTTATCTGTTATGTTTTGCTTGTACCCGCTGTATCCTTGTAATTATGGTGGTCCTGTCAGCAGAGCCCATGCCCCTGGGACAAGCTGTGCGGGTCCCCCTTACCTCTCTATGTGCTGTTCCATCTTCCCCCATGCTCTTTGTACCTTTTACGTTTTCTCTGAAGTAATGAAGGCAGCTTTTAATTGAACCCAAAAAAAAAGGATTTCAGCAGATTCCTTACAAGTTGCAACTGTACCTGGGAAAAATAACCCCAGCTGAAGCTGAATCAAACTTGGTCCAAGTGAAGTTTGGTACCTCCGCGGCATGACACAGCATGCAAAATTGTTGAAGAACCATCTGCACTGCTCATCTGAGAGATGGTTAGCAGAGCACATTCAAATTCTGTGCCCTCATGTAGTATTAGTATCTCATCGAGGTCATCAACAGTTTACCTGTGCACAAAGAAAAGCAAATTAATCATTTGGCTGACGGCACAAACTCAGCAAGTAGGACAGATTCAAAATCTAATATTGCTGGCCATTATGTCTATTCCACATAAAGCTATTTTGGTTCTCCAGGATAGGGATCAGAGAAGCCCATAATTCCAGATTTCTTTATTCCCTTGTGAAGCTGCACCAATTAATAAATCTCCTTCTAAAGATCAATAGAGCACTGAGCAAATAAATTCAACTGGCTAAACAAAGCACTCAAGGAGAATATTAAGTTTTCAACTTGTTGCTCAAAGTTCACTAATTCTCATCTTCTTGTACCATAATGACACATATTTTGATTCCTTTTATTACATTGCACTCCATCATATCTCTTTTGAGTTTCTTCTTTTATCTAGAAGGTTAAAGAGAAACAATTGAAGTCGTGAAAAGAGGCAGAGGAGGTTCATAAATATTAGAACCATTGATATCTGAGTAACTTGGAATATTGCTCAGATAAATAATTCCAAAGAGACCATTCAGATATGGAATCATTTAATATAATGAACTTGTTTGTGGATTGCAATGAGATCATACGGTTTTTAAAAAATTTGAGAAGGAATTATAGTACTTTAGCGAATTTCAGGTGTACCATTGTCCTATTACTAGCAAAATGCTATAAGGGGCTGTGTGCCAAAATTCACACTTCTCTAGTGGAGTGTTGTCATGTATACATCAGATTATTTTCACATGTTCTGCCCACTTCAAAGTCTAGACACCTAGTAGGTATCTCAAATCATATGGTCATGTTACAAAAGTAAACATAAATGAGGACAAGTGTCAGATATTGGCAAAAGGTTATACTTGTTGCATACTCTGCTGGATCAAACAAGTTCACATGAAATTTAGAAGATACGATAAACAGACTTGGTAGTAAAATACTCTTGGATACACGTTAAGTGTATACATAGGAAGAAGATGACCGCATATTCCATTAAAGTACCTATATATATTTGGGAATTGGAGGAAAATAACAAAGGCTTGAATAACGCATAACATGTCATGAACATATATCCAGTCATACTTCTACAATACTGGAGTATTTAAAAGACAGGTAACAGAAATTTGAACATTTCATAAATCATATCATATCTGTATGTCATGGAATAAATTATGCAGGTAAAATCACATGCAGAGACAAACCTTTAGTTGTCCAGAATCATTCACCAAGAAATTCAACGGTATGGTGACTATGGTCGCATCTAAGACCTCTGAAGCCAAATCGTTCACCTCAATTTCATCCGCTCTTTTGACAGCTTTAGACTTTCCGTACAGTGCTCTCGTAATAACCAACCCCCCCCCCCTTCTCCGCCTATCTGTTTCTCTTCCTACTGGAAACATTTTGCAACAAAGTTCGTGCCTTTACAGCTGCTGCCCTTGCTTCCTTCACCTGCATTGCTACCAAGTAAATGTTTGTTGACTCTAGCACCCTCACCTTGGAATTACCCATTTGTTCCCTAAACCACTAGTCCAGCTTACTAAGGGTTTGCATTAGCCTCAAATGCAGGTGATGTGCTTTCTCCAATAAATCACCATGAAAGATGAAAATGACAATAGGAGGAAAATAAAGACGACATGCAAGATAATAATATGTAAGATATTGAGAAACACCGATTACGTCAAGTAAAGATCAATTTGTACAAAACACTTTTATAAGTAGTGGATGGTCATAGGAACCATCAAAAATAAGAAAAACGTGCCTGAATGTGATAGAAACAGGGCATTGGACACGGTTAAAAGAAGCATTAGCCCCTTTGGAATAATTAAGGACAAGGAAAGGCAGTACAAAGCAGTACCACATAATTAAAAAGATATAAGTGTTTGGCATAAACAACATAGGTGGGTACATAGGTGAGTGAGGCAAACATGAGGTGAGGTGAGGCGATCATGGCTTGCCTCACCATACTTCATCGCCTAGGCGAGCACGGTGATTGCCTCTGATAACATAGAGTCCAACTGTCCGATGGCTTGAGCCAAAGCCTATCAGTTCAGACCCAAAACAGAACCTTGGCTATGCCGAATTTGACTCGAGCCAAAAGGCAAAAAGTACTGACCAAAAAGCATCCAAATTCAAACATGGAGCGAACTCGATTTCAAATCTGAATATGAATACCATTCACCCATGCCTACGCAATCATCTCGCCCTTTCTCTTTTGGGACTACTTGATTGGATTGCTCAAAGACATGTCATGCTACCAGCAACAATTTTCTCCATGCTCCTTACATCATCTTGGACACTACGTTCAGCTGCCTAGTGGCCACAACGGTAGTGTCAAACATTCCACATTGAATCTTCCCCGCATTTCCACCTCTCACCAGTCACCCCTCTCCTGTCCCCCTATCTCCCTCATCACCTTGCCCTTTCTCACACGTCACAGAAACATATACTTCTATGTAAGCTAAATATGATAAAACTAAAAGTACATTGAGGAAAGCTATCTGTTATAGAACTGAATGGCTAACCCAATGTTTTAAAAATCAGCCGCCTAGGTAGGGATGGAATTTGGGCGGGTTGGGCTGGGTTATGTGGTAAATTGGGCTAAGCCAAATTCAAAACAGCCCAGCCCAATTTCAGTAGCCCAAATTCAAAATAGTGAATTTGGGTAGGTTGGGTTGGGTTTGGTTGGGCTAGCCTATTTGTAGATAATTTGTTAGAAGTATTCTACTTTTCGTATGAATTAATGTAAAAGTCAATAGGTCAAATTGGGCCGACCTTCAGCCCAACCCAACCCAACCCAAATTTGACTAATATGAACCCAAATTTAACCAAACCCAGCTAGATAATTTGGGTCAGCCCAATTTAATATATAAGGGCTGGGCTGGGCTGTCCTACTGTGGACAGAAAATTCTTTCCAAAGGAAAATTGGAAGGCCAATATACAAGTTAAGGACAGCCTTTTACCAAAATTCCCTAGGAAAAACATCTGAAATTCCCTGAAAAATCAAAATAAAATCAGAAAACCCCAGAATCCACCTAAAAATCAGAAATTAGGGGAAAAAATCCCAAACTACCCCCCCAATCTGCTTCCCAGGCCATGGATTGCGGAATCGGCGGGTTCCGATCCGATTCGGGGGGGGATTTCACTGTTCCCCCCCACCGATTTGAAAAAAAAAAAAAAAACGGCCGAAATCGGCCCGAACCGGACCAAATCGGGGCCGGACCGGCCAGATCGGCCGGTCCGGACCCGATCTGGTCCAGTTCGGGCCGGTCCCGATCCCCCCCTTAAGGTTTAAGGGTTTAGGGGTTTAGGGTTTTAGGGTTTTAGGGTTTAGGGTTTAGGTTTTAGGGTTTAGGGTTTAGGTTTTAGGGTTTTAGGGTTAAGGGTTTAGGGTTTAGGGTTTAGGGTTTTAGGGTTTTAGGGTTTAGGGTTTAAGGCTTTAGGGTTTAGGGTTTAGGGTTTAGGGTTTTAGGGTTTAGGGTTTTAGGGTTTAGGGTTTAGGGTTTTAGGGTTTAGGGTTTAGGGTTTTAGGGTTTAGGGTTTTTTATGGATGTACATGAATTGCATTCATTCTTATTGTACATCAATTGAATAATATGTATGTAATTTTTTCTGATTTTTTTTTTATTTTTTTGTGATTTTTTCTGATTTTTTTAAATTTTTTATTATTTTTTAATCTGGCCGAGTCGGACTGGCCAGACTTCATCTGGATCGGCCGACTCGGCCGATCCGATCCGAGTCGGATCGGGATCGGCGGATCCCGATTCGGGGACCCGATCCAATCCGGAATTCCTTGTCCCAGGCAGCAGCCCTCTCGGGACTGCCATCCCTACCCCTATGGGCGGCAGACTTAAATCTGTTCTGATCTTCAAACCAATCAGTGTTTTGGATCCTCAACAGATTGGTCTCAGGTAAAACCCATGTAGTCTATTGAAGGATGTTGCTTAAATGGATCTTCGGATTCCCATAGATCCACAATCTTGTTATCTGTTAGGTAGGATCCTCTATGGACTTAAACTTCCAAGTCACAATAATTGCACAATTGATTCAGACTTTGCCGAATTTGTGAGTCCATAAGTTTTTCAGACTTCGCCAAATTCATGAGTCCATAAGTAGATCATATAATCTCCAATCAATTTATTCAAGTCTGTCCATGTGACCAGTTCACCCTTGGCATCATCATTTAACTTTACGTAAGCCCAAATGTCTTCAACCTCAACCATTTAACTTTACATAAACCCAAACATGCCCTTAACCTCAACCATTTAACTTAATATACATGACGTAATGAATTGATTGAGCATTCGACCACCTTTCAACACAGGTAACTTAAACAAAACACTAGATGCCGCTGCACAATACAAAAAGAAAAAAAAAACTAAACCATAAAATACTCTCCCTGAACCATTACATGCAACAAATGGCCACACGACCCTTGGTGTATCAAAAATCAGGAATAAGTGCAAAAATTAGATATCATCGCCACAAATCATCAAAAGGCTTTACGCACCATTGAACTTTCTTAAAATGATATAACCATCCTAAGAATGACCAAAATACACTTTACATTCAAAAATCACCAGAAAAATTTTGGGTAATTGAATGCCCCAAGCCATCCAAAACACTTAAAAGTGACCAAGTTGTCTTAAACACTTAACAGATGCTCTAGAATTAGGGTTTTAAACATTCATAACTTAAAATTTAATATGACCATAATACCCCTGACCCTGAACAGACTACCAAAATACCCTTCAACCTCAGACACTGCAAATTCAATTCGAACATCCCAAAACACATCGAAACTTTCTAAAAAGTCATTTGGATGATAAAGTTTTTGGGTTCTACCCAAACTTTATTTTCCATATTTAGACTCGAGTACATTTGTGAATAGTTTTATTCAGATCATCACCAATGGGCAGTTAATCAAAGAGTCTTTGCTTGCAAAGTGATGTAATTAACATCGATTGAGGCCTGTCAGACAGTCCGATCTTTGAATCTTAATTGCCAACCCTATTTGGGCATAGCATAAATCAAATTCTTGAAATCGACAAAAGAGGTTTCAAAAACCCTTTCTTCTTTCAAAGGGTTTTTAAAAAAGTCTCCAGCAGGCTGATATAATGTTGTTGTTACTTTACTCAAATATGAGGAATACTAGATCAATATGTGCCAGGCTACAACATGAGAATGTACCAGACCAGATAAGGCACACCAATGCGGGCACAAGCATGTATATCAATAGTCCACTTATGGGAAGTCCCAAATGAAGAAGAAATATTTTCAGGTGGGTTCATACTTTATCTCATTTTTGTATGTTTCTGCAGAAGTTCCATTTGATTTTATAGCCTTTGACACATATAAGAATAGCTACATGTAAATGCAGATCGACTACATGCTTCAGCAGGGAAGTAAGGAGGATAATTGGTGATGTTGCTGGATTCATCTTTGCTTTTAACTCCATTGAGGAAATGCTGGCTCTCTGTCAAAGAATAAGAATGCAGATTAGGAAAGGTGACAAGAGGAAGCTTTTTATGATGATTCCATGTGCTGTATGTTGGAGTATCTGGAAGGAGAAGAATGATAACATCTTCAAAGAGTAAATCATATATTGAGAATGTTTGCTTGCGTGTCATTCATTTGTTATTTTTTTAGTGTCATTTTCTCCTCAAAATTTCAGTGGCTGATTGGAGAAACTTTGTTAAAACTCCGATGTTCTCTGACTGACCCCCCCCCTATTTATTCTCAATAAGATTGGTGGGAATAGTTCACCTTCTTTCAAAAAAAAAAAAAACACACCTCACTCATAATATTCCCAACTCCTTGGGTAACCCTTGTTTATACTAACTTAGAGTCATCATGCATGAAGATGTCAGTTCTTAAAGTTTAAAACCTTGCTCCACACAAGAATAGTATAACCAAGGTTAAGAAACCCGGGATCGGGTCCCGGATCAGCCGGTCCAAAACCGATCGGATCGGCCGATTCCGATCCGAGTCAGCCCGATCCTGGCTGAGTCGGGCTCGGCTGGTTCGGATAGCAGAAAAAAATAGAAAAAAATGTGAAAAAATGTGAAAAAAAATATAAAACACAAGTCTAATGCATAATTGTGTTGAAATACATTGATTTGAAGTACATAAGATGTTGTTGAACAAAAAAATCTTGAATAAACTTACATATATGATTATGAACTTATATTTATTCCAAACGTACATTATACTGAATGAACATATGGCTTACATACTCAGTCCATGACATATAGTTCTAGTAGTATTATTCATATTGCATCACATACTGGCTATAGTCATCCGTATTGGTATAAATGACTGACAATTGTGGATATTCTAGACAACCTCTTGAATAGTCAGATGTATCAGAATATTGAGGAGGGTAAACTACATATCCAGTAGGATGACTATACCCTTCGTATGGAGAATATGATGATGCATCTGATAGTTGCTCCTGATATTCTCTCTCCCTCCTAAGTTCTTCTTTGGCCTCTGCACACTGAGGAGCTTTACCTTTGTCCTTCCTCTTTGATCTGCTAAATGTTTGAATGGAAGATTCTTCACGTCCTGCTCTGCTACCATGATGTTCATCTTGGGTAGCATGTGTGTATTCTTCTTCTCTAGTGAATTGAATTGGTAGAGCTAGGGCTGGGGCACTGGTAGCATCTCCGCCATCCTCAGAACTGTCGGAGCTCGTCTTTGATGTCGAGTCATTTGAGGTTTGATATTGGACCTCATCACTTGGTTCTGGAGTTTCATCCTCTTCTTCGATAGTCTCCAAATCAGCAATCTGAATTCCAGTACCACTCTTCCTTTTGCTTGGTGCTTGTTTTTTGCTCTTCTTCTGACGTTTTGGAGGAGGAAGTTGAAAATCAGTAAGTAGTGGAACATTATCTAACTCACTTTCCGTCCATTCCCGATCATTTGGGTTGAATTCAGGCTCATTTGAGGTGCTTGCATCAACCCATGCATTTAGTGGATGTTGCTCCTCGAACAGCTCATCCAAGTCTATGGGTTCTTCAGCATGTGTCGTCTCCATGGCTTGTCCGAAAATTCTCTCTTTCTCCTGCCTTTGAAGGTTCCTTATGAGCTCCAGATTTTTTAGCTTCAACCTCATGTTATAATGACAGAATACTAGCTTCTCTAGACGGCTCGACTTCAATCTATTCCTTTGCTTGGTGTGAATCGAGCCAAAGGTGCTCCAGTTTCTCTCACAACCTGATGAAGAGGTTGTTTGACTTAAGACCTGAATTGCAACATAGGCTAGATCTTCATATCCATATGATTTTCCATGATCTAGCCACCAGTTAGCTGTAAATAGAAAATTGGCCATGTCAACAATGTGCAAGCTATAATTAAAAATTAAGTAGAACATCTAGTTAATAATTTTCAAATTTGGACTCAAAATTTTGGCAGCTCTTTGTGCAGTACTTGTCCCAAAGTGGTATAACATCATTCTGTAATCATGTATTTGCTTGCATGCCATTATTGCTCTGTCCTCATCTGCAAGCATGCGCTTAATAACAGACTTAGCCCCCATCAACATTTTCGAGCAACTATCATAGTTATCCTTCTTCCCATCAGTTCTAAACATGTACTGAGGGTTGAAAAAATAACTTAAATAAATAAGCTGAAGTTAGTTATTACTTAAGAGAAATGTGTATACAAATAATACATATAGAAAGTTAGTAGCTTACCAGCTGCATGAAGATCGTGATGTAAAGTGTGTTCCCAACGTCTGTCTATTATGTCCCACCACTTCACATAGGTTGTTGGATTGTTAAATTAAATGAGCTCCTTAGCTCTGTCCATAGCTTCATATAAATATCCCATATCCGATCTTCTTTCTCTATCACAAGATCGCAAGACACGGACAAGCAGTTCTACAATATTTAACACCGCTTGCACCCCTCTCCAAAAGGGTCTAGACTGAATTAGATCAGCCACTTTCTTACCTTTCTCTCTGACCTTAGTTGGTACATGCCGCAATATGTGATTCTCCCAATCTTCCGATGCCATCATCCTAATCAAGTTGTTCTTTTGTTGACTTAAACTATCTAGAGAGATATATTGAGATGCAAACCTGGTGGCTCTCGAACGAAGCAACTCTCTTCCATGAATATGTGTGCGCATGATATCCAGAATGTTGTTGTGGTTGTAGATGAATGTGGTGATAAATCGACCACTCTTGACCACTCCATCTACCATCGGATCAAAGCAAATGTCTTCCAACATCAAGTCAATACAATGAGCAGAACAGGGAACCCAATATAGATGTTCTCTCTTCTGCATCAACATTTGTCCAGCTAACTTGAACACCGCTGCATTGTCCGTAACCACTTGGACAATCCTTTTTTCGCCTACTTCTTCCACCATTTGATCCATTAATTCATATAGGTACTGGGCATTCTTTATTTTTCCAGATGCATCAATAGACTTCCAAAATACGGTTCCAGCTTTGCAGTAAATTAAGAAGTTGATCATACTTCTTCTTGTTATCCCTATAAAGTTCCAAACGTGATAAGAAATCAGAAAGAGACCCATTCTGATTAAGAAAAAATGAAGATAAGATTTATGTACATGTCCATCCATCGCACATTAAAGTGCATCCATACTCATCCCAGATCCTTTCAAATGATTTAATATATGTTCGGATGTCATCAACTTCCATATCCAAGTACTTGTTGTATATCTCATATAGAGAAGGTCCATCAACCCCTTTGCCAACTTCTTGTATGGTCTCGATCATGGACTCATAATATGGCCCCTTGACAGCATTAGCAGGGATACTGTTATAAAAAAATCACCTAGATGTAGCTCTCCCTATCTTCTCCTTACAAAGTTTTAAGTTCTTGAATGCAGCACTAATAGAAGGTTGTTTATCCCTCTTCTTGGTGAGCAAGGGATCTATTGGACCTACTCTAAGATCTCTAACTCTAGTGAACTCCTGAGGCAGCTCCTCGCATACATTAGTGCTCCTGCCGGCGCTAGTGCTCCCTTGTGCAGAAGGTGTGGAGCCACTTCCTTGTCCTCCATATCTTCCAGTGTGTCGAAATAAGTCCTCATCTGCAAAGGACCGCCGGTTTGCTTCCATTGCACGTCGCAATTCAGCTTTAAATGTAAAAGAAAAAAATTTAATCTACTATAACTATTTGTCTGAAAACGTTAAATGAAGAACATGAAAATAAGTTAAATAAGAAACTTACTTGTATCCCATCAACATTTATAGGTTGATTACTTCCACCAAGCCGGACTCCAGCATCAGACCTTCGCATTGGTTCAGACAATTCCTCTCGAATTTTCTGTCTTCTTCTGGCAGTACTTGCTTTGCTTGATTCATTCTCCTTCATATAAGTTCGAAATTGGATCCTAACCTCTGAAGGAACTCGAGCACATGCTGCAACTTCACCTTTTATTCCAACAAGATGTTGTTTGAATCGGTAGACCCCGCCAGAGACAACCCGGTTGCAATATTTGCATTGTACCTTTCTTTGGCCCATGTCCACCGGTGTGCAATGACCCCAAGCAGGATCAGCGCTAGGAGGATTCCCAGATGACCGCTCAGCAGCACCTTGAGATACCATTCCTTCACAGCACAAGAAGATGAGAGATCGCGGAGCTTGTAGTAGACTAGAAGTGACCTCGTAGGAGAGATGGAGAGAGAATTCTATGATCGAGAGAGTGGGAGAGAGAGCAAGAATGTTAGGAGGCTCAAAGGAAATTTGTGGAGCCTTAGGAGGGCCTTGGGGGGGTTTAAATAGACCCCCAAGGCCCAAACTAGCCGTTGCTGGCCGTTTAGGAACGGCCAGCAACGGCTAGGTTGACCCCCAACGGCTAGTCAAACTAGCCGTTGGGGGCCGGGTCGGGCCGATCCGAGCCGACCTGGCCCGTTCCGGCCTCGGATCGCCCGATCCTGCTCGGACCGGCCGATCCGAGTCCTGAACTCGGCCAGGTTACTCGGGATCGGCACGGACGGCCCAAAACCGGTCCGACAGAGGCCACCCTGGCCATGGGAGCTAACAGGATCCCCCTAGGGAGGTGACCAGCGGGAAGCTCCTCATCGTGCTGGCCATGCTGGGCGTGTGGATGCAGGAGACATGGCTGGCATAACTGCCCGTCTAATTGTCCTGGGACCTATGCAGCAGCGGTGGCTGGTAAGGGGAGGCCTGATTGGCGGCAAGATGCCCGTGGGAGGGACATATATATCCCTTAGATGTCATATAGTCATGGGTTATACTTAGAAACACCACTAAATTAAGACTACAAATCCTTTACAGATTATCTATATAGTTAAGAGATTGACATGAAAATGGGTCATAGATTATCATATATCTCCTATGATGCATATATTAAATAGTATTAATATTGCGCTATGGGTAGCTAAGTTACAAGAAAATTGTTTAGAGGTGTATAGCATGTTAAATAATGATAATGAGGAGTCCCCATCATAAGCTAATCTCCGATTCAGAAACACACATACATAGATACACCTTTCTTTCCTTCCCCCCCATTATGACTCGTTCTCTCTTATGTACTAATAAATATCTGACTATTATACTAACTATTGCTAGAGTTACTAAAGAAAGGAAGTGTTTCAGAATAATACTATCATGCATGTCTCATTATGCTCTACATGTATACATGTACAAGGTATAGCCATATCACACTATGGGGATTAAAGCTTAACAAACTTCTAAATTCCTAATACGTATAAAAATTATAAAATACAATAATAAGAGAATCGTCAAAGCCCAGCTGGTTAATAAATGAAGAAGTAATCGATCGCAGATTCCTCACATTGTTCCACATGCAGTTTGTTGGAGCTTATGGAAGGAGCATAATGAGACTGTTTTCCTGGGAAAACAGACTGTATGTTGAGAGCATTTGGAAGCAAGCTTCATCTTACATATTTAATTAGTGTCGTTTTATTTTGGTTATCTATCCGGCAGAGTGGAGCAGGGAGACTAAAGGTTTGTAATTGGCATAGAATGGATTTGCTTTTTCCTTTTTCTTCAGACAGAAATATCACCTATCTACTGCTGATTGTACCACATCTATTTATTTTCTAATAAAATTGCTTAATGTGATCCCTATCTTTTTTGCAAAAAAAAATATAATAAGAGATCATTAACCTTTTTTAACTGAACTTACACATAAGACAAGGCTTACTCCTCTGGGCAGGGTCACCTTGGAAGCGCTAAGGACTTTGTTGAAAACCTATGCAAATGGCCATTCATGTGGTTGTTTGCACTGGCAAGCAGCTAGTGGTCAGTTGAGATCCCTCATCTTCATCTCATCTTTCAGTTTAAGCACTTCTTCCATATTTTCCAACTCAGAGTACTTGCCTATCAGACAATTATAAACAGCATCATCAGGGCGAACACCATTTTCAATCATCTCAGTGAGCATGTTCCTTGCTTGCTGCATTTGGCCACTGTTACAGAGACCCCATATCAGGGAAGTATACACATGCAGATCTAGCTCTATTCCATTTTCTTCCATTCTGTTCCGCAGAACAAAAGCTTCCTGAAGATTTCCCATCTTCAGATTTCCATTCATCAGAGATGTATATGCAACTTTGTCTGGAACCAGGTCCTTCTCCACCATTTCCTCAAAAAGCCTTGTGGCTTCACCCATGCTACCAATCTTACAGAGACCATCAATGAGGGCTGTGTAAGCCAATACATTAGGGTGCAGGCCCAGTTCTCTCATCTTATTAAAATGGTAACTTGCTTCACTAACTGAACCTTCTTTGCATAATCCATCAACCAGGGCACAGTAAGTAACCACAGAGGGAAATAAGCTTGAATCTAGCATCTTGTGAAGTAGAATGACTGCCTCAGAGGCTTTCCCTGCCTTGAAATAGGCATCCATTAGAGTTGTATAAATAACATGATTAGGCTTTACTCCATGCTCTTCCATTTCTCTAAATAAATTCTGAGCTTCAGAAAGTTTTTCAGCACAACAAAGGCCCCAAATAACAGTTCCATACATTGCTACGTCAAGCTCAGTGCTTTTTTCTTTTATCTCGTTAAACAGATGCATTGCCTTCTCTGTATTTTTACTATTAAAGTAACCATGAATAACGACTGTGTATGTAAGTTGGTTGGCAGCAACACCAGAATTCTCCATCACCCTAAGAATCTCTTCTCCTTCCTCCACCTTGCCCTCCTTACATAGACCATCCACCAAAGCTGTGTAAGTAACAACATTCAGCTCTATTCCCTCATGCACCATTTGACCAGCTAGCAGCAAGGCTTCCTTAAGGTTCCCCACCTTGCAGTTCCTATCGATAAGAGTAGTATATGTGAACTCGTTTGGTCTGAGGCCCTTCAGCTTCATGTCCACAAAGAACTTCATAGCCTCTTTCATCATTCCCTCTTTAGAGAGACCATCAATCAGAGTTGTATATGTTACCACATTGGGTTTCACATCGACTCTCTTCATCTCACTGAAAAAACAAAAAACCTTTTGAAATTCTCTATATCTACAAAAGCAGTTTATAATGGCATTGAAGGTTATCACATCAGGATGACAACCAAATCCCTTCATCTCCCCAAACAACCGTTCAACCTCGTCCAATTCCCCAAACTTCCCGTGGCCGTCAATAAGCGAATTGTATGTGATGACATCCGGTAAGCATCCCACCTCTTTCATCTGCAGAAATAACCCCATGGCAGTCTTCAAATCCTCTTCCTTGCACAGGAGATCGATCATTATGTTATAAGTGAAAACCGTCGGAGCCATTTTTGAGCTGAGCATATAATCAAACAGTTTCCTCGACACTTCCCCCTTCCCTGCTCTGGCCAACCTCTGAAGGAGATTGTTGCAAGATCTCAACTTTGGCAAGATCCTAAATGCCCCCATCCTATAAAAACACTCGCTGGCCTCTTCGAGGCGCCCCAAATCCGTCAAAACCCCAAACAACGCATCAAACACTCCATTCCCGCGACCACTACACACACCATAGGTCGCTCTAAGCACGGCGACCACATTCGCCGAATCGGGAAGCACCGGCTTCGTCGACACCAACTCTTTGAGGACCTCCGTCGCCTGGAGGTACATCCTGCCATTGAAGAGGATGTGGGCGGCAATGCAGTACGACTCCGTGGTGTGACGGAATCCCCTCTGCTTACCCGCCCACACGAAGAACTTGAAAGCCGACTGAGGGTTCCCCTTCAGCCCAACCAATACCCTGGAAACCCTAATCGGCGCCAAGGATGACGCAAACAGCGAGGCAATCCTCGGGTCCTCCCACCGACCCTGGGCGACGAGCTTGGGAATGGCCCCGACGTCGGAGTCCAGGGGGCAGCCGCTGGGCTTCGGCTGGGCGGGCGGGGGGCTCTGGCCGGAGCAGAGGAGGCGGGAGAGGCAGACGAGAAGCGCGCAGGTGGGGCTCCGTCCAGGTTCAGAGCAGAAGGGCGCTGCGGGGTTGACACCGGTGCGAAGGCCGCCGGCGAGAGCCAGCATCTTCCTACCGAAGGAAGGGAGATACGGTCGGCGCCATGCCCCGGAGCTCAGTTGGCGGCGAGGCGGACCTCCGCTTCTTCAATGGCGGAGAGCGGAGGGTTTCTAGGGTTTAGCCAATTGGAGGCTTCGGTGCGGCCGCCCGGTCCGACGGCTTGGGCTCTTCTTCGGTTCATCCTGACCTGACTTGGTCCCTCTCCCGCAAAACTACACTTGGATGCAAGAGATGAGAATATTCTCAACTTTTTTTAAAAAAAGTTTAAAAAAAAAAAGTTGAGAATATTCTCAACTCACACTCACAGGTTGGGGAAACTTGATAGAATTGTTTTGCCAAAATTCCAAGTAATCCATGGATGGAAGAACACGTATAGATATGCATATCTTGGTAACTTTCTATCTATGTTTTGATAAATTGAAAAAAAAGTCACAAGTCAAATGGTATGATGTCTATGGTACACCTTATACTGATGATGTTTATGCAACTCCACCAGTGCTATGGTATGACGTCTCTTAAAGGTAGATTTCATACCATCTTTAAAACCTTCATAAAAAATTACAAATTATTATACCAGTTTTGATTTTCTTTGTTAATCACAAATTACTAATCATAACATGACGTTTGATATTCTCCTTCTGTCTTTAACTTGACAAGCAATCTTAGATATACGATAATATTGTTAGAAATTTTATAATATGTCAATCTCATTTCCGATCTTGTACACTTCGGTCTTAAATTAAGGCATTTAATTCATACACAAATCTTAAATAGAATGATCAATGTAGAATTTTCTTTCACATAAGTAGAAATTTAATTATTTTCTTATTTAACTCGGTATAAAGTTTTGACTGATCTGGATATCTTGTTTTCATATAGTATGTTGGAAATTTTCTACAACATTTGTCAATTAATGATTGATTATTTTTTTAGAATAACTTTTTTAGCCCACAAATACATTGGATCACGCTAAATGACAAATCTTCTATTGTGAATATTTAATATGAGTTTAGATTAAATGACAATTTTCTTCTCTTTTAGATTGCCGACATCTAAAGACTCTAGAGGATTTATTTCACTTACCGTTAACATCCTCGTAAAGTGATCAATTTAAGGTATTGAATCTACACAATATTTTCTTCAATTTGTTAATCCAATGAACCTAGGTGGGACTCATTTATATATTATGATCCAACGAGTCTAGATTGTGGCTCAATTATACATGAGTATACTTTTGATTTAATATTAAATGTTTGTGATCCAACGAGTCTGGGTGGTGACTCATTTATATATTATTATGTATTTATGCTTATGACTTAATGTTAATTATATGTGGTCCAACATCTTTGGCAGTGGCTTATTGATGTGAATATAATTTCATAGATGCTAGTTTTTAATTTTAAATCATGTAAATAATTATTTGTGACATATATTGGAAAAGATTTATTTGAACGTGTAAGCAATGAGTCTATTATTGAACTATTGCAAAATATGAAGACCGTCGTGTCCAATTATAAGAAAAAAATAATAATAAAGTGTATCATTTTTATTGAAGTGTATTATTTTATCAATTGATATGTCACACTTTAGCAAAATATCAATGAAATAATTGACTTTTGATGCAATTTTGTTATCATCGAAATAAGAAAGCTTAGCACGGGGTGACTAAGCCAATTTTATCAATGAATTTTAAAAATTAGTCTGAGTGACCTCACTAGACAACATTTATGCATCTGCCATTGATCCTGAGAAATATGCGCCCGCGCACAAGTGCTAGGGGAGATGTAACATGTAACATGTCCAGCTATTTCCTTACATATTCAACATCCAAATAAAAAAGAGAAATCTACTGAGTCAAGAAAACTAGTGTCTAAGTAGTTGGCTGACAATCTGACCAAAAAATAAGTTGATTGACAAGTAAAAGAAAAAAAAGAGAGAAAAACTTAAAGGTCCAAAGAGAAAAAAATAAGAAAGAAAATGAGCATTTCAAGATAGAGAGAAATAGTAGGTGAATTGTTCTATTGGAGACAAAAGATGGGTGTGATTGGCCAACATGGGTGATAGGGAGATGGATGGTTGTATCTTACATCATAAGGTGGACATTCTAGTGTTATTATGCTACATTTTTTTTAATTGTCATACTCTTATTAGAAGAGTTATGATTATTTGATTAAGTAGCTCTTATTAAATGTACTATTTATAAAAAACATATTAAAAATAATTTTATAAAAATAAGTAATCAAACAATCAAATGGCTCTTGAAGGGTGTGACAAGTATGATGATAGAACTATGGTATAGTAGTACTTTTGAAAAAAGAAGAGAACCGCTTGTTGCACTAGCGGTCGATATTTTTAATTTTGAAAAGATATATTTTTTTTAAAGATCTTTTAGGTGGGTCCCAATCCGACGTATATGTCTGTACAATCCAATTGATGGTGTAATCATGTAAGGCATACTAGGCTCATCTAAAAATTCAAAAAATAAAATCTTTTTTAAAATTAAAACTATCGATTGTCGATGTAATAAGTGATTCTAAAAAAAGAATCAATTTCTTATTTAAACAGAGGATTTACTGTTATTTGAATAAGACAAAGGTGCACCTAGACTTTAGAAGATCTCTTAATGTGGAAATCTTATAAAATTCAGTAAAACTAGTTTCATTTGAAAAGTTCTCCCAATAGATATTCCTCATAGGCCATTTAGTTTGACATAAACATAGTCAAACACAAGTTTCAAAATCAATCCTGTGATTACAAAATCTTGATGTCCCCATAGTTTTAAAATGGTCAACTTTATAATTGTTGAGTTTTGATTTTTGGTAATTTTAGAAAAAATCAAAGGGAAATTAAAAAATATTGTATAGTCATAGATGAGATTTGAAACTCAATAATTTATGATATTTTATGAAAATTTATAAAAATAATTATGACACTATAAATTAAAAGAGTAGTGTGAAACTATTATTATATTATATTTTACAATATTTTATAGAACATCAAGGAAACCTTAAGTGAAAAATGAGAGGTTGCCTTATGTATTAAAAGGTTCTTTATAGGGTGTTAATTTATTTATGTTTTTTAGGATTTTTTTGGCTTAAATTTTTTTTTGAGGAAAGGATGTCGGGTAAACCCCGTTTGGTGCCACCTTCCCAACTTTTTAAGGAGGAGTTGGATATTTCATAAAACTTGATCAAGAAAAAAACAACTCCTTCCTTGTTTTATTTTTAAAAGAGAATTGTGCATATCCTTACCCACACTCCGCCTCTCCGCCTTCCTCGTTGGTGGTGCAAACTACCTCCGAAGCACTACTGCAACCTCCTCCTTCTCCCATTTACATTTTTGTCTTCTTCTAAGAAAATACGTGGCTTCCATGTCATCCTCCCCCTCCCCTGCCAACCATACACACACAACGACAACTATTCTTTTGAAAATACACAAGGATTTTTTTGGATCATTCATGTCCCTTTGTTGTCCATCAATAGGCATAGATCTTATGCATGCCCCTTAGCACTTTTTTGAACTTGCTTTGCAACATCTTCTTTGGAATGAGGTGCAAAGGATCCCCCCTTCATCACAGTAGGTAAAGAAGAAGCATAAATGTGGTGCCCCCTCCCCCCTCACCCCCAAGTTGTGCATGACCAAGCAGGTTACTATTTGCCAAGCACATCTTCATATTTTTTAAAAAGAGAAATACTTGTTGCACTACTTTGGTGCAACAAGGATGACGTGGAATGCGCTCTCCAATCTATAGACGCCATGTACATTTCCCCTGTGCCCCTACAGCACCTACGTCAGCGCGCGTCAGCAGTCATTTTTTTTTTTTTTTTCTTATACTTGGAGGGCATATATAAGCTCTCGGGAACATGCCTGAAAGCTTGTACATGTTCCCTCAAGCGTGCACATCCCCAAAAGTTCGTACTGTAAGGAATCGTCTAGAACGCAGCGGAGAATAAAAACGATTCCTATGTATCGGCTGCTGGGATCGTAAAACGGACATTAAAAATAAACGCGAAAAGAACGGTTCTTCACCTTTGCGGGGTTTCGAATCTCCCGTGGATGATGCCGACTCGGTAATCGCGCACGCGCACGATCTCTAGAGGTATCCACATGAGTTCTCGCAGTAGACGCGATTTCCTCCTCGACTTGAGTGCTCCGACCAGATCTCAAATCCACCATACGCGGAGAGAGACAGATCCACTCCAAGAGAGAGAGAAGGAGAGAGAGAGAGGAGAAAGAGAATATGGGGTGAAAAATCGTCCAACTAACCTTTTTACCCCTCCCTCTTGGCCCTCCTTATATAGAAATAAGGATAAGCACAAAGATTAATCCTCATGATTATCCAAGAGTTTGGCTTTGGATAATTCTCCATTAAATCTTCATATTTATCCTGCGGCTTTTTATAAAAATTCAGATAAGCATGAAATTTAACGTCTCTCACCGTCTGACGAGAACTCTTATGTGTGTGACCCTCTAGGCCTATATATCAGTCCGGTTGCAGGCCCATTTAACTTAGAACTGTTTCTTGAGTTTAATATTTATTAATTAACATTTAAACATCATATGTTAAAGATTAATTTAATAAACAAGTGGATTATCATCTGATGATTAATTCACTTGGCCTTCTGATCATGAACAGCACCAAACACTACCTCATGATCCCAGAAGATATAAGGGATATTGTTCCCTTCAATTGAACCTTTCCGTCTGCAGATGCCGCACAGATATAATCCTTCACTCATGCAATGTCCCAATAACGCAAGGGTATGGTTTTATAGTCAAACCCTCTATCGCATTATCCAGATGGATTCCAGTACACAGTTAATATCTAGAAAGACATCTCTTTCATTTGACCCTGGTCAGGGATTTCTGTGTACACATCCATAGGACATTCTCTCTCCAGTCTTATACCAAGAGTGAGTGATCCCTTGTTGTTCACTCAATTACTTTCGCAAGCTTTCCACTGTATCTGAAAGACCGACTATTGTGGACTTAATGGTTAAAGTTCACTAGACAGAGAATCAAGATACAATGGTCTACAAACAAGGTATCATTGGTGACTAAGGTCAAAGGACCAACTGTACTACTGCAACGATTGAATTCCCTGGTTGACTAATAGGTATAATTACCATCTAGGAATTCTTATTTGGGTCTGTTCAGTGAACTCATTCTCTAATGAGCACCCACTTGTTTGTCTTAGTGTCACCATACGAGTGAATGTGAGATCATTCACCCTCATCACATGAGCAGACATAACTTGTGTCGATCTTATCAGATATTTAATGTCCATCTCAAATATCCTATGATCGAGAACTGTTTAAGACAATTGACTGAGGATATTGATCTCACTATCATGATCTCATCATGATTCAATATCCCATACATTTGTCTATGGACCTTCATTACGATAGTTAATTTGCGAGAACTATAAATGAAGAAATAATTGCCTTTATTAATAATTTGAACTAGAATGTACAATGATTGACTTTGAGGCCACCTAATTTTAACACGTACATACTCCCGAGAGCACGTAAATGCTCCCGAGAGCACGTATATCCCTCTAGGTGTAAGCAATTTTTTTTCTATAGGCACCCATATGTGTTGAGACGTGCTAACGTCGGCACCATCATTACGCTATGCATATGGGGGGTGCGTACATGGTGTCTACAGGTTGGAGGGCGCGTTCCAATGTCAATATCATGTGTGGCCTATAAGCCAATCAGATACAATGTACAAACCTGTTCAATTATTTATTAATGACAATAAATTCATTATGTGTAAATTGCTCTCTTTAGTATATGTTTTCATAATTAAGTCTCGTAAGTGTATGCAATAGATGTCATATTATGATGAGATCATAATAATAAGGCTGTCAACTTATAACACATATTTTTAAATGTTCATAGTTGGAAGATATTTGAGAAGGACATCAAATATCCAGTGAGATTAGTAGGGGTTACTCCTGCTTATATGATGAAGGTGATTGATCTCATAGTCATTTGTGTGGAGATACTAAGGTGAACATGTAGGTGCTCATTGGTGATTGAGTTTATTGAACTGATCTGACTTGAATTGTTGGATGGAAAGATATCTGACTGTCAGCCAGTTTGATTCAATTGTCATAGTTACGTAGTTGATCTTCGGACCTGAGACACCGAAGACACTTTATCGATAGACTTCTGAACTTTAACTTTGACTAAGGGATCTCTAATCACGGGGTCCTGATCAGTCAAGTGATTGGATTTAACGGAATACCTTCGAAGGTTACTGGATATTGAATACGGGATCATTTGCTCTCGATATAAGAGAGAGAATGATATGAGAATAATGCGTGGGAGTCCCTAGCCAGGGCAGACACTTTATTAAAAAAGGTATTTTCTGATATCATTTTGCAGCATCCAATCTAAGTGAATTGACCAGTTAGGGTTTGACAGTTGACCACTCCTTAGGTTAACTCGTGAGTATTGTACGGATTAGTTTGGAAATGTTCTAAAATTTTAAAATTAACAGGAGTTGTTAAAATAATTAATCTAATTGTTAGATTAATTACATATGTTTAGAATTGTTCTAAACTTAGTTTTAGAATCTTTTTCTAAATTATTCAATTTAAATTATGTTTGCACATGCTGTTTTATAATTTAGAATTCAAAAGCATACTAGAAATTAAAAAATTTTAAAATTTAAATTATATTCAATTTTGATTGGAATTTGATTTTATGATAACCAAAATTAAATTATTTTCGAAAATTCCAGCCCACTTGTGATGTACTCCATTATATATGGATAGTTAAAAGTTAACTGTGGTCATGGATAGGCATATTTAAATTATGTCATGTGATGATGTTGATGCTGTGGATGTGGAATGATTATGAGATGTAAATATTGTTATACATCCCTCCTTAATTGTACTCTGCCATAAGACTTTTATTATTACAAATGTATACTTGATAATTTGTATCAAATTAAGTTGTTGTAAATGATCGTGATGGACGTATGAGGAGCAAGGATGATCCACAAATGCAACCAAAAAATCCAAGGAGATGTGATCCCTACCTGTATGATTGCGTGTGTTAAGCCAATATAAGTTGTTATATTTGTTTAGTTGTGATTGACTGTTTGGCTCAGGTCAAATCATTGTGTGGTCTATGACCACTTAATAAACTTGTATATTGATACATAGTTTAATTATTTGAATCAAATTTATTATCTAGGTATAATAAATATCCAAATGTATCTGATATATTTATTTACTATCACGTAGGATGAGACTAAGATAAAATTAATGAAATCTCTTGTTATTTAAATTTTAAGCTGTAGCGCAGTGGTTGTGAACGTACTGCGTGACCCTCCATCATTATTGTTTTAAGATTAGATTCAAATCGGACATGTTTTTTGTGCTATTCACAAGACATGTCAAATTGGATGACAAGACTAATGTTATGCCATGATGATGCGAGTAAACAGGGTAGAGTCAAGGTGTAGTTTTATTGTGCTATCTATAAGGACGGCATCCTAATCCATGTCTATTAAATAATGATAATAACACTTAAATTAGAGATTATTGGAATGTTGTGCTATCCACAAGGTCATTAATATTCTAGAGGCCGAAGTTAAGATCAAATATTGTAAGGAGTTGCGAGTGCCAAGAGTAGTCAACTCTAATCATAGTAAGACTCGTTGTGTTATCCACAAGATTACATTATTAGTCAGTGAGATTTTGATCTCCATTAGGAAGCTGTCGGCATCTCCCATTCTGTACATATGAGGGTTGTATTATTATGTCCTAAAACTTTAAGTCCATCAAATATGTTAATGGGCCATATTTAATTGAGTCTAATTTATAATGCCTATGAGTAATTAGACCTGTTAGTAGATAATTAATAATTAAAATATTAAATCTAGTACGAAGAACCCATTAGAAGAATAACTAGGCCCATAAACCTATTAGTGTTCTAAGATGGAACGAAACTAGATCTAACACTTGATCAAATTTTAGGTTCGAAGTTGTTTAGCAGTAGTTTGGTAAATCGACGACAACTTTTCGTTTAGTTGGCAAAAAATTATGATCTTGATATCATTAGAAAGTGAGAATTAAGCTCTATTAATTTTTTTGGAAGAGAACTTTTACTAATTCCAACATTTTGGTGGTCAAATTTGAGGAGTTTCAAGTATGGAAACACTTATATGCGAAAACAGTCCTAGTTGCATTAGGAAGTGAGTTTAACTTGTATGACAAGTCTTCAACAGTTGGAGTTCGACTCTAGAGAGAAGATATTAATAATTATATTAGGAAATGAAATATATATAAATAGAGGCTTGAAGGCATGATTTGTCCTTCTAGCACGCATCCTCAATCCTAAGATAATAGATGGTGTTATAAAATATACGATTGTGTACAATAAAGTACTGAGACGATATGTAACGTTAATCCTTTATTTTAATGTGGGAACAACGACTTAGAGATGCTTTTATTTAGATGCCCTCCATTGACATGTGATTAACTTAAACGTGACGTCTGCCTTCTTAGCCAACGTTAATACTTGGAAGCTAGTCGCCTGCTAGTTCATAGATATTAATATTATACCTTACGTCTGCTCGATCAATTTTTAAAGCAGTTAGTTTGAATCTAGTGTACTTGACCGTAAGCCTTGTGCAAGCCCCTCTCTCTCTCTCTCTTTTGTGTGCGACCGTCATTGTTGGCTTTTATTTGGAAGTACTTTTATATTTTTAATTAAGATATATTTGGCAAAATTTTTATTTGAAAGTTATTTTTTATTTCTATTTTTCACATAGAATGGGTTGTGAGAGAGAGATGATAATTAATTTTGATTTGTTACAAAAGTCAACTCTTTCGTAATAATCTTATTTTTTCTTTAATTTTAAAAACTTCACCTTTAACTTTTAATCGGAAGTCCAATCACAAATAAAATACTATATAAATGACTTTCAAGATCCACGTGCTTCCGCAAAAAATAACTAAATATAATTAATACAAAAGTGCTTCCAATCGGAAGCTGCGCCAAATACACCCATAGTTATTTTTTGTCAAAGCACATAGGTCTTGGAAGCCATTTATGTAGTATTTTGCTTGTGTTTTAGTTTCGAGTCAAAAAGCTACAAAGTAAAATTTTCAAGATTAGAGAAAAAATAAAGTTGTCATGAAATAATTGACTTTTGTAATAAACTAAAATTAGTTATAATATCTTTTTCTCAAGTCATTTAATGTGAGAAGTGAGAGTCAAAAATAACTTTCAAGTAAAAGTTGTGCCAAACATGATCACTTGCATAAGTTTAAAGCTTAATGAATTTGAGGATTCTTACATACGCACCCTTAGTGAACATGAAATAGACTAATTATCCTTCTAAGAAATGCATGCACATGTACAATATTATTGCATATTAATTGTGAAATTACAGACCTTATCTAAAAGGGTAAAAACTACCCAAAATGGAACTCATGAGATCTACTAAACATTTGAACAAGTCTTTTGGTTTGTAAAAAAGATGACAGAGCCACTATAAAACCTACCATTAGAACAGTGTTTTGGTTAGTTTAAAGTTGAGAGAGCATAAAATAGTTAGATAGAACCCGAAACCAAGCGACAAGAGTTTAGAGTTAGGTGAATTATAACCTAGTTTGCCGAACGACGCGAATCGACCTGAATTTAAACCCAACACGAATCTAAAATGGACCCGCTAACTTACACCTAACCAATCTTAATTAGGTATGCAAATGATAACTACTTTGCCCACCTACGGTTAATTTTTACTCATCTGCTTATGCAAAGGCACAATTAAGGATGCAAACAAATACAAATATATTTGTATTCACATCCCATTTTATCGAATATGAATATATATTTTACATCCGTTTTAAATATGACTACAAATACGATTATTATAAAATATCTATATATATAATTTTAAAAGATCCGTATTTGAATATAAATTATCCGTATTCATATAATTCTTGTAAAATAAAAAAAATTATATGTCTAACATGATTTTTTATTTTTAGAAATTTGATCATGCATTAAATATTTTACCTTTTAAAGTTACTTTCTTCTTTTTATATGAATTTTTTATTATATCCGTACTCATTTATTACAAATATGAATATTAATGTTACAGTCCAATGATTATTTATATTTGAATTCGTACGTAAAATATGAAAACAAATATAAATATACATATATTCAGTCGAGCCGTTTACATCCGTAGGCGCAATAATGAGAAGAACCCCTAATGGCTAAACAATAATTGGGTGGGGTCGAGGAGGAGAGAGCAACCCACCACTTGCATAGGCACTAGGCCTCATTATTGGCCTATTAGGAGAGGAGATAGGGAAGATAGAACAGAGAAAGAGAGGGTAAACCTGAAGTTTTACATTCATTTTTTTTTATCAAATTTTATAATATTTATGAAAGAGCATTTTTACTTTTCAACACGTGACATAGTTTATTCAAAATGAGAAGAAATTTTAAGTATTTTTACTTTTTAACACGTGACATAGTTTATTCAAAATGAGAAGAAATTCTAAGGGTTTCTTTTATATATATGTATGATAGAGGGGGTTTTCTGTGTATATGAGAGTCTTTAGAGGCTATTTTCCAAAAATCCCATAAATAAATACATATTTCCATATGCATGTAATGGGAATGTCAAATACTTCAGTCATATTTTTCTTTAATCATAGTCAAAATCGCCAAGAATTGTACTCTTCACGTATTATCTTGAATATAAAAAACTTAAAACAGAAAGTTCTCACATATAAGATCACTGACTATACTTTTCAAGGTTTTTTTGAAAAGTGCAGCTCAAAGTGTGCTGCTTTCTCACTATTTAACATTATTTCTTTAGGATAATTATATATATAATTTTACTAAAAAAAATAAATTTATGTATCTTATTTTTATATTTTTATAAATAATCTCACTGTATCACAATACTTGCAAATATTTGTTGTATCCTCAATAAAAGTTAACCGTAAGAATATTTGGATGAAAATGTTCTTTCAGAGAGTTCTTTTAATTGACACATTCTATGTATAATTATCTTTTTTTTTTTTTTAAGGTTAGTGTGAGTACAGCTAGAGAGCAGGGACATAAGCAGTATCCAATCTTACAACCTTTTTGCATCCACAGTCCAAGTTTCCAGATCCTGCCTGACCCTAACATGAATGGTTCAAGGCTTCCAGCCAACTTCATTTGACAGTAGCTGAATAATATTTATCTATATAATATTTTTTTAAAAAAAGTATAAATCTTAATTTGGACTGTCCTAAGGGAACCAACCACTATCATTTTTAGGTTGGCCTAATAGGACAGTTTTGGTTGACCCATGACCTGCAACTCTAGATGGTACATATACTGGCCTGTGAAAAGGATATATTTGTAGATTTTTTTATTGTGTCATTCAATTCGATGTAAAACAATGCAAATTAATGTAAAATAACACATTTTTTGAGACATAAACCATGATGTTTCACCACGTGTTATGGTATTTTATATTTAACCACATGACTCTCTAATGATAAATATACAATTTTAGTTTACCCAAGATTATGTATAAAGGAAACCTTAAACTCTCTCTGTTTGTCTAGTATATTTGCTGTAATAATAGTTTTTTCTTTTTTTTTGCAGCAATCAATTAAATGATCGTCATTTCCTTGCAAACCCCCCCCAGCAATTTTACTAAAAATTTTTTAACACCACACATACAACTTCCCCTTCGGTCTTCTCTTTCAAATATACCCTAAATATCTGAAAAGAAAAACAAGAAATTTCACAAGCTATTGGAGTGATCTACAAACAAAGAAAGATCTCTCAATCTAAACGTTCTGGGATATGATTTCAAACATGTGTGTGGGCCATTAAAACATGATTTCTATGGAAATGAGAGGAAGAAAACACCAAGTTCTTATGCCAAGCAACCCAAGTCAGCCGACATGACACCAGCTCCTTAACCATGGTTGGCTTCTCAGAAGGAGAGGGGACACATGAGTGACCATGTAGAATCCTATTCCCATAGAGAGAGAGAGAGAGAGAGAGAGAGAGAGAGAGAGAGAGAGAGTTGTTGGTGTGATCATGGGTGATTGGTGGGGCTCACTGGAATTGGGCTGATATTGCAGGCCATTTGGCCCAGGGCCCACCAATCCAACTTAAGCTTCTCGAACTTTGGGATTCTCTGCCTTGGCGCAGTACGCCCAACTGATGGGAAGTAGAACTTAGATCTGCGGGCAACCTGGCATACTTCGCTTGGGCTCACTGATCCACAACCACCCAAAAAAAATCTCAATTGGGTAAAGTAATTTAGAAACCTGCCGAAAGTTGATTTTTAAGTGCATAAAATTCAATTTTAGAACATAGCATAAAAGTCCAGAATGTTATAAAATGAGATAATTTTCTAATAAAAACATATCTTTTAAAAAATGCTCGAATACTTGTGACTAAAAATGCGTGATTAAATATCCATTAGAGCACATTTCTGAATTTATGATGCTTTAATTGTTGTAATAAACTATGATCAAATGGCTATTTCTCTTATCCAAAAAAAAATGTGCTATTTCTCGCAAGGCGAAACCCCGTGCCCTTTGGACGCGTGCCAAGTGCCACGTTATTGGGCGCAGTGGTGACTGCGAGGACCGATAATAGAACTTTTATCGTCTCATTGAAATATTTGATTTTGAAGATACACCTTAAACTCATCATATTTGCACTAGTACTCTAGATTCCGTTCTATCTCTGCCATCTAAGTGCAGTTCAGCTGGCATTCCGAACCATACAAAATGACATCTAAGTACATGAACTCATTATTTTTACATTCTTAGTGTCAACTATAGATTCAACTTTCACAGATCCGTAGAGTATTCTATGTTAATCCCTATAACTTTAAATCGCGATTTAATTTTTTTCTTTAATATACATAAATACAGTAGTAGTAGAGAGAGTGACAAAATGTCCTACCCTGTTGTTTTTGTTTTTGTATTTTTTATTTTGTTGTCGTCTTTGTTTTCATTATTTTTATTTTTATTTTTATCTTTGTCAACTTTTATCATCCCATGAATTTTAAGCACTCAAAGTACCATAACACCCCAAAATTCGGAAACCGCCGCTAGTAGAGATAAACAGGGGAGCACGCTATATCAGCCCCTTCGTACTAGTATTGACATTTAAATATTATTTTGTAATTTTAAGTATCGTATAATCTTTTAATTAATATCAAAAATAAAAATAGTAAAATAAATATGATTAAATTGTCAAATATCTTCTCATATGTCAATAATATCATCCGATCATGCTGCGTTTTCATACAGACGCGCACGTAGGCATCCACTGCCACGCGTCTGCCTCGCCCTACATGTAATTTCAAACCCTGTCCATTTTCATTTCTACACCTAACCCCCTCCATCCTCGTATAGTGTGATTTTATCATCTTTAAAGAAACTTTACACCGGAATATTCCAACGAGTATCTTTCCCTAATTTGGCAGAGTCCGAACCTGACGCATGAGATGAGAGAGGTACAAAATAATTCGGAAAGGCATCAGAAAAATAAAAGAATATAAAGGGTTCATATATAATATCTTCCCATAAACTATCGTGCTTATGCGCAAAACTCTGATTCTCATATATTATTATAAATATTCTTGATGGCCTCAACAAGTTACAGGTTTATGCTTAATTTAAGTTTAGCAAAGTCTTGCATATATATCCTTAATTTTGTCTAGATCGGTGGATTCTTTGTGACATTTAGTTGGAGTTAAACAGAACTTTGATGAATTGAGATATGTGAGAGTCGAGAGTATACGTATAAATGCTACAAAGTACAGGAGTACACATTAAAAAACCCAAAATCTATGGGTGCCATCGCGCCTGCATGCCTCGCCTTCATCCACCGGTGCACACCGCCAAGGCGGGTGGGCCATGGTTCGGAATTTGCCCGAACATGCGGGACATGTAAGCTAATTTGATACCTAATGTGGGTAAAAACTTCACGGTTCACACGTGTGGAAAAGTGGAAGACAGACCAAAAAGTAAAAGATCAACGACCGAGTGAAACGTCCACTTGTCCCCGTCCCTCATTATTTCTGCACCCCCTTCGCTTCACCGCTAGCGGCGTCTCCCTTTCTCTCTCTCGCTCGTCGCCGTAGCCGCCCCAGATCTGCTCGCCGGCAGCTCGGATCTGCACCCCCCCCAGGTGAGTTCCCGTGTCCATCTCGCCGCCGGCAGCCGGCCTTCCTTTCCCGAGACCGGATTCCCTTCCCCCATCGCCTTCCTCGCCCTGTTCTTTCTCCGCCTGTAGAAGTTCTTCCTGTGAGTTGAATTTTTCCCCCCCTTCTTCTTCATCTGCTTCTAGATATCTCCGCCACTCTCTTGAGTGCTGCTTTTTTTGTTTTCTTTTTCCCTTCTTCGGAATTTTTTTCTAGAATCTGGGAAGCCAAAGGGGAGCCGTAACAGAAGCTGGGAGGGAGGTAGGCCGTTTGTTCTAACGGCGTCTAACGGCTCTCCATTTTCTCTCTCACCGCTCGGCAGGTCGGCGGACTGCGACCGTGCGAAGATGGAGACGGCTTCGCCGGTGGTGGCGCCCCCCGCAACGTTGACCACCTGCGCCGCGGCGAACCTGGCCGTCTCCGCCGCTGCCGCTGTCGCTGCCGCCGCCGGCGTTCTTGCCGCCGCGGTCAACGCAACAGTAAGCTCCGTTCTCAACGCTACCGATCCGCCCGATCGCTATCTTCCCCTCAGTTTGTCGTTTCCCGGTTACTTTCTCTTCCACTTTTTCGCATATATCCCCATGTCACTAATAAATACACAATAACCCTAAAATTTATAAAAAAATACTCTTGGTATGTCGGCAATACGTACTTCGTAGTATTTCATAGTATTTTCTTCTGTTATGTGCGGACTTAGTTAGTTTTTATATGTTAGTTACTTATGAAATTTATATTTATGAATAATTCCTCACATGTCCACTAATTGTAACTTGTATTTATAAATTCGTTGCTCATTGTCAGTGTTCACTGCTCTGTACTTTTTCACAAAATATAATATTTAAGGGCTGATTGTGTGTTAAGAAAGCACGACAAGAGTTTTCTTTTCATCTTCGACGTTGTCGCGTTTCGTGGTCCCCCTCATACCGGTGGGCCCGGGGCATTAGTCCGGAACCCAAAATCGAATTAGTTATTAGTTTGCTGGCGATTTGAGTTCCGCGCGGGGCCACAACGGTCGCTTTTCACGAGATTTCTTTTTTTTTTTTTTTTGGTGGCGAGGCCCGCGAATATTCGGATTCGGGAATCGGATCTAGGCGATCCAAACGCGAGCGTGGGGTACACCGCGCTTTCCTCTTTGCTTACCGGGGGACCAGGTGCTTGCGCACGTGAGTAACCGAGGAAGGAAATAAGGAATATACCCCTGTGGAGAGTGGAAGTGCCCATACAATTCTTTTGCACTGGAACTAGGGTAGGTATGTAAATATACGCCCCCCAAGTGGTTTCATATAAAGTGCTCGTTGAAGGTGCGAATTTATGCTTGTGGAATCCTTATCTTGCATATGTTTCTTTTATAAATAACAATATTCTCTCTCGAACCAGCTGTCTAGGGCAGTTGGTTCACCACTTGCCTCCCAATTGAGAGGTCTCAAGTTCGAACATGGTTGGAACTTAAAAACTCTCAAGCCATACAACTTGGGATTACTTCTCCAAATAATCAGGCGGACCTAGAATTCGGATTTCTCGGGTTCGATCTCTCGTCGCTTGTAAGTACTACTTGTACATATCTGGCCACTGTGCCACTGAACCAAAAAAAAAAAAAAAAACTGTGTGTGTGCGCGCACGCGTGTTCGCTCAGAACCAGAGGCCATGCCACTCTGACGTCCGATCGAGTTTTTAAAACACTGATCTAAAATCTTTCTTGCTTGGGCTGCTCCAGTAGCGGCCCAATAGTGAAGTTTGGTACCGGATTGGCCCGATTTAGGAATTTCTTACGCATGCTTCAGGATTGAACAAGGCTACAATTTTTGATGCCCTGCAACTGACACTGCCTTTGCTTTCAACTACTTTCAGGATCTTCCATTTGTGCTGCCCATTGTGGAACCTGAATGCGGAGGAGCGCCGCAGCCGAAAACCCAAGCGGATCCCTCGGAGGCGGAGGGAGATGGCGGCAGCGATGATGGGGATGGGGACTCTGGAGAGGGCGAGGAGGAGTGGGGGGAGGAGGAGGATGGAGAGGATAATTATCAGAATCCCAACAACAGTGGAGGCAACAAGAAGGCACCAGAAGAGAATGGAGAGGGGGCAGAAGCTGAGAACCCCGAAGACGGAGACGACGATGACGATGATGAGCAAGATGATGACGACGATGATGACGATGGTGATGAGGATGAAGAGGACGTAGGAGAAGAGGAGGAAGATGATCCGGAGGAAGAGGAAGAGGAAGAGGAAGAAGAAGATGAAGATGAGGAGGCCTTGCAGCCACCAAAGAAGAGGAAGAAGTAAAGAGAAAAAAAAGGATAGCTTCTTTCGGAATGAGATCCTCTGGACCACCACAAACTAACCAAATAGGTGTCAATGTTGTCAATGTGTCATAATCGATGATACACAACCTTGTCACAGGAGGATAGGATCATCATCCTGTAAGCTAGGTGCATTGTGTTACAGTGCAGAAGATCTCATCTCGGTTTATTTCAACCTTTAGTTTTCTTTCAATGGAGTATCTTTAGTGCATGTAGCTCCCTTTCTCTTTACTTAATTATCTATGCACTTGAGGGAACATGTTGAGCTTTGGAAGAGGGCGTTTAGCTGTATGAACCAATGTGATGTTAGAGTCCATGTGTAACGCAGCTTTTATTTAGAAGTATTTTCGGGCGTCCACGGATGTTTGCCCAAATATTTAAAACAAGGATACAACACTTTGGAAGTCATTTATATAACTTTTAATTAATTTTTGGCTTTTAGGTAAAAGCCAAAAATGGATATGAGGAAAAATTATCTAAAGACAGTTATAACTGATCATACTCATCTTTTTCTACATTAAAGAACACCAAAAAGTGACCTCAAACTTTTGTTATTTGTGTGCTTAGAACTGTTGTGATCCTTTGGTTTTAAAATGGTTGGGTTTTGGTTTACCATAGTTTAGAATGAAAGTAGAAGTTGAGGAAACGGTGAGTGACATAGCTTGGGATGTAAAAGGACATCATGCCAAGGATGCAAAAGGAGATCTATCGAGCCGGATGGTAGCGTTAACCTTATCTTTTAAATTATAGAAGACTATATTCTTATCATTATCCTTATATCCTTTGTGTATTCTTGTTCTTTAAAATTAAATCAAGATAGATATATAGAAGATCAATTATCTGATAATGCTATATTCAGCTTCTTGTTATCTTTCTTTTAAGGGGAAAAAGAAATTTTTACCTTTGAAATATAATTATGTACACATTCTTTCAGATTGGGTAGTCTAAAGAATTTTCTCATATCAAATACATGACATGTGAAAATGTGCTTTAAAAAAAAGCGTGTGACATGAGTGTTGAGAGTAAGTTGCATGAAGGAACATGTAATGAGATGGGCATGTGCTTCGGATTTTATTTATTTATAAGCGAGAAATGAGAGTTGCACACACGATATATTCCACAAATTGCGAGGAAAAACAGTTAAGTTGAGCGAAAATAAAATAGTATTAAATTCAAAAATAGGTATATCCCTATCCATTTCTAGAGCAAAAAGATTGTCCAATCACTTGAACAATTTTCCATCTACTATATGACACTTCAGTCCTCACCTACTTTCTTTTTTTTTTTCTTTTTTTTGGTGGGTGGGGTGGGTGGGCTGAAAGTCCTCACCCACTTCAGTAGAAAGAAACATACAGTGAGTGATAATGACATGTGAATTAGTCCTTGCCCTTAGCTGCCCATTCAAGATCTCAAGTGGGATGCATCAAGCTATACCTTAATGACAATCAGGCACATTACACTTGCCAACCTAACGAGTGAGCGTTCACAAGCTCCACATATCACCTATGGATCTTTTGGCTGACACAATTAGCACATATATTATATTATATAAAATATATTTTGTCTAACCAATTATAGATCAAGCTAGTGTCAACAATAGCAATGGGCATTCAAGATGGGCAAAGAAAATAAAAGCCTTGAAATACTTAACAATATAAGGTGATAGATATGTAGCAGGCAATGGAAATGGGTGAAGGTGGCAACAATTGGTCAATGGGAACACCAACATCTAGAAATAGCAGGTGGCAATCAATATACTAGGATGCTGAGAGTATCATGGTGGAACAACCACTTTCATCAACCGTGACAAAGGAAAAAAAAAGAAAAAAGGGGATGGAACCTTTTCTGTTTTCAAGAATTAACGAAGAAGCGAAATAGTGAGAGAAAAGAAGGATTCCCTATATTTTTGTTAAGCATAATGGAAGAAGGATGAAGTCATCCTACTTTTTCCCCTTATAACTTCTTACAAGAGGGTAAAAGGACTTTTAACGTCTATAAGGGTAGTACCCTTCTGCATAAGACCTAACACTTTAAAAAGTGAATGATAAAGGGATATTATTGGTATGTTTACGATAAAAGTTTATCATAGGTTTATAATTTTTAAAAAATATAAAATGGGAATATCTTAACAAATATACTTTAAACAAGGATAAATGCCAAACCTTCAAATAATAGGAGCATATATGTAAGAAAACATTCCTATGGCTAGTATGCCTTTTATTGTTCATGAGAAGGGGTTCTGATCAAGACTACAAACAAAAAGTGGAGATGAGGACTTGGAGATTCGATGGTGGGTGAGAACTTCACCCAAACCGGAGGAAAAGTCGCCGGCAGCGGCGGAATCATCCCTGGCTCGCTCTGGCGGTCCCTGTTGGTGCTCAGGCGACGGTGGTTCATGTGGGGGGAGTTTTCATTTGGGAAGGTTCGATCTCCTCCTTCTTCCCTCCTCTTCCCTTCCCTTTCTCAGATCCGGTTGTTACCCTTTGTGGCACCCTCCATCCCCTTTGTTAGCATCACATCTTTCTCCCACCCAACCTTTTACCCCTTTCGTTGCATCCGCTACACCCCCTGCCCTTCCCCGTCTCCTCCTCCTCCCCCTTCCTTTTTTTGCTAAGGTGAGCCTGGCTTTCCAGTTTTGCTCATCCCCTCAGTGGGCTACCTCCAATGTCCCCTTGTGCTCCGTCGGGACTCTCGGCTCCCGGGCGCATTAGTGTTGCCTACTTCCCTTCTCTTTGTGTTGCTGCTCCCTACGGTGGAGCTACTGACCTCGTGTAGATCCTGATCAGGGACCATGGAGCTTTACGGTGGTGCCCGAGATTCAGAGCTCATTTCGTATGTCCGCTTGAGGCATACGTCTACGGGCCTTCCTCTTCTTCAACTGCAAAATGTTCGCTGCAGTGCTCTCCGGTTTACTTCACCGGACCCTCCCTTGAAGCCAATCGTCGCTTCCAACGTAAGCTACGACATTCCAGACAATCCCAGATGGTATTTTGAGCAACCAACAGTGCACTTGCTTTTGCTTGTTACCTGCTGGGTTGTTATCTTTTCAGTATTTTTCTCCATTTGTGACCGCGCCGAACGCCGAACTCCCATCCCTCTGTGGGTTAGTTGTGTTATCTCCCTACTGCCCATGACCTATGTATCTCTGTTCCTCTTTTTTTTTTTTTTTTTGGGAAGTGAACCCGAGATTTTTCTTTATATTTAAAGATAATTTCGAACGGGTCGATGGCAATAATTTTAGGTTCGCCTGATTTCTAGGAAAGTAGTCTCGCAGACCAAAAGATAAATATCTTAACAACTCCAAGACTGTAAGGCTGAGGGGTTTTTAGGCCCCTGAGACCTCTTTTTTGCAAAGGAGGTGTGAACCAACTGCCCTTGTTACTTCTGTACAATCCCCTACTTTATTAAATGGCAGCTACTCTTAATGTTCAAAAGAAGACTACAAACAAAAAATGATAATAAAAAGTATTTTCGACATATTTAGTTCATTTATAATAGAAAGTTGACTACTACAAAAATAGCTAGAGAACATATTTCTAGAAGAGAATATTGCTGCACCGGCAGTCGATCATATGACATCAGAAATGATGAAAAATTAAAAAAAACCCACAAATGAATAGTACTATAAAAAATGGACCTCAATGAACAGTAATAAACAATATTGTTCATTTGAGATTAGTGTTTTATTTTTTATCTGTTTTGGGCATCAGATCGAGATCAGATTCTTTGGACTATAGAACACAATGAGGCCCACTTAAAAAAATTTAAAAAATAAACTTTTTAAATAAAAAATACTAACAATCAACATAATAACGGCTATCGGTGCAGCAAGTTATTCTCTTTCTAGAAAGGTAAAATTTTTTGTATTAAACATATAAATACCAATAGAATCATTCTTAAATTTTGTACATATCTAAAGCAACCACATGGTTGCACAAGATTCAAAGGAAGAGGAAGATGAAGAGAAGTAAAATGAGAGAGACTTCACAATTCTCAAAAAAATTGAAAAATCACTATCAAAATCAAACTCTAAGTCTATCTTATCACTATTCAAAAAATTATCAAAAATAGTAAATTTTAATTAAGATTGGACCATTTGTTGAAAAAATGATAGAATTTGACTTGAAAAATAACTACATCCACATACGTAAGCCACATCAATCGAAGATTTCAAATGAGAATCCTGTTTGCGAATCTGGTACTCAGGCCAAAACTTACGTCCGTTCTATTGATAAGGTGTCAAATTCTTTGTTTTTTTCTTGTCTTCATGCTCGAACCAATCACCTGAGCTACATCAACCCAACAAATATCATATTATCTTCAATATTCTTGAAATCTACCAAAGTATTGTTGCTCGTATGCCCCTATCTCGTCGTCATTAGTTTAGATGCAGTTAAAAGATTCAAATGTCTACTTTGTCCTCAAGTTAATCAATTTGATATATAGACTTGTGATTCTTGCCATGTGATTGTTGAAGGTAGTTTAAATATTTGTTTTGCAATTATCTACATCTTCGAATCTCCTAAGACTATTGGTTCCGGATCATAGTTAGTTAATGGGTGTTTTGCATATATATCCTAAAATATACCATATGTACATATATACTCTTAACTCCCACCTATTCTTTTTAATACTCTTGAAATCTCTGATATATTATGGTTATACTCTTCAGTCAAAATGTCATTAAATCAAACTTAAAGTTTTTGCATACATACTCTCTAAATTCATTGATATTTTGCATATGTACTCCTAGATTCACTAGAATTTTGCATATGTACTTTTGATGTTATCAAGATTTATGGAATATTTTCGACATATTCATTAGAAACTTCACGTTATTTTGACAGAGGCGCATAACCACAACATGACCAAGATTTAAGGGGTATTAAAAATAATATGTGGGATTTGGACATATATATGCAACTAAGGTGTATATAAGGGGCACATATGTAAAAACCCCTTAGTTAAATATGGTATTATAGACGTAGAATTCATGTATTTTTAAATTTCTAAATAAAATTTTCGTACGCCAGATTGAACTAGGGGGGCATTTGCATTCGCTAAAATTTCTCCGTGAAATATTTTCCCAACTAACTTTCACATGTTTTGCAAACGCGAGTAAAATTAGTTGGAAAAACATTTTCCATATTCTCATAATATTCTCTTTTTCCTCGAGATCTATTTTTCCACCCGTTCTCATGAAAAAATATTTTCATGGGAAATATTTACCACTCTCTCTCTCCATGTTAGATCCTCACGTCCCACTCTCTCTATATCTTCCTCTCAGGGCACGGAAACTCCAACATAACTCTGAGATTTGCAAACACGTGCTTCTTTTTTTTACGGGAAAATATTTCTTGTGATTTTTTTACTCTATAAGAAACATTTTTCGTGATTTTCCACTTTCCGAAGAAATATTGAGAACATAAACTCCCACTAAAATATAAGAAAATACTCATTTTTTAATTTATTACATGATTATAATATTTATTTTAAAATTTTAAAATATTGATAAAAAATTTGTACATGTCTTGTAGAATCTTTTTTTAATATTTAATTGTTTGACCAATTTTTTGACCATCTCATTCAAATTTTAAACGAAATTATATCTGAAGGTAATTTTATAGTATAATACACATATCGTATTTAACTAACTGTGTACTCACGGTCTTTCAATTGGATCAGTACAACTGCAATATTTTTCAGGACTTGTTTGGCGTATCATAAAATATCACAAAATTTTGGTTTTAAAACCTTGGTTCTAAAGCTAATAGAAATAAAATTTCTAATTTTAAAATTACCAACTTAGGTTTATAGTAGTTTTAGACTTAAAATTGAAATCAGCTAAAGGAGGATTACAAGAGTAGATGATTTTGGACTACAACAATTTAAGACATTCCAAACATACCTAAAATAACATAGAATAATTGACAGTAATTCAGACATAAAAATTAAAATTTTCAGCCATTTATGACATTTGTTATAATTTTACAACACATCAAATGATCCATTAGTAAAATTAAATGATATTAAAGACAAACAATGGAATTTTTATAAAATTATAAATAATTTACACACACTAAAATCTCTATAAAGAAAGGAGTAATGCTTGCTGCACCACATGCATGCAGCTCAAAACTTTTTATTTTTTATCTTTTGAAAATTTTAAAGATCGGACTCACCATGTCTGACATGAAACTTGATTAAAAAAAACTGAAAAAATCAAAGACCAACCCTAATGATCAGTGGAAAAGTATCCTTAATGTGTGCGACCCGATAAAAAAAGGCTTGATTTTTTATTTTTCAATTTATTTTTTGATTCTTTAATCAGAGATCAGGTTATACATGTATGTTTCACATGCTGAGCTCGACTTTAAAAAAAAATTAAAAAATAAAATAAAATAAAATAAAATTTTAACTGCACCCCACCTGGTGGGTGACTTGCTGCTGCACCACATGTATTACTCTAAACCTTGATAGCTGCGGTTTTCTTGACCCGCACCGGGCATTTGAAGGACTCACAACGCCAAGCTTTCTCCAGAAAGTCCCTTCTTTCCCCCAAACCAAAACCCTGTAAACCGAACCAAGTGATCAGCTGCACACGGTCATTGTGGAGAGGTGTTTTTCTATTCTTTTTTCTAGGACATTGCTCCAGCCAATGGCAAGGTTCCATGACTCAGATCAGTAACAAGCATAGCACTTCAACATGATTTCACATTACATCAGACATACATCTTAACCTTACAAGTGTATCGTTCAGATTAGATGACCTAATTAGATGCTCATTTCAATCAATATAAAAAAAGGAAGAATGAATATGTGAGCTCAATCTCAAAGTGAGGTCGAATTCTACAATTAAGATATTTTTCACTTTACTTTTTTCTATTTTTTACAAAAAAATAAAGTAGAAAATGTTCTTGATTGCAGAATTCGGCTTCACCGTGAGGTCGAACTCATTGAATCACTTGACTATAGGATTCGACTTCATCGTGAGATTGAGCTTATTAAATCACTTTTTAAAAAAAAAGATGTCAGTCTTCATTTGACTGACTAAAACCCACACTAAATTAATGTAATTGATCTAGGGACGGCCTTAAATATGTGTGGGCCTCGCAAAGCAAACCCCAACCTATAGAAATTAAGCACCATTCCACCACAAACAGACCAATTTGCTTCGTCTAAAACTCGACTTCTCGATTACATCTACCACCTGCTGGCAACTCGATCGATAAGATAAGATAGAACCAACGCCATGGCTGTTCAGGGGACTCATAGTTTATGCCGCCTTATCCAAACCCGTTGGAGACTCCAACTCACCCTTCGAGGTATATATATCTCACCCCCATGTTTTGGACCCTTATCTTGCATAGAGAGAGAGAGAGAGAGAGAGAGAGCAATGGCCGACATTGCACTGCTGGTAGTGGAGGAGTACGAGAGGAGGAAGAGGTGGGAGAAGGAGGAGATGGATGGCCTCCACAACATGGTCTCTTCTTATTTGTCATCTCTGAGAAGTAAAGCCAATGGGTTCTCCTCATCTGTGAAGGAGAAGGTGGCGCAGGTGGGAGCCATGGAGGTGCAGCTCGCAAGCAAGGCCATGGAGCCCAAGAGCCCCTTTGCATTGGCAGCCTTTGAAGGCTTCTTCCCTGCTTGATCAATCATTCTTGTTATCCTCCTCTTTGTTCTTTTCCTCCTTTTTTGTAGTTGATGTAAGTCCTCTGAGAATCCACAACTTGTGCATTTTTAAGAGGACCAGCCAATTGCAAACTATAGTTTGAGGAGAACATGGAAGGGAGGACTCAGGTTTCTGGATTACCAGAATGTTATTATTATTATTATTATTATTATTATTTTGTTCTGTGTTCTAAGTTTCCATTAGTTTCCTCTTCATCTGAGAGCTCAAGTAGCAGGGTCACACACAATAGTATTAAGCTTGATGATATGATTGGCAACAGGGTCAATGTGATTGGGATTGTGTTGTAGGTAGGAGAGTAGCTCTTTTAACCAGTAAGCAGGATTGGACGATGGGATTTGTAGAGACAAAAACGGCAAATCCTTTAGTTCTATATCGAATGTTGTAAAAATATGCGTGTATTTATAAGTAAAGCGCAACTTCTTTTCTCAACAAAGATCTTTTTTTAAGAAAAAAGACAAAATTTTACTTCCGCTCTAGAAACAATATCTTGGAGAAGACACGTCACGCATCCACAATGGCACCGTCAACCAGAATGCTTTTCTCTTCTGTGCATTCTTAGGGCAACTGTGTTTAGTTGAGAGGTGAGTATCTTAAGGTGGTACTGGTACAAGAAGCATTCCTTCACAGCTCGTTGGTTACAAATATTGCTTAATTAGAAACAAGGATATTCTAATTATAAGAGGGAGCAATTCCTAGATGAAAAATTAAAAATTACAAGCAAGTCATCAAGAGCAACCTGAAGCATAGTTGCACATGGATATATAATCATTATTCTTGTCCTGGGAGCTCATAATTTGAAGAGCATATGTCTGCTCATGCTGTCGTAGAAGCATAGTTTGAAGTATATTAGTAAATAATTGTAAGGTAATTTTATAATCAAAATATCGTTCCCTGTTGGAAAGTGTTAGTACGACCACGCCTATGGTAACAATTTTTTTATCGTTATCTTTTACGTATATCTCAGCATCTTCTCCTTTTTTGAGAAGAAGGAAAATGTTACTTACTCTTTAATATACTCCTTAGATACTACTTGAGATTTTTACTTTTAATGTTATAAACTTTTGATATTACAAAAAAATCCTCTTAATCGAATTATTTTTCAGAAATCCTTATAACATTTGAATGTTTACAAAAAGGCTCATGTAGTTAACATGGTGGACCGCTAGTTTGAAGGCACCATCAACCTCTGCGATCAGAGCGTGGTGACAATTCGGTCCGCAATGACGACGACGTCCATCACAGTAGTCAATGGTGCTAGGCAGATAAAATATTCTTTCTATATTCTTTATTTCAAATGTCAATGAACTGTATGGATGTTTTTGTAAATATTCATATATCAGGAAGACTTTTAAGAAAATAATTTGATTAAGATTTTTTTTATAATACTAAAAGTTTAGGGGGTTAAAAAGTAAAAATCCCCTACTAATAACGTGAATCAATTGGGAGTCAATCTATCTCGTTAATCAGATATACAACTATGTTAATTTGCAATGTAATATGACGGGCTGTCCTAAGCACAACTTTGATTGGGGTTACCCATGTAAAGTTAACTTTCGGTTTTGTATCTGCCCTGAGAGGTGGAATCTATTTTTTGGTTCCTTTTTCTCAGCTTACTTATTGTCTATCAAGGTTACAACTAATATAACTCATTCCAGAGAATAAAAATAGATTAACTTTATTGCACAATTAAATATAGCCTAAATTTTGAGCCTCCCTTTGGCAACGGAATAAATTTGGAGAAGAATATCCTTTCACATGTGGGTTATTCTTTTAGCCCCCGTTTGGCAACAAAATAAATCTAGAGAAGAATATCCTTTCGCACGTAAGTTATTCATTTATTTGGTAATTTTCTATTTAGCAAAGTATGGAGAGAATAAATAGTTTTTGTTTTAATTAGAGGGTGGAATATTCCATCTTTTCTCTTTTATTTGAGGGGAGACCCCGAATAGAAAGCACCGGCTTATTCTGTCCTCTGATAGAATATTCGATCCCCTGAATATTCTAGTTGCCAAATGGTATTTTAGTAGGAATGACAAAATAACCTCTTATTCCACTTACTTATTCCATTGCCAAACAGGGACTTATTTGTCAATTTTCTGTTTGACGGATGGAGAGAATAAATAATTTTTTTTGACTAGAGGGCCTTTTTTTTATTCAATGGGAATTGAATAAAAATCACTGAGCTATTCTACCTTTTGACAGAATATTCAACCCCTGAATATTCCAATTGTCAAATAGTATTTTAGCAGGAATGGACAAATAACCTGTTATTTCACCTACTTATTCCATTCCCAAACGGGGGCTAAGAATAGTACCATCCTTTATTAGGCAGCTTAATAAGTAGATGGAATAAGAAGTTGTCCAACTTTAGGTGTCAAAATATATTTAGTAATATATCCAATCAAAGGGCCGAGTAATTCATTCATTTTTATTAAGTCTCTCCTTATTGAATAAAGAAAAAGTTGCCAAATATTCCACTCACAAATTAATTTTTATATTTTGTTAAATTAGGATTGTGTGATATTCAATTTGACACAAACAAACACTATAAAACACTGCATTCATAAAACATAGAGTACGGTATTTTGTAGTATTTTATGAAACTTTATGATTGAACCAAACGGCTCTAGCAAATGACAAAATAACTTGTATGGAGTAGAATACTCCTTTTCACATTTATCCAGCTGCTGGGGGCTTTAAAGAATATGCATACCATTCTATCCCAAATCACTAACCCCTTGGAGGACGCAGAATTGACCCTCCCTTTTCTCACCTGTGAATCTCACCCTTTAGAAGGGCCCTTTCTTTCTTTCTTTTTTTTTTTTTTTTTTTGTGTGGGGATGGGGTGTTTGGGGGGGGGGGGGAGGGGTGTTTAGAATTCAGGAGGACCCTTTAAGCCTCTTGGACGTGCTCAAAAAATCCCTTTAAAATGGAGGCTTTCCCTTCTATACTGTGTACGTGAATCTGTCTGTCTTTCACATGTTCTTTCCATCCAGTTAAATTATTATTATTATTTTTTTGTAGGGTCCGGAGGCCGAGTTTGTACAGCTATTTACAAGCGACCGGGGTTCAATCGGAACTCGAGATTTTCCTCGAGAGTTGGAGATAATTTTGGTCGAGTCGAGGGGTCTGCCTAATTAGGCGATAATTCCAGGTCCGTCTGATTTCTGAGGAAGTAATCCCACAGACCAGGAGATAAATATCCCAGCAACACCGAGGCTGCATGGCTGGGGGGTTTTTAGGCCCCAACTAGGTTCGAACCTGAGACCTCCCTTTTGCAAGAGAGGTGGTGAACCACCAAGGCAGTTGGTTCGTTAAATTATCTTTTTTTTTTTTTTTTTTTTTTGAAGGGGCCTAGAGGCTGATTATGTACAGCTATTTATAAGCGACCGGGGTTCGAATCGAGAATCCCAGATAATCCTCCAAAGTTGGAGATAATTCCGGATCGGTCGATGGGTCCGCTTAATTAGGCAATAATTCCAAGTCCGTCTGATTTCTGGGGAAGTAATCCCACAGACCAGGAGATAAAGATCCCAACAACACCAGGGAGCTGCATGGCTGGAGGTTTTTAGGCCCAACCAGAATCGAACTTGAGACCTCCCTTTTACAAGGGAAGTGGTGAACCAACTGCCCTAGGCAGCTGGTTCAATTAAATTATCTGTTTTATATCCGTACAGAACCCCCGGTATGATTGTAGCCATACTATCATATCCCACAAAATATCTTGCAAAATAAAGGTTTCACACGTGTATAGATCAAATAGGTGGATACCTCTCTAGGTAAAATGGATAAGATCACAGAATTGTCCGCCACGGATGGTGGACCAGCGACCACCATTTCTCACTTGGTGGGCCTTCAATGTGTGAAACAGTGGACGTATGGGCCTTGCACTCGGCCCATGAGGTGGGCCAGACTTGGGGTTGGGTTATAATAGTGGACCTTTCATCTTCGATGCTCCCCCATGATTCAAAAAAATTGAGAAATCAAAAACCATTATTAGTCTCAGTCCATTAAAGACACTTTTGGGTTTAGTTTTTAATTTTTTTAATTATTATTTTTGAATCGTCCGATTGGACATTATGTTGTATGGACAAATAGGGCACGTCGGTCCTGACCTAAAAAAATATTTTTTTTTTATTTACCTACTGTGATGTAAGGAGAGAAGACATTACAACAAATATTACTGGTAGTTTGAAAAATCCCAATACGCCACCTCAAACTCTTCTGGAATATTTCCCTTTTGCCCTCATAGAAAATCTCAGACCAATTTGAATCCCACAGAAAGTAAGTTACGAAAAAACCAATTAATGCAGCTTTCAACCAGGAATAACGGATATATAAATCTTTTCTCTCCCATGGCTTAATCTGGGAGCATGATCTAATCTGATGGCTGGAGTTCAATTGCCATGTAAATCCAATCTTCTTCCACCTCACACTAGGGCATATAAAGAAATGCAAAGCAGGTTTCAACGAGAAGTGATCTGTCATGAGGGGTACCTTAATAATTTCAATAAATGGACTGGGCTGGGGCCGTCCTATGGAAGCACTTGGCCTCTGGATCAGGGATGCAAACAAATATAAATATATTCATTTCGTATCTGTATTTGCATCCGAGTTACCGAAGTATTTTACTTAAATGTGGATATAGAAATGATTATTCTAACATATACGTATATATAACTGTAAAGATCCATATTCAAATATAAATTATTCATGTACATGTATGATTATTATAGAATAGGAAAAATCATATGTTTATCATGATCTTTATTCTTGAAAATTTGATCATACATTAAAATATTTATCTTTGAAGGTTATTTTTTTCTTTCTATAATTTTTTTACTATATTCGATTTAAATCCGTTTTTGTTTATTAAAAACATGAATACTAATTCTATAGTCTAATAAGTATTAAAATTTGGATTCGTATTTGCACATAAATTATAAAAATAAAAAATAAAAATATAATATATATTTGATCTGTATTCGCTCCGTTTACATCTCTATGCCCGATGGTTATAAATTATAAAAATAAAAATATAATATACATTCGATCTGTATTCACTCGTTTACATCCCTATTCTGATGTTTATAAATTATAAAAGTTAATATAAATATAAATATATAATATAAATTCCATCTGTATTCGCTTCGTTTACATCCCTATACCCTCTGGTTAATTGTGAACATTAAGTCAATGCAGCCCAATGCAGCCTTCAACCACAGGAAGTGTTCTCTCATGAGGGGTAATTAGGGAATCTAAAATGCAACTCCTTTTTAAGCAGGGTATTTGGGATGAAGTAAACCACACATTTAGGTTTCCCATTTCTGTTCGTTAAAGGGTAATTTGGAATGAAGTAACTGTTGCAATTCCTGATTTTAGTTTATAGACGAAGAAAAGTAGAATAAATAATTCTTTTACAAAAATGTAAATCTTGAATTTTAGGTTTTAATATGTCATGTTAATTCAAATAAAAGAAGTGAAATATTTTGAATATTTTACATTTTATTCAAATAGAAGAATCAAAAGATTTTGATAGATTTTAGTGTTCCGCAATAATTCAAGTTATCCAGTGGTCCACCCTTCGCCTAGAGAACTTCCTAAGCAGGCCTACCAACGTAAAGTTTTACTATAATAATAAAGTTATGTTTGTCGCTTCAGTTAGTACCAACTGAGTCTTATTTAATGGATAAAAGATGAACCACCTATAAAAACAATTAAGCTAAGTCTCGAAATAAAGTAACAAAAGTATGACTTGCTCCACGTACGGCTAGTGGGTAGCCATCAGTTCTAGTTAGATCGGATGGTTGCAATAATAATATTTTTTTACTTTTTGTTAATTTTTTAAATTTTTTAATTCGGCCTCATCATGTCTTATCCGTCTTAATAATTCGATCTCTAATCAGACAAAATCAATTTTTGATTTCTCAGATTTTTTTAAGTTGTCCTATCGGAGAGCCCCCGATTTTTGATTTTTCAGATTTTTTTAAGTTGTCCTATCGGAGAGCCCTCGATTTTCTTGGATCATCTGATCGAAGATCAAATTGTATGGATGTGTCAGACATGATGAGGTCAACTTATAAATATTTAAAATATAAAAAATAAAAAACTTTGGAGTAAGTAATACTCAAAGTAACAATTAGGTTCACAATGATTAGTGATAATAGTAAGTACTTGGGAAACAAAGAATCTCTTGTTAGAGCATCCAATTTATAATTAGTCATTTATGAGCAGAAAGGCACCGAAACACTATATACATTCATAGATAAGTCACACGCAATTGATGAAAGTGAAAAAAAAAGGTTTAAAAAATATTTAAAATTGATTTGCAAAATAAAAAATCTTCTTTTCACTTTTAAAAATTGATTTACAAAATAAAAAAACTTCTCTTTTCATATTTATAATTTAAAAATAAAAATAAAAAGTTACTTTTTTAATTTTTATAATCTTCAAATATTTTTTATAAGTCTCTATAACCTTTATATTTCCTTAAAACTTTTCAGGATCTTTTAATCATTGTTAAAAAAATTATTCAGAGAGACTTTTTAGGGAGGGACTGAGGGACCTTAAACACAGCTTTCATGGGGCGCAAAAACCAGTCTCACTTCCCAGTGTTACCTCAATACCTGCGTCCAAAAATAAGGGGGGCTGCGCATGTGTAAGCTGGGCATGCATGCAGGCGGCCACCGCAGCCTCCACGTTTCCGGCGACTCCAAGACCCCACCGGACACGTAGAGGGGCCACCGCGGAGCACCCAACGGCCACAAGCCTGGCCCGCCCGCCAGGTTGCTGCTTCCCGACCACCCCTCCAACCCTAGCGTTTCTTCTTCCCCCTTCTCTCTCTCTCTCTCTAGACTCTCTCTCTACCCTACAGGGCCTTCGCCATGTGGCGGCGGCCAAGGCACTGGTCCTCCTGCATGCTAACCACGCCTTGGGCCGCCCTATGACACGCGGTTCCCTCCACCTCACCCCTCCCCGGCGGTTCCACCCTACATAATTCCTCCCACCTCTGAGAGCTCCACCCATCTCTGGTTCAGAACCCTCTCTCTACCTCCCTAGTTTTGGTGGGCCGGGGATATATTGTTCCTTCCCTCCCTCTCTACTGTCTCTCTCAGCTAGCTAGTAGAAGATTAGATATATATCTCTAGATCTTCTCTCTCTATCTCATCTGGTGAGTTTTCATTTCCTCTTGTGAATTAATGCAAGATTCTACCTTTCTTCTGCTTCTCTATCGTTCACCTTTTGTCTTGGTCTTTTTGTCTTTTCTCCCTTCCCATTCTTTTTCTCCTTTCTTCTTCTCTTGTTTCTTCCTTTCCTCCTAAACAAGAAGTTGTGTCAGTGGTGTACTCACAGCAGATCCTCTCATTATTTATTTAGACAGAAATTTAACAGTACTGAGAGGAGGAATGATTCAAATATTTACAAAATTTATAAAACACTGATTCAAAGTTGTTATAAATATATGATCATCTTTCTCTCAATACTGTTGGACTTCTGACATGATCTGTTCATCGAATGATCCACCATTCTATTTTTCTCCTAATTAAAATAGTTCTTACACATCATGTTATCTATTTTCTTTCACTACTTTTCATTGCCATGAATACTCAGTCTCTTGTATAACTCTGCAGGGATCTGCTTGCAACATCGATCATATTCACCAATGGACGTGGAACGGTCGACCACGAATGCGTCCGCCATGAAGTGGGGGAGCTCCCTTCCGCCCGTGGCCCTCCCCGAGGGCACCAGCGGCGAGCTGCTCCGGCTCGGCGCCGCCGCGGAGCACGCCCTCCTCTATGTCGTCTGCGGCGGCGGCAACGAGTACGTGGCGCGGGTCCAGTCGGGGGACTTCTCGGTGGTGGCCGTGAGGAGGTCCGGGAGCCCCCTCTTCATGGTGAGCTGCGTGGTGGGGGAGCACCAGTGGCCTCTCGCGGGGGACTCCCCGGCGCTCCGTGTTGGGCCTAGGAAGTTCTCCTTCGCCTTCCCTGGGTTCTTCTACGGGCTGGCATTGCCGGAGGGATGCTCCAGGCAGGAGGTTGAGAAGTTGGAGACCATCCTGAAGTCGTTCTGCACTTACGAGAACCATGCAGGGGAAGAAGGTAATCAACCCATCAGCCGCATGTTTTGTTTCCCTATTCTTTGCAGGGTAACCAACATGAACTGAACGTCCATGATGATGGATGGAAAACTTTCACGGCCTATTAAGTACTTATGTTAGCACTTAACGAAGTTTTGTTAAAGAACCTTTTGCCATTCCAAAAGAGGATAACCATATAAGATAAGTGGAAAATCTTCTATATGATCCAAGTTTTGTGAACCTCCTCATGGTCGGAATCAATAAGGTTAACTTGTTACGGCTTGTATGGTCTATATATATAAATATATATAGAGTGGAGATTCTCTCATTACTTCTTTAGATAGGAGTCCTATCCAACAGTACTGTTGAGTTAGAGAGGAGGACTACAATCTACAAATTTTGTCGATCACATGGAGATGGAGTTTTACACCTTTCTTTTGGTCCTTTCGGTCCAAATAAGTAGTCAGAAGATCTCTATTCACATGTTATGAGTACAGTAAGTTTAGGAATAGGTAATGCGTTGCATGTGTACGGACTAATCATAGCTCTACTCCGTTACTGTTATAGTGCCTAAACTAGCTAGTTTCATCACATAGCTCAACAGATCCCTTTTAAGATCTCAATGTTCTTAGAGCCCTAGGAAAATACAGGTTGCATGTCCTGCATGTGATGGTGTACACGTGAATCTACTAACATGGAACTTGTTTTCTTGCAAACCAAACGTAGACGACGATTTCTGCGACCGGAACCCCGAAACCGACTTCTGGGCGGCGGCGTACACCAAGATGAGGAAGCTCTCCGTCAGGAGCTCCCTTCCGGGAACTCAACTTCCTCCGGGGTCGTGGCCGAGGGAGGAGACCGCCGTCAAGCTCCATAGGGCCCTGAGGACCTCCGCCGCCACCAAGCTGGTGGCGAAGGTCCTCCTCAAGGACGCCGTCGACCCCGCCCTCCACGTCGACGTCATCGGGCCCGTCGCTGTTGCTGCCTCGTCCGGGGGAGCCGCCCACGTCCTGGCCAGCCTGCGGACAGTGTCCGACGTCGTCGACGCCGTGGAGGCGGCGAGGGGCATCGGGGTGGGCGGCTGGTCGATGGCACCGGACCGCTGGGCGCCGCCGCCGGAGGGCAGCCTGCACTGGCACTTCAACGTGGCGGGGCTGACGCTGGTCCTCAGGGCGGTGGCGGCGGTGGCGGCAAGGGCCAGGGTGGATGGGCGGGTGGCAGCGCGAGGAGGGGGAGAGCGCGGCTCCTCCTCCATGCTTGCTGGGCAGGCCAGCGAGGGGAGCACAGTGGAGAACCCGAGCTACGTGGGTGGTGCAGCTGGGAGCTTGTGATGGCGGGAGAGAGAGAGCAAGCAGCGCCTGTTAACGTAGGGTTTGTAGGCTTTTGATGTTCTTAGTGTCTAGATGATGCAGGGATAATTTTCCGATCTAGTCAAGAATCTTGTGGTTGGAAATTAGATGGGATAGAGGAGTTGTAGCTAGCTCTTGGTTTCCAATTGCCTGAGGTGTTTGGCTCGTGATTCATGTTAGGTTAGACGTGGTCAGTTTAGGTTTATTCATGTATTTTTTTAGTTTTGGTTTATTCATGTATTTTTTTAGTTTTGGTTTATTCATGTATTTTTTTTGGGTGCCTTTTTTCTTTCAATTAAAAAGTCCTAAATTGGAGCCTCCCCTAGCTCTTGCTCTTGCTTAAGAATGACTCGAGATAGCTTAAATTGTGTAAATCCACTAAAATTGGTTATAATTATTTTATCTCATCATTTTTTTATAGCTAAATTGGATTGCCCATTTGTCCACTCATGACGTTCCTCTTGCTTGCTTTCGTCGCCCACTCGCACCCCATCAGTGCGGCACACAAAAGATGAAAAAAAAAGAAGATTTTTTTTAGGTCAACTCCGTGATGTTTATAGTAATCTAATCTCTGGTTGAAGGATTAAAAAATTGAAAATCTAGTCTTACATATTGAGTTTAATAAATTAGGGTATTTTTTTATTTTTTAAAACTTTTAGATCATCGAAAATTAAGTCTTACAAACATGTAGGATATGGTAAAACTAACATTAAAAAATTAAAAAAATTATTTTGTTTGTCACATTCCATGCTGCATGGGACGTAACAAGTATTATTCTTCTTAGAGAATCTTTTAAGCAAATGCCATGAATTTGTCTTTATTTTCAAGAATTATCTCTCGACGCGATCTTAATTTTACTCTTTCTAACCACATGCCAGTTTCAAAAGACGATTTGATTTCATTAAACTAAGGACCATCTTGATCGATCATCACTATCATTAGAGCACTATTTACTTGGGTGGCTGCATAAATCCTGTTCTAAAATGCATCATTTTCTTTAATTGCCCCCAGCAAATATATCTTATTAGTAATCACATGATCATACATAGTAGGGTTTAACGGACATTTGGGAGATTTACAACCTATGAATAAGTGTTATTTCTCCTATAGCGAGACAACCCTAACCTTAAAGACATTTAGGCCATATGCCTTTAGTTGTATTTAAATGCTTTGCATTGTATCAGAAAATTGGAAAAATTAAGAACAAAGAAAAAGCTACAGGTTGCGATGTGACATATCTCGATTGGTGAACTTACTTTTCATGTGTCATCCTTGCACTAGTTAATGATAGAATTCAGTCTAATTTTGCACTAAGAAGAACTAGGCTCTCATGAACCAAAGGAATGCTAGGAACAAAGTTGGTCATTGGAATTTACCCAAAAAAATAAAAAAGTTGGTTTTTGGTCGCCATCATACAAAAAACAGTCACTAATAGTTAGTGGAGTTGTCATCAAGCCGTCACCACTAAGCCTGTCACTATTACAATAGCGACAGCTTCTCACCACGATGCTATTAAAATTTGATTGTGACGGCTATAAATCGTCGCTACATGATTAATAGTGACGGCTGGCTAATGATCGTTGCAATTAAGCTAATAGCAACAACTATTACCCGTCCTAAAATTTTTTTTAAAAATCACACAAAAAAATTGATAGGGACACCTTCTGCTGTCTCCATAGATTTAGTAGCGGCAATTGGCATCGTCGCTTATAAACTAATAGGGACTACTAGAATCCGTCGCTATTAAATATAAACAGATTAAAAATTTAAGGACGATGGCTATAGTTGTAACGATCGAATCAGCTAACTGGTCTAGCAACTGTGTTAATTGATGGACTTCTTAAGAAGGTCACTCATCTTGAGATTTTTTCCAACTGAACACGTTTAATTCAGAGTTCTTGCTAACTCAATTTCTAAAAAATGACTAGTCGATATTATTATGAGTCTATTGATTTAATCTATTTAATATATTCTATGTGAAGTGTTACAGTTAGGTGAAATCTGCACAACCAAATTTGAAAGACAAGAGAACAACGTATAGAAGCTTCCAATTGAGAGTGACCCTTATCTATTCGAGCTCTCTCCAGGCGAGATACAATCTCGTTAGCGCTAGACTCAATAGAGTTAACGTTAGACACAAGGAGAAGGTCTCAAAGATAAACGGGAACAAAATTATGCCTTAAAAGATTAATTCAAACTCTTCTATAAATTGGAGGCCTTGGCTAGAAGAAAGGCAATGAATTGAAAGAATTCCACTCGCTACGTTCAAAAGTTCCCTTCCAATTTCAGAGAGAAAAAGAAAGAAGAGTCTGAGAAAGCTAGCTTGAGTTCCGAAGCACTGTATCCATTGCGTTCTTCTTCGTTGTGCTCTACGAGATTTTCTGCTACTGATTAAGACACTAGTCATCTTCTTATTGATTGATTAAGACACTGCTCATCTTCTTCTCATTTTTCTTGTCCTAATCTTTGTTTTTGCATTTACATTGTACACTGCAACCTACTAAGAGGCATTGTGTGTACCTTTGTTTTAAAAATATTTCTATTACCTCTTCCTTGAGAGGAAGAAAGGGCCTACATTATAGGAGGTTATATCTCTTCGTAAGGAAAGAGAGGATCAACTGTGGCTAGGGGTGCTGGTTTCGTGGTTGTAACTTACAAGCGATTAATTTCTTGGTAGCCTATGTACTAGTAAAACTCCAAAGTTGTTGCTTGAGGATTGGACGTAGGTCTAAAGATAGAATCAATATAAATTCATCATGTTGCCTGTGTGATTGTTCTTTATTCCTCCCTCTGTCTCGTGCATTTATTTCTTTTGCCAAATAGTTGAAATTGCTATATGCATTAGTAATATTTTATAACCCATCGTGTTCTCCGTAGCCTGGGCAACGTATGGTTGGGTTTCATCATGGAGGAATGAAAAATAATATATCCAGATATTTAGTAAAAGTCTAACTCTCGTTGACAAGAGGAGTTACGATATATTTCAGTTTGTGGCAGAAAAATCAAATATTATCTATGCTCTGTTTTATTAAAAGTTTTATTAAAAGTTATGAAGTTTCATAAAATCATTTATGTGAAGTATTCTTTTTTTGTTTGCCTGAGTTTCATTTGATTCATTCCCTTTATCATAATATCTCATCGTCGGGATATAAATGCAAATATTGTAGTTCACAAAGATATATACAAAAATCCATTGATATTCTAATTCCACTTTAAGAAGTCGTATGGTGCAGCGTCAAATGTCGTTTTTCCTTGTGTTTGAAATGCTGTAAATTACTTTATGGAACTTTTTCATATGTTTAATATGTTGTAAATTGTCGTATTTCAAAATGGGTTGACCTCTAAAATTCTCTTTTTAACTGATTTTAGTTTACAACCCAAAATCACTGTAAAACAAAGCCGGTGATCTTAAAATCTGGAATCTTATTTTCACTGGTTTTAAAATCGATGTTTTCAAAACTGAGATTTTACTACACAGCAAACGACACCTTAGACAAAAAAGAGTTTGTTATCAAATCTGCCATGCAGAAAAAATGAGCAAATAAAGCTTTATGGCATCTCCCATGTCCACGACTTGATGATAGCAGTCTACTCACTCCATTTTTCCTTTTGCTTTTGGTTACAAAGTGTTCTCACTTCTATCAGCCAGTTAAAACAACAGACAACAGTTACACAAAAGAAATTAACTTACATTTTATACAACTGCAACATATGAATCATATACAAATTTTCTTCTTTCGCATCCCAATCGGTAGCTTGGAAATTCAACAGAGTGAACTGTGATGTCGGAAACAGTACTCTTTTCACCAGTGATGCAACAAATCTTGACAAAATTTCAGCTGCAACAAATGGGAGCTTCCAAGTGTTTTTACAGTAAGCCAAATGGAAAGTTCTGCATGCATCACTAAGCTTCCGATGGGAATCCTTATCTTCCAGTATAATGCAAATTCCATAAACAAATAGAAGGTGACTCAATGAAGCCAGTCTACCATCACAGAATGGAGCATCCACATCTGCTCTGCTTAGGGCTGTCAGGAAGTTGTTTATCTGCAGTACCATACCAATCCATATATGAGCAAGAAGATGATAAGAAAATAATACTCGTACCTCAAATCTCAATCCATGTTAAGTAGAGAACTTATTATGGAAAGCAATGTCTCCTTCAAAAGGGGAGAAAAGCTCCCTTAGAGAATTATGAGTTACAAATGAAAAGCTTTAGGTCAGTAGCTGCAAAAAGTTCATTTTCGCTTAGAATTACCCAATATCCTTAAGATTAATTTAAAGAATATCAGATACTGGGATTTAGGAAAGTGAATTATTTTTGAATAACCAATTTGAACTTAAAAACTCTCCAAGGGTGCCTAAGGATGTCATCTATTTGAAGAAGTTATGCTGAAATCAACCAGATGTTTAATTTAATCATCCCTCAGCCTATGGTGAAAACAAGAGGCAGACAGAGGAAAGAATTGTGAAGCCTTCAACTTCGTTAACCAACAGAGTTCCAAATTAAGTTCAGTATATGTATGTCTAGAATCTTGCTTGAAGACTTTTCCGAATAATTAGCAGTCCCAGAACAGGGAGGCAAATCTTCACTGTTGCCTAACCAAAAAGAAAAATTTCCTAAAAATGTTCCACATCCATAGATGAACAGCTTCTGTTCTGACCCAAATAGACTAACATTTCTGGGCCAGTAAACTGTGCATCCTGCAGCATTATCAAACCCTGTGAAGAAGTGATTTCTATGATTACAAATTCTGTACCCAAATTTTGCTATTTTTGTCTCAGCAAGAAAATTCAAATTCGCTGCGTCAAATGACAGCAATAAATTTTCTGGACCATGTTGTTCCTGTGACGTGCAGCTAAGATCAATGCCATCTTATGAGATAACTTTTCTAGCTTGAACCCATCAAACAAAGAATACTAAATGGGATTTTATGTGGGTTTCACTTTATAATTTCTGGATTAAAGACGCAAACTAGATAGAATTCAACTGTGGACACTTGAAGAGAAAACCTAGGACATATTGGTCAAATTATTGGCCCAGTGTTGGATGAATACATCTGAACCACAAATATAAAAGTACACCAATCAAGCCATAGCTCGTCTGAATAAAATTCAAACTAAACCATATATGGTCCATTATAGTGTTGTGCCACTGAAACATACTGTTAGAGGGTGGAGGGGAGGTAAGGGGAAAGTACCATTGTCCTTATCAAGCACTGGAGGTCGCACAACTAAATGCATAGTGATGACTCCACCAGGAAGCTCTGCAACTGGCACTCTTGACTCTGCAAGGGTCCGATTGTTCTCCAATATCTTACCCCCATTGATTAGTTTCACATCATTTATTGTTCTTGGAGCATTTTCTTTATCTGCCAAAAAAATACAATATATCAGCAAAGAATATGTTAAATTCAGGGCCATGAAAAAGAATTACAAAAAACAGTGGTTCTTGTTCTTGTATTCGGAATGATACACAAATCAACAACAGTTGTCATATTATGAGTATGCAGAGTAAAACTATTTGTGTGCAAATAAACTTATTTGTGTGCAAACAAAGAGCGAATCCTTGGTGCAACAGCAAGGTTATGCCATTGTGATGTGAAGGTTCACAGGTTCAAATCTGGGAAGCCTTTTTGCAAAAAGCAAGGGTAAAGCTGCACACAACTAACCCTCCGCAGACACCACAGTGGCAGGACCCTCCTGGAATTTGTGTTTGTGTTTTTATGTGTGTGTGTGTGTGTGTGTGTGAGAGAGAGAGAGAGAGAGAGAGAGAGAGAGGGAGGGAGGGAGGGAGGGAGGGAGGGAGAAGGAGGTGGCCTGTCTGTTGCCAGTTAAATGAATGATGTCAGAAGAATGAAAATAATGCCAATTGATAAACAGAACATAAAACCTAATTGCGCATAAATAAGGGAAAGAAGCCCAAAGCCAAGTCAGTTCAAATAATGCAACATTGACATGACTGTGACACTGGTCAATTTAGCACTGGCATGAAATCTTGGCTACCTTTCAAAAACTAAATGTCTAATACTTAAAGTTAGAAAGGGGAGAAAAGAAACTAAGTTTGAGAAGAAAGATTAAGAGAAAAAAAAGCTAAGACAAAGAAAAAAGACTGAGAGGTAGTAAGCAACACTACTGTTAAGGAAAAGCGGAAAAAGAAACAAGATGGAAATAGCTCAGCACCATTAAACTCTAAAGGAACCAAAGAAAAGGTAAGTCATAAAAAAAGATCAAACTAGAGTCATGACATAACTGCACCAACAGGGCCGCTAACCGCACCAAAAAGGCATCCCTTGTAGGGAATAGGCTTTTGCATATATACCATTGTCCACTGCTGTCAACAAAAAACAAGAGACACACTTGGATTGGGTACATACCCTTTTTGAACAGGTACATGTGCAAGAATACCATTCAAGCTAAAATTGTTTAGCTTCCATCTAAATCTACTGAGAATATTCCATTTTGGGTGAATGAAACAACCAAAATACCCCTATGCTAACAAGAAGACAAAATCACCCTCCCCTACCCCACATATCTAATCCCTCTCACATGCCTTAGCTCTCCTCTAGCGAAGAGCTACCAACCCCTTCTCCAGTAAGCAATCCTCTCTCATAAATTAGAGACTCCAAAGACACACAAGATGCCTATTGCACGCTTCACTCTCGTTGGCATCAGGCTTCTCGTCAATGATAACCCAAGAGGGCACCAAGCAGGATTCCCATCAACAGTACCGGAAGGGGGTTTCTCCCATCTTTCATCATGGTACAACTCAAAACGTCACCAAGTGGGATGGCCATCCTTTAGGTTGTAGCCTAACAGGGCTGTGGCATGGGGGATAGTGGATAAAATTGATAGATATAGGTGTCCTCTAAGCTAATCATTAGGCACCTATTTTAATCTGATTTACTAATCAATGACATTAAATTCATTATGTATATTGACATATTTATAATTGCGCATAATGAAGTTCATGAATGTGTGCAATAGTCATTAGATTATGATGAGATCATAATAATGAGACTAGTGACTTATAAACGCATATTCTTAATTGTTCATAGTCGTAGGATATTTGAGAAGGACATCAAACATCCGGTAAGACTAGTACAGATTATTCTAGCTCATATGATGAGGGTGACTAATCTCGTTAGTTACTCGTGTGGAGACACAATGGCAAACCTGTAGGTGCTCATTGGGGAATGAGTTTATTGAACTGATCTGACATGAATCGCCGAATGGTAATTTACCTGACTGTTAATCGGCTTGATTCATCGTCACAGTGGCGTGGTTGATCCTTGGACTTGAGACACCAAAGACACCTTGTAGGTGGACTTCTGGACTTTGACCTTAACCCACGAATCCCTATCCACGGGATCTCTAATAGTCAAAGATCGGGTCCAGCGGAAGACCTTCGAAAGTGATTGTGTGTTCAATAAAGGATCGTTCGCTCTCAGGTAACTGGAGAGAGAATGCTCTAAAATAGATCTGCAGGAGTCTCTGGCCAGAACAGAAACAATATCAAAAAATATGTTTTCCGATATTGTACAGCAGAGTCTGATTCAAGTGAGTTGACCATCTAGGGTTTGACAGTTGACCATACCCTAAGGGCCACTTTGATTGGAGAATAGGAGAAGAATAAGGAAGAATAAAGGGAGAATAAGTTTAATTTAGCTTTGACAAGCGGAATGGCTTATATCGGTGCAGAATAGTTTATTCGGAGAATAAGGAGAATAAGCAATTCGACCTTAGACTCAAGAGTTGTTTATCCTTCTTATTCCGCCAGTGGGTCCCACAGAAATATCAAAACTAAGCACCTCTTATTCTAGTATACGCTATTCCAGATAAATAATTCCAAAATAACCTATTCTACAATCAAATTGAGGCTAAGTTAACTCGAGAGTATTGCGCGAACGAAGGATTATAACCACGTGGTAACTGTGGGCGAACAGGTTCTATGAGTAGGTTGATGAACCCCATTACCTTTCGGGATCATGCGGTGTTGCTTGGCACCCAACTTGATCGGAAGTCCGACCGAATTTACATGCGATGTTAATTCGGCTAAGTAATTAGTTAATATCTAGATATTAATTAATTACAATAAATCAATAACTAGTTATTGGACTTAACGGACTGAAAACTAGACTGGTAAATAGGCCTAGAGAGTCACACGCAATAAAATTCTCAGTTGGTGGTACATAAGTGGGATTTATATTAACTCGGAGACTTTTGTCAAAAGTCGCGCCGACTTAATATATATACGCGCTGTTGAGAAATCCTTGGCCAAACTCCACGGTTTTCCCATACTGGCTGTCATCCCCCCTTTCTCTCTCCTCCTTTGGGCGCCCCGTTCGAGGTGCCAGAACAGTCTCCGTCTCCGCCACACGTGATTCTCGAAAGTCAGGAATTCCCGTCCGCGGGTTTTCGACAATCGTTACGGCGACGGATCTTCAGCGAGCGAGTTGATACGGACGAGGGAGCGAGGACGAACCACCACGGAGGATCGCGTAGATACCGCTAGAGGCCGGACACTTGTACGGCTCGCGGCATCGCCTCAACGGAACCGAGACGGAAGCGGATTCGAATCCGCGCACGGTAATCGGATTACTTCCCGTTGTTTTCGGTTTTAGTTTTTCGTTTCGAATCGGATCAGCGGGCATCGGGCGGGATAAATTTTGTTCATCGTTTCCGCTGCGTTCTTCGCATCCCGCCCAGATCCCGACAGTGGTATCAGAGCCAGGTTATGTTCTGATCCGCATCGGGACGACGAAATTACTATTCTAAAATAGATTCCATGCATTAAATTTCATTTTCTCTCACGGAATTTGTTCATGAGATGAATAATAATAACTGGATTATTTTTTTGTGGAGAAAATTGGAGTATCGGGGGTTTTTGTTTTGTTCTTCATAAGGATGAAGAAAGGCTTCAAGTAATTTTTTATTGTGGTTTTTGGGCCACCGCCGGCCATCCTCATCGTGCCGATGTGACCGGCGGTGGGCAGCGGCCTGGCCGGCCCTAGCAGGGGGCAGTGACTGGCGGTGGGATCTCCCATCCCTTTTATTTTCAAGCGTTGAAAGAATAAAGGATAAGGGAACCAAGATTTGCAATAACCGGATTTGAAGGGGGCCACCGGCGGCAATGGCTAGCCGGACGGCCATCGCCGGCGCTGTGGAGGAAGGGGGCACCCCCCCCCCCCCCCCCCCCGCCTTGCAGTTTCCAGCCGGAGCTCCTCCTGCCGGTGCCGGACGGGAGACTTAAAAGGGGGGCTATCAAGCCTCCACCGGCGGCAGGGAAGGGCAGGAACCCAAACCGGGCGAAGCCAGGCGCCTGGGGGCGAACCGGCCGGCCCCGCTGCAGTTCGACCGGGGGGCTGGACCCGGCCCTGGTGCGCCAGGCACCAGACCTAGCTAACCCAGGTAGCCCCGAGCCCAGGCACCCATCTGGTTCAAGCCAGGCCTGGCTCTGGCTGGGCCCGATGCCTTAAGGCCCATTGGGCCACCCCTATTGATCCGGCCCATTAACCCCTTAACCCTCATAAACCCTTTTATTAAAATAAACCCCACCCTTATTATCTGAAAATTAAAATTAAATAGTTTAAAATTTGTTTTGAACTTAAGTCTAATAATTTCTGTTAATAGTGGGTTGTTTTTAAGAAATTATCTTGAAAGGATTAGTATTTAAGATATGATCTTAAATTAATATTATTAACAAGTGTTGTTAATTGATTTTATGTTGTAACCTGAACATTAATTATCAAGTGTTGTTAATTAATTAGGTGATTCAATATAGGTGATTAGATATTTAATTTCCTATCAATTGTTGTTATGAAATTAATTATTTAATTAAGGGACATTTAATAAGTGATTATTAAGTGATTATTTAACTCTTAATAATGGTTATTGAAATGGTTAATGTTTTTATGAGAATAAACTTTAATAAAAGTTATTGAGGATTAATAAAAGCTTACTAATAGTTATTAAGCTAATTAATATTATCAAGGATCCCTTAATTAAATTTTGAAGATTTAATCTACTTAATAATTGATCTTTTAATAAAAGTTATTAAGAGATTTATAAAGTCTAATTGTTAGACTAATTTAGAAATGTTCTAACTAATATTTCTTAATAATTGTTATTAAGAATTTTTTAAAGGAGGGGTTTTATTAATAAGGAGTTGTTAATGTATTATAAATGGAATTAGAAATTCTTTTATTTGGGAATTTTTAGTTGTATCTAAATGTTAGATTGTTTCGCATTAATAATTGTTATTAATGTGATTTAATATTAATCTAAGTATTAGATTAATTAATTTAAAATTGTTCTAAATAATGCATGGAATATTTTAGAATTTTAATTTTAACTTTGTTTGCATATGATGATGTGATTAATGCTTTAAATTAGATTTATTGCATGTTAGAAAATAAGATTTTCGAAATTTCAAAATTATCCAATTTTGATTGGTACCCAGATTTTAAGAAAACTAAAATTATTATTTTTCAAAATTTTAGCCTTCATATGATGTGTTATATAATGAGTGGATGGTTAAAATTAATGGTGGTCATGAACATGTACTTAGTTAATTTCATATCATGTGATGGTGTGTGATTATGTGGATTGTTATGGAATGTGATGTACATTAATTAAGTGTTAATTAATGAGGCATGCGTGCCTCCCTCTCACTATCATTCTATTGTGATTCTATCTCTCCCCATAAATGTACTTGGTCATAAGACTTTCTCTTACACTTTATTCGTATTTAAAAATATTTCAAATTTTGTTTTATATTTGTAATTGATTGCGCCGACCGAGGAGAGGAGAGGTGGGGATGATCCACAAATGCAACCAGGAAGGCGACAGGAGATATGATCACCAGTGGCTATGTGTTTGCAGGTTAAGATTATATAAATGTTATATAGTTTTTGTGATTAATTGTTTGGCTCCAGTTAATCACCGTGCTATCCATGACCACATTAAGAACATGTATGGTTGATACATACTTTTTAGTTTTTTATTATGAATCGATTACTAATATCTAAATATAGTTAAATATATTCGATATATTTATAAACTACCACTTAGGATGAGACCAACTAAACATAAACAAAACCTTCAACATAAAGTCTAAGCCGGAGCGCGAGTCATTGAGAATGTACTGCGTGGCTCTCCATCAATATAGTTCTTAGAACTTGATTCAGTGATGGCAGTTTCTACGTGTTTACCCGAGATCTGCCACCATTTGATGAAATAACTATTAACTATGGCATCTTGATGCCTTGAGATTGGAATAGAGGAACGATATAGCTATCCTCGCGTTTATTCGGGAGCTACATTCTTACTCTACTCTGTCACATATTGATGGTAAAGCTTAGACCAGGTATAATGGTCTACTGTGTTTACCCAGGACCATTAAAGATCTGGGAGCCGAAATATGATCGGATATTGCAAGGAGTTGCAATTACCATGAGATGATTGCTCTAAGATAATGGTATGATACTATATGTTTACCCGAAGTCATACTATGATTCTTAGAGATTCTGATCCTCACTAGGAGACTGTCGGAGTCTCCCATTCTATATACTTGAAGGTTATACAATCTGTCGAAAAATAGTGGGAAATAATTCAAGATAAAATACCATAATTGAATTATAAGAACCATTTGCTTAAATCACGTTATTTCATTCGTGCACTAAAATGTCGTCTATTCGAGATTTTAGCATATTGAATATCAATACTTCTCATATTTAGATTGACTAGAAAATTCTGAAAAATGTCTTCAGGGGTAAGTGAAAGTCAATATTCTAATCAGGTATCATGAATCATCTTACTTTAATAGACTAAGGTGAAGAAGTACTCAAAGTATGTCTTTTCGAAAGGCAATGATTATCATGAAATCTCTTATTTGGATAGACCAAGATGAAGAGATATTTATGATGTGCTTTTGAGAAAGACAAGTGATAAGATTTTAAACGATCGAACCCACACATTAAAGGGATAAAAGAAAGTCAACTAAGATAGAGAAATAGTGGTTCTCCCACTGCGGCCAATATATGGATATTGGTAAATGCAAAATGGATATGAAACTTGACTGAAGTCTCATATATTCTTTTTATCAATCTTCTACATGTCTATTGGAGAATTAGCGTATCCAATATGAGATATTGGAAATGACTCTCAGATCTGCGATGGTATGCAGACTTAGACAAGTAAAAGGAAATCAAGAGAATGCAAGTATTGAGTTAGACTTAATAATTGTTCATAATATTCATAGGTTACTGTCAGACAGTAAATCTTTGTATATCTATACGAGTCAAATATGAAACTGAATAATTGTTATTTAGTTGCATAAGATATCAAAAATTATAATAGCGTTGACTGAGAAGAAACAATGGTTGTTCGAATCAGTCAATGCACTATAAATTCTTGATGTGACATTTCATGTGATGAATGTTCACAAATCTTTCTATAGAAATGAACTGTGTGAATCCTAATTATTTATGTTATTGTACACAAGGATGTATGATAAGAAATTATTGGTGCTAATACATACTGATGTAACAGCTCAATATTCTCTTAAGGCCAAAGATAATCACTCCCATTGACTTACCTTATAGTTTAACTCTCAGAATGATTCGACTGTATGTACTTGCTGAAGTACAAGACGAATACATCTGAGAGATTAAAGTATAAGATCAATATGAAGTATTAGAATTTTTGATTTGATCAAAGAAATTAATACTTACGTGTATGATTCACACAAATCATTATAAGGATAATTATATCTTCGCTCGATTGATCCTCATTATACATCATAATAATATAATAGAATGAGGAATTACACCTTATTAAGATATGGTGCAATACACAATAAGATTTGTCTACTTCTTATGAGTATGAACATTAGATGTCCATACTTTAAAGATGGTTCTAAATAAGTCAGTGTGTGTCCATATAAGATATGAAAACCAAATAATTCATATGGGATATGAATTATAAACAAGAATAATTATTGTCCTGAAAATTGTCTTCTATGAACATGAATATGTCCTCAAAGAAGACAGTGGGAGCTGATAAAACTAGAAGATGTTCTAGATCCACAAATTAACATAAGATTATTAGATAATCTTTAGTTGTTTGGAATCATTCACAACACACATGAGAGGAACTCAAAGATATAGATTATGATCTATGATGATGCTCTCTATAATTACAACCTTAAGATTGACAAGTAGTTAAGAATTTTAAGTAATGGTCAATTACTACTATTGAGTTAAGAACTTGATAATATTGTTAGAGGGTATTGTACCTAAAACAAGTAAAATTTTAAAATAAAAATTTGCATGAATGGACTACATAAAACTTATGTGGTAAACTGATGAAAATAGTCAATGTCAAAGTGTTGACTTAGACAAGTTTTTTCTCCGTAGTTACCATTGATAAGTTTATTAGAATTCTACTTGTCAATACTGCCTATCATATGATGAGTCGATAGCAGCTGGATATGAAAAGCTTTCTCTCAATATGATTGAGGTAAAGATGTATATGATACACCTTTGAAGCTTTTAGAATATTCAGGAAACAAGTTATGATTTCAAAGATCATTTTGAATCAAACTGAAGCTTCCTAAGTTGTAATAAAAGTTTTGACTTAATGGTCAAATACTACGTGTTCATTAAGAATGATCACAGATTGTGTGTGGGTTCAGAAAGGACAGTGGGAGTACGGTAGCTTTAGTAATGCTTTGTGATAATAACATCAAAGTCATTGAAAATGATCTCAAGATGTTATTATCAGTGAAAGAATTATTAACCATGTTTTCCTCCATAATCAGTTTAATTATAATATCCCACGTATTGGAAATACGAATCTATTAAGATAGATCGGTAGGAATATTATATTGACCTATATGTTAAAATGTTTGGCATAAATTTCATAATAAATCTCAATTGTTGAGACATGGAATTTATTCCTTTAGAGAAAAAGTTCCTTAAAGGATATATGAATGAAATGCATCATTAAGCGCTTAAGAAGTACTAATGATGCACTCACGTATATGGAGAGGATGATTTGAAACTATGAGGTCACACTGACTCAAATTTCAAGTCAAATAATAGACTTAACCTTCTAAAAGAAAGGAATGGATTGGAAGGGTTCCAATCCAGAACTCGATATTAAGGTGACGACATAAACAAATGATATTGTTATTAGAACAGTATGGATGAAAAGGTTCATCCATGAACTAGATGTAGTTCTAAAAGGTCTCTGATACCATCCTATCGTTATAGGACAACAGTGGGAGCGATCAATTATGTGATCGAGCTATGGTCTCTTCATAAGTTGTAGAACATTCTGAGGCTCTTTCACAAGTTCAGAGATAAAGGATTAAGAGGAAATAACGTAATTGAAAATATTCCATCTATAGATAATTTAGCAGATCTCTAACCAAGTCTTAGTCACAGACTTTATGTGAGCATCACCTAGATTTGATGGAGATCAAATGCGAAGGTGATTGGCTTGAATCCAAGTGGGAGATTGATGGATATAGGTGTCCTCTAAGCCAATCATTAAGCACTTATTTCAATCTGGTTTACTAATCAATGGCATTAAATTCATTATGTAGATTGACATATTTATAATTGCGCATAATGAAGTCCATGAATGTGTACAATAATCATTGGATTATGATGAGATAATAATAATGAGATTGGTGACTTATAAACACATATTCTTAATTGTTCATAGTCGTAGGATATTTGAGAAGGACATCAAACATCCGGTAAGACTAGTACAAGTTATTCTAGCTCATATGATGAGGGTGACTAATCTCGTTAGTTACTCGTGTGGAGACACAATGGCAAACCTGTAGGTGCTCATTGGGGAATGAGTTTACTGAACTGATCTGACATGAATCGCCGAATGGTAATTTACCTGACTGTCAATCGGCTTGATTCATCGTCACAGTGGCGTGGTTGATCCTTGGACTTGAGACACCAAAGACACCTTGTAGGTGGACTTCTTGACTTTGACCTTAACCCACGAATCCCTATCCACGGGATCTCTAATAGTCAAGGATCGGGTCCAGCGGAAGACCTTCGAAGATGATTGTGTGTTCAATAAAGGATCGTTCGCTCTCAGGTAACTGGAGAGAGAATGCTCTAAAATAGATCCGCAGGAGTATCTGGCCAGAGCAGAAACAATATCAAAAAATATGTTTTCCGATATTGTACAGCGGAGTCTGATTCAAGTAAGTTGACCATCTAGGATTTGACAGTTGACCATACCCTAGGTTAACTCGAGAGCATTGCGCGAACGAAGGATTATAACCACGCGGTAACTGTGGACAGACAAGTTCCATGAGTGGGTTGCTGAACCCCATTACCTTCCGGGATCATGCGGTGTTGTTTGGCACCCAACTTGATCGGAAGTCTGACCAAATTTACATGCGATGTTAATTCGGCTAAGTAATTAATTAATATCTAGATATTAATTAATTACAATAAGTCAATAACTAGTTATTAGACTTAACAGACTGAAAATCGGACTGGTAAATAGGCCTAGAGGGTCACACGCAATAAGATTCTCAGTCGGTGGTATATAAGTAGGATTTAAACTCGGAGACTTTTGTCAAAAGTCGCGCCGACTTAATATATATACGTGCTGTTGAGAAACTATGGGCCAAGCTCCACGATTTCCCCATGCCAGCCGTCATCCCCCCTTTCTCTCTCATCTGGGCGTCCCGTTCGAGGTGCCGGAACAGTCTCTGTCTCCGTCGCGCGTGATTACCAAAAGTCGGGAATTCCCGTCCGCAGGTTTTCGGCAATCGTTACGGCGACGAATCTTCAGCGAGCGAGCTGATACGGACGAGGGAGCGAGGACGAACTAACACGGAGGATCGCGTGGATACCGCTGGAGGCCGGACGCTTGTGCTGCTCGCGGCATCGCTTCAACAGAACCGAGACGGAAGCGGATTCGAATCGATGCACGGTAATCGGATTACTTCCCGTTGTTTTCGGTTTTAGTTTTTTGTTCCGAATCGGATCGGCGGGCATCGGGCGGGATAAATTTTGTTCGTCATTTCCGCTGCGTTCTTCGCATCCCGCCCGGATCTCGACAAAAATGACCAGGCCAGTGATAGAAGAGTGCTATTGATGGCACTGGCTTCCTATCAATGGTGCTGCGGGTGAGGAAAAAGAGGAAGCAAGCGGGCGCAAGTGAGAGGAGAGTGGCAACCTGAGGCCAGCGAAAGAGGAGGCACCATGAAAAGCCCTCAGCTAGACAGAGAAGGCAGGAGGACACACACATGCACAAGCACACACGCACTTATGCATGCATGTACATGCACACGCACACAACACGTGAATGTGTGCACATGCGCATGCACACGCTCATGCATGCACGCATGCACACATACATACACACACACATGAACACACACAGTTCACACGCACAGAGACACACGCACGCGTGCACACATACATGCACAAGCACGCATGCCAACATACGCACATGCACACGTATGCACGCATCTGTTGCCAAGTAGCAGGAAACGTATGTATTCCTATTTCCCCTGTTATCTGATCATGTAAAATTATGAACCTATGGCCACTAGCATATCCATAAGTCTTGTGTGCTGCAGCGCCTTCAATACCATAAAATCCATAGGAAGGATAAGGTTTACAAAGAAGTTTGGATGTGATATCATTGAGGATCAACTGCTAAGTGTGCTGCAGTAGCTTCAGTACAATAAAGTCCATGGGAAGGATGAGGTTTACAAAGATGTTGGATGTGACATCATGGAGGATCAACTGCTCAGATTGCTACACACATGTTGCCAAGTAATAGGAAATGTAGCCGTTGCCATTTTTGTGGCAACAGGAAACATATATGTTGCCATTTTTCCCATTATCTAAACATGTAAAATTATGATCCAATGACCACCAACATATCCATAAGTCCTGTCCGCTGCAACACCTTCAATACCATAAAATCCATGGGAAAGATAAGGTTTACAAAGATATTTGGATGTGATATCATGGAGGATCAACTGCTCACACACACACACACACACACACACATCTCTCTCTCTCTGGTAAGAGCTCAACTCCGTAAGCGCCTTCAGTACCATAAAATCCATGGGAAGTATAAGGTTTCCAGAGATGTTTGGATGTGATATCATGAAGGATCAACTGCTCAAATTGCTAAGCCATCAGATTGGAAAGGCCCAAAGTCCACACACATGCACACGCACACAAGCCATGTTTCCCATTATCTGATCATGTAAAATTATGATCCAATGGCCACCCACATACACACACGTAAAATTACGAACTGTATCTGTTGCCATTTTTCCCATTATCCGATCGTGTAAAAATATGATCCAATGGCCACTAACATATCCATAAGTCATGTGGGCTACAGTGCCTTCGCTACCATAAAATCCATGAGAAGGAGAAGGTTTATAAAGATATTTAATCAACTGCTCAGATCAAGGAATTCCGGATCGGATCGGGTCCCCGAATCGGGACCTACCAATCCCGATCCGAGTCGGGATCGGGTCGGCCGGAATCGGCCTGGATCGGTCGGAATCGGCTGGGATCGACCGGAATCAGCCGAATCGGGACCTGCCGATCCCGATCCGAATCAGCTGATCTGGATCGGGATCGGCCGATTCTGCATTCCATGGCTCAGATTGCTAAGCCATCCAATGGAAAAGGCCATAGTCCAAGGGTAATCAGAACCACACATATATGCTGGCCTGTTTGCCCTACAGTGGGTGGAATAATTCTCACAGCATGAAAGTTCTTGCATGCGCAGAAATTTCACCCCTTCAGAAAACTCTCACATGCACAGCAACCACACTGTGCAGGGGCATTGGCCATTGTATTAACAGGTAAACAGGAAATGTTCCAACTAACACATAAGAGAAAGTCTATACATACATACATATGTATATTTGGGGGCGGATCAATCGTCCTCAGGGCGCATCTAACTTAGATGCCCCCTCCCCTCCCAAAAAAAGAACACTATTTTAAGCATGAAAGTGGGAATTTTTAGGACAAATAATCTAAAATAACCAAGAAAAAATACAGGTCCCTTCCTGGCCACTAGCAGCAGCCAAGGAACACCCCCCCCCCCCCCCCCCCCCGAAAAAAAAAAAAAAAAAAAAAAACTTACTGCCATCGGAGCATCGGAGTTGGTTGTCGTCCTTGGGCAATTGTCATTATTAGCCCCTGTTGACATGAATTTCTGACTCTTCTATGACCGTGGACTACAGCTCCAGTGCATGTTCTATGTTTGTGTTTTACCATGTTCACAGGTTCCAGCCATGTTTTGTCCAATCATCATTCTCAAATTGTAGGTTTTGTTGGGGGGGGGGGGGGAGAGAGTAGTTGAGGAAAGGGAAAATAGAGAAGGGGGACAATATAGTAATTTCAAACGTTGGGTTAAGGATATAAGGTGGAAGAGTCAACGTGGCAGAAGTGATGGCAGTGGCATTTTTGCACATAAAGCTTTGAAAGAAGGGGATGTACTCGTCTATAATTTATAACAGTGACATATATGCAAAAAATTCCAAATAAATAGGGCACTTTATAATTTTTATTGGAGTTTTACTTGCTGCACCACAAGCAGGCAGCCGTCAGATCCGCTTAGATCAGATGGGAGCAGCAATGGTTTTTTTTTTTTTTTTTTTTCTAAAAACCTAAAGGGGTTGGGGCAACCTAAGGGAGCCATCCGTACTGTCCTATATGTTTTTATTTTTTATTTTTTTATATTTTATTAACCGTTCGATCAAAGATAGGATAGTACATATGGCTCCCTTAGGTTGCCCCCACCCCCTCCAGGTTTTTAGAAAAAAATTTAAAAAAAATGCTGCTGCTTAGATCAGATGCTGCTGCACTGCAAGCGGTGCAACAAGTAAAACTCTTTCTCTTGCGATAGGACTCAAATGATACTCTTAGTATTTAAAGCTATTCACGTGTATTCGTCAATATTAAGACTTTATCATATTCACCAGCCACAAACCCTGGAAAGATTCATATCTTACCGTACTTTAGGGTAGATTTCTTGTTATCATGAAATTACAAAAATGTTGTTAAGAAACAGAGTCTTATCCTTTTTTCTTCTGAAAAGTTGGAAGGATGAAATGTACCATTAATTTCATCAAACAATTAGAGGTTATGACACAAGTCATGTCAAATTACACATTACAACGTTACATAGATTTGGGTTTTCCCATTTGTCTTTGGAGACTTTCACTAATGTTCTTACCCAAGAGTGCAGCAGAGTGATGATCCCTTTACAACAACATAAATTCTTCACCCTTGGAAGCATCCATTTGTTTAAAGCGAACTTATTGTGGACAAATTTTCATAGAAACACATCATAAAGTTGCACCCTTTCAGATGCACTTAGACAAGAATCAGGAAAAGTAAAACTTGTAATGGAGACCTCATTCTAATATTCACACAAGCACTAGTGAGTTAGCAAAGTCTTTTAGATCTTGGTCTTCTATCACATAGGTGGTGTCTCATTTTCTTCGCAAATAAATCTGGTTTAGGTAAGTGCTAACTTCACCAAAGAATTGATTTTTTCAATTGAATGAGAAGAAAAAGAACATTGATGGATTTTGTTTGATCATATATGAGATGCCTTTCAGCCTTCACAGTTTCACATTCAATCTTCTCAACGGCATGGAAAAACAATGGAAGAAGTAGATAAGGCGGCATGGTGTGAGTGCATTGCATCTTCTCAACACTATGGAAATAAAGGGGAGAATATTCATTGTGTTTTGAGACAAGAAACGCATATTAGCTCCATATGCATATCAGTTAGCATGTGAAGAGGAAGAACCTGGGAAAAATCAGAAAGTAGCTGAAGTTCTCAAAACCATGGCCCAACTGTTTTTGAGGCATTAACTCCTTCCAATTACTGACTGACAGAGTAACATGTTTTGCAACTGTAGATGTCGGAAATTGGAAAAAAAGAACGCCACAACGGCAACTATGGGACCAAAATCCCCAAGTACTGAAGTAAGAATCAATAACTCTGTGTTATTTCGCTACAAAATTCCAAATTGAACATCTAGACAGACTGAACAAAGGGGAACAGCATTGAGAACTCATAACACACCAGTTTCCCATCATAAATAAGTCAATCAAGATCATATTGCTTAAAGATCGTGACCAAAGAATATCCCAAGTATAGTGATTAACAACATTAGCAAACCCAAAAGAAAGAAAGGCAATCAAATCAACTTTGACTGCAATCAAGAGCACAGGGAAATCAACGGGCATCAATAGGAAATGACAAGAAGCAATGATGTAAGTTGATAGTCAAAGTCTACTCCATCCTTCATATGCTTCAGAACCTACTTCACTAAATATGGAGACTCAAGCCGTATGAATAAAACAATAACCCAATCCCGTAAAAGCATCCAACCACAATGAAAAGGGGAAAATCCCAATTCCACAACAATTTAAGTATAAGGCACTCACCTTGTGGCCATCGAGCCAGGATGACCTCCTTGAGAGAAGCCACCGTGGTCGACGGATCATACTTGCTCGGCCCGATGTCGGTGCCATCGAAAAGCCGGAACTTGACCTCAATTAGGTCCTCCCCCGCCATCAAAGACGCTCACACCCACCTCAAATTCCCATTGGAGACATCCTTACACAGCTTAATCCCACCACCATGACCCCGCAGCCATCCTGACCTCTCAAGGCCCCATCTCTACAAGCCAAACCAGTGCAAGAACCCACGTGAATAACCAGTGATCGCAAAGGCGAAAGGGAAGAAAAACGGAAGCAAATCGAATTGAAGGGTTACCCCCTTCCTCCTTGCGAACAAATCGAAGCCAAGAAGAGGAAACCCGATTTCCAGCTATAAACCCAGGTCAAAAGCCGGCAACTTACGGCTTCTGAGGATCAAATTTGCTCCAAATTCGACGGGATCCCGCCAAATGCGCACAGACTCAGATCAAGAATACTCCCTTAGATCAGGAACACGGCTCAACCGAGGAGACCCAGGTGAGGAAATCACTGGAATACGTAGAAATCTGCTCTGCCGTGGGGGGACGAGGCCGGCGAGCACCCGCCGGCTTCACAAGAGCAGCTCCAACGCCCACCACTTCCCTCTGCTTTATTTATCGTAATAATAATAAATTAATGATAATAATAATAATTGAAAATATGCTCCTTTTCACCATTAAGCTTACGCATATCTCCCTAATCCGGGAAGACTAATTATAATTAAAAATAATAATTAATAGTGTGTGCCCCCTCCAGGCGTAGAGGAGAACACTTTTGCCATCGCCAGAGCAGCCCCAAGGCCAGGAAGAAGATTTTAGGTGTTTTCTGGTTTGAGTTATTCTGGGTTTTCAGCAAATATTTATAAATAATTTTATATATGTAGAAAACGATATAGAAAAATCTGAGATATAATATATCATATATATATACAGAGAGAGAGAGAGAGAATTATTTGCTATAAAGTCTGCCATCATTAAGATACATTTTAAAATAAGAAAAGAGTTTAAGATATTTTATTTCTACATAATGCAAGATATTTCTTTTCTTGCATATATTAGATTCTTAGAAGATTATTTGCTAAAAAGCCTTTTTTTAGCTTGGAACTGGTATAATACATGAAGTCTTGCTTTGAAATAGAAGTGAGTTGTATGGATGTGACTCCAAATCATGACATTTTGACTGTTTATCACTCACTTTTAAGAAGTCAGCTTTGTTATCTGGTTGTGTATGACTAACTTTCATAAAGTTTGTTTTGATTATTTTGGTTAGTTATAGTATTAAGATCCAAGTAGTATTCAGATTGAGAAAAGGAGGTCAGTTGCATGAAAGAGTACTTCGATTTTTTTTAAGAAGACATCTTAGACTCTTTTTAAGCTTTTTTAGAGAGGTGAATTTTCAACTTTTAAAAAATCCTTAAATAATCAAACTGTCAAAAGTAGAGTAAAATAAGTGAGTTATATGTAACTTATCTACTTCCAACCACACCATCGAGCAGTCAAAGGCATCTTATATGATCATTAGGTTATACTTCTGAAAATTTTAGTTTGTTTGGTACATATTCTTAACTAAAAAAACACAAATATTTAAATTTATTTTGAAAAATATAAAAAGTGTGATTTCTCACTTCTATTAAGGCAAGTATCTAGGTACTGTTGGTCTTTTGTCAATTTTAGCTGAGTTCAAAATACCTCGAGAGAAATCTAATGCTTTCATTTTTTGGAACTTTGCTATCTAAAAGCCCAAAGCTACCACTCAACCTTCAGCCAGATTGCCTTATTAAAATGTGATATTTCTTCTTTATCAAAAGTAGCACCACTGGCAGACTTGAAATACTCCAATAAAGTTACTTGCCTTTAGAGGCAATTATTACTTTCTTGGATCATCTGGTGGCGTTTAAGAGTCATCTTCTAGCTTAGTTACTTCTATAGCACAGCTACTTGGTTAGACTGATGGTGTTAAGTTTGATGGAGCCCAAGATCATAAGCACTGGCATCAACTAAAATTAATCGATGTAAGACTATTATATAGCCGCTCCAACACTCTCCTTCACGGCCAAGATGAAACGTGGAAATTAGATGACAGGAGGTGGCGCAAATTAGAATTTAAAGTTGGGTCACGTCCTGATACCATCTTACAAACCACAAAATTCGGGTGTTGAGTTTGAAGGGGCCCAAGATCATAAGCACTAGTCACAACTAAAATTAACTGATGTAAGATTATTATATAGTCGCTCCAACATCCTTCCAGTACAACATTCCTTTTTTTAATTTTAAGGGGACAGTCAATTCAATTTGATTAAAGCCATCTCTTCTCCAAACTCCTCAAGTTCTACCAGTGTTGAAGCCCCAAAATTGGTGATTCCTGTAGAGAACATTTGGTGTACCATGAAACATTGTAAAATATTACAAAATATTGTAAAACAGTATTTTATATCTGAAGTGGCATAAGTCATTTTATGATTAGTTTTTACATCTCAAATACTGTGAATTATTGAGTTTCAAAATCGGTTAACCCATATAAAGCTATTTTCTTTTTTACTTTTGGATTTTCAGTTCAAAATTATTGAAACCCAAAATCAGAGAGTTTAAAATCAATAATGTTAAAATAAAAGATTCTATTTCTGTCAAATTTAATCAATTTGAAGGTTAGTATTTTATGTTGAAGGTGGTGTTTGATTTACTGTAGAGTACTGTATTTTTGTGAAACATAATAAATTTAATATTTTACAAACTTTTCAGTATTTTAAACCAAAGTAGTACCCCTTAGCTGTTTTACGTGCAGCCTCCTCTCATCAAACAGTTGAGTGATTGAATCTGTACAAACGGTCCCCTCACTTTGTTTACAGAATAAGTTATTATGTGGGGTCTACTAACGGAATAACGTATGCTAGAATAAATGATGTTTTGGTTTGATAGTTTTGTAGGCCCGCTGACAGAATAAGAAGAATAAGTAATTCTTGGGTCTAGGGTGGGATGACTTATTCTCCTTATTCCCCGAATATGCTATTCTGCGCGGTATAAGCCATTCCGCTTGTCAAAATAAAATTAAGTTTATTCTCCCCTTATTCACTCTTATTCTTCTCTTATTCTCCAATCAAAGTGGCGTGACAGAATAGCAAAGGAGATATATCCACATAGGCGTACCAATGGTACAGGTTTAGATAGACTAATACCTAAAATAAATAAATTTAGACTCACACCAGATTCAATAAGATTGATGAGTTAACTAGGTAAATAGGTCAGATCTTTGGCCAACTTCTTAATTCTTTGTATTAAAAGATACATAGGCCTAAGCAAGAATCAAATTATCTTAAATTCTAATGTCTGTGATAAATGGGTCTAACTTGGTGTCCAAATTCACAGATATTTGGTTACAAATTTATGCAAAAGACAGTAACATAGTTATTATTAGATAAACGAGTATACTCATACCAGAGGTTAACAAGTTCAGATGAACAAGGAGATCACAAGGGTCAATCCACCCCTGATCCAGCACATCAAGGGATGTTAATATGTTGGAGATTAGAATATCCTCACAGCCTGATGCACAGATCATTCAGGAGAATCAGAAGGATTTTGTGGGGCCCACCATAATTGGCAGCTAATGGCCTGATGCATCTGCTGCAGCTAGTTAACCCTGATCCAATTCAGGTACTAAACACCAAACTTGTAAATGGTAAAGGTACACTCAGAATATCTGTCCTTTCCCATTGCTTAAAAAGTGTGTGTAAAGATAAGCTTTAGGTATACAGATAGGGAGAAACTCCTATTTTAAGTATAGTTACCCATTTAGTCCTCTTTTTAGTTAAATAATAATAATATAAAATATACGGTCTACTTTTAGCATCGACAGGAAGAAAACAGTAGTTTCCTACCACATGCTGTTTTTGTAAAAAAAAATTATAATATACCTACTTATTTCGGTAATGTACAATAGTGTTGTATGTTCATGCCTCTTATCAATTTACCAAGTTTATGCACATTGATATGTATAAAAAGTCTATAGTGTTACTTTGTACGCATGCTATCCCTTTGGATATAAATAATGTTTGAAAATATTATAAAAATTTGCATAAAAAGTAATTATATTTGATAGTTTATTTTTATTTATCTGATTTTTCAAAAAAAAATTAAGTTAAGAAAAAATATATTTGTATGCAAGGATAAGGGGTAAGGTTAAGAAAACACTTCTAATGGAAAGGATACCAGTGTTATTCAACTCAATAACAATTGTCCTATCTTCAGGGCTTGTATAGGGAGGCAATATAAAATTTAAGGAAAAGATTAGTAGAATAGCGGCGGCGAACACTCTTAGTAGTAATGTGTTTTAATTTACAAGTTTATAGTTTTGTCACTTGAGATTTTATAGAGGAGTTTTTTCTGTAAAATTTTATCAACAATGACTTTTATCCAACGTGTCTTTTTCTTCTATGTTAGCCATATTAGTTTTAGGTGGTCTACAAGTCAATCTGACTATGTAAATCTCGTTCATTTATTAATAAAATGACATAATATTCATTATGTATAAATCGCATTAATTATCGTTTCATAATGAAGTCCGTGAATATGTGCTATAGTGATCAGATTATGATAAGATCATACTAATGAGACTGATCACTTAAACACACATATTCTTAATTGTTCATAGTCGGAGGATATCCGAGAAGGACATCGGATATCCGGTTAGACTAGTACATATTACTCCTGCTCATATGATGAGGGTGACTGATCTCATAAGTCACTTGTGTGGAGACACTAAGGCGAATCTGTAGGTGCTCATTGGAGAATGAGTTTACTGAACTGATCCGACTAAATCGCTGGATGGTATTGTACCTCACTGTCAACCAGCTTGATTCTATTGTCGCAGTTGCGTGGATAGTCCTCGGACCTGAGACACCAAGGACACCTTGTCGGTGGACTTTTGTGCTTTGACTTTGGTTTACGAATCTCTAGTTACGGGATTCTAATACGCCAAGGATTGGGTACAGCGGAATACCGTCGAAGAGAATTGTGTGTCAATAAGGAATCATTCGCTCTCGGTACTTAGAGAGAGAATGCTCTAGGAAGGATGCGCGAAAGTCCCTGGCCAGGGCGGACGATAATATCGGGAAAGGAGTTTTCCGATATTCATCAGCGGCATCCAATCCAAGTGAGTCGACCGGTTTGGGTTTGATAGCTCGCCATACCTTGAGTTGACTCGAGAGCATTGTACGAATGAAAGATTATATCCACGTGGTAACTGTCAGCGGAAAGGTTCCAAGAGTGGGTTACTTAACCCCAAATACCTTCCGGGTTCACGCGGTGTTGCTTGGCACCTAACGTGATCGGAGGCCCGGTCGAATTCGATGTGCGACATCAATTCAATTGATTAATTGATTAATAAAGGATTATTAATTGATTAATAAAGTCAGTGAGGAGTCACTGGGCTTGTTGGGCCATTAACTGGACTGGTACTTGGGCCTAGAGGGTCACACGCAAATGATTCTCAAGGCGATGGATAAATAAGTGGATTTTATACAAACCGGGGGTTTTTATGAAAAACCGCGCGGTTAGTATAAAACATAGCGAACGGGCTGAGTAGGCCAAGCTGCTGCTAACCCTAGCCGCCCCTCCTCAGTTTCTCTCTCTCTCTGACGTCCAGACAGATCCAGATCCGCTCCGCCGCTTCTCCGAATCCCATTCGACGGGAAATCGTCCGCGAGTTGCGGCGATCGTTGCGGTGACCGGCAGAGGTTTCGTAGGCTGCGAAGAACAAAGAACGCGAGGATATCCGTCGCGAGGAGGATTGCGTGGACTTCGCTAGAGGCCGGACGCTTGCGCGGCTTGCGGTGTCGCACCGACGGAACCGAACGGTTGCGGATTTGAATCCGCACATGGTGAGAATCGATTATCCGATAATCGTTGTTTTTAGTTTTTCGAAACGGGAACGGATCGCTGTAATTTTTTTAGTTTCCGCTGCGTGAGCGATCCGGAGAAACCCGAGAAAATCCAACAGTGGTATCAGAGCCAGGTTCCACTGTTTCTCGTCCCATTTCGGATCTCTAAATTAATATTTCATGCGTTATTCCATGCATAAATGTTCGATTAATTGTCGGATCTGTGTTCATACGATGGGCACAGTTAATTAGATTATTTTTCTGCAATTTTTCGAAATTTTTTTTGGGGGTTTTCGGATTTTTCATGTGATGAAGATCCGAATTTATTGCGGCTTTGTTCGAGCCCCCCAAGTGTTGGGATGGTAAGACTAGGACCCCTGATGATCTGGGGATTGTCACCGGGCATCAATGGACTCCTAACCAGTGCTGGAGAGGCCACTGGAGATGGCCGGATTTCCTCTCTTTTTCCCCTTCTACACATGTTTAAAAAACCAGAAAAAGGGGTGTTGAAGGAGCTCTTACAACTGCGTTTGAGTACCCTCGCCGGCGCCGGGGAGCCTGCCTGCAACGGGGGTGTCACCGGCCGGCGCCGGGGGCCCTGCTGCCGGGCGGCGCCGCCGCTGCACGAACCCCGCCGCCGCTGCAACTAGGGTTTCTGCATGCTGCTAGGCGTCGGTTGGAGGAGGGAGAAGGCCAGTCCGAGCCGGTCCGACTGGCTAGACCGGGCGGCCCAGGGTGCAACCCAGGCTCTTGCCTGGCTGAGCCATTAGGTTCAAGCCAGGAGGGTCCTGGCTCGGACCTAGGGCTCGGGCCTGGCTTGAGCCAAGCACCCGGATGTGCTAGGCCCATCTTCCTCTATTTTTCCCACTAAACCCCAAGTTAACCCCATTGACCCAATTTAAGTTAAATTGAATATTAAATTTAAATTTAAAATTGTTTTGTAAATTTAAATTGATTTTCAATTCTCTTTTAATTGGGCATTAATGTTTTAATCATGTTAATTAACAATTAGATGTAATTTGATTAGAGTTAATTATTAGCATAAAGGTTAAGCTAATAATTATCTTTAATTATCTAATTTAATTGTTAAATTAGTGATTAATATATAATAATCTAAATGTTAGATTATTATCTATTAATACATCTAATTGTTAATTAATATTAGAGTTAGTTATTAATTTAATTGTTAAATTAATAATTAACTTAAATGACTAATTTAAATGTTGAATTAGTAGTCCTTGATTAATTACTGTTAGTCATTAATTTAATAATTAAATTAATGATAACTTTAATTATCTAATTTAATAGTTAGATTAATTAATTATTAATTAGTTAGTGTTAATTATTGGTTTAAGAGTTAAATTAATAATTAACATTAATTGGCTAATCTAAAGTGTTAGATTAGTAGTTAATAATTAATTTGGTTGATTATTAATTTAAGTGTTAAATTATTAATTAACTTTGTTGGATTAATCTAAGAGTTAGATTAGTCTTTAAATAGTCTAATTGTTAGATTACTAATGGGGTTTAATCTAAGTGTTAGATTATTATAAATGTTCTAATTTGCTTGGAATAATCTGGAATTATTAATTTGGAGTGTGTGCGCATGTGATGCGTGTTTAATGCTTTTAAATTTAAATTTAATTGTATGTTAAGTTAATAAAATGAGTTTTCGAAATTCAAATACTAATTTTGATTGGATCCCAATTTTTGAAAGCCAAAATTATTTATTTTTGAAAACTCTTTTATTTTAGCCATGTGATGCGCTGAATCATGTGTGGGATGTTTAAAACACACCGTGGTCATGGATATGCACTTATTTAATTGTTCATGTGATGAATGATGTGTTTGTGTGGATCGTGGATGAATGATGGATGTTTATTAATTATTAATAAATAGAGATCTGCGTATCTCTCTCTTTTCTCATTCTCAGATGTATTTCTACCTCCCTCACTCTTGTACTCGCCATAAGGCCTTCTTCAATTTACCTGTAAATTCTAGAATTAATGTAATTTGATCGAGGCAACCGAGGAAGGAGTAAGGACGATCCACAACTGCAACTAGGAAGGCGAAAAGATGGAGATCTCTTGCCTATGTGTTTGCAAGATATCTAATATAATTGTTGTGTTAGATTGTGTGTGCGTTTGACTGTTGGCTCCAGTCAAACCCACAGTGCTATCCATGACCACACTAATGACATGTATGAGATGCATTGATTTCTTTTGATTATGAATCAAAGCAGGTTATAGTATTTAGTAAATATATACGCTGTATTTATATACTATCACCTAGGAGAGACCAAGATAAAAGTTATCTAAATACCCTCAGATAAACTCTAAGCCGTAACGCGAGTAGTTGAGAACTTACCGCGTGGTCCACCATCGTTATAGTCATAGGATTCGAATCACTTTAGGCAGGTTTGTTGTGCTATCCACAAGGCATACTTAATTGGGAGGAGAAACTGTGGCTATGGCATTAGATGCCTATATGATCGGGGTAGAGGAACCATGTAGCTTTGTTGTGCTATCCACAAGGGCTGTATGCAAATCTATGCTCGTCACGTAACGATGGTTAGCTTAGACCAGAATTAGTGGTTTGTTGTGCTATCCACAAGACCATTAAATCTCTGGGGACCGAAGCCATGATCAAATATTGTAAGGAGTTGCAAGTCCCATGAGTTGGGTGCTCTCTAATTGTATTACAGTTTGTTGTGCTATCCACAAGGCTGTAGTGCAAGTCATTGAGATTCTGATCCCCACTAGGAGACCGTCGACGTCTCCCGTTCTGTATAACTGAGGGTCATACAGTCCGTCGAAAATTAGTGGGAGTTAAACTTGAACAAAAGACCATGTCTTGTTTTAAATTTTAATAATTGAGCATCTGCTAAATAGATTTTACTTATCTCATGTAGGGAATTATGTCGTCGTATAACCCACTCCGTGGCATACTTGATGCCCTTTTGACTTATCTGATCTACTCGGATTGGTTCAGATACCTGAAGAATGTCTTCAGATCTGAACACAATAACTTTGTCCCTGGAGCTGATCCTCCTGCTGAATCGGCATTGGATGCCCCTGAAGCAGAGATGATAGCTAACGATAAAAGATCGAAGGACAAAGGTAAAAGAGTAGTAAAGGGTGACTGCTTCTACTATAAGCAGTATGATCACTGGAAAAGGAACTGCAAGGAGTTCCTTCATGATAAAGCTCATGGAAGAGTGAAGCTGTCTGAAGCTTCATATATCTATATGATAGATATCAACTTATCAGTTAGAGATTCCACATCGTGGGTATTAGATACCGGATGTGCTTCTCATATCTGCCATGATGTGTAGATGCTGACAAGTAAGTGCAAGCTGAGACAAGGTGAGGTGGAATTGAGGCTAGGAAACGGCGCAAAAGTTGCAGCAATTGCTGTTGGGACAGCAAACCTCAAGCTTCCATCGGGAGACACCTTACTATTAGAAGATTGTTATTATGTTCCTAGCATAATAAAGAACATCATATTAATATCTTGTTTGGACAAGATAGGCAACACTATTGAGAATAGAAGTTGTTCGATTTATTATGGTAATAAATCAATAGCTTCAGCATCTTTAGTCAACGGTCTATATCTATTAGATGTTTCTTATTACAATCTTCAAATTGATAATGCTCTTAAGAAGAGCAAGAATTGTGTGAACCAGGCCTACATGTAGCATTGTAGACTTGGGCACATTAGCGAAAGCAGGTTGCAAAAGTTGCACAAGCATGGTTACTTAACAGCATTCGATTATGAATCGTTTGCAACATGTGAATCCTGCCTTATGGGAAAGATGGCAAAATCTCCATTTAGTGGACATGGAGAACGTGCCAAGGACATTTTGGAATTAATACATTCGGATGTATGTGGTCCAATGTCTACCCAAGCCAAAGGTGGCTTTTCTTACTTCATTACGTTCACCGATGACTTCTCAAGATTCGGCTATGTGTACTTAATGAAGTACAAGTCGGAAGCATTTGAGAAGTTCAAGGAGTTCAAGAATGAAGTAGAGAAGCAGTTAGGAAAGAGTATTAAAGCTCTTCGATCAGATCGAGGAGGAGAATACTTGAGTACTAATTTCACACAATTCTTAAAGGATAATGGTATCCTTTCTCAGCTAACCCCTCCATATACACCACAGATGAATGGTGTATCAGAAAGGAGGAATCGCACCTTGTTGGACATGGTGCGATCCATGATGAGCTTTTCAAGATTACCAGTGTCCCTCTGGGGGTATGCTCTAGAGTCAGCAGCATACCTACTGAACAGAGTACCCAGCAAGTCTGTGGCCTCTACTCCATATGAGATATGGAAAGGTAGGAAACCAGAATTTAAACATGTTAAAGTCTGGGGTTGTCCTGCTCATGTAAAGAGGCATGATCCAGACAAGCTGGAATCACGAACTGATATATGTAGGTTTGTGGGATATCCAAAGGAAACCTTTGGATACTATTTTTACCATCCTGATGAACAAAATGTGTTTGTCGCCAGGAAAGCTGTCTTCCTGGAAGAGGAATACCTTCTCCAGGAGGACAGTGGGAGTAAAATAGTACTGGAAGAGGTTCCAGATCCCCAAACAGCTGCATTATCATCAGATGAGATATCAGTTCCTGAATCTGTTCAGGTACACACAGATGAGCCTCGTAGATCTGGTAGAGTACCTAGACTGCCCGAACGATATGTGGGACATATTGCTGAAGGTGAGTATAAGGTAGAATATAATGAGGATGATGATCCTAAAACCTACCAGGAGGCCATAGAAGGCCCATAAGCCGGGATATGGCGAGAAGCCATGAACTCTGAAATCCAGTCCATGTACACCAACCAAGTTTGGAACTTGGTAGACTTGCCCGAGGGTATTGTACCCATCGGTTGCAAGTGGATCTTTAAGAGAAAGATCGGTGCTGATGGACGGATCGATACTTATAAGGCAAGGTTGGTGGCAAAGGGATATCGTCAAAGGCAAGGAATTGACTATGACGAGACTTTCTCACCAGTTGCCATGATAAAGTCGATCAGAGTTCTACTCGCCATTGCTGCACATTTTGATTATGAAATCTGGCAGATGGATGTGAAGACTGCCTTCCTCAATGGTAAGCTTGAGGAAGAGGTATATATGATACAACCAGAAGGTTTCACATCCAAAGAATCTCCAGATAAAGTGTGCAAGTTTCAGAGGTCCATTTATGGACTGAAGCAGGCTTCCCGGAGCTGGAACATAAGATTTGACGAGGCTGTCAAGTCTTATGACTTCATTAAGAATGAAGATGAGCCTTGTGTGTACAAGAAGACCAGTGGGAGTGCAGTCACTTTTCTAGTTCTTTACGTAGATGACATACTACTAATTGGGAATGATGTAGCTATGATGTCATCAATAAAGATCTGGCTGTTGAAAAAACTTTTCCATGAAGGATTTGGGAGAAGCATCCTACGTATTGAGAATACGGATCTATGGAGATAGATCAAAGAGGATGCTTGGAATGACCCAATCCTTGTACATAGATACCATAGTCAAAAGGTTTGGCATGGAAAATTCCAAGAGATGTTTCATACCGATGAGACATGGAATTAATCTCTCAAAGGAGCAGTCTCCTAAGACTCCTGATGAGAGGGCATTCATAGATAGAATACCCTATGCCTCTGCCATAGGATCTATCATGTATGCCATGCTATGTACACGGCATGATGTTGCATTTGCTCTAAGTGTTACGAGCAGATTTCAGGCTGATCCAGGCGAAGAGCACTGGAAGACAGTAAAATGTATCTTTAAGTACTTGAGAAGAACTAAGGATATGTTTCTTGTATATGGAGGAGGTGACTTGAAACTGCGAGGCTTTACTGACTCGAGTTTCCAGTCAGATCCAGATGATAGCAAGTCTACATCTGGATTCGTGTTTACTTTGAACGGAGGCGCAGTGTGCTGGAAGAGTTCCAAACAAGTAACCACTGCAGATTCGACGACTGAAGCTGAGTACATCGCTGCAGCTGAAGCCGCCAAGGAAGCAGTGTGGTTGAAGAAATTCATCACCGACCTCGGCATCGTTCCCAGCATCTCTAAGCCTGTTGCACTGTTGTGTGACAACAATGGAGCGATTGCGCAAGCGAAAGAGCCGCTGTCTCATCAGAAATCGAAGCATATTCTGAGGCGCTTTCACCTTATCAGAGAGATCATATCCAGAGGAGATGTAGTAGTGGAAAGAGTTCCATTCGTCGACAATGTAGCAGATCCATTGACAAAGCCGTTGGCTCAAATTGTGTTTGAGAGTCACCTAGAGTCTATAGGCTTATTGTATAAAGGTGATTGACTTTAGTCCAAGTGGGAGATTGTTAGTTTTAGGTGACCTACAAGCCAATCTGACTATGTAAATCTCGTTCATTTATTAATAAAATGGCATAATATTCATTATGTGTAAATCGCATTAATTATCGTTTCATAATGAAGTCCGTGAATATGTGCTATAGTGATCAGATTATGATAAGATCATACTAATGAGACTGATCACTTAAACACACATATTCTTAATTGTTCATAGTCGGAGGATATCCGAGAAGGACATCAGATATCCGGTTAGACTAGTACATATTACTCCTGCTCATATGATGAGGGTGACTGATCTCATAAGTCACTTGTGTGGAGACACTAAGGCGAATCTGTAGGTGCTCATTGGAGAATGAGTTCACTGAACTGATCCGACTAAATCGCTGGATGGTATTGTACCTCACTGTCAACCAGCTTGATTCTATTGTCGCAGTTGCGTGGATGGTCCTCGGACCTGAGACACCAAGGACACCTTGTCGGTGGACTTCTGTGCTTTGACCTTGGTTTACGAATCTCTAGCCACGGGATTCTAATACGCCAAGGATTGGGTACAGCGGAATACCGTCGAAGGGAATTGTGTGTCAATAAGGAATCATTCGCTCTCGGTACTTAGAGAGAGAATGCTCTAGGAAGGATGCGCGAAAGTCCCTGGTCAGGGCGGACGATAATATCGGGAAATGAGTTTTCCGATATTCATCAGCGGCATCCAATCCAAGTGAGTCGACCGGTTAGGGTTTGACAGCTCGCCATACCCTGAGTTAACTCGAGAGCATTGTACGAATGAAGGATTATATCCACGTGGTAACTGTCAGCGGAAAGGTTCCAAGAGTGGGTTACTTAACCCCAAATACCTTCCGGGTTCACGCGGTGTTGCTTGGCACCCAACGTGATCGGAGGCCCGGTCGAATTCGATGTGCGACATCAATTCAATTGATTAATTAATTAATAAAGGATTATTAATTGATTAATAAAGTCAGTGAGGAGTCACTGGGCTTGTTGGGCCATTAACTGGACTGGTACTTGGGCCTAGAGGGTCACACGCAAATGATTCTAAAGACGATGGATAAATAAGTGGGTTTTATACAAACCGGGGGTTTTTATGAAAAACTGTGCGGTTAGTATAAAACATAGCGAACGGGCTGAGCATGCCAAGCTACTGCTAACCCTAGCCGCCCCTCCTCAGTTTCTCTCTCTTTCTGGCATCCAGACAGATCCAGATCTGCTCCGCCGCTTCTCCAAATCCCGTTCGATGGGAAATTGTCCGCGGGTTGCGGCGATCGTTGCGGTGACCGACGGAGGTTTCGTGGGCTGCGAAGAATGAGGAACGCGAGGATATCCGTCGCGAGGAGGATCGCGTGGACTTCGCTAGAGGCCGGGCGCTTGCGCGGCTTGCGGTGTAGCACCGACGGAACCGAACGGTTGCGGATTCGAATCCGCACACGGTGAGAATCGATTATCTGATAATCGTTGTTTTTAGTTTTTCGAAACGGGAACGGATCGCTGTAATTTTTTTTAGTTTTCGCTGCGTGAGCGATCAGGAGAAACCCGAGAAAATCCAACAAGCCACATATTAAAAGTTAAGAAAATCTTTCTCGATTTATGTAGAAGTAGTCTTTCCTTCTTTCCACTTTAATAGCAAAATAAGTTATTCGGAATTTGCTGATATCAGAATTACTTATACCAAAATAAGGGACACTTTACTTTGATAGTGGTGTGGGACTTACTGGTCGAATAGGTAGAATAAACAATTCTCGAGTCCAAGGTGGAATTGCTTATTCTCCTAATCTAAAGAATAAGCAATTCTAACACAGCATAACCTATTCCGCCTATCAAATTAGAACTAGTTTTATCTTAAGAATAAAATTCATTATTCTTCTCTTATTCTCCCATCCAAGTGGCGCACTATGAACAAGACGATGGACCTAATTGAGCCTAAATGTGGAAATCAATCAGCTTAAATGTGCTAGGATTTTCAACGGATGGTGGACTTCCATGTTAGATGCCACAAACATTTTTCTCGTGAAGATGTGAATGAAAGCATTTCTTTTCCTGTTGTGTGATAGCCGCCTCTAACAATGCTAATTGGCGAGCACCTTAGCACAATCAAAGAGATTGTCATCACATTTTAGGCATAAACCATTACTATTGCCCCAGCATAGTGGTGAGCCGATTTGTTGTAAGGAAAGCAACTCATACTTTGACATCTCAAATCTCTCTAACTTCTTTCCTTGAAAATTGTTCAAGTTTCTTTTTGAAGATTGTTAATTTAGATTTATACTATTTGTTTTATATTTAACAACAAATACTCTTGCGCATTCCAACTCATTATCATGTACATAATCTAGATTATGTAATTGAGAATTATATTTATAGACAAGGACCCTATTTTTGATGGCAAAATAAAAATGGTATCATTTACTCTAAAATCATACGATTCATTTTTTTTTATTTTTGATATGCAATTTTAAACTTTCACTATATTAATAAAGTATCTATGATTTCAAAATCATGGTATCATTTACTCTAAAATCATATGATTCATTTTTTTTATTTTTGATATGCAATTTTAAACTTTCACTGTATTAATAAACTATCTATGATTTCAAAATCATATGCTACTAATGTGTATTATTCAAGCATATGATGAACATAGAATAAGCAGCTTTGATAATGTGGTTTATGGTACTATCTTATATATGGCTTATTGTTGTTAGATTTAGATGATTTTTTATTTATGATAAGTTAACAAGGACAAAAAAGTTTTTATAATGTAGATCAAAAAAAATTTATTTATGGATAAGTTAACAAGGACAAAAAAGATTATAAATTAGAAATTAAATCATATGATTTTGGAGTAGGTGGCTCCAACTTTTATTTTGCCACCAGTGACAATGGAACTTTCCTCACATGTATTTATGCATGTATATATAGACCTATGTATATATGTATGTGCATACATATACATACATACACACACATATCTAACTTAGATGAGGTCCCCCTTGAATCTTTTTCTCTTCATGTTAAAAAATAATAATAAAAATCATTAATAATTTTTTAATATTCAAATAGGTCTCTTAGGGTTGTTCCTATCTTCGAGGCTTTAATTTTTATCGTTCGATCTTGACGATCAATCCTAGTCGTTTAATCGAGTATATATCAAAAATCAAAGTCTAAAAGTATTAAAAAAATAGTCAAAAATAAAAATTCATCAGATTAGTCCTTAAGATTGATCTCATTCCTCTCCTTATGTCTTTTCTTGCATGACTACATCTTTGTGCCCACGGTTCCCCATTACCAAGTGCAATTATTCCCATTAGCAACCACTATAGCAAATGCGTTCTTAAAGAGCCCGTTCCTCTATTTTCTAGCTAGGCTCCAATTTCTAGCATTGGCTCGATACTATTAGTTAGTTTGACGGCTTCATATCCATTATACTTGCTGGGGAAGAGGGAAAGAGAATGAAATATAGACGAGTAGATGGGAATAAAGAAAGGGAACAAGAGATAATGGAGCAGCTATGGAAGTAGACTCATAGCCAATCAGATGGATAGATAAACATGTAAGTAGACAGACATACAAATAGATTAGACAAGGGGAGGGGTGGACGGGGCAATAGGATAATAAAAATTAATTTTGATATTATTATTATTTTTTACAAATATTATTATTATTATTACTATTATTTTAATCTATGATGGTGGAAAATATTATATTATTATTATTATATACTACTAAAAGTATTTTGTTACTATTATTATAATTATATTATTATAATTATTATTATTATTATTGTTGGGGTAGTCTTATGAGATAATTCTCATAATAATACTAATTTTGATATTATTATTATTCTTATTAAAATTGATATTGAAATGATAGTCTCCTAGATAATAATAATTAATTTTTATATTATTATTATTATTAACTCTCTTTCTTCTCTTTCACATTTTTCTCTCTCTATTAATATTTATATCTCCTATTTTATTATTATTATTATTATTGTTGTTGTTGTTGTTGTTATTGTTACTGCAATCTCTTGGGATAATAATAATTATTTTTAATACTATTATATTATTATTATTATTATTATTATTAAGACAATCTCATCGGATAATAATAACTAATTTTGACATTATTATTATATTCTAAAAGTACTTTGTTATTATTATTATTTCTCTTTCTCATCTATCACATTTTTTTCTCTCTATTAATATTTCTCTCCTATTTTTTCTCCTATTATATTATTATTGTTGTTGTTGTTGCAATCTTTTAAGATAATAATAATTAATTTTGATATTCTATTATTATTATTATTAGTAAGGTAGTGTTATAAGATAATAATAACTAATTTTGATATTAATATTATTATTTTTGAAAGTATTACTAATTTTGTTGTTATTATTATTATTGTGATAATAATAATAATTATTATTAACGAGACCAGTCTATGTCTCACTCTTCTTACTCATGTTATTATTGTTATTATTGTTGTCATTGTTAAATCTCTTTTCTCACTCATATTATTATTGTTATTATTGTTGTTGTTGTTAATATTGGGACAGTCTATTAGGATAATAATAATAATAAATTTTAATATTTATTATCGTTATTGAGATAATCTCATAGGATAATAATAACTAATATCATTTTAACGAGACCAGTCTCTCTCTCATTTTTCTCTCAATCCATGTTTCAACATAATATTTATTGAGATAATCTCATAGATAATAATAATAATCATCAGTACACTTTTTAGCTTTTTCTCTCAATCCATATTTCTATAGATATAATAGTTCTGAACTTTTAATATTTGTCAAGCAACTAACCTAATATTCATAGAAAAAAAAAAAGTATTTCTGAACATATATTCTTCTATAATTATTTTATTCATTCCTTTACAACTAACCTAATAATTAATTTTGATATTATTATTATTATTTAGAATATTAATAACTCTCTTTCTCCTCTTTCACATTTTTCTTTCTCCCTATTAATATTTCTATCTCCTATTTTTTATTATTGTTGTTGTTGTTGTTGTCGTCGTCGTCGTCGTTATTATTATTGTTGCAATCTCTTAAGATAATAATAATTAATTTTAATAATAATAATAATATTATTATTATTATTATTATTGAAACAATCTCATATGATAATAATAACTGATTATGACATTATTATTATATTATAAAAGTATTTTATTATTATTATTATCTCTCTTTCTCCTCTTTCACATTTTTCTCTCTCTATTAATATTTCTCTCTTTATTTTTTTTCCTATTATATTATTATTATTGTTGTTGTTGCAATCTTTTGGGATAAGAATAACTAATTTTGATATATTATTATTATTGATGGAGTGTTATGAGATAATAATAACTAATTTTAATATCATTATTATTATTTTTGAAACTATTACTAATTTTATTATTATTATTATTATTATTATTATTATTATTATTAACGAGGCCAGTCCCTATCTCACTTTTCTTACTCATATTATTATTGATATTATTATTATTGTTGTTAACTCACTTTTCTCACTCATATTATTATTGTTGTTGTTTTTGTTGTTAATATTGGAACAATCTATTGGGATAATAATAATAAATTTTAATATTTATTTTCATTGTTGAGATAATCTCATAAGTAAATAATTTCGTTGTTAAAGAGACCAATTTCTCTCTCATTTTTCTCTCAATTCATGTTTCAACACAACATTTATGGAGATAATCTCATAGGATAATAATAATAACCTTTAGTACACTTTTTAGTTTTCTCTTTCAATCCATATTTTTATAGAAATAATGGTTCTAAATTTTTAACATTTATCAAATAACTAACCTAATATTCATAGAAACAAATATTAGTATTTCTGAACATATATTCTTCTGTAATTATTTTATTCATTCTTTCATAAAGAATGAAAAATTAACTTCACTTATATTAATTATAATTATTTTATTCAAATCCGTTAATTCACCGTGCATCACACGGGATTGCAACTAGTATCCATAATACTTGCTGGGGAAGAGGGGAAGAGAATGAAATATAGATGAGTAGATGGGAATAAAGAAAGGGAACAAGAGATAATGGAGCAGCTATGGAAGTAGACTCATAGCCAATCAGATGGATAGATAAACATGTAAGTAGATAGACATACAAATAGATTAGACAAGGAGAGGGGTGGACGGGACAATAGCATTAGAATTTGGGCATCCTAATCTCCCCAACCAACCAACCACTGCATATAGAATAATGCTAATCTAACGGGAAAACTTATCCACTTTCCTTACCCATGTGACATGGTTGTTTCCCATGCCAAAAATTGTAAATCAAATTTTCTTTTACTCTCCATTGTAAATCAAATTTTCTTTTACTCCCCTAATGAACAATGAGATGTATGGTTAGAGACGATCTAGGATTCTAGGAGATGAGATACTTAAGACCATCTCTATGCCATCATCCAACAAATGAATTGTAATGATACAATATATTTATTCAAGATTTATGTGGTGAAGAATCCCATAATGATCAAAAGTAAGTGGGCCTCAGTTGTAGTAGTTATTTGTCTTTTTTGTATTTTTATAAACAAGAGCATATTAAAATAAAATCAAATGTAAACTTCTTGTCGAGGCCATCATTTGGGGGACCAAAACAATAAAACATAAATGATTAACATAGTGTTCATATAGGCACAAATATGATAAACCAATTTGAAAATAAGTGCCTTTTACAACAATGCAAAAAGAACAAAAAACATAGATGTAATCATAAATAATAGTCAATATAATAAATCAATGGAAATAAATCTTGTTGTTTGAACTTTAGTCATGACTCGAAAATGGATGGAAAGTATCAAGGCATGGACTTTAAATAAGACTTGTCAACAAATCAACCCATTTAAATCTATTCCTGTAGAGCAATTCTATGAAATGGTTTGTTTGATAACTAACAAGCAAGATTTCTTACATCATGGCATAGTAAGTAGAGCCTAACTCATCCCCCCATAGAGAATCTATTTTTTTTTTTAGAGTGTCATCTCAATGGAGAGCATTGTCCCATGTGGTATTTCATCTTCCCTTTCCCTATGAGCAATTTTAAGGGGAGGAGGGATGAAGATGAACCATCACCTCCTCATGTTGGGTGGAGGATAGAGGGCAGTTGGGGCCTTAGTAACCCTTGGGGGAGGGAGAAGGAAGACAAGAACGGAGAGGTAAGTGTGTGTATTCAAAGAGAGGAACAAAGGAGAGAGGGGATGTTATTAGGGTGACTAATGGAAAGGGGAAGTGGAGTCTAGGAGGAGGAGCATCGAAAGGGAGGGAGCCATATACTGGAGGAGGGAGAAAGAGAAGCAAAGGGGGTGCCAATGCCTATAGGTAATCTATATGGATGGTACTCCTCTATAAGGTTCCCTTTAAAGAACATAGGCTCTCTAAATGTAGGTTCGGCAACAAATTATGCTTGGAATATGACATGGAAGAGAATTTGAGTTTCATGTTTTCACTTTAATAACATGAAATAGGATAGGAGCTAGATCACACTCAATTGAAATGAGGGTAAAATTTGTATTCTAGCAAACCACAAAAAACATACTCGAGTTCCTATATGCATTAGAGTAAGGTATCTATAGCATTTTACTCACTTGATCTATCTCACATTCACGCCTCATCCAAAATTGATGTTGGTGTTGAATAATAAAAATTGTTATTCAATATAAATTGGCATCTTCTTTGATAAACTAAAATTACAATAATAACTCAAATATGCATTCCACATAAAGTATTGACCCAATTATGCATATTGCATGTGCTTGCATGGGGAGAAAGGAGAAGAAGAATAAGAACATGATGAAAGGGGAGAGCATGATAAAGCCCTATAATCCTAAACGAGACTAAAAAAATTTCATATGTTCAATGAAGAGGAAAACTTAAAATCACTATTTAGAATAATGAAAGTTACAACTCGAAGTTCTTGTATAGTGCTAGTAAAAATGAAAGTTACCAACAAAAAATCATTCTAAAAGTTTGATTTCTTAATCTCATTGAGACAAATAAGATTTTAAGATTTATTATTTGAACAAACATGAATTCTATATCAAATTCTAAGTTGATGAAATTGTCTTATTACAACTTTTTAAAATTAGAAAAAATATTTTCTAAAGCCAATTTAATACCAAAAGGAAATTTGGACATCAAAGTGATGCTTTACCATCATAAGTGGTGCGGAGGTTGGATCATCATCTCGATTATCTTAATATATGATTGACGCTATCTCATGAAGATCCATGGTCATGAAATCAATAAGATACCTTTTCCCAAACAGAAAATTAAACAAATGTCTTAGTACTACTTTGATTGGAAGTTGATGTCAATTAGATCTAACCCAATAGGATAAAATATTTGAAGTATGAATTTTCTTTGATAAAAGATGGATTAATCTAATACACTAACTTGGAGCCAAATAGGTATGAGTAATGCTTGCTACAATGGAAGGCATTGCAACTGTAATATCCGAGGGTTTCAGACTCAGGTTTGGGTTCGGTTATTGGGTTCAGAAGGGACTTTATTAGATCTTTTGAGGGGTTGTTCTATGGGTCTAGAACGCGTCAGTTTGAGTTGACGCGATTTGAGATACGCGTCGGGCTTAGATGACATGATTCATAACATTGCAAAAGTGCCACATGGTGGACCTATCAGACCCCTCTGAGTGGCGTCTTGTGTGGATGATGCAATTTGTGATTCGCGTCAGCCAGATATGACGTGTTTCAATGCTCTCTGCATGGCGCCTTTGTGCCTCGTGGCACCTCTCCCATCTACATGGCACCTCCGCATGCTGACGAAGGCACCAAGGGGGAGTATTTTCCTTGTCTCTCCCCTCTCTTTTCTCACTTCTCTCCTCTCCCTCTTCCTTCCTCTCTCATTCTACCTCCTATCTACCTCCTCCTTCCTCCATTTCCTTATCCTCTCCCACCTGCTTCCTCTCTAAGCCACTCCTCCCTCTCACCACCATCCACCACCACCTCCTCGTTCCTTCTTCCCTATACGATATCGGCGGTGAACGTGATGACGGTGATGCTTGTAGCATCTTGACGACAGGGTGGCGTCAAGGCGGGGAGCGACGACGCATGGTGATCAGTAGGAAGCTCGCCAAGGACAGCAGTAGCAGTAGGACAACCATGCTAAGGACTCCATTGTGAATCGGGAGGAGTTCAAGACCTTAGATAGGGTGATGGTCCCTCCCTTAGTCCTAGCTCCTCCTAGAAGATACCATGTTAGGATTTTTTATTATTGGTGTTTTTCCATGCATGCCATGTCCTTAGCTCTTTGGGACTTTGGGAGGTTTTGTTGAGATTTCTAGGTGATTTTAACACTCTATCTGCTTGGTTTCATGGGGGAAATTATGTGTTGTAGTTTGAGTTGGGGGTGCTAGCTGAAAAGCTGGGTTTGAAACCCTGGCTTGGATTTTGATTTGTGTCAAAACTAGGTGACGCAATTTGATTAGAGTCACTATAGGGCGACACAATTCAAACAGTTAGTATCGTGGCCTAACCAATCGACTACGGCCTTAATCGATTAACTAAACGGTGTCAGGGTTGCCTAATGCGATTCAAGTAATCGCTTAAAGCCCTAATCGATTAGGTTGATCATCCTAGCCAATCGATTAAGGCCTTAATCGATTAATTAAAGAGTAATACTTACTGTGATGCCATGCATTGCAATCCACATGGATTGCAATGCAATGCATGGCACAATAGCCGTCCAATCTAGTCTAGATTTAGGGGGATGCTCGGGGGGCATTTTTTCAATTTATTTATTTATTTTTTGTTCGAATTTTTTAAATATTTTTGGAGCGTCCGATCAAAAATCGGACGGTACAGTCGAGTTGCTCGCTGCCCCCACCAAACTGTATTTTTTTTCAAATTTTTTTTTGACACAAACCTCAACTTATGTGTAAAAAATAAAAAAAGTTTTTTTTAAAAAAATTATACAATCAGGTCGGGGTTGACCCAAACAACCTGGCTGTACAGTCTGATTTTTTATCAGACGCTCACAAAAAAATTAAAAAATCCAAACAGAAATAATAAAAAATAAAAAAATGCCCCCCAAAATCTAGACGGGCTGCTAGATCGGATGGCTGTTGTGCCATGCATTGCAATCCACGTAGATGGCAATGCATGGCATTGCAGAAAGTATTACTCTTAATTGAAAGGCGTCAAGATTGCCTGACGCGATTCAAGTAACCGATTAGAGTCTTAATTGATTAGGCTGGATGGCGTCACCTGAGCGTGATGTGATTTAAAGATGGTGACCCGAACCCTCTCTTTGTTGCATGGCATTGTGTGTATTATTTATAAAACTAATATTCTTTATATAATTATGTATTTATATTCCTGTATACATGTTAAATACGTTCCTACACACTTGTATACTTGATTTATGTATTTGGGAGGGTGACATTACGTGGTTTCACGATGTTTGGGACCCATAGTGACGACATCTAATAGTAGTACACTCAGTGCCATCGTGCACACGTGGCCTTTGAGGCACGGGTCACAAGGTTACCCCGGTTATGGGGCTAGAGCCGGTCCCTAGGGCCCCTAGGAGATAACTTGAGTCTAGGTCTAAGGGAAACATGTCGTTTGAGACAGTAGTTTAGTCTACTTGTGTGCACACTTGACTGGGGGCACGGACGCTGTATGTCACCGCAAACCCCAGTTAGGCCTATTTCCTTACTGCCTCCCTTTGCGGGGCATCTAGAGTCTTCAGAGGCTAACAAGCATGAGGGTTCGCCGCAAGGTAAGACGTTAGTGGACTCGTTGGGTTTGAGAAGTTTGGAGTTTTATACGGAGCTTGGCCATCATGCCGTGGCTTTCGAGTCGTTGCACTAGTGGGTGTGTGTGCCTTTGTCACTCTTGTGACTAGGTAGGGGCGGGTGCCACTTGTGCTTGGTTGGCTGGTGCAACAGAAGGTACCCGAGGGATTCCTGACTTGCTTGAGTGGGTCCATAAATTTGCTGACGTGTTGCAGCACTTAGTCTCTTTACTACTTTAAGTCTCTTTATTGCTTTACTTCATAGTTACCTGCTATATTTCTATTAGTTGTGTGTGTGTGGGGGAAGTAGGGGGATAACGAGATCCATACTGAGCTCAATACTGATGTGGCTCACTCCTCTGCATTTAGAGGGTGCGTTTGACAACTGCGGTGTTTTCTAGGATATGTCCCGATATAATTGTATTTATTTTCTCTGGCCTGTACTCTTATTATATATTGCTCTGACGGATATTGTACTTATTTGCTAGACTATAACGGACTGTAATAACTACTTTCTTTATTTTCTGCATTTACAATACGTTTCCTGTTTAGTTATTTAGTTTAGTCTTTCATAGATTTACCCAGACGTGTGCTTGCGATCTCGGGCTCAGGCCCACTGTTGACAATCCGAATTCCATTTAGCTATTGGATGTCCAATCTTGAGTGCGAGTTGTTACAACAACAGGCTGAGTCAAATTGCAATGGACAATCCTATTGGTCTACATAAGCAAAAGTCACATGGGTTGCCAACTTTTTTCACTTATAGGCCTGACAAACATTAAATACGGGTGCACAGTTCTGGACATGACAAATGTATGTGGGCATGACAAATATTTCGTAGGCATAATAATAATATTTATTATGTCTACGAAGTATTTGTCATGCCTAAAAAAATATTTGTCACCCTATGCATCTACGTGTAAATTTTGGAACGTGACAAATGTTTATAGGCACGACAAATACTTTGTGAGCATCACAAATAGTATTTGTCACGTTCATAAAGTATTTGTTATGTATGAAAAGTAAAATATTTGTAATGTCCAATTATTTATCACCCCCATAATCTTGGGCCCGCATTTAATCCTTGTCTAAGTCTACCTGTAAGAAAAGTTGCCAGCCCATGTGACTCTTACCTATATGGACCAATGTGATTTTCCATTACAATTTGACTCAACTTGTTACAATGCCTTGTATTACAGTGAGTATTACTCAATAATTATATTGTGATAAACATAGAATAATGGGCAGAGTGATCATTTACATTACTATAAACACCTCACAAATTTGTATGAAAAGTAAACTCTTAACTCTCTATTTTTGAATTAGTTTCTCCGTTCAAGCAAATTACATTTTGGATTAATTTTAAACAAACCAAGTTAGCTTGTCATTTTTTTGAGATAGGTGGTTCAATGACTTAGTATTTAGCACCTCCCAATAGGAAGAGGTCGAATTTCACAAGTTCCTCCGTTGGATATGATTCCGCACCAAATGTGACGGTTTCACCTAATCAAGTGACAACTTTAGGTCAATTCCACTACCATCCAAGGATGTAATTTTGTAGACCACATCTTGAATGCAAGTACTTACTCTTCAAATAGGGAGGCCAAGAAAAATTTGTAGTTAACTTGCCAGTTGCCACTACGCCCCCAACGCCCTATTAATGACGATCATATGGATGTCATCACCGAATGGGATTCCTCTCTCCTCTACCCTGCTCCACGCTTTGCCCATTCCCCAGCAAACCGAAAGGGCGCGAGGATTATAAGAGAGGTTGCTAGTCTGCGTGGGGCTCCCCTTCCTTGAGAATTGCAAATTTCCTTGTTTTCTCCTCTCACAGTGACAGGGGAAACACAGGGGTGGGTTCCATCCGAGAGAGAGAAAGTGAGTCTAGAGAGAGAATATAGAGAGAGATGGATGCAGATTGCTCCCGATCGCCCATGTCTGGTCTATCGTGGTTAATTAACCGAAGGTGGGGCTGTTCCGTTTGCTTTCCAATCCATCTCATTATTACTCACAATTCACAGACACACCCAAGTAGAGTCACTAATCCGTGTGTTCAAATGCTCCATTTTTACTTCTTGGAGGTGAAAAAGGAACGGTTTTTTCGTCGCAAAATCTTGCCTTTCATGTGTTTTTTTCCTTTTATTTTGGAGCATTTGGAAGGAAATTTTGGGCATCCCGTCGAAATTGCTCCAAAATTTCTTGCATCTGAATATGGGTACCATTTTCGGCTTATATTAGAGGCGTTGGTCGAATTTGTAGATGTTGGGCATCGCGTCTGGTGCAAAAGTTGAGAGATTGATTGAGTTCTTTCTGTTGTTCTAGGTGAAAATGAGTGGAGGAGGAGGAGGAGGGTTTGGAGGATTGGATACTTTGAAGGATGGTGATGAAAGGATCAAGGGAAGATGCAGGAAAAGAGGGAGGGCTTCAATGTCTTCTGTTTTCTGGAGCCATTAGCTTCATCCTGGTCAGGGTGTCTAATGCATTGAGTTCATAAATCCATTGGTAGATGGGATTTGAGAAAGTTTGAATGATGTCGATTTCGTCCAGTGGTACGAAGCCTCACTGCCAAAGTCGTGGAGAACTTTTTTGCTTCTCACCCTGGTGGGAACATCTTCCCATTAGTTGAAATAGGATACCTTTGGCTTCGGAGAAGTGGATATCTCCACAGTCCAGACATAGATGGGCAGTATGTGAGTCCAGCTTTTAGGTGCCCTCTTTCTTTCGAAAAATTGTCCTTGTAGGGGTGGTTAAGGCATCATGTGATTGGTCTGAAATCCAAGGACAAGTTTACTGTCACTTTTCATGGGGTGTGAGTCGACTTTACTTTGGCAATATCACTAGGGTAGCACCGCACTTATAACTGGAAAATTTATAGGCTACTCTTTTTGGAAGCCCTAAGGGGGAGTTTCCAATTGGGGTAACCATTTGTTGCTCCAATCCAAAATCTCAGATCATCAGAGCAGCCAGATGTATTTTTTTTTAAAGGGTCATTTCAGATGCCATTGTATTTCTTAATTTGCCAAGATGAAGTGTTTCACTTTATAAACCTGGCATGCTTAGAGGAAGATCCCACCACTCCAGACAGCATCAAATATTCCTAAAAGATAGCCTTTCAGATAGACAGTAATCTATGGGGATTTTCTCAAGAAGCTGAGACTCTCCACAGGAAGTTATTGAGCGTAACAAATCTATATTAGGACTGAACACTACAGAAGAAAGCAGCTGGCAGGGTTTATTAGGCAGAAAGTAGAGAGCTAGCAGGGCTTATATAGGCAGAAAGTAGACTAGGACCTGTTGTAGCCTAGCAGGTGAATGCCAATTTTTGCTGGGATTTTTTTGGTACAGATTGTTATATTCTCATATCTTGTTTCACACCATATTTGAGTTGCTTCTATATAAGAAGGTGCCATCAATGGAATATTTTTAAGGTGAGGGAAAAATGTAATGTAGTAGCACAATTCATAACATCTGGTGGATGTTTATTTAAACAGATTTATGAAGATCCTTCACCTGATTCAAAAGAATGTTCCTGTGAATAAGATATGCCGTTCAAATGGAATTGGGGTCTGTCTCAGTATTTTTTATGAAATTATCATTACAATGTATTAGTGATAAGGGATATATAATTCTTTTCTTTGATGACATATGCAGGTTAACATCCAACTAAGCTTTGAGTTTGACATTGAAAAGCAGCTTGGGGCATGTGTGGACCTGTGACAGAAATCATTATTTTACTCCTTAATGCATATTCAACTAAATGATAGACGATGTCAAGACACTTAATCTTCCTCCTTCTAGAGTTCTTGTACATTTGAGATCAGTTCATCAACTTGTGATAAAATGTTTGAATGAAATTCCTGGGGACATTTCTTTGTTAATGTTTTAAAAGATCGTCCCCTTAACTTAGTTGCTTGGTTCTATGGAATTTATTCTTGTGGCTTTATGTCAGATGATTTGGAAATAAAGGGCTAATCAGAAATCTTAAATGCTAGTTGGGGACTGTCAAACCAATTACCAAGCACTTTGGTCTTTTTGCTAATGCATATGCAGGCTTGTTAGGAAGACAGAGGGCAGAGTATGTTATGCTCACTTGAGTGGCAGCCAAAGTGATAGTTGCGAGAGACATCTTTGGACATCGTCTTCTATATGTATATATATATACATATATATATATACATATATATATATACATATATATATATACATATATATATATACATATATATATATACATATACATATATATATATATACATATACATATATATATATACATATACATATATATATACATATATATATATATATACATATACATAAATATATACATATATATATATATACATATATATACATATATATATATATATATACATGTATACATGTATATATATATACATGTATATATATATACATGTATACATGTATATATATATATATATAGTGAGTGCTATGGTGCATTTTCTATAGTGAGTGCGGTTAAACTGCATGCACTATTTTGACCCCATTCTCATGTTTAAACAAAATAAAAATCATACTAAAAATCTAAATATTCAATTGTTCCCCCTGACGTTGTTTTCACCCCTTTGAGCTTACTTTTCACCATTGGATCATGACCCATTCAATCTTAGCTGTCTGATTTTACATGCGTAAATGGGTGATGAATTAAAAATCCCAACGGATGGGATCATGGGAACAACTCTAAGGGCTAATCTGACAAGTTTTCTATTTTTTGGTTATCTTTTCATGATTTTTTGAAAACGGGATTTGTATACATCCGATGGACGGCTAAGATTAAGTTTCACGATCAGACACGATTGGATAGTTATATATATATATATATATATATATATATATATATATATATATATATATATATTGCCCTAGGGCTCATCTAACTTAAATGCGCCCCACCCCGAAACCTCCCTCCTGATTACAGGTAAATAAATAAATACATAAAAATCACCAAAAAATTTAAAATATTCAAATACCCCCATCTAGGTTGTTTCCCACCCCTTTGGATTTAATTTTCATTGTTGGATCGAAAAATTTAACCGTAGCCGTCCAATCAAATGCGTTATTGTTTGGAGATGAAAACTAAAACCCCAAGAGATGGGATCAACCCTAAGGGCTAATCTGATGAATTTTCTATTTTTTGACTATTTTTTCAGGATTTTAGATGTTGATTTTTCATACATGCCCGATCGGATGGCTCCGGTTGATCGTCAAGATTAGACGGTGAAAATTAAAGCCCCGGAGATGGGATCAACCTTAAGGGACCTATTTGAATATTTAAAAATTTATGAAAATTTTTATTTTTATTTTTTACAATGGAGAGGGTGGGTTTTTAAGGTTAGATGTGCCCCAGGGCGCATTCTATCCTTTCCCTATATATATAATCCACTTGGAGCATATGGATGTGCTTTCTTTCACTTGTTACTTTTGGGTGGATGGAATTTTCACCCAGTGAATTATATCTTCAAAATTTTAAGGGTGCAATCCAAGAGTCGAAAAGGGATGGGACTTCGTCGATTCAATGTAACGGTTGTAAAGTGCACTGACCAGAAAATAGAGGAACCCTTCTCCTGGAACCAAAAACACCTCCAAGTAAAAAAATTATGAATATCGGAAGAAATGCAACATTTTTTGTACAGTTTACCACTCTTCCTCCATTTAATAGGGAATTTTTCTGGCTGTATACACTTCCCGCCTCTTCCTTCAATACCATCAAATGTGGGCTTAATTTCGGTCAAGTTGATATGCCTCTCTTAGAACAACATGAATGAAACACTGTGTTGTTTCCTTATCTATTTGTAGTGTGGTATCATGTTCTCTTTATATGCCTTAAATTACAGCATGGTGCGTGGATAAGAATCCCTTCCCATTTTTATTTGGATTTTTCCTCAGAATTCTAGGCATTCTTCACGAACAGACGTTGATTGTTGCCTGTCCACATTCTGCCCATTGAATTTGCAGCACTTCTTCTATGTTTCTCTAGCTATGTCCCTGGTTCCCTCCTACGCAAGGGAGATGAAATGGTTTATGTCTTTATGTAGTTTCATTATGTTCAAAAGACAAAAGGGCATATTTTATGATGTTTGATTTTGCCTAGAGAACCTTGCAGCTAGGGTTTATATTAAATGATTAGAAAAAAATATTATGGAAGGAGGAGTCTGGGCATCTCAGGCATCCTATTAATATTTTGGAACGGTTATGATCCTTCTGATAGAATGACCTGGAAAACCTTAGACCACTATAAATGCACAGATTGGTTGTTATTCTCCATGTGCTGACCCTTATAGGCTGGCAACTTTAACATGGTAACTTTACTTTCCATTTCTATTGCTTTTTCTTCTTATCTTTTTTAGATATTTCTTACCTTCTGGACTCCCATCTTTTGAAGCAAGCCTCACTGATATTTATCTTCTTGGTCTCTTTTTGCATCTCATTTTAACTGTTCTTTAATATTATGTTTCACATAGATTTGTTGATGATGTACATAGTTCTTTTGTGACATCTCATGGAGAGAATTAACTAATTGTTAGCTCATATCAAAGGATACTGATTATGAAGAGATCTCTTAATAAATGTTTGATAGTGGACAAAGTGATACGGATACTCCAAATAAATCCTCAGTGGAGCGAGATTATAGTAGCCTAGTCATGAGTCGGGTAGGAAGAGAGGGCTACCAATAAGGATCGGATGTAGGGGAAAAAAATGTGTGGCAGCTACCATCGTGTCTAGGGGTTGGGGTAAGGATGAACCAAAGTAGTCCTATATCGGAAAAGGGGAAAAGCTATTGAACTATGTATATGAGGTTTGGATACGTCTGGTGGTTGTATTATGGTATCATAGCTAGATCCGTACAGAAAGATGATATGATACGGGTTTAGTTTGGGGATGAACCAAACAAAAGCTGGTGGGCCTATAGTAACTTAAGCACGAGTTGAGTAGGAGGAGCATGCTACCTATAAGAAAGGGCTACACAAATATAGGTGTAAAAGCATATCAGTGAAGGGCTACCATGGCATGGAGCTACTGGTATGTGAGGCAAGGGCAGGATGAAGGGAATTAGTCCCATATCGGCAAATGAGAAAAAGTTACTGGATTATATATGCAAGACTTGGACATTACTTGTGAGGTGCCTTTTAAGGTCAAAACTATGAAGGCTTATGGCGGGCCCAAAGTGGACAATACCTCACAAGGGTTCGATCAGGACTTTACAATTGTATGTGAGCATGAAACAGTCCATTTGGATCATGACACTGATGTTTGCAAAAAAGGGCTAGATGAGGATAGCTCATATGAGGTCTTTTTGATGGGAAACACATCCAACACACACTGCAAAACATAGATGACATTAGTCTCTAATTTTAAGGAATTGTTAATTAGAAATCTTATTGCAATATGCGTGTTTATTTTATCACAAGGCTGTTTGCGATATTCACGCAAAATCCTCTATTCTCTATTTAAAAATAAAATATTTAAATAACAAATGTTTATTTGGAAGAATCAACTGAAGCCATCTGCGTGGAATTGGCCATTCACTGTAATGAATTTTGAAGAATTTGAAAAAATTTTGACGCTACCTTGATGCTTCTGAAAACTTCTCTCCTTTTGTTTTTTTTTTCCTAAATGGGAACTATTTACAAACTTTATATGACCAATTTGCTCAAATAACTTGATTCTTATTCTGATTTGAATCGATTTTGTGCCAGCAAGTCCATGTCCAGCTTCTGATCTTAGAAACATCATGTCATACGTTCAGGTCCAAAATCTTTTCTAGTGTGAATTGCAGAATTGGATCAAGTCTAGGATCAGCTGGGCTCCGTCTGGTCCAGATCAGGATTGGGATTGGCTCACAATCAGCTCAGGATGGGCTGATTCCGAAGTTTAGTTTTTTTCTACCTTCTCTCTTCTAAGTAAAATAAGGATTGGATTACCCCCTTGGAATCAGATATTGGTCGATTGCAATCTGAGTTGGCAAATCCAGATTGGGATCGGCTGATCCCACATGCCATGTTTGCAACAGATGCTCTGATGTTAATGGGATATGTGCCATGTCACAGTGGCTCCTATAATTGCCACTATGGACACCTCAGCTCTTTAATGGGTATGTGGTATGTCACAGCAGGTGCATTGTGCTCAATCTGTATGAAACCAAGTCTATACCTAATTAAAGAATCAGAATATGCAGTGAAAAAAAAGACAAAAAAATGAGTTATGCTTTTCATAAGGAAACTCCACTACCCTTCTTCTTTCCAACAAGAAAAAGAATAAAATTTCCTCATCATTCGTCTGTGTCTCAGTCCAACTGAGGTATAACTCCAGATAATCCAGGTATAAGGTGCCTTGTCTGAGAAACACCTCTTCCTCACCTCATCCTTCTCTGTTGCTGGTGACATCACCCAGCAGGTTACTTGTCCAGAGGATTCAAGCAATTTCACTTCCTTTTTCTTCTTGCTTCTTTGCATTGCTCATGCAGCCAGCCACTCTAATCCTATGGCTCTCCATCTCCCTGTTTTTTTCCTCTTTCTGTATATTTTTTTTCACCATTTGTAATATCTTCCAGATTGAGAAACACTTCACAGTGGTAGTCATTGGGGCTCATTGGTTTTTAATTCATTGAATTGGGGCATTGGGATTAGTTGGCTCTAGTTTTCAGCTGTTTGGGTGGTGGCCGATGGTGTCTCATAATCCCATTCAGTGGGGACTCTGTGTTTGAGACTGTTAGGTCATATGCAAATAAGACCATTATAAGCACTTGTTGAGAAATGTGGTCAACATTTCTGTGAGGATTCTAAAATAGTACAAGAAAAATAAAAAATAAAATAAATGTGGATGTAGGCAGGCTTCGTCAAGAACAGGTGCCTGGTTGGGGAATGCAGATGGGTGAGGGAAGGGTATGCGAGAGGGAGAGAAGGTGTTGAGTCTCACAATGTAGAAGGAGCCTTATCAGGGGGATGAATTAGAGGTTCAGCAGTGAACTGGGGGAGGCTGGATGGCAGAAATTCACAGGCATGGTGGAAGTCTTCTCTCCGCTGTGTTAACCTGAAGCGACATTGTTGGAAAGTCGAAGGGAAGAAGGCAAGAGATGGTCAGGGTATATCTTCGGTAGTGAAATATATATGCTAGGAGGAAACCAATGTCTTTGATGTCTTAAAGAGAGTCATTCTGCTAGGAATTGTAGATATGCTATGAGATGCTTCAATTGTGGGTAAGAAGGGCACACCAAGAACAAATACAAAGCAGGTCTTCAAGAGAAAAGCAAAGAGAATTGAGAAGAACACTTGGCTTGGAAGGAGGAGAAGATGAACTCTGTTAAAATGGAGCTATGATATTTCTAGAAAAGTGATCTTCCTCAGAAATTGTATAGTGGGGAAAAGGGGCTATGCGGAGTGGGAACTTGGATAAAGAGAAGTTGCTTGAAGAGCTTAGGAGGAGATGGTCGGATAGATTGACAAGATGGTCCAGTTGGATAGGTGATAAGACATGGATAGCCACCAGAAAGGAGTTCTACAATCCCACAGACTGTCCATTTTGAATGACTGGATGGGGTGGATGCCATGGAAGGAAGATGTGAGAACAGATGATGTTCAAGATGGAAACTTAGTATGATATACGATATGGTATTACAGATAGTCAAAGAAAGTGTTGTGAACCCCTCATCAAAGTTAACAAATGGAAGCATTCATGTTTAGAGATTTGTAGTTGCATCTGTGGAGATACAGCGGGGCCCTGAAGCACACTTTTTTCGGTAGTAGATCTAGCATGGACATTTTGGTCTTGTTTTGCTTTTCCGTGAATGGGTAGGGAGGGAAGGGTATGCTTTTAGTGTTTTGTCTAGCATTGTCTGGTAGTTTGTTATCTGTATGTTTTTCTATTGTTCTGGGGAGTTAGGGAGGCAGTTTGAGATTTGTTTTTTAGAGCAGGGAATTCTCTTTCCTTGCTTGTTTGGACTTCATTTATTCTTCAGTAAAATTGGTGGTACAAGCTATAACTTTCTTTCTTTTTAAATTTGGTGTGGTATCAGGGGACTACCACTGTATTTATTGGGGTTGGAAGCCTTTAAATAAATCATTGAAGGTTTTGCTTTCTTCAGAGGGATCTGCTAGGGACCTTGACGTGGGGACGCTTAGAAAGTGCCTGACTGCTGGTAGAAGTTGACGAAGTCTAGAAAATTCTGAAGAAGATAGAACTTAGATGGGGAGAGAATGGCTACTGGGCCCAACTACTCATGGAAGGAGTTAGGCGAAGCAATCTGAGGGGTAGTTGAAGCAAGATTGGTCATGCAGGGGTTGTTTTTGACACTGGGTTCATAGTTGTCAATGCGGTAAGACGATCCAAGGTGTACTTGAGGTCCCTAAGCACCTAAGCGGTTAGGTGTCTACTTAAGCGGCACTTAGGTGGCACCTTCATAATCAAGAGGTGGGGGGAGGAGGGAAAGAAAGGTACTCATGACAGGGAGACAAAGCACTTGAAGAGAAGGAAGAAGAAAGGATGAGCATATAGAAAACTTAGAAATGGTGAAAGGATGCTAATGGCTATAAGGGGTTCCAAGCTTGTGGGCACGGGAAAGTGGGGCCTACTGTCGCATTGTGGCCATCATAGTAAGAGGAGAACATATAGGAGTGCCTCATCGTTGAGTCAAGATTTGTTCGCCAAAGAGGGACGATGCCAAAGATGATGAGGAAGATGAAATACTAAAGAAGACAAGATGAAGGGGTATCAAAACCTAGGGCCCAATCATCCACGTAGTCCTATTTATATTAAGATTGGGTCCCAATGGACCTGACTTGATTGGCCCATGAACTAGCCTAGGCATTGCCTAGGCATCCTAGGTTCTCCTAAGCATGCCTAAGCGGTACCTAGGCGTGGTTTTTTCAAGGCCCAATAAGGCGTTTAATTGTTTAGGCCTTGAAAATAATCCTTGGCGCTTAAGCGGTGCCTAATCGTCGCCTAGGTGCAAGCCTTGACAACTATGACTGGGTTACGGGAGAAATAGGGAGGAAAGGGGAGACAAGTGGAATCAGATGATGAGTTGCCTACCAAGTTGTGATGACTCGCTAGCTGTCAGGCATATCGGCAACGGGTTGATTTGGAATGCCCAGAACTGTTACTTGTTGTTGGTGGGATAGATGAATATTTGGGGAAGTAATGAGGGGGTAAAGTTGTCATGGAAGGTATTTATCTTGACAGATGGACAACATAGGATAAATGAGAGGTTGTTTTTGAGTTTAGTGGGCTGGATATTTCAGCAGCTAATCAGGTGCCATCTAGTAATTGGTTGAGAATATATGGAGAGGGGGCATCAAGCGTTTCCTTTCTGACGTGATAAACAAGGCAGTGGAAGAAAGGAAGAGGAAGATAAGGGTCAAGGCATGCAAGGAGGTGGATAGAATGGAAGATGAGGGGAAAGAGGGCACCAATCTCTGAAGACGAAGGCTCCAGCAGTGGCTGCTTTCTCCATGAGGCCTGAAGGGTTTTCTTAAGGGCAGGTCTTTGAAGATGCTGCAGCCGATGGGCAGAGGGGAAAAAAAGCACATCGAGGACAATGTGCTAGATGCTTCCTCAGAAGCTGTTTTAGAGGAAGATTGCTTTGAGTAGACAGCAGAGAAAGGTAGGTAGATGATGCCTTTTATTTATGAGTGCCTTGAGATCCATTGCATTTTTATTAACTTGTTGTTTTTTCTATCCATTTTCCTCTATCTTCGGGCCCTTATTTGGATTTTTGGGGTAGATTCTGAATAGGACGGTGTTTAGATGAGCCAGAGAAGGAGCTTTTGG